>OX638251.1:23113866-23853033 GCA_951806755.1 Brenthis hecate
TTAGCAGAAAATTATTTTTGAAATGTTTATATAAGATTAATTTTACGCCTTTAGGCCACTAATGAAAAGAAAAAAAAGAATGATTTCTTAAATAATATATATTGAGAGAAAGAGGACCCTCTGTACAAAGAAGTCTCAAGGTATTCACTATTTAGTGTGTGAATTTCTTATATATTCGTAAGTTATTGTAACATTCAGTTATTTTATGTTAGTTGTAGATTTTGACAATAGATTTTTGATATGTCAAGTGTTGACAGTCAGTGATTCGCATTAAATAAATTAGGAATATGAAAATATAAATGTAAAATGAGTATTCATAAAAAGCGAGAAATATAATTGTTAATTGCCAAATATTTGTTTTCCTGGAAAATCCTTCTGAGCTGTTTTTGTTAAACGCCTGCTTCATAAAAACTTTAGTCTCAGACTACACAACACTTATTAATTATTATTCAGCATTACACTATACTTTATTAATGTTTTAGATTAGAATTTCAATTTAAAGACATTTGTATTATAAAAATTATTTATTTGTTAACACCCATTGTTTTTCGGTATCCAGACAGCAGCTGTCTTGTTTTCTGATTTTTATTATCTTCCACTTCGAGTCAAAATAGAATCTATATTATCAATAAAATTATTATTAAATTCTGAGCGGAAAGTATCAATTGAGATACCAAAATATTTTTAAAATATATAGTTTCATGATTTATTATATATAATATTGCATGTTCCCGCTTTGTTAAATACTAAAAATATCTAAAGTCGGTAACATTTTACTTATATATCTTTAAATAAATATATAATCGTTTTTGGAATCACAAATCGTTAGTGCGCACGTATGTTTATTAGCCGTATTACATTACCAACAAAGATCATAAACACACAAAATATTTTTTTGTTCAGCCGGCGTATGAAAAAAGTATATAAAAATTAAATAGGTCATATAAAAAACAATGTCGATCGGTTCATTTTTTATATAAGATTAATAAAATCATCGAATTGTGATTTAGTTTCGTCTAAATATAAAAGGGATGCAGCGAAGTACATGTCATTGCATCCCCTTCATGTTGAGAGTTATGTTCGCGTTCAACTTATGGCTCCTCCCCTTGCAGTCCCGACAAACCCACTTTTCACAACTGTGCAAAGCCTTCAGTTTTGCTTACGTAGAAATTAAAATAATAAACCACTAACTGTTTCGTTATTTGAATACGTTCAAATCATAATATATCTTACAAGTTAGGAACATTAATGTGGGTTAGTTTTTGTATGGAACACTTTGAATATATTTTCAGAAAACCAGACAATATGGTCAATAGACAGACATCAACGTATGAATATTTTAATATTATAGAGTGCAGATCTGCACAGATACCTCTTCGAAGCTATGAAGTCCCAATGTAGTTGCATCTCAAAACCTATAGTAATCAAGAATTAAAATTGCATATTTCAAGGTATATAGCGAATTAGAGAGTCTACCAAACATTTGGTATATTATTTTAAAGGTTCCGTGACTAACTAAACCGACACTCTACTTGTAAATATATCCATCTGTCGCACCTATACAGATTTTTATTTATTGAGTATAATAGCTTATATATTATAATATTGCTAGGACCGATTTCGAAAATATCTGATTAGGTGTATATTCTAAATGAAAATCCCGGCTTAGTTATTTTTGAATTTGTTTTGTTATTTATTTGTAAGACGAGTGGTTTGGAAATGATTCGTACATGAAAATATTAGTCGTGTGATCCGGGATTTGAACCAGCTTTACTCGGATTCCCAAGCGCTACTACTGCCTCAATAAATTACGGTCTGTTATTGAACCGTGCTATTTGATACGCTTTTTTGTTTATGCTACATATTTTTCATTGTATATAATTTTATCGTAGCCTTCTATTATGTCCAAGTAATATATTTAGCAACATGTTATTTGGTCATACTCAGAATGTATTATGTATCTTATAATTTTTATAAGCAGTATTGATACTAGAAGGTCAACTAGTCTAAAACCCTTTTCAGACAAACGCGATTTTCATGTAAATGGACCGTGTATGTGTGAAAAGGGCATAAAAGTGTAGAGGTGAAAGAACTCAAATTTTAAGATATCTCATTACTAAGAGCCCATAAAGGCAAAAGAGGTGCATTTAATATACCTACATGAAACTAAATACGTAGTAATTATTTTGTAGCAGTTGATACATCCTAGTGATAGTAGTTGTAAACTCCTGTAGTAGTATTATATAGCTTATTAACATTGCCCGCGGCTCCGCCCGCGTTCAGATGACCAAAAACCAAATTCTTAGGTTTTACATATCAGTATACTCTTACATTTCAGTTTTTGTATTTTTTCTCAGAAATGAGACATTTTCCCACGGTAAAAAGTATGCTATATGTTGACCTGGATAACCATAGCTCCAGTGGTTTTTCTGTGATGCTGTAATAGACAGACAAACAAACAAAAATTCCAAAAACTATAGATTCGGCCTCTGTATCGATAATAATATTTATTTCAATAAGATTTTCCAAAAAATATTTAATGTACAGATTTGACTTAGTTAGAATTTTATTATATGTATAGATAGATATGCACTTTTTGTATTTTTACGAGAACCCGTCTCGTGTTTAAATATTCTGCTGTAGACTTTGAAAGAAACATACACAATGAGGTTGTAAAATCGAAGGAAATGCAGTAGAGTACTGTATTTCTATCGATATGTATAGGTACAATAATATAAGGAAGATTTTTCCTTTCTTTCGAATTTCGTAGCCCAGCTGTATTATTGTATATGTGCTAGATAGATTTTTACCTATATTATTATTATTATTTATCTATCGTATTGTTAAATTAAGCGTGTGTAATAGTACAACAAATGTGTCTTAAAATTCGTATATTAAATTATATTTATTGTAAATTATTTGTTCGTACCGTGCGTGCGTTCAAGTCTGTTCGTGGCCGTGTTACTTTACCAATGAAAATCATAATCACACAGCATATATATATTTTTTTTGAAATCAAGTATTGGCATATAGCTGTAAAAATTGTTTAGTTACTATAAGAAAAGAAGAAAAGGAAAAAAAATAATATCTAACTGGTTTTTTTTTACAAGAAATTCTCTATAAGTAAGGGATGCAGTCAAGTACATGTCATTGCATCCCTTTCATATTGAGAGTTCTGTTCACGTTCAACTTATAGCTCCTCCCCTTGCAGTCCCGACAAACCCACTTTTCACAACTATGCAAAGCCTTCAGTTTTTTTTACGTAAAGATTAAAATAATAAACCACTAACTGTTACAGTATTTGAATACGTTCAAATCATAATATATCTTACACGTTAGGAACATTAATCTGGATTAGTTTCTGTATAGAACACTAAGAATATATTTCGAGAAAACCATACAATTTGGTCAATAGACAAACATCAACGTATGAATATTTTAGTATTAAAGAGTGCAAATCTGCGCAGATACCTCTTGGAAACTATGAAGTCCTAGTGCAGTTGCATCTCACCTGAATACCTATAGTTATCAATAACCAAAAATTGCATAAAGTATACGAACTAGAGTGCCTTAAACATTTGATTTTCTCTTTTCAATGTTTCGTAACTAACTAAAATTACTTACTCTGCCCGCATATCTATCCATTTGTCGTATCTTTCGAGGCTTTTATTGTTTAAGTATAATGGATATAACCTAATTAATCTGTAATTATAAAATACTAGCGATTTGCTCTCACTTCGCTCGTATTCGCATTTCTCTTCTTTTCAAATTAGACCATTTCCATATACAAGGTGGCTTATTGGTTCTTCTTAGTTTGGGTCTTATTTTTATTTTCGCTCGTCATATATACGGTAATCGTTATAAGTTTTACACCTCCAGGTAAATTTCTAAGAAATTAATTAAAATTCTAAGAAATCTATTGTTAACTGACACCTCGGGGCGTCCGCGGTCGTGGAGGTATTAATAAAAAAAAAATCAGTCATTTTCGCCGTCTTATGTGATGGTAAGGTCAGAAGGTGGATAGGTGGAACTCTTCAACGGCTAAGAGTAGATACTTTGAGTTTGGGTTTATTTTGTTTGATTTGACAGGCCTAACACGTTAGAATTCTTACTTTGCTACTACTGTCTACACTAAAAAGGGAAAAATAAAAACTTTTAACAAAAAAAAACCGACTTCAAACTAAAGCACTAAAAAGTAAAAAATAGCTGATTGGTAGTTTTCATTTACTATACATACCTAATCAAATATTTTCGAAATCGGTGCCAGCTCATACAAAGCAAATCATATATATATATATATATATTATATATATATATATATATATTAATTTAAAATAGGCTCTCTCTTGACCTTTATCTTAGCTTGAAGGCATAGATAAGGTCTATGATCTAGCGAGTTTTGCCCAGGAGAAGTCTGTTGACACGAACCTTAAAAAGGTTCAGGTTGTACGCTTTCGGAAAAACAGACGCAGGCAGGGCATTCCATTTCTTGGCTGTGCGCATTATAAAAGATGATGAATAGCGCTTAGTGCGAGTGGTCGGAACATCAACCAATATGATTGTATACGCCTAATATGCTTTGTTTTTAGTATCTCACCAATTCTAACTATTTAAAATATAAATTGAATTTCATAAAGAGTACCGATAACTTACAGAAGCATTACTTCTTGCGCGTGTACACATTCATACACGCACTCTTTAACTTTTTTTCTATATTTGCAAGTTCTATTCTGACGACACGTTTTCTTTATGGCGTTGAAAAAAATTCAGTGTCCTGTATACAACTATAAAAGGTGACTTATTACTCCCATTCGATTACCTCAAGGCACCTGTAATTGACTGTGCTCTGTATACATATATGGTGTTAATTATTCATATAATTTTCCTTTATACATTAAAAAAACATAATAGTGACATAAATGGTATATAGTATTATGCAAAACTATGATGCAAGTCTACTGGGAACGCATTGCCCTCAGGAGATGTACTCGTACGTGCATTTCACTGTTTATCTTCAATAATTTTTCCCTTTATGTTTGTTCGTTGAACACTTTTATCTTGTATTTTGTTAACAGTACTTAGGTATACCTAGGTAGGTCCATATCATTTTGTTAAACCAGCTCTTATTGTATTCTTACAACGATTTTGAATTGATGAAACGAGAAAAATGAGTATTATTTTTTGATTTTCACTTAAATGCACTTGGAGTGAAGCTGCATGGAAAGTTGAGTTAAGGTAAAGGGGGTGTGATAGGATCAAAAGGGGCGGAACCAATAATCGTTTATATAGCCAGAATAACTATATACATCTGCCGGTATGAGAGAGATACATATATATGTTAATAATAAGTTAGAAACGCACCCAATTGTTATCAGAAAATGCATCAATAACTATAGACTATATATTGTGAGTGTATCCATGCTGTAGATCTCCTGATAACTTATGCGGTGCTAGTATAGTTGTATCATAAGTTTCTGTCATCGTATATATTGTATGTACTCGCATATCAAACTTTTAACAAGCACATTTTAAATATCAAAACTATGTAATCGAAGTATCTAACTGTTTCCTTTTATTTTTTACTTTCAATAACAATGTTATTTATTTAGTACTAGCGACTCACCCTCGCTTCGCTCGGATTCATCCCTGGGTTGTTTCCTCATACAAACTTTCTTCTCCATTTTCACCTCTTAAATTGATGATTTACGGAATAAAAATTTTCTTATATCCTTCTCAGGGTCTCAAACTATCTTCTTACCAAATTTCATCGAAATCGGTTCAGGAGTTTCGGAGTCTATACGGTATAAACAAGTAAACAATTACACATACAAAAAATCTTTCGTCTATATAATATTAAGTATAGAATAGTTATTAAATTAAATAGTTCATATAATGTGTTTTCAAAATAGGTAACTTTAAAATTATCAGTGAATAGATGAAGTGCAATCTTATTTCGGATCTTACACGCTTTCTAAGCAGCCAATAGTTTTAAAAAAAAATATTTTTTATAAAATGTGTTTTATAATTGTTGGGCCCTATTGTCTCTATTTGAGGCCGTTGACATCATTTTTTTAACATCAATGACAGATAATTAAGTATGCAGCAGCCCTTAGTAGTGAGAGTAGTCAAACTTTATAAATAACTATATATAGAAACTATAGCCTATGTAATAACACTGGGAAAGCATAAATGTGAGGAAGTATCTGTGCACTCTTGCATTATTTACTAATAAATCATACACGATTTATGTTTGTACGTCCAATATTATTGATAGTAAGCGTTAAAATTTATTGATATCAAATCTTTGTAATTAGTGCCTCAAAACAGATTGCTTTTATGTTTTCTAAAACTTTGTGACTGTTAAAAGTAATTGAACGTTATTGTTTATTAATTTAATTAAAATAAAAATACTATACGTACTTGTCTGTTTATATCTTATAATATTAAGTGAGCAATTATTGTATATAAATTTATTTCTTGTATTTCGGAAACGGCTGTAACGATTTGGATCAAAATTTGCATTTAAAGTTTTTGCTTTTTATGTTTATCTATCTAGGTGTATCAAAAAAAACGCATTTTTTCACCAAAAGAAACATTTTTATAACTTAACAAACGCCTACGTCGAGCGAAGCTCGTTCGCCCGCGTACAAAAACAAAAGTAATTTTTTTCCATGATTATGATGACTGATAATGATGATTTACATCATGATTGCATTTTTAACGATAATAATATATAAAATTAATAAATATTTTTCAAAGGCAAATCCAGATAATATGACTCTATTTTAGACGATGCGTTTGTTTTGTACACGAAGGCGGAGCTATAGAGTGAAATGGCCTGTATATGTTCAACTCTTCCTGTAAAAGGCAGGCATATAATACATATAGTACTTACGCTTACGAATACACCTGTAGTGAAAAAGTTGAGAGGGATGATGTCATGACAGAAAGTTACGGTAAACCTTTACTAACACCGCATAAACGATAGAAGGTGGCGAGTGTATTACGTGGAATGAAAGCCTCTTCAAATTAAAAATGTGAATTATATTATGTGTATTTTATTTATATTATTTATTTATCTATTTTATTTATTTAGATAAGTATAATTTTGTATACATTTATAATACAATAATATCTAATCAGTCTTTACAAGTGTACATATATACATAACATTCACTATAATTAGATACATAATCAAAAGTATACATTAAATCGTAATAAATCCCTAAAATATAATTAATCAAAACAATCCAATTATAATAAAAATTATTAATTAAAATGAGTTAAATAATGTTAAAAAATTCAAATAATATAAGTCCAATTAAAAATTGATCAAATAATAATTAAACAGTACGTCATGTTAAATTAATTAAGTAAATAATAAATAAATACTTAAATACCGTCTACGATTCTTCTAATCCTTTCACCAAAGGTTGTCTGTAAGAGATTGTTCGTAGCAATAAGACCGCCTTTGTATGCCTCTTTGTTATTTTTTTTCTTTTCACCGTCTGTACTCTTCTTTTGTGTGTGCAATAAAGTATTTATCTATCTATCTATCTAAATACATGTCATGTAATAGTAAAAGTAAGTCAAGTAGATTCAAAAGTACAAAGAATAACAGTTATTTTGTATTGTTTCTACTTACAAAGTTGAGTAATGCTACGCGCATTGCATTGATCTTTGGTTCGTAGCACCACTCTATGAGCTATGCACCTAATGGCCGGCGGCCGCGTAGGCCATACTTCATACTAATATTATAATGTGAAACTATGTTTGTTTGTCTTTCTTTCACCTCGAAACGGAGTGACGGATTGGCGTGATTTTTTGTGTGGAGATAGTTGAAGGGCTGGAGAGTGACATAGGCTACTTTTACCGCGGAAGACTATCTCATATCGACGGAAAAGCACGTTGTAATACAACCCAAAGAAATATTTATGATCAGAATTACTTGAAAGCTGATATGAATGCACTTCAGTATAATTAAATAAACATGTGTTTTAACATTCTTCGAAATTCATCCCATAAGAGGGTAAAATAGGAGATAAAAGTTTCTATGAAACCTACATTTTTATATTTTTTTCTGTAGTTTTAGCGCGAGCGGAACCGCCAGTTCCGCTAGTATAAGACTTTAATAGCATTAATTGAATAAGTAAATATATTATTTCTTATAATCCCTCCACAACCGCGGACACGAAGGCGTTACAGTTCACAATAGATTTCTTAGAAATTTAATTAATTCCTTAGAAATTTACCTGGAGGTGTTAAGCTATTAAGATATGAAACAATTAATATTCATACCAAAAATAAAACATCAATAACCGGTTTTTTTGTTTATTAGGTATTGACAAGCTTTAGTGTTATCAATAAAAAAAAAGAAAACAGTCTTCTTTACATAGTATAAAATGAAGTCGCTTCTGTTGTCCGTTCGCTTAGATGTTTTAAACTACTCAACAGATTTTAATGCAGTTTTCAGCAATAGATAGAGTGATTCAAGAGGAAGGTTTATGCAATTATTACATGTATATTATAGTATAGAAGAGCCGAGAAATTCAAAGATTTGTATTTCATACTAACCGTCAAAACTTACCTAGAGACGAACTCGAACGAAGCGAGGGTGAGTCGCTAGTTTTTATATAAATAGGTAAATTCTGTTCATAAATTGTTTTCTTTAAATTTTCAATAATGATTATAGTTGAATTTCGAGCATTCGGCGTGCACTAGTATAAATAAATACCTAAGTAATAATTATGCAAATATTTAAATTTAATACTTACTATGTACTTATTGTTGGTTAAATACAAAAATATTCTTTTCATTTCGCTCTTATTCCTGGCTGGTAGTTTCATAGAGAAAGACAGAAGGTGCTTGTATACTTCCTAGGTATTTATGAATACTTGGTACAGTAACCTGAATGTCTTAAAACGAATCAATACACTGCTGATTACGTCACGACATTACTTTCTACAGCTATCGATTTTATCACCACTACTGTCTAACATGAGTAACTAGATGATGGGGATTGCAAATATATACATACATACATATAAGGTGAATGTGACTTGTGCAGAAGAATAAGACGATTTTTATTTAATTATAACTTATTGTATTATAATTTTTATTCATTTGGTGGTTTGTTTTCAAATTCACCAGTAGTGCGCATACTCGTAGTACGTGAATTTTCAATGTGTGCATGATGTCACCGCTTTCACTTTCTACTGCATTCATGTTGAAATGTAGTGGTATGAGGAGCGTTGCAATTACTCTTCCTATATCATGTTGTCCTAGTATTTCCCACTATTGCAAGTTCAGAAATACCAGAAAACTAAAAGATAAAATAGAAAAATAGTTTTTGTATTTATTTTTTTAGTAGCAGCTGAACCTCGCTTCGCTCGGGTTCTTCTCTAGGAGAATAAAAACAAATCTATCCCACGGGAACTGTACATTTTTCAGGGATAAAAAGTAGCCTATGTGCTATTCCGAACTATAATCTATTTTTGTGCCAAGTTTCATCCAGATCCGTTCAGCCGTTCTGGTGTGAAAGAGTAACGAACATCCATACTCACAAACTTTCACACACACACACACACACACACACATATACATATATATATATATATATATATATATATATATATATATATATATATATATATATATATATATAAATGAATCCCTATCTCCCTTGGTCACGCCATCACGCGTGAACGGCTGGACCGATTTAACTAACTTTTTTTGTTGTGTTTGTTATTGTCAGGAGAAGGTTCTTATGAAAGAAAAAAATGAAAAATTAACGAAAAAAAATATTTAAATGTAGATATAAATATTTAAATGTAAATATGTAACGCTAACGCTGGCTAATAACTATTTATATCTATTTAAAACGTACCTAGCGAGTCTGCGTCGCTAGTTGATAATATTTATACAGGTTCCTAGTAATAATACAGCCCCCTTAAACTCCCATTGAAAACTTACCTTATTTACACACTTCGCAGGTCAAATGGTATTAGGGGATTTACAATATGAACTTCCATAAATTTTCTTCTAATCTAGAACATTCCTTTCTACTTTTTTTAAAGTTCTACAGTAGAATTAATTATTCTTTTAATTTTTGATTTTCGAATGCTTTACAGCAATCATGTAACGTTTAACGCTTGTGTTTTTGATGTCTCAAGTTATTTTATTACATACTAGTTAATGCAGACAGACAGAAATTATACATTAATTTTTAAGAAAAAAGTAATGGCACCTAACTTAATATTTAAAAAAATATGGTTATTTTTTCTTAGGAAAGGAATTGAATTTTCGTCTTTGCTTTGTTTTGTTTTGCACCTCTTTATTTATATTTAAAGACAGGCAAAAAATTATTTCCAGAAAAGAATTCGGTTCTTAGATTTCTATAGGCTATTATGGGAACTTTCTTCCGAGTTTCGAGGGTTAACGATTTAAGCTCAGCTTTGGATATCCGAGAATATACGAGTCTCTTATCTATTTTTTCTTTACAATTAAAGGAAGGTAGAGTGAGATATAGATATATATCAAGTATAAAGATATTATGCAAGTATACTAGGAATACATGGCTTCTAGGCGATAGCTATGCAGTTTTTCAATATACACTCTAAATTATGTTATTGATTATGTTTGTACGTTGAATATTTTCTTTATATTATGTAAGCAAGAACGCTGCATGAATGTCTTTGTTATATTCCAGTGTTCTTTGAGTATCCGTTGTAATTGACCGATTGAATAAAATCCGTTTTACAACAGTGTATTATGCCTAATAAAATGTATCTATCTTTAAATGCTTAGTGAACAAAGTAGCATGCAATGAGTTAAGCTAAAGAGGGTTGGACAAGATCGTAAGGGGTGGAGCCTCTAAGTGATATATACAGAATAGCTATACAGATCTCCCGATATGAGAGAGACGCATTGATATGCTTACTTTATGGTAGCAATAGAAACAGCATCTGTCAAAAACTGCATCTAGTATCCATAGACTATATGACTATATGTGAGTGTTTGCAGGCTGGAGAGCTCCTGACAACTTATGCAGTGCTAGTATAGTTGTATCGTAAGTTTCTGTCATCGTATATATTGAATGAATATAAGAAAATTGTAGGATCCTGGGATACCAATAAAAGCTTTTATATTCAAATTCAATACTAATTCGAAATGTTTTATTCAGCATTAAATTATTACAATTTTTTACTGAACGTCATGTGTCTACTACCAGTTCGGAAAGAAGAATCCTCAGAGCTGAGAAGAACTGGCGAAAGAAACCCAGAGGGACTAATATTAACTTGTTATCTTTTTTTAAAGTAAAATTATAATTTACAATGTTTATAAATATATAATATAGTACAATAATTACTATTTATTCTTCTAAAATTAGATAATACAATGTTCACGCGTCTCGTCTTTTCGTCATTATGACACAGTATCCTTCTTTTCTTTTATTCATCTTTTTCATTCCATTCTTAAAATTCTAACATACGTCTGTCTCCTTTTATTCTTAAAATATCATTTCACGTATACAGATCTTGCAAATCCCACACTCGGTATGAAGATTTCTTGGATATTTTCGTTGGTAACAAACATAAAGAAACAAACAATAGGCTATTAGTATTAATTTTAAATCTAAGGGTATTATAACGGAGTATTGATAATGATAAGCTTTTTTTATTTAGTCAAGATGGTGGAAATATTTCAATAGTAAAACTACGTACTATTCCGAAAGGAATGTAGTGTATTGTTAACATGTATTATATAAATGTAATATATCATATTTGTTATTTAAAAATCGTTTTGTACTTTTAAGCAAATAACAGTAATATCACACTTCTTAGATTTACGCGAATATTTGACATTAAAATAAAACTATCTTTTCAGCAATCATGGTCATGGCAGAGTCACACAGTTTCTCCCGTTAGCAAGTATTCGAAACGTCGATAGCCAAAAATGAAAATCAATTAGCAAAAAATCCAAAAAACTAGGTTTATTTAACATAACAATTACATATATTTTAAAATATTAAAAATATTTTGTTTATGTTCTTTCAGCAGTGATACGTACAGATCTAATTAAAGACTAATAATAGAAAGAATAATAATAGAATTTTCATATGGATCATATTAGTTATGTAAAATGGAGCCAGTCCTTGAAAACCATTTTTTGAGTTACTGTCATAAATACACCCACATATCGACTTATATATATATATATATAATACTCAATATTTAAAAACAATTAAAAAGAACTAAAAAAAATAAAAAAACGTCTTGTTTTTTTGCTATATCAATTTTACTAAAACTCTAATTTTCTAAAAAGTAAGTTTTTGTGATTGAATCTATTTTGAATAACTACATCAATATAACACTGAAATCATAGTTAGGTTAGGACAGTTGCAACTACACCGGGGGCGCATAACTGTAAGGAGGTATTTACGACCATGCAATGATGCACTATTTACGAATAACTTGAACGCGATGCATTTATTTGACAATTATTTATTAATTATATTTATACTAGCAGAACCTCCGGCATACCCAAAAAACCCAAAAAATACTCTAAAAAGAGAATTTTCATACAAACTTTCTTTCCGTATTTTACCCTCATAGGGGATGATTTTCGAACAATGCTAAAACACGAATTTATTTAATTGTATTGAACTGCGTTAATACCAAGTTTCAAGTAATTTTGATCATACATATTTTTTGGGTTGTATTATAACGTGTTTTCCCGTGAGAATGCGATAATCTTCCGCGTTTAAAAATAGCCTATGTCACTCTCCATCCCTCTAACTATCTCTACACGAAAAATTGCGCTAATTCGGCGCTCTGTTTTGACGTGAAAAAAGGACAAACAGACAAACAAACACATTTTAACATTCATAATATTAGTATGGATTACAGTTGAAATAACTAAGTACTAAGCGCTAAGTAATATTATAAAACTTTCTATTACCCGTTGATTATCGACCGAGATAATGAAAATCATTATGTCAAAGTAATAAAATTTAGCATTCAAAAAATATTTGTCATTTTTGTTTGCTTTTATTAACTTTGGTAAGCAGTAAGTTATCCGTAAGAAAGATGATTGTAAAATATAGGCATTTTTATCAATCTTCATTTATTGAAACGCAGAACTATGACATCAGGTACTAAAAGTGGACCTTTAAAAATTTAGTACAGATAAGTTTTTTAGACCGACCCTATATATAATATTAACAAGATTATATTTAAAATAGTTAAAAAACTGTTTAAAAATTAATATTTCAGGAAAAAATTATCAAAAGTGCCAGAAGTTACAATTACTTATGACATGTGACTAGTTTTATTTATATTTTAATAAAATACAACTATTGTATTTTTAGTTTTATGCAATGCGCAGTTGAACAGCGCGTAGCTTGTTCGTAGCTGCGCTCTACGAAGTTACCGAGCTGTATGTTGCTGTTATTATAGAGCTGTATTTAAATTATTCAACGGTAAATAAACATATAAACGTATATATAAAGTGGAACTTCAATACATATAATAAAAATGAATGCCGGATTTACTTTCTCCAGCGTTTTAAGAATATGTGTGTATTAATATTTATTGAGTGAAATAGATTGTTTGTTTATATGTATTTTTGTACTAGAGAGTCCCTTTAAATTGACATAACTTTTTATTTAAGAATCGATTGAAATAAAAAAAAACTCAATCATGAGTGAAGTTTACCACAACACATTATTGAAAATCGCGCCTAAATCGGTTAAGCCGTTTCTGAGATTAGCGCGCACAAACGCACAGATAAACAGACAGACAAAAATTCTAAAAAAAAATCTATTGCGTTATTAAAGACTCCCATTGATAGTTTTTCTCAAATATTTTGCATCTACAGACAGCCAGTTACACTTTTATTATCTGTATAGATATGCAGCAAAACAAATTTGTGTCAAAAAAGGAAAAATTAAGATGACTTGCATTCCATAGCGAATGTAAGGTTTTTTTAATCAAATTTTTGGTTGGAAAAGTTTAGATTTGCACATTGCATCGCTCGCTGTAACTCTCACATTCAAACTATTCTAAAGCGCTCACCAGCGAAGTACTAGGATGACATAAAATAAAAGATACTAGAAATATAACCAATCAATCTCTCTCAAGTGCCCGTGAAAGAGACGGACCCAATAGTAATATTCGCATATTGAAAGGAGACTGCACTCGATGCATCCTTTGCCTTCAAATGTTTAAACGAGATGGACTCTATATTCGTCCAGTTTCTTTTCAAAAGCTAGGAAATATGTTTTAAAATGTTTCAAGCGTAAACTTTGTAATCTTTTACTAGTTAATTTTTAAGGAGATCAAATACTTTATTGAATGTAATTTAAATGAATATCATATTTGCTTCCAATGACTTTATTTAGGTTACACAATTTTGAATTTGTTTTATCTACTGCTTAGGTTCTTGGATTACGGCATCTACTGTTTACAATATGTACAGTGAAACTTCTTTGCGCATGGTAGTATAATTTCAAGGTCATGTCACTAGAAATTGTCACGAAAAACCTTGAAGTTTCACTTCTAACACGTCTCCATAGAAACTTATTGTTTTTTTTCTTAAGATATATATTATTTAATCTTAATTCTCGTATATTTTTTTCAGAATGTGAGCTAATTTATAAAATTAAATTTAACTAGCATTGCCCACCTATCCGTCCGCGTTCAAATGACCAAAAACCAAATTTTTAGGTGTTAAATATAAGCATACTCTTACAATCAAGCAGACAGAGAAACAAAAAATTTGACATAAATCTGGATTTGTTCTATTTATCTTCTTACACCCCCCTGACTCGGTTTTTAGCGTTTTTTTGCTATGTACAGACATTCAACCTCTACTGTTTTATTATAGTATAGATAGATTAAATGAACCACGCTGATAACTTTCCGCCAAAAAATGAAAAGTGACAATAATGAATTTATTCGTATTTCAACATCATAGAAAAGGACAGCACTTGCTTCTTCTCTTCGTCTACTTTCTAGCGCTTATGAAGACTTGGTACTACAATCTGAATATCTCGAAGGTGGATCAATACACCATTTGTTACGTCAGACTCTCACTTTCTTTCTGCTTATTGATTTACTTCTTGTTAGGGTCATAGTTGACGTTTAAATGAAAGTGAAGTGAATTCGTAGTTGAACAGCGCGTAGCTTGTTCGTAGCTGCGCTCTACACAGTTAGACCGAGGTGTATGTTGCTGTTATTATAGAGCTGTATTTAAATTACTCAAGGGTAAATAAACATACAAACGTATGAATAAAGTGGAACTTCAATAGACATATTAATGAATGCCGGATTTAGTTTCTCGCGTTTAAAGAACATTCCATTATTATATATGTGTATTAATATTTATTGAACGAAATAAATTATGTTTGTATATATGTATATATTTACTAGCGACTCACCCTCGCTTTGCTCGGATTCGTCCCTAGGTTTCTTTAAAGTAACAACTTTTTTAATTAAGGATCGATTGAAATAAAATAAATACCGAATGTTGAGTGAAGTTTACCACAATACATTAGTGAAAACCTCACCCAAATCAATTAAGCCGTTTCTGAGATAAACGTGCACAAACGCACAGACAAACAGAAACAGATAAACAGACAAAAATTCTACAAACATTCTATTGGGTTATTATAGACTCTCAATGATAGTTTTTCTCAAATATTTTCCATGTACAGACAGCGATCAGTTACACTTTTATTATCTGTATAGATATGCAGCAAAACAAATTTGTGTCAACACAGGAAAAATATGACATGGCTTGCATTCCATAACGAATGAAAAAGTTATATTTTTTTTGTTTGATTATTTTAGATTTAATGAAAAGTTTAGATTTGCACATTGCATCGCTGTAAATTTGATATTAAAACTATTCTAAAGCGCTCACCAGCTAAGTACTAGGATGGCATAACATACCAGATGCTAGAAATATAACCAATCAATCTCTCTCAAGTGCCCATGAAAGAGACGGACCTAATAATAATATTCGCATATTGAAAGGAGACTGCACTCGATGCATCCGTTGCCTTCGAATGTTTGAACGAGATGGACTCTATATTCGTCCAGTTTCTTTTCAAAGGCTAGGAAATATGTTTTAAAATTTTTCAAGCGTTATCTTTGAAAACTTTAACTATTTAGGTAATTTTTACGAAGATCAAATACTTTATTGAATGTAACGTAAATGAATATCATATTTGCTACCAACGATTTTATTTAGATTACACGATTTTGAATATTGTTTACCTACTTCTTGGGCAGCTTTTTGGATCTATTGTTTACAATATATACAGTAAAACTTCTTAGCCCACATAATCGTAAATTTCAAGGTCGTGTCCCTAGAAATTATCTCGAAAAACCTTCAAGTTTCACTTCTAATACATTTCCATAGAAACCGTACTACAATATCATAGAAAAGGACAGCAGTTGCTTCTCTCTTCGTCTACTTTCTACCGCTTATGAAGACTTGGTAGTACATTCTGAATATCTCGAAGGTGGATCAATACACCATTTGTTACGTCAGACTCTCACTTTCTTTCTGCTTATTGATTTACTTCTTGTTAGGGTCCTAGTTGACGTATACATATAAAATAATAGTGGACTGTATACAATAGTTTATTGCTGATTAACAATCGTCGTCTTAAATACGAGTTTACAAAAAATGAAAAGTACATATTTTTTTAATTAAAATGTCGTTCAACTACTCGTCGCTCGCCGAAGCTCTGGATTGTGTGGCTGCGCCTGCGGCCCCTGCGGTGTTGCGTATATCAGAGTGCAATACTTATTACGCTATCTATTATTAATTATCTAAACCGAATCCGTACATTAAACATTTTTTGGATAATTTTATTGATATAGACATTATTATCGATATTGAATTTTTGTCTGTATGTCTCACGCAGCACGGAAAAACCACTGGAGGCATTTTGATGATGATGATTTTGGTATGATGATAGCTGATGTTCCGGGTCAACGTATAAGATGATAATTTTTACTGCTGGAAAATATCTCATCTTTGAGAAATCTATACTAAACTTTAAAACATAGGTAGGGACAAACCCGAGCAGAGTAAGGGCGAGTCGCTAGTTCTTCTATATAACTTAAAATATTTGACAATTTGTTTGTAGGTTGTCCATTTCGTTTTCTTTTGAGATGAATATTGTTTTGATCTTATGATACGTACATTACATATATGTAGAACTTTAAAGATCTAGGGCCTGTTGATTATCGTCTATAATTGTATTATTATACTATACTTTATTTACTTATACATATATACATGAATGCACCGTGAACGAACTTGCATGAAAAGGTCTGTGAAAGCAACAGAATTGCTATATAGATCTCCTTACATGAGAGAGATGCAATATTATGTTATGATGCAACTATATGTGAGTGTATCCATGCTGTAGATCTCCTGATAACTTATGCGATGCTAGTATAGTTGTATCGTAAGTTTCTGTCATCGTATTTTGTATGAAATACGTAAAAATAAATGAAAAATTCGAGTCATTTAAAAAATATACCACCTACATATTTTTAAAATTGATATTTAAAATATTTAAGAATAATTTATATAAAAAAAATACTAAACAATAAATGAACTTTTTTTCTAATTTATGTTTGTTTGTATTTATTTCAGTATTGTTCGATCAGATAGAGTATATTATAAATCATAACTATGAAAACTATAATTCCGATGCAAATGTTGTACTAGGAGCGCATGACAGCTAGGGAGTGTGAGGAAATATGCAATTCTGCACTATTAACCAATAAAGCCACTCACTATTTATGTTTGTTTATCAAAATATAATATTTTATTACAATATTTTAATTTTTCTTTTCTGGTATAAATAAGACCACAAAAACAAACTGTATGTATATATATATATATATATATATATATATATATATATATATATATATAATATATAATATATATATATGTGTGTGTGTAAATATGTATTGTGCAATTTCTCGATATGTATCTGGATAAAAAATCGTCTTTATTTCATAAAGAATATAGTGAAAACAAATATATATATATATATATATATATATATATATATATATATATATATATATATATATATATATAAACCAGTATGTATTCTATACTATTCGGATATATTTATAAAGATCGTAAGCAAATTCACAAAATATGCATAGTTTTAGACGGGGCGTTTGTTATGGACCTGAAGGCGGAGCCTTTGAGTGAAATGGCCTATATATGTTTAACTCTTCCTGTAAACGGCAGAAATATAATTCACATAGTACGTATATACGCCACGCGATACAGTCGAGAGGGAAGATATCGTGACAGAAACTTACGGAACACCTTTACTAGCACCGCATAAAAGAATGCAGTTAGCGGCGAATATCATTTGAAAAATAGTACGCGTTTTAAAAGTACAATATTTTAAATTTAAATATATGTAATTTAATGTAACTTATTCAACACATTGAAAAATTATGTTAATTTTTCATCATTTTGCTATAAGAATTATCTGTAAGTCGAACGATGCGTGTAGCTTGGTTCGTAGCTGTTCGTAGTTCGTAGCGTGCTACGAAGAGTAGCAAAAATGATCAAGTTGCATATATATTGCATAATTTTGATAAGTTTCTTGATAATTTTTGGTCTGAATTTATACTTTAATATGTAATTATGATAATGTATATATTTTTTTTGTTTAGTAACTATTTACGAGCTTAAACGTAATTAATTATAAAATGTATATTGATTATGGACGGATTTCCACCACTGGACGAACTCTAGTTTTAATTAAAACATTAAATATTAGGGTTTTGTTTACTTATTGGTATTAATTGCTATGAATTGTACATCATTAAATCAGATGGCTCAAGGCAACTTTATATTTACTCTTTAAAATCTATGACCGTTTTCCCAAATTAGCTTCCATCTGATAAAGAACTAAGTTTGCACATACGCCTAAATTAAGCTGTAAAATCCATACAAATACTTATTCTGAAGCGCTCAGCAGCGAAGTATTAGGGGGACATAGAATAACGGATATATGAAATACTTCCAATCAATCCCTCTCACCTGTACTAGGTTTTAATGAAAGAGACGGACCCAATAGTAACATACGCATATTGAAAGGAGACTGCACTCGATGCATCCGTTGTGTCTTTAAAATTCTAAACGAGATGGACGATGTTTCCTCACTTGCCTTTTATTTCGGTTGTACATTCTCGATAAGATACTCCAAAACATATTAGTGAACTTCTTAAAAAATAAGCATCACATCTACCTTCGTGAGCGATTTACAGTGTAAAGTTAAGTTAAAGAGTATGGAAACAAAATCGCGAGGTTCGGAGCCAATACGTTATATGTACGAAAAAACTATATAGACCTCCGAGAGATATGATTACATAGGTTAACAGTACGTGGGAAATACTCGTCAGTGGCATGGAAAAGTGCATAGAATATATCTAGATATTGATATTATTATAGATGCACATGCACGCTGTAGAGCTTTAAAAACTTATGCGATACTAATAACATTGCATCGTAAGTTTCTGTCGTCGGATTTTGTATGAAATACGTAAAGGAAGAAAAAGCTTGGCTCGGTTTTTTAATGCATTCGGTTATATAATAATTAATTACCAGAAATATTTTGCAACAAAAATTATAGATAGTTTTTAATTAAGGGAACATGTATTTAAAAAATCATTACCAAAAGTCACCATTTTTTAATTAATTTCGTATTTAACTTGCCTTAAACAACGCATATACTTGCCATAAGAATCGTAATTCGCACAACTATTAAGACTTTAAAAATGCACATATTATTTACTAGTCCATGAATTATGTCCTCGTTAAAATAAGTTTATTCAGTTGAAAAGATTTCAGGACTCTTTTAATTTCTTTTTTTTTCTGTTATTAGACCAAATTCAAGACGGAGGATGTACTCAATTATTCTAATGCAAATTATCGTGAATCGATTTTCTTAGTTGTCTTTAAAGTCTCAGTTAAAACGACTTGACATATTTTCCAAGTCCAAACTTATAATTTTTTAAAGTTCGAATATTATCACAATATGGGTAGATTCTAAGTCATTTATGGTTGAGAGGGTGACTTAAAATAATGACCAAATATCAAAATAAATTCGCGAAAAAATTCGAAGAGATAGTTTTATTTAAAATGTCAAATATTCGGGTAAATCTAAGAAAGTATTAAAATAATATTTTCTCAAAAAAAAATTTAGATTGCTGCATTTTAAAGTATTCACTTCAATATTGACACCACCCTCTACTCTCACCCTTATTTTCACCCCTTTCACCTCCTAGTGCATTGACGTTGAAACGTAGAGGTATGAGGAGCGTAGCCGTTACTCTTTCTACTTCATGTTGTCCTAGTATTTCGCTCTATTGAATGTTCTGAAATACCAAAAACTTAAAGAAAAATAGTTTTTACAAGATTAAAAACTATTTATTTGAACTGTACGAGTATGTACCATGTAAAATATTTTTAGTTGTTATTGAATATTTTAGAAAAAAATGCTTATTTGGGATCATTTTTATCTTATTGTTTATTTAAATTGTTTTCTAAACAACATTATACATATTATAATATAATAATTAAATAAGTATTTTCTATTAGTTGACTAAAAATAATGTTAATCTATCTATATCTTTTTGCAATTCTCGATTTTTTTAAGAATAACATATTTGGCAAATGTATTGGGGGCGCATTATACCTGGGAGATACCATACACTCAATAAAGTTTATTAATATACCTTAAATGGTTTGTTGAATATGTTCATTCTTTTTATACTATAAAAGTTTCATATGGTTGTTGATGCGTTCCCAGACAGATAGAGAGACAGACAGATAAAAATTCTAAACTAAAGACTCGGCCTGTGTGTCGATAATAATAACTATTTCAATAAGATTTTCCAAAAAATATTTAATGTACAGAATCGACTCAGAATTTTATTATATGTATAGATAGAACCAAGTAGAGTAGTGCTACTACCTAAGCACTTATGAAGACTTGGTATTCCAACCTGAATATCTCGGAAATGGATCAATACATCGTTTGTTACGTCAGAGCAATGTATTGATTTATTTACAACTCTTTACTACAAACGTGGAACGTATTCATATAAATCTGTGAGGTTGTATAGTAACTCTTTATTCATGGCGTTGTGTACGTCACGGCACGATGCGATGTGTACCCAGACTGTGTGGAGAGACTACTGTTACATACAATGTTCACGGTAGCATCGAGCTACTCCGCTCCTGCCTCTTATTTTACGTCTTTTGACGTAAACTAATTCAAAAAAGTAATTATTTTCCTTTGTCAAGTTTTTCCTGACCAGTAATTTATTTCGGACTAGCAAGTCACCCTTGCTTCGCTCGGGTTCGTCCCTAGCTTGCTTCCCAATACACACTTTCTTCCCCATTTTCACCCCCTTAAGGGTAGATTTGCGGGATAAAAAGTATCATGTGTCCTTCCCAGGGTCTCAAACTATCTCAGTAGATCCAGCGATTACAACGTCACAAACTGTCAAACTCACAATACACAAACTTTACTTCTTTATTACTCGTATATTAGTTTAAATGCTGTCAAAGTAGTTAGCTACAAAGTTATAGGCCTAAATATTTGATGCAAGTGTAATAGGAACGCATTACTGCAAGGAGATAGACATGCAATTTTTCGTTACATATTTTAAAATATTTCACACAATATGTTTGTATGTTGGAAAATTTTATGTTTTATTTATGCAAATGCTGATTATAATTTAAACCGTGCTCCTTCATTATTTTAAATATATATCCAAATTGATTTAAGAAACATTAAAGTTGCAAGAATCGTGTATTATTTTTAATACAATATTTCTAGATGCAATCATAAGCGAATCTACGTGAAACGTTAAGTCGAAATGAACAGGATTGCCAACCTTATAAAGGGCGGGGCCAAAATGCGATAGGAACAGTATAACTATAGAGATCTCTCGATATGAAAGAGAGGCTTATATATAAATTAATGTGTAGGAATATGATAGAAAATATGAAAGTGGTCCAGAATTTGCATCCAATGTGCACATATAGACTGTAACATATAAGGCTCTGCAATGCAACCTTCCGAATCTTCTGCGATGCTAGTATTGGTGCATCGTAAATATCTGTCATCATATTTATTATATGATATACAAGAGGAATAAATGAATTTATTTTAACGTAGCTCATAGTGGACTATTTGGTTTAAACTACTATATTGGTCGATCATATTAAATCAACATAAATATTTATGTTAAAGATGTAAAATATTAAAGACAATATTGTTTTTAATATTTTTTGAGTTATTTTTATAGCAATTCTGACTCATTTATAATTTTATGTGACACGAAAGTAAAAAAAAAGGTCACAGGAACCCAGATTGGTAAATTACTGTATTAAGTCTAAAGCTCGAGAAGCTACGAGAAAGCTTTAATAAAAATATTACGTCCTAGTATGACCTGAAAGTACCTTATACTTATTATATTAGTTGTTAGATTTTTTGGATGATTTTCAGGAAATTAATATTTCAATTTGTTTTTGCTATAAGTCAAGCTATCCCACAACACGCTTACAAGTCAATTTAGTTCATATTTTTCTTTGTGCAACGAATGCATAAAGTAAGCTTACACTTCAAACTTGCGCAATTTGTTCTTGTATACAATCAGCTTTCTCTATGTGAATCTACTCTGTCCGTGGTACAACTTATTAAGTAAATATTTCTGCCAAATAGATTTCCGTTTCCTCGACCCTGCAAGTTGACTCAGTAAATTTTGTCAGATTCAAATAAAATGTATATTATTAGTATCCAGTGGGTCCCAATAATCAATCTGTGGAATTTTCTTATAGTACGAGATACCTATCTATGTTGTGGACCCCACACTCGTTTTCCAGACAAAATATATTTTTAAAACAATAAAACATATAAACAAACACGGACCAAGGCTCGTTTAAGGCTATTTTAATTTAAAAAAAATAACAGTTCGAAAAAAGTACAAGCACTCTTTTCCTGTGAAAACTTAGTATCAATCGAAAGTAAAAGACTTGTAGAAAATACCATCATATGGTTGGTGGCCTTTTTCGAATCGACATTACCTGATTGATATCCAGGTATAAACAGGTAAATTTTATTACAAATTTAATGATATAGGGTTGTTATACTAAAACATCTCCAGACTAGACGTTTTTTAATTAAAAATAACCTGGAGCAAATATTTGGTGACAATCCTCCTGGGTCGTGTTTGTTTATATGTTATAATAGTTGCCTATTTAATTCGTAATCTGACACGATAATGCCAATGAGCGGCTCTTTTTCTTCAATTTCATACAATATATACGATGAAAAAAAATTACGATACAACTATACTAGCACTGCATAAGTTGTCAGGAGCTCTCCAGCCTGCAAATACTCACATATAGTCATATAGTCTATGGATACTAGATGCATTTTTTGACAGATGCTGTTTCTATTGCTACCATAAAGTAAGCATATCAATGCGTCTCTCTCATATCGGGAGATCTGTATAGCTATTCTATATATATCACTTGTAGGCTCCACCCCTTACGATCTTGTCCAACCCTCTTTAGCTTAGCACACTGCATACGAGTTTGTTCACATCGCATTTCTTCTTAAATATTTTGTTAAAGAATAGCATACAACTCTGAAAGCACTTTTATTTAATCAGTCTATTACTAAGGATACTCAAAGGGAACTGGAGCTTAGAAACGATACTTATCCAACTTATAATAAAAATATAAGCATTCAACAGACAAACATAGCATGTAACATAATTTAAGGTATATACTGAAGAACTGCACAGATATCTCCTAGAATCAATGCTTTCCTAGTATACCTGAATACTATCTCGATATTTACTATATCTATCTTTCTTTAATGTAAAATAATCACTTTAGTATAAAGCAGCTTAAATCCTACAGCCAGTGGGTCCTAGGGTTTTGTAAGAAGGATGTATTCTTAGAACGGGTAGAGATACTCGTATCTAAGAAAATGTTGAATTATTCTGCTGAAATTTTTAATTGCTTACACACAAAAAATAAGTTATATCAGTAGCTATCAGTGACACCAGCCAAAGCTTTATCATATTTCTTCTACTGATTTCTATTCAATATATTTTTAAATACTGAAAGCATTAAGCATCCTTCATTTATCGGGAAATCATTTTGAAGGGGTTCGAGTTTTCCGTTCGATTAAATCGATTTTAAATAGATAGATTGATGGTTGAAAATATTATATTAATTTATATGTAACAAAAGCAATAACTTTTTTTTAATAAGTTATGAAATTGTTCGGTATAAGGCAATTTTTATATTACATTAAATTTTAAGCTTTCGAAGGCAAATGGTCAAAAACTTGTTACTACTTTTATATTATTTATTGGAAACTAGCAGAACCTGTGGCTTCGCTCGCACTAAAACTACATAAAAGTCTCTGAAAAGGTAGTTTCATACAAATTTTCGTCCTCTGTTCTACCCCCTTATAGGATGAATTTCGAAAAATGCTAAAACATCTATTTATTTAATTTTAATGAAGAGCAATAATACTAAGTTTTAAGTAGTTCTGGTCATAAATATTTTTTCGGATTGTATTATAACGTGTTTTCGCGAGAGAATTAGATAATCTCCCGCGGTAAAAAGTAGCCTATGTCAGTCTCCAGCCCTGCAATTATCTCCACACAAAAAATCACACCAATCCGTCACTCCATTTCAACGTGAAAGAAGGACAAACAAATAAACAAACACACTTTCACATTTATAATATTAGTATGGATATGGATAACGAGCTCATTATTCAATAGTAATTTGGATTGTTTATCCGACTCATATTTAAACACTTCTGAAGTTTTAACTTAATAGTATAAGAAGTGAAGCCGTGAAGTAAGCTGTAAATAGAGTCCATCATCTAACGTCAATATACTAGTTTTTTTCTTTAAGTTTCTGGTATTTCTGAACTTGCAATAGTGGGAAATACTAGGACAACATGAAGTACGAGGAGTAACGACAACGCTCCTCATACCACTGCGTTTCAACGTCAATGCACTAGGTGAAAGGGGTGGTGTCAATAGTGCATGCGTTGAAAAGATCTAGGACATTCAGATATAGACTAAAACTAATGAACATGAATTATATGATAATTATGTTTTATTGACAAACCTATACTTATATTATAAAGTTAGTGTGTAAATGAGATTTTTCCTTCTGCACACTTTAACCATTTCATAATTATTAATTACTGCTTGAATTGTTCTATACTTAATATTATAAATAGGCAGAGTTTGTTTGTTTAATTGTTTGTTTGTTTGCTTCTTTGTTAGATCGTTTGTTTGTTAGTTTTTTGAACGTGCTAATCTCAGGAACTACGAAGCCACTTTGAATAAATCTTTTTGCATTATATTATCAGATAGCCCATTTATTTAGGAAGGCTCACAGTCAAACACGTCATACTTTTACGTCATTACTTCAACACACTATGCAACAAACTGTCAAAAGGGAAAGTATCCTTCTGACGTAACAAACGATGTATTGATCCACTTCGATATATTCAGGTTATAGCACCAAGTCTTCATAAGCGCTTAGATAGTAGATTTTAACTGCTATTATTGTCTAATAAACTTTTTTTATAATTCTTTTCACTACGTGTTGCCACAATCTCTTTAAATAACGCCGCTCAAAATTTTAAAATAGTTTCATATTTAGTTTTTTTTATGTTACACATATATTTTACTAACATAAAAATCTGCGTAAAAATATATAATTTATTTATGTTCGAATCAATCAAAAAAAAAAAAAAACAAAAAAATAATTATTACCTAGTTTAGCCAGTAATGTACTTTATTACGTGTAATTGTAAGTAAACGTCAATTTTCTAATAGCTAATTAGTGGTATTCTAGGAGTATAAGATAAATTATTTACAAAATTCATATCCTAATATTATAAATGTGAAAGTGTGTTTGTTTGTTTGTCCCTCTTTCACGTCGAAACGGAGTGACGGATTGGCGTGATTTTTGTATGGAGATAGTTGGAGGGCTGGAGATTGACATAGGCTACGTTTTATTGCGGGAGATTACTTAATTCCCACGAGAAAACACGTTATAATACAATCCAAAAAATATTTATTATCAGAATTACTTGAAACTTGGTATATATGCTCTTCAACATAATTAAATAAGTACGTGTCTTAGCATTTTTTTAAAATTCATGTTATAAGGGGATAAAATAGGGAATGAAAATTTGTATGAAACTACCTTTTTAGAGATTTTTTTGCAGTTTTAGCGCGAGCGAAGCCGCGGGTTCTGATAGAATTTTTCTACTTTCTTACAATAACCATTGGCTAAAAGAAATGATATTAATTAAATGAAATTAAGTATATAAGACTTTCTTAGATTTACGATCGATCGATAGACGATTATTTGACGTCTATATATTGTGTATTTATATAAAACAAAGTCGGGTTATACTATTTATAACTCAAGCACGGCTGGACCGATTTGTATGATCTTTGATTTGTTGGATTTGTCTTCACTCAAAATAGCAGAATAACTATTTAAAATGTACCCAGGGACGCGGATGAGTAGCTAGTTTTAAATAAAACTAGCATTCCATGATTGTTGTAAAACGTTCGAACTTCGAAACGTTTTAAACAATTTTTTTTAATAAATCCTCGAAAATCTCCGAAAAGATAATTTTATAACAGTAAATACTTAATAAACTTAAATAATAAATTATGCTGTAAGCAATTTCTAGCGCTTGATAGTATGGCGCTGAAATATCGTCCATCTCCATTTTAACATTTGAAGGCACAACGGATGCATCGAGTGCAGTCTCATTTCAATATGTGGATGTTAGTATTGGGACCGTCTCTTTCACGAGGAAGAGCACATGAGATGCCCACAGTTATAGGTGAGAGGGATTGATTGGAAATATTTCTAGTACCTGTTTTATTTATGTTATCCTAGTACTGCGCTGCAGAACGCTTCAGTAAAGTTGCATGCGATTTAACCACGAAATTTAGACGTATGTGTTGTGGAAATGCAAAGTGTTTTTATAATAAATATTACTTTTTAAAAATATATGATCAGATTTGAAGTCTCATTACAATGAAATATTTAAGTTTTTTCGTAACTATCATAATCTAATATATAAAATTCTCCTGTCACAGTGTTTGTAACAAAACTCCTCCGAAACGGCTTGACCGATTCTCATGAAATTTTGTGTGTATATTCAGTAGGTCTGAGAATAAGACCTAAACTATTTTTTATACCCCTAAGTGATAAGAGTGGACCACCCCAAAAAAAAACTTTTTTTTAATTTTGACTAGGAATGAGCCCGAGCGGAGCGAGGGTGAGTCGCTAGTCTAATATATAAGTATCTCGTGGCACGGTGTTTGTGGTCGCACCCCTCCGAAACGGCTCGACCGATTTAAAAAAAAATGTATATTTGGTAGTATAAGAATAGGTATTTTTAACCCTCCTACCCCTCTACTCCTAATTTTTTAAGTAACCAAGGGCGAAAACGAGCGAAGTGAGGTTGAGTCGCTAGTGTAGTTATATAACTTGAAAGTCGGCTATAGAAAGTAGGTTGCTTACAAAATTAGGTCATAAACCACAGATTATTTCGTAGAGTGCAGCTACGACTAAAAGCTACGCACATATTAATGCAACTTGTTACTTGTAGCAAACAAAATAATACGCAATTTGCTGACGATTTTTTTTTATTTCTCTAGTCAGACTATTTACATACATACTTTACATCAGACAAACATCAGAATTTTATTTTGGCTGTATATTTGACATAACTCTTCGAGTAATATATAATTCTACACATATTATGTGAACAATTTCAAAAACACTTGCTCTACTTTTCTATAGAGTACAGAAAAAATAGGTATATATAGAATATATGCATAAAATATTTGAATTTATAGAAAGCTTTTCTTTTAAATTTTTCATTAATGTAGAATATCTTAGGAAAAAACAGCATCATTTAAAAAACAACTGTTCAAAACTTATATATTTTAACTAAATTTAGTTACAATTTATTTCTAACACTTATTCTCAACAATTTCCATGTCAACTCCCCGTCCACCAATCCTCTGTTTTGTTTATTTCTTCTTTCTTTTTTATCTGTATTTTAATTTATTCTTTTCATTGAATTGGTCATTTTTAACTGCCTGATTTACAAAGGTATCATAATTTGTGCATTCACATCATCAGTGTGGTGGTATAATCAATTAATACAGTCTGGCTAACGAAAGGGCGTCCTGGAGTTTTCTTAAAAATTTTGATACGGCAACATTTTTAAGCTGCCAAAGGCGCGTCAAACTTCAAAATCTCTGGTTGCCCGGTTTTAAGAGTTGTTAGTAACTGTATACATTTTTGTGCATATACCAATGGGTACACACATATATCGTGAAATGTGTATACTAATATTAAATTCGAGTTGTTTACAATGAATTGATAAAAATATATATCAAATTAAGAAAAAACTTAACGATTACTTAAAGTAAAGTATGATATTTTTGATATTTTTGTAAAGTATGATGTTGATATGAATTACAAAACTTTCAGAATTTCTAAATACGTGGTGTCTTTCTTAAATTAGAAATTAAGTTCGGTAACAACTATTTTATAAATTGTACTGTCGTAACTACAAAAAATATTCAAGTATCAAAACATTTTTCTCTTACTATAGTTAGTACTACCATATAAAGATTTTTTTGAATTTGTAGCGTTTTCTCAGGTCACGTTTTCGTTAGCTACACTCTGTTTTATTATACATTAAAATAGCGAAACCTTACACTAGCTTAAACTTTGATGTATCGACTGCGCAAAGTAAGCTTTCAATTTCAACATGCGCAGTCTGTTATGGTTTGCGTCTCTCTCATCCAGTGCATTCACTTTCAGTGTATGACGTATTCAAAGTGCATTCAGAATTTCTACTACATATGCACTCATGTTTTCCTAGTAGTCTGCTCTATGAAAGGCCTCAAAGGTTAAACCTTTGAGGCCTTTCAAAGATCAGACTACTAGGAAAGCCTTGATGGAGTTAAAATAAAAATACTAATGTGCTATGACCTAACATGGTAAGGCAGAAAGAAATAGATAAAAAAATTACAAAGGAAATAAAAATAAATTAATTATTATTAATTATAAATAAGATTCAATAATTTATGAAAAACTATTTTTTACAATGAATACTAGCGACTTACCCTCGCTCCGCTCGGGTTTGTACC
This sequence comes from Brenthis hecate, assembly GCA_951806755.1. NCBI lineage: Eukaryota > Metazoa > Arthropoda > Insecta > Lepidoptera > Nymphalidae > Brenthis > Brenthis hecate. The sequence continues at coordinate 23,143,176 of OX638251.1, forward strand.
TAGGGTAGACCATCCTTATCTATATTCAATTATATCTAATATATCATTATAATATACACACAAAATTTCATAAGAATCGGTTAAGCCGTTTCGGAGGGGTTTTGTTACATACACTGTGATATGAGAATTTTATATATTAGATCTTTTATATTTAAATGAGCCATTCTTGTATATTATATATATATAAGTTTATTTCGTGAATCTCGAAAACGGCGCTAACAATTTGCTTTTTAAGTTTGTCTTAATAAGCGTATTTTCTGAAAAAAACGCAATTATTACGAGTACATCTTTCCAAAAAAACGTCGAGCAAAGCTCGGTCACCCAAATATTTACTTTTAAGTTATGGTACTTAATTGCTATCCAACTAGTACTTCTAACACTTGCAATATACCTATTTAACGCATTTATAATACAGATATCACAAAGGAAATTCTATCGCTACCTAACGATATAGCTGCGATTCTGTGCATTCTGCAAAGGTCTTTCTTTATATAAAGGTCTTAAAGTTTTATAAATTAAATAACATAAAAATAATACCTTAACTAGCAATCATATGTCTTAAAATCAATGTCTACTTATTAAATAAATTTCAATATAAATTAAACCGCAAAACTGTACACAGAAACGATAAAACTGGTACGTACAGCTACGAAGAAGCTACGTGCATTGTTTAACGTATTGTCAACGATCCCAGTTGTAAAAGATAATAAAAACTCATATATTTGATTCTTTCAAAATACTTTGATAAGAGAAAAAAATTATAGAAGACACGTCAAACCTATAACACCCCATCGTTTTTATGTCGGGGGTTAAAAATACTATGAAAGGTTACCGCGACATATAGCTTGTTTCATCTACTTTCGCTTATGCGGTGCTAGTAAAGGTGTTCCGTAAGTTTCTGTCACGATATCTTCCCTCTCGACTGTATCGCGTGGCGTATATACGTACTATATGGATTATATTCATGCCTTTTACAGGAAGAGTTAAACATATACAGGCCATTTCACTCAAAGGCTCCGCCTTCGTGTTCCGAAAAAACGCCCCGTCTAATACATAGTCATATTTAGTGAATTTGCTTTCAAAATAGTTTTGTTAAGTAAATTAATATTATTTGTGTAACTACTCATAGTATTATAATAAAAAATTGTATCTTTTACGATGACAGTTCAATTTGTAATTTATATACCTATATAAAAGGCAAAAGTGATTGACTGATGTATCAACGCACAGGCCAAACCCTTTAGAAAATTGAAATTTCGCACACGTATTCCTGCTATGACGTAGGCTTCCACTAAGCTAGGATTTTTCAAAATTCAACCCCCTAGGGGGTTAAATAGGGGATAAAAGTTTGTATGAAACTTATCTTTTTAGAGATTTTTTGTAGTTTTAGCGCGAGCGAAGCCGCAGTTTCTGCTAGTCTATAATATTTGTAAGATCATTCTTTTTACCAGACTGCTGCGAAGCCCAAAGGAGGGTTATGTGTTTACGTATGTATGTATGCATGTGTGTATGTATGTATGTATGTATGTATGTATGTATGCATGTGTGTATGTATGTATGTATGTATGTATGTATGTATGTATGTGACTCCGACTCTATGTGTCATCGTAATTACTAAGCGGCTTAATCGATTTTGTTCATTTATAAGTCGTTAGGTTCATCTTGAAAACGCAATTATCATTTAGATATCATTAAACATGAAAATCAGATCCAAGGCGCAGATTTGTCTTGAAAAAAATTTTTCGTCCGAATCCATCGAGTGGGGTATCAAAATCCAGGTTTTTAAAAGGTCATTACAAAATTATATACAACTAACAAGTTTAAAAATAATGCACGATAAGAAATTGTTAGATAAAACCAAAAATGTCTAATTGACCAAAACTAAAAAGCTGTAAATAAAAATTAATTTATATAAATAAACAAATCCGACTGTATAAAAGGCATATTAAAAATATGATGTGACGAAAAACATAGTACTATGCAGTCGGAGACTTACAATACGCGTAGAAAAGCAGCTAGTGCTCTATAAAAATGGTCATTTTATTAGTCTACTAGCAGAATCGCGGTTACGCCCGCGTTCAATCTACAAAAAAACCCTTTGACTTTATGTTATACAGCTATGTATTTATATAATATTGTTCTATGTGTGTTAATATAAAAATGGGGGTTGGGGGTAGGGGGGTGAAAAATACGTTACGACCTATTCTCATACCTACCAAATATACGAAAAAATCATTAAAATCAGTCGAGCCGTTTTGGAGGAGTGCGATCACAAACACCGTGACATGAGATATTTATATATAAGGTTTTAACAAAAATGTATTTATCTATTTCATACTTATGATATTTAATATTTGGTAAATAAACAGGAATCGCGAACGATTTATGAGTGCATAGTGCAGCATTGCACCTCCTTCCTCACAGTTATGCGCTCCTGGTGTAGTTGCATCCTATTTCAGTGTGCAGTGTATTTCGTATCAGTGTACACCGTATACGAATGTGGAATAATTTTATAAGATTGGAATAATTTTTTATCTTGTATTTAGACTAGACCTTTTTATTATTACTAATTCAAATAAAACTTCCATATGTGCAATCGATTTTTTTAAAAGTTTGCACAGAATGAAAAAAGAAGTAGGTATACTTTTGATTTAATTTTTATTTAATACCAAGTTTGAAGTAATTCTGGTCATAAATATTTTTTTGGATTGTGTTATAACGTGTTTCCCCGTAGGAAATAGATAATTTTTTGCGGTAAAAAGTATCCTATATCACTTTCCAGCCCTCCAACTATCTCCACACAAAAAATCACATTAATATGTTACTCTGTTTCGACGTGAAAGAACGACAAACAAACAAACAAACAAACACTTATTTTAAAACATTTATAACATTAGTATGGATAGTGTATAGTATGGATTGTTCTGTATGTGTCTATATAAAAATGGGTGTGGGGGTAGGATGGTGAAAAATACTTTAAACCTATTCTCATACCTACCAAAGATACAAAAAAAAATCATTAAAATCGGTCAAGCCGTTTCAGAGGAGTGCGACCACAAACACCGTGACACGAGATATTTATATGTTAGATTTTAATAAAAATGTATATATTTTATACTTATGATATTTATAATATTTGGTAAATGAACAGGTATCGCGAACGATTTGTGAGTGCATAGTGCAGCATTGCACCTCCTTCCTCGCAGTTATGCGCTCCTGGTGTAGTTGCATCCTAATTCGGTGTGCAGTGTATACGCAGGAATAATTTTATATCTAGTATGTAGACTACACCTTTTTATTATCATTAATTCAAAAAAACTTCCATAGGTGCAATCCTTATAATCCTTAAATATTAAAGTTATCAAGATTTACTCAAAGGAAACATTTCTTTATTTTTAATAATAATAATAATAACTGCATTTTATTTTAAAAAAAGCTGACCTGACCCGGAAATTGAACTAAATAAAATTGCAAAAAAGGACACCGTCACTATTTTATCGAATTAATCGATAGGGTCTATGGGAAGAATAAAATCTCTCGAACAAACATTGCGTTTTAGATTTTTTTGAATAAAACTATGTTTTCGGATTATTTCGCGGATTTATTTTGATTTTTGGTTCCCGACGTTTCGAATGCTTTACAGCATCCATCGTCACGGGAGAGACTGAGGTGTTACATGTCTTTAAGGTATAGTGGTTACAGACAGCCTAACCACAATTAACAAAATGAAAATTGCACCAATTACCTTACAATAATTTTTAACTTTAAACATTTTTATAATTTAAAAAAAAATATTGTAAGGTAATTTTAATTTAGTTAATTGTGGGTAAGCTGTCGGTAACCACTATACCTTAAAGACATGTAACACCGCAGTCTCTCCCGTGACCATGGATGCTGTAAAGCATTCGAAACGTCGGGAACCAAAAATCAAAATAAATCCGCGAAATAATCCGAAAAGATAGTTTTATTTAAAATGTCAAATATTCGCGTAAATCTAAGAAAGTATTATATTGCGTTTTAGAATTGTAGAAAACGATGAAATCCTACAAATTATACATATCGACTCTAACATCATAAAACAAAGACACAGGACATTGAAATAAAGTGTCTTAAACACTGAAAATATCAAGTTTCAATCAAAGGAAACATTATTTTATTTTTAAAAATAAGATAAACTGCATATTTTTTTCTAAAGAAAGAGGTGTGACCTGAACCGGTAATTGAATCAACTGAAAATGGAAAAAGGTAGACCGTCACTATTTTATCGAATAAATGGATTTTATATAGAGTTTTATGGTAAGGATAAAATGTCTTGAATGAAAATTGTATGTAACAATGAAAACGATGATATCTAAGATTTCATCGTTTTCATTGTTACAATATACATTGTTACATACAATAATATAGGGATGAAACCGAGTGTAGCGAGGGTGAGTCACTAGTTTTAATACAAAATTATATCTTTAAAAGTCATAAAAGTCTGCCTGTTTTCTGTAGAGGACTGTTATTTAAGAATTTTAAAAGCGTTTTAACTAAAATACAAGAAATATATAAAAATAATGCTTCAGACTAAGTAAGAATAAAAATTTTGATATTTTTTATAAATAATCTATCGATTGCAGTGTGCAGATTTTTAAGTAAATTAATATGGCAGATTATCAAAATACGTATTATATTATTGACGTATACAGTAATTAAATGTTATTATTTTTATTTTCAATATCAACTTTTATAAGAAACATTTTCGTAATTAATGATCTTTACAAATTACGATATTGAAATGAATGAAAAATGTGTGGTCTTATTATTTAGGAAATGTATTTATTTTAGTTCAAAGGCTTATAAAACTTCATTAAAAACGTAAACTTAAATGCTTAGATTTAGAGTGAATTTAATGTTAAGGACTTTCAAAAGCAAGGCCTTTTCTTCTTCGTCTACTTTATTAACACTTTATCAAGACGAACATCTCACTTCAAATTTTACGCACCTTCTATCTCTTAGCATTTATAAAATGTGTGAATTTCAAAACGGTGTTCTCGTAATCAGTAGTAAGTGGTTATTTTCTAGATAATATTATATTTCTTCAACACACGGTAGCGGTCAGCCTTTGTTGTATATAGACCAATATGTGATATATTAACAGATAAACTTAATTCAATATTATTGGTCGGATTGCATTCATAATTTCGATGACAGAAATTTAAGATGCAACTTTACTAGCATCGCATAAATTTTGAGGAGCTTTAAAGCTTGTATATATTACGGATGTATGTATGTAGTCATATAGGATGTAGTTATAAAATCACTATTGTATGTTTCTAATACATAGGTAACATATATATGCATCTCTCTCATATTGGGAGATGTATGTAGTTATTCTAGCCATATAACTTGTTGGCTCCGCCCTCAAGATCCCGTCAAACCCTCTACACCTAAACTCGACTATTCATGCAGGTTCGCTCACTGTGTATCTCTGAGCAAATATTTTAGGATTTTGTAATAACCCACGCCATTAGCAATTATTCATTAAATAAATTGAAGTATTGAGAGTGCTTGAATGGTATTGGATATAAAAAAATGGTGAGTGTATATGATATATTTAGCAAAATAAAATCTATAGTAATCAACATTCAACCTTACTGGGTAACACTTTTTAAAATATATACTGCAAAAGTGCAGGTGTACCTCCTTGGAGCAATGTGTTCCTAGTACACTTGCACGATGTTTTTATAGGCGCGCGCTGTGCATTTCTAGGACTTCTAAGAGGAAATTGATAAATGATATTTATATAATATATATTTCAAAGCATATCAGTTTCAGCCAATCTATTCATTAAAAAAATAACGTAATCTAATAGACTTGCTTCGCATCGCTTGGCACCGACTTCGAAAATATCTGTTTAGGTATCTATTCTAAATGAAAACCCCCCTTTAGTTATTTTTTACATTTTAGTGCCTGGAAGGTTTAAGTATTTCTGTAAATACTTCTTCTTCTTTCTTCTCTGGTACTATTTCTTGTGCGTATACTTTACTCTAACTTTGTCTGCTATAAGATCGCCAAGATCTCAATCTCATCGCTTGTCTTCGCCACTGCATATATTTATATAGGATTTTAAAGTAACTTATGCAGTTTGGGGAATATCTAAAAAACGGGACTGGAATTGCGGGAAATTTTAATTTTTCCTTGCTTTTTAGGCTAATAATTTGTATTAATAAAGACTAATTGTGCTAACAGTGCCTTAGAATTTTGATGATCAGTGACCGAGTGAGTGACGAAATCAAAGAAATTTGACCTGAAATAGTGATTAAACTGCAGATTCAAATTGAACGTAATTTGCGAATATACTTAGTTAGATAATGTCCTCTAACCTCTTGTCACTGAAAATTCAGACTTTTCATACTTTATCCACATCGAAGTTTCAAACAGGGTGATCAAAAATATCCTGAATGGCTTCGAGAAAAAGATATTGTTTTTTTCATATTCATTGCATTCAGCTTGCAACTTTAAATCTCTGTGCAATCCTTGAATTATTTGTTATTTTCAATTCAAAGAGTTTAAACGTCCTTCATTAGATTGAACGAGAAAATTATTTAAAATTACTATTACGAGTAGGTTATAATGTAAAAAAGGTACGATATCATTAGAATTGTACATTTTTCTTGATGTGTGAAGATAAAGGTAAATTAAAATGTAACATTTTTATTCTAATATTAAATAAAGCTATATATTAGGTCAGCAAATGTCATTTAAAAAATATTTATACATTTTAGCCTTCATAAACAAGCTTTGGAATAACATCCATCTCGTTTAAACTTTCAAAGATACAATAGATGCATCGAATGCAGTCTTATTCCAATATGCGGATGTTACCATTAGGTCATCTCTTTCTTTAGAAGCAGGACATGAAAAGGCTGTAATTTCAGGTGAGATGGATTGATCGGAAATATTTTCAATATCTCTAGGTTTATGTCTTCCTAGTACCGCGTTGCACTGAATGCACCAGAAAAGCTCACTGTGGAGGAACCGCCTTAAATTGGGCATATGTTTAATCTATGCTTTCGTAACTAGACGATTTAAGAAACTGATTAAATGATGGAGTCCTAGTTTTTTATAAGTCATTTGTTACTTGTGTGACAGACTGTAAGCACAAATAATACTTGCTTTAGGGGTACGTTATAGAAATGGTGAAGCCGTTTCGAAGGAGTTTTGTTATACACACTGTGACAGAATATATTTATATGTTAGACCTTTAATTCATTAAATGTGCCATTCTTGTTTCAAAGTAATGGTTAGCAATTAAGTATGCTAAACAACTAGTACTTCTAACACTTGCAATATATTTAACGCATTTATAATACACATACCATAAAGGAAATTCTATCGCTACGATTTAGCAGCGATTCTGTGGATTCTGCTAGATTATAATATAATAATTGTCGTTTTTCCCTTCTTGAAGTTTTATAAATTAAATAAAATAAAAATGTAATCTTAAATATATTTTAAAACCAAATTGTACTCATTAAATAATGTTCAATAAAATTAAATCGCAAAACTATACAGGGAAACGATAAAACTGGTACGTACAGCTACGAAGAAGCTACGCACTACAGCTACGAAGTAGCTACGCGCATTGCAGTTACAAAAGATAATAAAAACTATATTTGATTCTAACAAAATATTTTGATAAGAGAAAAATATTATAGAATTAAAAATTAAAAAAAAAACCCTTGACCACCTCACAACAAACAAATTCAAAATCCGTTCATCCCTTCGGAAGCTACGATGACACAGACAGACACACAGACATACTTGCCTCGACATATTTATGTATAAATTGTTTCATCTATTTTCGCTTATGCGTTGCTAGTAAAATCTATAGTTTGTTTGTTCTTTAATCTATAGTTTTTAGAATTTTTTGTCTGTCTGTCTGTCTGTGTGTCTGTCTGTCTTTCTGTCTGTTAACTCATAACGGAAAAATCACTGGAGGGATTTTGATGAAATTTGGTATGATGATAGCTGGTTATCCGGCTCAACATATAGGATACTTTTTACTGAGGGAAAATATATCATCTCTGAGAAATTTATACTAAACCTTAAAAAGTTAGTAGGGACGAACCCGAGTGGAGCGAGGGTAAGTATATATATATATATATATATATATATTCAGGCCTCAATTTTTACTCCTTTAATAAATAACATGATTTGGTCGTCGCACACGGCACGTTCTCAAAGAATATTAGTAAATTCTAAACAAAATATTCAATGCAATAAATAAAACGATCTCTAGTTGATTATTCGTACAAACAGGATCGCGTGAAAGCTTTTATATAAATATTGCAAAATTGCATGATCATCTCCTCGCAGCCATGAACTCCCAGTACAAGTGCAACGTAACTTTCATAGCACATCATAATGAATGCTATATCCAATATATACAGTATGCACCTACAGTAGGTAAATTTAAATAATTTATTAATATTAATTAACACATTTATTTACAGTAGATACTTGAGTAGTTTTAGTATAAGCTTAAAACTTTTTCTCGACTTCAATACATTAATTATTTATAAGCAATTTATTTTGCAGAATGTAATTGGTAAGTATTATTTCAGTAATACGTATAACATATCCAGTAATGAAATAAATCCTGAGACGAATCCAACTACATTTTAAGAAAAAAAACGCCGGCTTATTATACACAATGAGAGTAGACTTGAGATGAAAATTTAAATCGAACAGCTTTTAGGAACATTCACTCCTCTATTTAAAAATGGAGTAAGACGTGGATGAAGTCAACGTCCACTGCACATGCAACTTATTTTAACTTCAAATGCAACTGCATATAAAGATTTTGTGAAACATCGTGTACCAGGAGATCATGGGATAGTAGGCAATAATAATTTTCAATGCATTTCTCTCACACTGTCAAAGGTAAAAGTGCAATAGAGAGGTGGAAGTTATGAGATAGATATATGAAAATTGTTTAAATACTGCAGTGAACCTTCTATATTGACTCCTATGTTTGGGTGACGTATGACTCGTGACGTCATATTTCGGAACTAGTACAGCAGTTTCAGACAATATTGTTAGGTTTCCGTGGTGTAATGGTAGCACATCTGCTCTAAACGCAGATAGTCTCGGTTCAATCCCGGGCGGAAACCATTCTGCATTTTCTATAACATCGCTTTTGGTGTTTTCTTTGTCCGTGCTTCATAAGATCGTATTCTTTTTTCATTCAATATTTATTTATTGCCTCTTAGCGTCTATAATAATAATTATTTATTATAGAAGGAATACTTTGAAATATATAACCATATCTTTGGATTAAAAAGAAATTGCTTATTTTATCAATCGGCTGAAATCGTTCAATAACAGAATCAACAAAATATTTAATTTAATTAAATTATTATACTTTAATATTTAAAAAAAAATAAGTAGCCAATGGTAGCCCAGTGGTAGCGCGCTCGCTTGGGAAACCGAGTGAAGCGGGTTCGAAAGAGCTAAATACAATTATTTCGTTTTCGATAAAATAGAATATTGTTTTTGAAACCATAACATACATTTTTAGGATATATTTTTTTATATTTTGTTAAGAGGTTTAATAACAAACAGGTACATAGCGTCATCTATTGACATTTTCTGAATTTTCTTTGTTCGTGATGAGACCCCGCGGTACGACAAGGCTTCCCTTTTTTACGGCTCAAATACCGTTTTAATTTCTTATGGTATCCATGAGATGGCGTTAAACGTAGTGGTCGCAACACTTGCTACAAATAACAAAGACTTATAAAAAAATAAAAACAAATCTATCCCTCAGGAACCGTTCATTATTCCGGGATAAAAAGTAGCTTATGTGTTATTACAGACTATAACCTATTCCTGTGTCAAATTTCATCTAGATCCGTTCAGTCGTTCTGGCGTGAAAGAGTAACAAATATCCATACATACTCACAAACTTTCACATTTATAATATTTATTATACGGATACAGATATAGAACTTTGTCAACATTTTTAAAAATCCCTTGGTTGAAATGTATAAAAAGTTAGTGGTCATATCATTTAGTATACGAATGCATTTTAGTTTAAAAGCTTATGCGAATTCAAGCATATTGACAACTTAAATTTACCGCTTAAAATCAGGGTTTCGGATTTAACTTTGAATCTCTTCTTTACTAAAACGAGCACCGAATATTGATGTATGTTCAACTTCAATTTCGTCCTGATTTCCCTACAAAATATCGCCCTTTTTGTATGTATATGATGAAGAGAAAAATCTTGTAGCAGAATTACAAAAAAGTTCTCATAGTTATTTACTTGCTACTGTAAGTAGAACATCACTATTTGCTAGAGTTTTTTTTCCTTCCACGGTCATTTACAAGCCGCTAGGTCAGTCCTTTTTGTATATTGGTCCTTGTATGATACATATGTTGACTATTATACCTACTTTATTAACCTATATGATAATAATACTTGTTGCTCGAATTGCCTTAAGGATTTCGATGACAGAAACATACGATGCAACTTTACTAGCATCGCATAAGTTTCGAGAGCTTTAAAGTTTGTGTATATACAAATATTATATATTTGATGCGGTTTTTAGAACCACTATCTTATGTTGTTAAAATGAATATCGAACTATCGTCGAAAATATTTTGAAACGCATTCTAAGAACTTGTTGATTCACCCTAGTATATATTTGAAAGAATTTCCATTTTAGTCATTCTATTCATTAAAAAATAAAGATATCTAATATTCTATATCTAATTATATCGTGACTTTTTACATCAAAATATTGAATATTAATGTACTCTATATCTTATATCTTTAAACGAGCAATTCTTGTATATACATATACATATATATATATATATATATATATATATATATATATTATATATATATATATATATATATATATATATATATATTTATAATCTGAATCTCGGAAACGACTCCAACGATCTTCATGAAATTTAGTACACAGCGGGTTTCGGGTGCGGTAAATTGATCTAGATTAATCTTATATCTGAGAAAACGCGTGTTTTCGTATTTTCATGCAGTTTTCTTTTTCATTATTCCACGCAAAATATGGTCGGTAATTTGCACACTCTAGTGTAAGCATCTTGGTCAAGCGGCCAAGGTGCAAGATCAACAATCACAGCTTGGTGTCCAGGTTCGAATCTCGGTCGCATACAAAGATTTTAATTTTGTTTTTTTTTTATTCAAGTTTTTAGTTCTAAAAAAAAGAAAATTGTACTTTAGGCCAAAAACTCCGAGCGAAGCTCGGTAGCCCAGGTACTTTTTCTTAATGTGTGACGATATAAATTAAATTGTAACATTTTTATTCTAATTTTAAGTAAAGAAATATCTATTAGGTCAGTAAATATTAAACTTAAATATATTTATACATTTTAGCCTTCTTTTTTATTTATTTATTTTAGCATAAACAATAGATGCATCGAATGCAGTGTCAAACCAATATGCGGATGTTACCATTAGGTCGTCTCTTTCTTTAGAAGCAGGACATGAAAAGGCTGTTATTTCAGGTGAGATGGATGGATCGGAAATATTTTCAATACCTCTAGGTTTATGTCTTCCTAGTACCACGTTGCACTGAATGCACCAGAAAAGCTGCATGTGATGGAACCGCCTTAAATTAGGCGTTTGTAATCTATGCTTTCGTGAATAGACTAGAAACTTTGATTAAATGAAGGAATTACGAAGTCCTAGTTTTTTATAAGACATTTGTGACTTTTGTGACAGACTGTAAGTACAAATAATACTTGCTTCAGGAGTACGTTGTAGAATCGGTCAAGCCGTTTCGAAGGAGTTTTGTTACAAACACTGTGACGTGAGAATTTTATATATTAAATCTTTTATAATTAAATGAGCCATTCTTGTATATATTATATTATATATATAAATTTATTTCGTGTATCTCGGAAACGGCTCTAACAATTTAGATCAAATTTTGTATTTAGATAAGGTTTTGCTTTTTAAGTTTGTCTATATAGTAAGTGTATTTTCTGAAAAAAACGCATTTTTATATCTTTCCCAAAAAATCTCGAGCGAAGCTCGGTCGCCTAAGTATTTACTTTTTAGTTACGATATATACGATGCCATAGACAGACACACAGACACGTCAAACTTATACCACCCCGTCGTTTTTGCGTCGGGGGTTAAAAATGCTATGAAAGGTTGCCTTGATATATTATTTATGTATAATTTGTTTCATCTACTTTCGCTTATGCGGTGCTAGTAAAGGTGTTCCGTAAGTTTCTGTCACGATATCTTCCCTCTCGACTGTATCGCGTGGCGTATATACGTACTATGTGAATTATATTTCTGCCGTTTACAGGAAGAGTTAAACACATACAGGCCATTTCACTCAAAGGCTCCGCCTTCGTGTTCCGAAAAACGCCCCCTCTAATACATAGTCATATTTAGTGAATTTGCTTTCAAAATAGTTTTGTTAAGTAAATTAATATTATTTGTGTAACTACTCATAGTATTATAATAAGAAGTTGTATCTTTTACGATGATGTTCAGTTTGTAATCTATGTAATATATAAAATGCAAAAGTAATTGGCTCATGTATCAACGCACAGGCCAAACCCTTAAGGCTAGAAAATTGAAATTTCGCACACTTTTTCCCCATACATATACAACAAAAAATCCTTAAAATCGGTCGAGCCGTTTCGGAGTGCGACCACAAACACCGTGACATGAGATATTTATATCTTAGATTTTAACAAAAATGTATTTATATATTTTATACTTATGATATTTAACATTTGATAAATGAACAAGAATCGCGAACGATTTATGAGTGCATAGTGCAGCATTGCACCTCCTTCCTCACAGTTATGAGCTCCTGGTGTAGTTGCATCCTATTTCAGTGTGCAGTGTACGCACGAAGGAATAATTTTATTATCTAATAAATAATTTAATTAATAATAAGTAGACTAGAACCTCTTTATTATAATTAATTCAAATAAAACTTCCATAGGTGTGCCGTTTTTTTAAAAGTTGGCACGGAATCAAAAAAGTAGGTATACTTTTGATTTAATCTTTAATTGATTTTATGCGCAAATGAAATATAAATAAAAAAATAGCTATAAAATAGCGGTATTAATATAATTTTTTCGTAAATTCGTAAATTATTTATTTATATTTTATTTTAAATAGTTAATTTTGTTAGCTGATAGTTTTTAAAGCCGTCCATCCAGTCATTAAAACCTATTTTAATATATTATTATTGGTATTGTAATAAGAACCTTCTTTGTGATATTTATACTTTTTATTTCAAATACAAAAAAAATGTGTTAATGTCTAAATTGATAGGCATGTATTGTAATAAAAATATTTTATAGCTATTTCCGCGTACAAAATAAAGATAAGCACTATTCATATTATTTTAATGTGCTTAAAATACAGTTGTACGTCAACCTCAGCAAATAATTCAACAAGAAAAATACGAATCAGTTGCCTTTGCATGTTCGCGATTTTCCCGATCGGTAAGTATAAGAATTATAATATACTTTAAAAATTATATTTTTATTCCAAATGGCTGACTGTTCTTCGCTTTTAATAAAAAAGAATACCTATTGTTTAATTATTTACTTTATATTTAATTTTTAAGGTTTCTGTGTTTGCTAATTTTATGAACACGGCATCCGTATAAGTCCAACGTAGAGGATATTAATTTCTGTGCATATAATAAAATTGTACCTGATCGCTGTCTGTACATTTGAGATATTTGAGAAAAACTATTATTAGAGGTATTTATTAATGCAATAGAACCCAAAACAATGCTTTTTAGAATTATTTTTTGTTTGTGCGCGCTAATGTTAGAAACGGCTTAACCGATTTGTTCATAAATAAAAAAGTTATGTCAATTTAAAGAATCACCTGGGGACGAACCCGAGAGAAGCGAGGGTGAGTCACTAGTTTTAAAATAAAATTATTTCTTTGAGTCACTAAACTCTGCCTGTTTTCTGTAGAATACAGTTATTTAACAATTTTAAAAGAGTTTAAGAAAAAAAAAGAAATATACAAAAATCTCGAACGATTTATGAGTGCATAGTGCAGCATTGCAGTTACCTTCCTCATAGTCATGCGCTCCTGGTGTAGTTGCATCCACTTAGTTACACTGTATACGAAGGAATAATTATATATCTATAATGTAGATTTTACCTTTTTATTATTATTAATTCAAATAAAACTTCCATAGGTGCATTCCGTTTTTTTAAAAGTTGGCACAGGATTAAAAAAAGTTTGTACGTATACTTTTGATTTAATTTTTAAAGGATTTATATATAACGAACGGAACGAAGCATTATATATATATATATATATATATATATATATATATATATATATATATATATATATATAATGCTTCGTTCTAATTAAGAATAAAAAATTAATTTGTTTATAAATAATCTATCGATTGCAGTGTGTTGGGTTTTAAGTAATTTAATGTGGCAGATTATTAAAAAATGTATTATTGTATTGACGTAAACAGTTATTAAATATTCGTTACAAAGAAAGATCTTTAGAAATTATTATATTGAAACGAATGAAAAATGTGTGGTCCTATGGTTTAGGAAATGTATTTATTTTAGTTCAAAGGTTTATAAAACTTCAGATTCATTAAAAACGTAAACTTAAATGCTTAGATTCAGAGTTTTGAATTTAATACTTGCGAAAGCAAGTCCTTTTCTTCTTCGACTTCTTGGTGTTAATAAAACACTATCAATACGAACTCCTTCGATCTCGTAGTGTTTATAGAATGTGTTTATAGCAGAATTTCAAAACAATATTCTCGTAATCAGTAGTTAGTGGTTATTTTCTAGATAATATATTTCTTTCAACACACGGTAGCGGTCAGCCTTTGTTGTATATAGACCATTATATTAACAGATAAACTTAATTCGATATTATTGGTCGGATTGCATTCATAATTTCGATGACAGAAATTTACGATGCAACTTTACTAGCATCGCATAAGTTTTGAGGAGCTTTAAAGCTTGTTTATATACATACGGATGTATGTATGTAGTCATAAAGGATGTAGTTATAAAATAACTATTGTATATTTCTATTACATAGGTAACATATATATGCATCTCTCTCATATTGGGAGATGTATGTAGTTATTCTACCCATATAACTTATTGGCTCCGCCCTCGAGATCCCGTCAAACCCTCTACACCTAAACTCGACTATTCATGCAGGTTCGCTCACTGTGTATTTCTGAGCTAATATTTTAAGATTTTGTAATAACCCACGCCATTAGCAATTATTCATTTAATAAATTGAAGTATTGAGAGTGCTTGAATGGTATTGGATATTAAAAAATGGTGAGTGTATATGATATATTTGGCAAAATAAAATGTATATTCAACATTCAACCTTACTGGGTAACACTTTTTAAAATATATTGCAAAAGTGCAGGTGTACCTCCTTGGAGCAATGTGTTCCTAGTACACTTGCACGATGTTTTTATAAGCACTATGCATTATTATTATATGCATTATAATTCGTGGATAGGTCATGGCAAATGTAGATCTAACGAGAAATTGGTGAAACTGCATGGTGCATCCCAGTTGTCCTTTTGATGAGTCAAGGGTTATTTTTTTTATATAATAATGGCAAGCAAATGAGCAGGCGGATCACCTGATGTTATTAATGCATTTTTTTTTCAATATTAGTTCGTGTGCAAGTCTGAAATGTTGACTTTATTGAGAAATTCTGTTGTAAATTCAACTGCTCCTTCAAGTTGATCTTTCATTGAGTCATGGCTATAGTAAATTTTGTACTCTCCGGGAAGTTTGGCAACTATATCATATTATTTTTTTCAATATCTTTGTTAAGAGGCGCGAGTATTGCTATGTCTTTCATCTCATCATAATTTTGATTGGCTAAGCAGTTACCAAATACTTCATCAATAAGATTGATGCTTGAAATGATATTCTGTGGCAATTCAATTTCTTCCATAGTATTTAGGGTCAGTTCGCCGTTGCCTAATTTTAGTAAAATATCAGCAAATTGTCGTTGCTCTATATCAACGCGCATATTTCTTCTACATTGGCGAAAATCTTTTCCTAGTACTATTACTTTTCCACTGAAACGGAGACCCGAATTTCCAATGGATCGTAAAAGTTGATCAATGTTCATCGGAGCTTCATCCATAAGAAAATATCTATTTCTGCTAATTGTCTCGCTTTAGAAGAGTTAGGTTTAATACTTGAGACTGAATCTGGTGTCAGTGGAACTTTTAGTCCAAAAGTTTTATGAGAAGTACGTCCATTAGGCAATAATATGGAAGCAATACCGGTAAAAGCCATACATTTTACTCTTTATCGTTTTCCAGTCAGCATATAGTATAATGTTTTATATATGAATGTCTTCCCAGTACCTCCCGGACCATCAATGAAGAAGCATTTCGTTTCAGAAGCTGTATTATTTACAGCTTGAAGAATAGAATTGACCTCTTCTATCTGTTTTCCTTTTAGTAACTGCTACATTTGCTATCCTAATACTGCTGATTCATCCGTGTTTAAATTCTCTTGATTATCTTCAAGATCGTAATTATCGATGTCCTCAAAGCCAAAATTTGTGCCCAGTATTGGAAATTTCGTCCTTCTGTTGCTTCAGTGTTTAATTTTTTAGCAATCATTCTGTAATCACGATTAATTGCATTTTCTATAGGCTCTCCATTTTGCCGGATTGCGCGTATAAAATCTTCTGAGAAATTTTCTTTAAATGTTTCCCACAAACGGTTTGGATTTTCAGGAGATCTGTAAATTAAAATTTAAACAAAAAGGCTTCTCAATGCTACAGGCATTTTAAATAATGCAGATTCTCGTAATCCTTCTATCCATTGTTGACCGTCGTAAGTTAAGCCTCGTGCTAAGCATGCTTATTAATACGTCTGATATTGGATGTCTGTTACGGTTCGAAGGTCTTCAAAACTTGTTGCATCTTTTACATGAAATAGTAACAATCGCAAGTGGTAAAGTTCCGGTTGGGCAACGAAATTCACATTGTGAATCCTACAAATTACTCGCAAATGGCGAACTCTTGACCCCCATTCGCCAGATCTTCCGATCCATGTAAAATTTTCAGGCATCTGCCAATAAAAATGATATCGACTTGAAACATTATCTCTTGACTGATTATGTCTTGTAATTTCTGCATTGTGCTTAAAATAAGCCTCCAGAGTAGACCCTCTTTGGTCAATGTCGGCTAAATCTTCATGGATTTGGTTCAAGTTTGCGATCCGTTTCTGTCCTGGTAAGTGGATATCCAGTCGTTGGACGCTATGACTTTTTTTTGGAATGTCTAAAGCAAATAATCGCCAGCATGCTTCTGGTGGCGTGACACAACGTCTTTCAATGTATGTATTTGATTCATTATAAATTAGTGTACTTTGTTGTTCTACTTTGATCGATGATCGATCGATGATCGATTTGATCGATGCACAGTCGTGTCTTTTATTAATGTATTTATAAAGATATTTCACAGCCCAAATTCTCCTTACGTACTCAAAGTTTATGTGACAATTAAATTTTATCAATAAATATGCGTTGTGGGGGGCTACATGACGGTTATCTCGTGTTATACGACGACCATTTATGTCTTTGCGATAAGCCGCATGTTCGTGTGAAAATGGGGGACCATAAGGGTCCAACTGTGAATTGTAGCGTCTTCGGTAATTTGGTTTACCATCATCTACTAAAGATGTAATTTCCTGGTACGATTTTGGAAAGTCGAATCGACATTTTGTTCTTCCGTTTTTATGAGCCATACACATTGCATTGGGATTTGAATCGCCACATGGGTTGTGAATCATCCATTAAAGTACTAATTCTCTTAAATTTAAGTCATCATTTCCGGGTATTTGGGATGAAACAGTCATCGAGCTCTTCTGGTTGATGAATCTTGTCATCAGATGTCATAATTGTAAGCAGATGCATGTGTGGTAATCCTCGTTTCTAAAATTCTATAGTGTATAGAAAAGCCGATACCTTTGGTCAAATTTTTACTTAGCATTTCAAGCTATGATATTAGGACGATCTTGTGAAAGCTGGTGCAAGATTGTTCCATCTTCTAATTTCATTTGCAATGCCTGTTTTATTTCTGGCCAGTTAGGATTCGATGTCATGGTGATAAAGAAATCAGATGATCCAAGCCTTCGAACAATAGCCATTGCATCTTCAAAATTTTCCGTGTAATACCAGGAAAAGAGGAGGGTAAAATAATCTTTTCACCAACTGTAGCATTTTTTTCCGCAAGTTGATTAATGAAACTGGTTACTCCCGTATATTGTTCAGGTAGAATCTTATTTTGGTTGTATTTTGATCCATTGAATACGGACACGCACTACACGAATGTAAGTATCCACTAAATATTGTTGAAATAATCGGCCTCCAAAATGCAGTGCATTAAACGGAAGTTCTCAGTTTTGTTTTTTTTAATAGTTTTTTTAAAAGGAAATTGTACTTTAGGCCAAAAACTCCGAGCGAAGCTCGGTAGCTCAGGTACTCCAATATGTTTAAACGAGTAATTAGTATTATGTTTGAAAAAACGTCTGCTTTCGAGTTTTCGTGCTGTTCTTTCGCATTATTTCACACAAAATATGGTCGGAAATTTTGTCCAGGTTCGAATCTCGGTCGAATACAAAGTTTTGCTTTTTTTGTTTTTTTTTTTATATTTATTCAAGTTTTTAGTTTAAAAAAAAAAGAAAGTTGTACTCTAGGCCAAAAACTCTGAGAGAAGCTCGATAGCCCAGGTACTTATACACAATTAGAGTAAATGTGAGATAATAATTAAAATCGAATGACTTTTAGGAACATTCACTCCTCTATTTAAAAATGGCTTAAAGTTAACACGTCATTTGCACATGCATCTTATTTTAACTTCAAATGCAACTGCATATAAAGATTTTGTGAAACATCGTGTACCAGGAGATCATGGGATAGTAGGCAATAATAATTTTCAATGCATTTCTCTCACACTGTCAAAGGTAAAAGTGCAATAGAGAGGTGGAAGTTATGAGATAGATATATGAAAATTGTTCAAATACTGCAGTGAACCTTCTATATTGACTCCCATGTTTGGGTGACGTATGACTCGTGACGTCATATTTCGGAACTAGTACAGCAGTTTCAGACAATATTGTTAGGTTTCCGTGGTGTAATGGTAGCACATCTGCTCTAAACGCAGATAGTCTCGGTTCAATCCCGGGCGGAAACCATTCTGCATTTTCTATAACATCGCTTTTGGTGTTTTCTTTCAAAACTAACTTCTTCTGTCCATGCTTCATAAGATCGTATTCTTTTTTCATTCAATATTTATTTATTGCCTCTTAGCGTCTATAATAATTATTATTTATTATAGAAGGAATACTTTAAAATATATAACCAAATCTTTGGATTAAAAAGAAATTGCTTATTTTATCAATCGGCTGAAATCGTGCCATAACAGAATCAACAAAATATTTAATTTAATTAAATTACTATACTTTATTATTTAAAAAAAAATAAGTAGGCAATGGTAGCCCAGTGGTAGCGCGCTCGCTTGGGAAACCGAGCGAAGCGGGTTCGACAGAGCTGAATACAATTATTTCGTTTTCAATAAAATGGAATATTGTTTTTGAAACCATAACATACATTTTAATTATATATATTTTTTTTAATATTTTGTTAAGAGCTTTAATAACAAACAGATGTAACGCGATGATGTAAGATGTGATGTAAGATTTATCTATTTTAGGAACAAGAGCGAAGCGAGGGTGAACCGCTAGTATGTATACAATTTTTATACTGTGATTTTACTAGGAGAACATGCTCGTAATGTTTCCAATCAATCCCTCTCACCTGTACCTGTAGACTTCTCTACGGTGGGTATGAGGTTTTAATGAAAGAGACGGACCCAATAGTGACATACGCATATTGAAAGGAGACTGCACTCGATGCATCCGTTGCGTCTTTAAATGTTTTAGCGAGAAGAATGATATTCCGGGAGTTCATATAATAGTCATAGTCTATATGTAAGTACATATGTACACATATCTAGGCTTTAGAACTTCTGAAACTTATGCTATGCTAGTAACTTTGTATCGTAAATTTCTGTCATTGTATATATGTACTGTATGAAATTAGAGGAGAGTAGATTTTAAGTATTGTTGTTACTTCAAGCCGCCTTTTGCTAGGTGGCGCTTTTTAGAATTATTTTTTAAACGCTAGTCGAATCAAAGTATTATTTTAAATCTAATGTGTTATTAAATTAAGGATTTGAAATAATAATTAATATATATTGCCACCTAAAAACCTATTTTACGAATAAACATATTTGAACATTTTCTATAATTTTTAGAAAATAATAATGTTAATTAAAAAAAATCATACTCGAAATTAAACCACTACGAAAGTAAGAAATCACATCAACAAATCACGAATAAATAATATTTTTTTTACGAAATTAGCGTATGTAAATTAAATTAATTACAAATTAATCAATATCAAAAAAAAAAACATCTAGTACTACCTAAATAGAATCAAATCGTAAAAAATTGTATGTTGTAGAAACATAAATATATAAATATAAATATGTTAGGACATTAACACACAGCATCATTTAGTTCCATGATAAGCTACGAGGCCTGTGTTATGGATACCAGATACTCGTAGTTGATACACTGCACAACTATACTATAAAATAATAGATTTTTAATTTTTTTTTGTTTCTCTGTTTGTCTGTTTGTAATAGGCTAATCTCCGAAACTGTTAGACGAATTTAAATGAAATTTTGCATGGTGGTACCTTATATCCCCGATCGATATTTTAGATACTTTTCATCACGGAAAATTAAAGAGTTTCCGTGGGAGAGTTAAAAAACTATAGTAACTTATACAGCTTAGTACACAAAAACTAATAATTAGATTTTAATGAGTTACATTAATATACTTCATACATCAGAATAACAAATAGGCTATTTTTTATCTTAACTATCTTAACTATAAAAATGCGCGGTTCCCGTGGGATAGATTTGTTTTTGTTTGTCTAGAGGCGAACCCAAGCGAAGTAAAGGTGAGCCGTTAGTATTAATATATGCTATTTATTTATTATTTATTTTATTGGGCGTGGTGCCGAGGTCGGCCCTAGCTACGTCGACCAGTTATAGTCCTGTTGACTCCAGGAACTTTCAGATTTTCTGAGCGGGGAGCATCTGTATCTCTTCCGGTTGCATAATATGCTGCGCTAGATAAATACTTCTGCGGTGCATGAGTGGTCCGCACGAGCAGAGGATATGCATAGCAATTTCCTCTGTCTCATGGCATAGTCTGCATATTGCGGTCTGACTGAGGCCGAGGGTAATCATAAATATATGCAATCATTTCATTTGTAATTCGCTTAAACTATGTATTATAAGTAGTTTAAGTAATAACTTGCCTTTATTCTTAGCCCGCATCAATAAATAATGCGATAGTATTTTACGTAATCAAATATCCATGTGTAACAATTTTCTTGACAATTATCACACACAATCTGATTTCATTAAACAAATGACCGCCGTCCAATATTTTCACTTTTAGGTCAAGTTTGTCGATTTTAACGTCACGTTTTTTACGTGTACCTTTGATATGAAAGAACAGATAGATTCATATATTATACGGATTATAATTAGTATTTTAGAAGGAAAAAAAAGAACGCGTTGTGGTTCTGCAAAATTATTTTAAGGCACCATTTTTTTTACTCAATTATTATGAAATGTATTATTATTATTATTATTATTTTAAATTTTATTATTTACATGTTAATATAAAGTAAAACATTAAGGTTTGTGTTGAAAATTTAAGTAAAAGTTAAGTTTAAAATTTATTTTTTGTTCAAGTTATAGTTTTTATTGTATATTAGGTTGATTTATTTGTAATATTTAACTTTAATATATAAATGTATGAAGACTCGGCAACAGTATTCTACGATTAACTATTATTTCTTCTGCAGTCCTAGTAACAAAGCGCGCTTTTGGAAACTTCTACTAAGTTTATGTATAGATAATACTTATATTAAATATTTATAAATAAATAATATCTTATTATTGAAATGCTGATAGCCAAATATGTATACATATATACTGTCTTTTACTTTCTTTATATTTAAAAATAAAAATTGAATTATATATTTAGTTAAATTAATGTAATTAGAAACAAATAAATTTTAAATATGGTCCTTTTTGTTTTTGACGATCAAGTAAAGATTTTTTTTATGTTTTTCTAAATGTTATAGTTAAAAAATAAGTCAAGAGAATTTTGTTCTATTTTTTAGCTTAAAGATTGTACGTTTAATGCATGTATCTGCAGAGACTTAGAGTTTTTAGGCATATACATTCGAAGTACTAGAAAACATAACCCTCCTTCTGGTGTAGTCGAGTAAAGAAGATACAATGTTTTCTAACTTGTGACGTAAATTTAATAATGTACATATATATCACCTAAAAGCATTAGACCTTAAGAAAAATTAATTAAAAATATTATAAATACTTTTTTAATACTTTGTTATATGTGAATGTACTCGTATGAGTAGCATAAAGTTAGAAAGAGACGGATGACACTTTTCCATTTAGTGTCCGCCGTTTCAAGACTCCGCCCATAGTGCTTAAAATGAGACCTAGGGTGTGAGGAAATCGATGTACTAAACCTTCTGCAATGTTATGTACTCCTGGTACTAGGTTGTGGAGATGTTCCTTTATTATTTCCATAATCGTGTCGTTTCATTCAGTACGAATGAACGTGTAATTTGTTCGCTTTCTGCCATTTATATCTTTCTAAAATGGCTACGTTTAAGTGTTTGGCGAAGGGTCCATACAAGACGCCCTTACCTGAAATATATTTTACATACATTTAATTTTTTAAATGTATAAATGTTCTTTTGGAAATATATATATATATATATATATATATATATATATATATATATATATATATATATATATATATATATATATATATATATATGTGTGTGTGTGTGTGTGTGTGTGTGTGTATTATATATATATATATAAATTAATAGCTTTATTTCTATTTTGTGTAGCTTTTTAGTCATTAATAATATCTATACATATAATAAAATTGCAACTAAGCCGAATCTGTACATTTAATATTTTTTGGAAAATCTTATTAAAATATATATAATATATATTATGGATACAGAGGCCGAATCTATAGTTTATAGAATTTTTGTCTGTCTGTCTGTCTGTCTGTCTGTTACCGCATCACAGAAAAACCACAGGAGGAAAATCCCTCCTATGGTGGGTGCAATTTGGTATTGTGATAGCTGATTATCCAGGTCAACATATAGGATACTTTTTACTGCAAGAAAATATCTCATTTCTGAGAAAAAATGCAAAAACTGCAATGTAAGAGTACAATAATATGTAAAACCTAAGAAAAGGCAATGCTAGTCATAATATATGATTGCATTTGCATGCAAAAGCCATAGTTGCTATACTTTTATTTTATTATATACTAACTAAAGTCTTGAACTTAACTAGCAGAATCCGCGGCTACGCCTGCGCTTAATCTACAAAAAAATCTTTTTGGTTTTATGTTATTTATGTATTTATATAATATTGTTCATATAAAAATACTAAAATCGCGATTAAAAAGAGGAGGGTGGGGGTGGGAGGTTGAAAAATACTTTACGATCTATTCTCATACCTATCAAATAAAGAAAAAAAATTTCATTAAAGTCGATTGAGCCGTTATTATTAGTTAACAAAAATCACACAAATAGCAGTTACAACTCGTCGTCTATTACAAAATGGAGATCGCTACGATATCTTGTAGCTGTATGTTGAATGGAACGTACGATGAACTTCACCGTAGGCTCGTAGCACCTCGTAGCGCGTAGGACTTTCATTGTAGTGAATTCTTTAACTTTTTACAGTTTCAAGTTTTATACTAATGTCATTTGTTGCCTTTAGAATTTATTTATATTCTCTGACTACTACTTTGTGTTCTACTTGCATAAGAAATACCCTTAATCTCTGGGCTTATAAGCTATTTTCACTCAATTTGTTTGTCCGTTGTTGCGTGGATGGAACAGAAACGAAATAAAATCTTGCATATCATTCTAGAATGTAAGAATTATTATCTAACGGAGAAAAACGTTATGTTCTTAAAAGAACGATTTACTTATTCAGGTTCATTTGATCATAGTAAAAGTGAATATTTCTGCTGCTTTGGCGTCTTGATAAATAAGAAGAGTAAATTATATAATGACTAGCGGCTCACCAATCGCTTCGCTCGAGTTCGCCTCTAGAAACGCAAAGACAAATGCCACGGGAACCATACATTTTTTCGCTATAAAAAGTAGCCTATGTGTTATTCTCATGTATGAACTATATTATTGTAAAGTTTCATTAAAATATATTCAGTAGTTTTTGCATGAAAGAGTAACAAACATCCAGACTTCCATAGATTCATACATCTTCACAAACTTTCGCGTTTATAATATTAGTAGGATATTTTGTATCTTAAAATCAAGTTGTTGTTTCATAATCGTTCAATGGAAATATTATTTTTATTATCTTCAGATTAAATTACCTTAAAAATTCAACTGTATGTGACAGCGATTTCGCAAGCTATTAATTTCACTTTCAATGTGCGCAAGTCACTAGTTCTGTCCCGCTCATTTCTGTATATCTAGTGCTTACAAGCTGTACATTGTACATCTAGGTCTCAGGGTACGAGGAATTGAATAGTATATATCTGCTGTTTTATGTTATCCTAGTCGATGGTCTTACCTTGAGGCTATGTGCAATTGCATTTTCAATGAAATGTTATTGCATGTACTAAGTGAAGTCGGTTTCGAGATACGTTTCATTTATGAATAATAAGCTCAATAAGCGTACGTGGCTCCATCTCTCTCATTGCACTCGTGCATTTGTATGTGTTTCAGTGGTGTGAGGGATTGGTTTTATTATATATCTTTTGCTTTATGTTCTCCTAGTAGATAGTTTTACAAAATGCTATGTGCAGCTTCGTTTGGTAATAAATAATAACGTATGTGCCTGTAGCAACAAACTACTGACTGACCGCATGAATGTTTCAATAAAATAACGTATAGTAAATGATCATCATTTAATACAACCTCTAGTTATCTACCTTGTTATTTATATAGCTTACTACTATATTGACTTTCAATAAAATAAAAAATATCTATTACATAATCCATACTAATATTATAAATGTGAAAGTGTGTTTGTTTGACCTTCATTCACATTGAAACGCGTTGACGGATTAGCGTGACTTTTTGTATGGAGATAGTTGGAGGGCTGGAGAGTGATATAGACTACTTTTTACCGCAAAAGATTATCTCGTTCCCACGGGAAAACACGTTATAATACAACGCAAAAAACTATTAATGATCAGAATTACTTGAAACCTGGCATTAACGCTCTTCAATAAAATTAAATAAATAAATATTTTAGCATTTTTCGATAATTATCATATAAGGGGGTTAAATAGAGGATAAAAGTTTGTATGAAACTACCTTTTTAGAGATTGTTTGCAGTTTTAGCGCGAGCGAAGCCACGGGTTTTGCTAGTATATTATATTAATTAGTCACAATCCATTATAAGTCGTCAAATAAATGACAATGCAGCCTTTTGTATGAACGAGGCATTACTTATATTTTACTTTCACCAGTACACAAACATAAACCATAATAATAAGACTATATAAGAATTCTTTCTATTGATGAAGTAGTAAGCAACTCGTTAAGCCGTAACGAACTCAAGATATAATGGTGGCTATTTATTTTTATCAGGCGTTAATTTTAAATAAACACTATAATAATATAATAATCCCCACATTTTTTTATACTACTTATTTTACAAAAAAGAAACTTGGATCGATAGTATTTATCTATTTGAAATATTAAAAAATAAAACTGTGTAACTACTGGTCAGTATATATACGGAATACAATGTTTATTATCATTGTTATTTTATAATAGAAATATGTATATCCATTACATATTTGTCATAATTGGCACCACAAAATTTTATATTTTTAACTAAATATCGCTTTCAATGCCCAAAATATTCAATTATTTCGAATGGATAAGAAATATTAACTCAAGAATATAGATAGTGATCTATACTTACTCGTATAATAAAATTATAACTAAGTCGAATCTGTACATTAAATATTTTTTGGAAAATCTAATTGAAATAGACATTATTATCGATAAACAGTCCGAATCATAGTTTTTAGAACTTTTGTCTGTCTGCCTGTCTGTCTGTCTGATACCTCATCACTAGAAAACCACTGTACAGATTTGGATGAAATTTGGTATGATGATAGTTGGTTATCTGGGTCAACATACTCGTATAGGATACGTTTCACCACGGGAAAATATCTCATTTCTGAGAAAAACTACAAAAACTGCATTGTAAGAGTATACTAATATGTAAAACCTAAGAATTTGGTTTTTAGTCATCTGATCGCGGGCGGGGCCGCAGGCAATGCTAGTTATAAAATAAAACGCATCCCGAAAGCTAGAAGTTTCAAAATGGTTAGCGTACCAAGTAGGTTTCCGCCCGGGATCGAACCGAGATTATCTGCGTTAATAGCAGATGTGCTACCTTTACACCACGGAAACTTAACAATATTGCCTGAAACTGCTGTACTAGTTCCGAAATATGACGTCACAAGTCATACGTCACCCAAACATAGGAGTCAATATAGAAGGTTTACTTCAACATTTGAACGATTTTCATATATCTATCTCATAACTTCCACCTCTCTAATGCACTTTTACCTTTGACAGTGTGAGAGAAATGCATTGAAAATTATTATTTCCTACTATCCCATGATCTCCTGGTAAACGATGTTGCACAAAATCTTTAAATGCAGTTGCATTTGAAGTTAAAATAAGTTGCATGTGCAGTGAACGTGTAGACTTCGTCCATGTCTTAAGTTTAAACCATTATTAAATATGGGGAATGAGTATTTCTAAAAGTCACTAAATTTTAGTTTTTATTTCACGTCTTGTCTCATTGCGCATAAGACTGCGTTCATTTTTCTTTCAAACTAGGTAGTTGGAGTTGTCTCAGGATTTATTGTATCAACGGATATGTATTGTACTTCTTACTGAAACAATTGATTCTGTTAAGTGTATAGTTTATAGGTAATTTATTATTTACTAGGACAATATTGATTATACGCTGTTGCATATAGGGAGAGTATCAAAAGTTTACATACAATTCAAAGTTGTTCTATTTACGAAGACGTCATTTGGATTATCTAAGATTCAACAAGTTAATACCTTAATTTATCCAAACGTTTTCTGTTACAGTTAGAATGAACAGATACAAAAGTAAGTTACGATATCCTGGAATAAAAAGAGTAGTCTAATTATAATAAAATATTCGTTCCATTATTTTGTTTAAAGAGGTAAATAGTCCATACCAGCACTTACTCTTTAGCTCACATTTCAGGTCACGCTGTGCTATCAAATAAATGTATATGGAGAAGATTATATTTTGAAGAGTAAATTCAAAAATGTAAGTGAATGTCTGAAGAAAGAATTAAGAAATTATAATGATGGTTCTCCAACATCTTATTGTTTAACGCAACGATTGTTTCTTTTGCTAAAAAAACCGTTGAGAATAATTCACTTAAATTGTAAATGCGGGAAAAAGTTTTTAATTTTGACTAAAATTACTTAGGTATCACTGAAAATATATTTTTATGTTAATATTTTTTAAGATACCTACCGTAGTGCATATATGTATGTACCTATATGTTTGAATGGATGGAACAGCTATGATGTAGTATGAAAGTTACGTTGCACTTGTACTGGGAGTTCAAAGCTGCAAGGAGATGATCATGCAATTTTGCAATATTTGCTATAAAAACTTTCATTCGATCCTGTTTGTGTGATAAATAATAATTATTCGTTGGCTTAGATTTTATGCACTAAGTTTTGTTATCTTTAGTCACAATGTTACGTTATAAACATAAGCTACAGGGTATCGTGTAAATAATAATAAGAATACTAGTAATTGTTTGCCGAACTATCGGAGGGCGGAGCCAACTTTCTATACTACTACAACATACATAGATTCTGTAATCTGAAAGAGATGCACATAACAAAACTTGTATATTTTTTTACTTACAAACATATAATAAAGATATGTAATAAGTACAGATACGTAATTATTTCTATACAATACTAGCGACTCACCCTCGCTTCGCTCTGGTTCGTCCATATGTACATTTCAACGGTTAGTATGGAAAAGGTAAGACTGTATATGCATATTTAAGATGAGTTTCATATTCCTTGTTTGAGAAATTGTCTGTCCTCTAAGCCACATACGCTTGTAAAAGGGATAACACTAGATAACTAGTACTGCTGTGGCTATTACTACTACTACTACCGACTTCTATAGTAAAACCCATATATGATGTATTTACGTGTTCCCATATACCTCTTTTGCTTTCATGGACTCTTAGTAGAATGACATCAACGAGTTCGAGTTTATTCACCCTGAGGTTGAGGCAATTTTTAGATACTTTATAATCTTCTTCTTCTTCTCCCTGCCCATTTCCCAATCACTTGGGGTCGGCGCAGTACATCTTCTGTGCTGCTGATAGGATTTGGCAAAAGTTTTACGACCGGCCGCCTGCCTGACGTCAACCCTCCTTGGGAATGCTATTGTCTCTCTTTGTCTGAATGGTATCGCGGAAGTCTTGTTATTATTATGCACTTTCGATTTTGTTGTCCTTTAAAACATTTTGTATAGTATTGCTTAAATTTTTAATGTTATTTTGGGATATATTTTAAAATAAATTTTGATTACACCATACATTTTGTTTTGACGTTAGATTTTGATTAGTTTTTTTTATATACTTTATAATCGATGGTATTATATGAAATATCTATTTGCTCTCTAGTATATGAGGCATATTCGACTCTTGATATATAAGTAACTGCTAGTTTAAAGGTATAACTAGTTCATACACTAAAGAGAATTACTTAAAATATGAATAAAAAGTTTTCTTTGTTACCAAAATGGGGCGGCAGAAAAAAGCTTTCAAAGTACCTCTTCCACCGTTACAATTTAAGGCGATCTTTGCCACCCTTGCTGCGTATTGCTATTCAATTTAAAATATGTAAAGGCTAATTTCCACATGTTACTTGGGCTTACGACTCAGTGAAGTTTCCCAAACGGGTCCATAGCAGTATTCTTTTTTTGTCTTACTGTACAATATCCTTGAACAAAGCAAGAATTTTCCTAATAAGATCATTGTGTTCCATTATTTAAAAAAAGGATCTTTTCTAGAATAAATAGAGAACCCAGAGAAAAAGGTAAGGAATTGGTTAAATATTTGACGTGGAAAATATATGTTTACAAGAATTGATGCTTTTGCTTGCTAATGGTGGCGTCACGTATTACGTACTCGTATCTGACTTTTTATAGAACGAAAAGAATGGAAGAGTAGATATAAATGGATATTAAGAAAGAAAAACGAATGTTTCTCTATTTTTCGGGGGGCACGGAGTGCCCCCGCCAAGTCGAGCAAAAAAGGGTACGACAGTACCATCCTTTTCTCGAAGCGATTCAGAGCATTTTCCACCCCCCCATAACTTCGTTATGGATAAAGCTAGAAGCCTGAATTTTCAGTGACTAAAAGAACATAATAATACTAGGCATATTTCCAAATTACATTCAATTTGAACCTGTAGTTTAAGAACTGTTGCAGATCAAAATTCGCTAATATCGTCACTCACACACTCACTCACTCACTCACCGATCATCAAAATTCTAAGGTACTTCTAGCAGACATAGGAGCTTCAAATTTTTAACACAATTAGTGTTTAGGCTATAACGCAAGGAAAAACTCAAACATCATGCAATTTCACTCCTGTTTTCGAGATATACAAACTGCATAAGTAACTTTGTATTCCTATACAAATAGATATGCGATATATGGGATTACAAAGTTATTTTTGCAGTTCATACATATCATTTTTCGTCACTTAAACTACCCAAATGGATAGCTGGGTAAATAGTGGATATACTGTAAGTATTAGTGATGACTAAAATGTAATTATCAATATTGTATATAGTTTTAAGAAATAATATGTTTAATATATAAATTAAAACATATATTGTAATAAAATTTATAATTAATAGTAAATTAATTAATTATACAATAGTTGCACTGTAAAAGGTGGTTAGGTTAGTGTTTGTAAACCTTCTAACCTATAGGTATGTATGTTTGTATGTCCGATCCTATGTTCCCTCGTAATTACTAACCTAATTTCGATTCGTCTATTTATTAATGTTTATATTTGCAACTATATGTATTAGAAAAGTATGTTTTAAATGCGAAAATAATATTTTAACCTGTTTTAGTAGCTGTATAATTTTTATGCATATACAAATGGGTACATAAATGTAACGTGAAGCGTGTATAGTTTTACCTACTAATATTCGATTACTGTTATTTATAATGAATTGATTAAAATATATACTTAATTAAGAAACAACTTGACGATTACTTAATTTTGAAACAAAGCTCGTACATTTTCTTTTACAAAGTATGATGTTGATATGAATTAAAAATAAAAAAACCTTGTCAACATCTCATTGCTCGTAATTGTACCCACCTATTAGATCATGGAATATAGAGGTCATGAAATATCAATCTCTTCGAAAATTACTTTTAAAATGGAATGGAATACAACTTTCGGGATTTAACTACTATGCTGCAGATAGACACATAAATCTACACGTCTTATTAAACTTATGTAAGTCGAATATCAGTATCGGGGTAGGTATTTAGGGTCAACAATGAAATTAAAATATTCGTTAAATTAACTATACATATTTATACTTAATGCATAAGATAGTAGTATTAAAGTCCAGGAATCCGTAATTTCCCAATACAATAGACTTAGATTTTTTATCATCCAGACTTGTCAAAATTTGTTACCTATATCAAAGCCTCTGAAAAAAGCCCACAGAGACAAGGAGTGGGCTTTTAAAAAGTCCTTAGCTGACACACAAGAAATAGTACAAGAAAAGAGAAAAAGAAGAAATATTTACAAAAGAAATGAGATCCCATCAAAAACATTCTGTAAAAAATTGCAAGTCTCGCAACGCATTTCTTCTACCGCAAAAAGCTATGAGATGTAATGTAAAACCAAGTCGGTTAATTTATTCATTAGCTATCTATGGAAGCATATATCCGACAACTTTGTCATAAATCGTTACCGAATTAGTTAAGTTACAACATTTTATAGTGACCGTATTAATATTAGATATATTTATTTCTTTAATTAATAGAATGACTTGGCCATCGCACATGATAATAGAATCTACAAATAACAAAATTTACTTGAAATTAGCGTTCTGAGTGCATTATTTATGTTAGTGTATACATAAATTTGACCCGCTAGTGCTATGTTCAGATCATCTCAGCCCAAACACGTCCACAGCTGGACATAGGCCTCCCCCAAAAAGTTCCACGACAACCAGTCTTGTGCCATCCGCATCCAGTGGGCTCCAGCGACTTTGACCAAATCGTCCGTCCACCTTGGTCATGATATGTTTAATTAGGACTATTTAAAGTAGTAGACTCATATGTGATTATGTTTCCGTGCGATGGCCAAGTCATTCTATTAATTAAAGAAATAAATATATCTAATATTAATACGGTCACTATAAAATGTTGTAACTTAACTAATTCGGTAACGATTTATGACAAAGTTGTCGGATATATGCTTCCATAGATAGGTAATGAATAAATTAACCGACTTGGTTTTACATTACATCTCATAGCTTTTTGCGGTAGAAGAAATGCGTTGCGAGACTTGCAATTTTTTACAGAATGTTTTTGATGGGATCTTTAATATTCCTGAGTTAGAATCTGATAATGACAAGTAATTGGATCAAATGCTTAAGAACAGTTTTTTTAAATAACTAAAACTCTAAAGGCATGGCTGGTGTTTGTTAGTTTGTACTTATTTCTTCTGACAAGGACAACGCATTGACGTTTTTTCTGCAACTCAATCATTTAGAGAAAGTCACATCTACTATTTTACTCCTTTTTATCTACATTTTGCAAAAAAAACTGAAAAATGGCCCCCTTTTTCAGTTTTTTTTTTGAGTTACGATCGCGGTGATATAATAGTGAGTTGTTTTACATTAAATATATAAAGGTTTTGGTTTTTATATATGACGTGAAAAATTTTGTCAGTCTAGGGTGCTACATTTTAAAATACTCGTATACTAATCTAGCTTCCAATGTACCTCCTTTGTATTTATGGACTCTTAGTAATAGGCTATCGGGATATTTGAGTTTCTAAGAGAAAACTTGTTTTTTTTTAAACGTCGGTAAGGTCATTTTCTTCAGTTTCTTATATAATAGAGTCCATATTACAAGGTTTGAGCATTAACTTAGCATTTTACAAATATAATTTTACCGTGTCTACAACTACACTCTAAAAATACTGTTATGGTACTAGTCATGAGGTGGTGGTACGTTGTGTAAATAATTTTAATATATATATTAGAATTTGATAAATAGCAAACAAAAGCTGAGTAGTCAAATCTAAAGAATGGTACTGCTTTAAACTAATGATGGAAGATTTTTAACTTATTTCTGACATGTATGAAAAAGTTAATATATGCATCCTTTTCATAGATATACAGCTGTTTCAGGCCAATTTTGTTATGGGCTCTACCCTATCCATTGAGACAAACCTTCTATTTGAATTGACCAGTTTACCCGGATGTGGCCATCGGTTTATTCAGAGCTATACACATTTGCATATAACTCTGAATAAACCATATCAATATCTCTTAAACATTTAATTTTGTCAACTTCTTATGTTTACAACCTATAGTTGCGTTTTTCTTTTGAAACACCTAACAAGAATTAAAATATATCTACTTATTGTAGTCACATAAAGTACGTCGATGCCTGAACTTACCAACGATTTGAATATGAAGGATGCAGAATTGCATGAATACTTCCTGGCATTTATGTGTTCCTAGTGTCGTTGCATCTCGATAGTTTCCGTGTTGCAAGGCACTATATTATTTATTTGTGTGTACAAGTATTTTTGACTTGCTGTATTTATGTCGGATCAAGTCTATTGTATCTTTTGTCTATTAAAATAACTGTAAAAAATCTTGGATAGGGCCCAATTTTTTGCGTATTTGCAAACTTACTATTTGAATGGTATTTTTTTTCTAATATGTATTTTTTATGCAATTTGCTAGCCCTTAGGTATTTGGTCGAACGTGGACCATGTAGAAGTAGGCTAAAAATAATACCACCAATATATGATTATCATTTAGTTTAATAGTTGCAAGTGACGTTAATCAAAATTTGGGGTTTGTTGTTACTTTATTGGTTATCTTAGATTGTAGTATATAAAGTTTATTAAAGTCATTTGTGCAGCCGCTACTTACAATAAATAGCAAAGAAATTCTTACTAGTCACACAAAATCCTGGTAGTAATACATACATATATGATTTATTTAGTATCAATGACACATCTCTTTCTTGTTGAAATACCTATAGTATTATATATATTTTCACACTATACTCACTACATAAACTCCGCCTCTTTCTTGAACTTAACGATACATTTCAAGTGTATACACCCGCGAAATATTCATACTAACTGATAAAGAAAAATCAAACTCATAATTGTTTGGTAGACTTATAAGATTTTTTTTATACTGCTTATTGTTATTAATGTTTTGTGATTAAATAAAAACTTTATAAATTTAAAATTATTATTTACTCTAAATTCTTCGTTAATATACAAACAGGGTCATTTGATTTATTCTGCTATGTTTACTATGCAATTGCACGTATACTTCCTCGAAGCCATGAGTTCCTAGTGCACTTGCATCGTAATAGTTTGACTTTGAGGTTATACCTATACTCGTAGTTAAGAATTATAATAATTATTGTTTCATCTGGCAGTTTATGCTAATCTATAGTTTTAAAAAGTTTCTTTTGTCGACTCTTAATCAGCAATGTCACCATTAAATTACCCTTGGTATACCCGTTGATTGTATAGTATTATCTTGCACTTAAATAGTAGGAACTATCTATTTTGACCTACAACAATTATTATAATGCAGTTTTAAAAATGAGAGAGATAGTTCTATTTTAACAGCTATCTCCAGTGCGATGGAGGCGCAGGGCAAAATTTCACTCTCAATATTATGTCCATATAGTTCTATCTCTTTCACTGCGTCTGTGGCAGCTATTTTATCTTTAAACATAGTTTTCCTTGCTAAATATCTTTATATATTCATGCAGCTATATTAAAATTTCAACCTAGTTTTCTGTCATGCTGTCAAGCCTTTACATTCTTTTGTGGTATACATTGTCTATAATTTGGACATGTTATTAATAATTGTCATCAGATAGAAATGGTTTTAACTGTAGGTAACGTAATGGGTAAAATATGTATTTAAATATAGTACTTATTTCG
This sequence comes from Brenthis hecate, assembly GCA_951806755.1. Classification (NCBI taxonomy): domain Eukaryota; kingdom Metazoa; phylum Arthropoda; class Insecta; order Lepidoptera; family Nymphalidae; genus Brenthis; species Brenthis hecate. Next base: position 23,177,724 of record OX638251.1, read on the forward strand.
AAAAACTTTCATATAGTAAGCAAATTGCGTAATTTAACAAATATATTATGATTTATTAGCGGCAATACTGGCACCCAACGTGGGGCTATAATTTCAATATGAGGCGTTTAAAGCAATAAATCGATGTCATGTGTAAACATTAAAAATAGACTAAGTTTGTGTTGAACTCACTCAATCTCCTCTTTCAAGTCTTTTCCAAAAAAGGAATTTCGGAAATGAAATGAATAAGTTGTTTTCAAATATTATTTGATATTCCTTAAAAATACGCCAAGGTAAAAAACATATTTATTTAAAGTATTTCCCCAAATAAGATCAATATGCAAGACGACTAAGACATTGCACACTGTATTGATTTTAAGAGAATAGAAGGCATTACAACCAAGTCTGCATAAGTGCAGAAGAAATCTGATTCGTAAGAGTTTGTGCTCATATATCTGAGCATTTGGTATTCTATAATAAATAATAGAAAGAGATTATTGATATAGAAGTCTGTATAACAATTGAAAAGTTATAGAACTAAAAATCTATTGGAGAAGTTTCCAAACTTAATTTAGTAATAAAACTAAAAATCTATATATTAATAAAATATACTAATTGATGGATTGTAGGACAAAGTTCAATATAATTGTCTTTGTTTTTATTATTTATTTATTAAATTGTTACTATCTAGACTGTACTTTGTTTAGGATCTTCAAAAGATAGACAAGTCAAAACATAACATCCGACGTAGTAGGTAGTGTTATTCAGACAGACGGAGTATCGTCGTCGTCATGAATTGCCGTTTGTTTTAAGTCTTAGTTATTATATAAAACTTAATATAAAATCAATAATCTACACTGACGTAATCCATCGTGTATTGATCCTGTCACGCCCTGATATGGTATCTCTACCAGGTTAACAGGGACATAAGAGAGATCTATACCTAAAAATTATTAATTTGAAACGTATTTACATTTACTTCTCCAAGAGATACCTATAATTTTCAAAAGGGAACGATCAATAAACTATAAAGAATAAGGTATTTATTTAAATATTTTTAAGAAGAACCGTGACTATGCTACTTCGCCTAGACATAAAATATTTAGTTTTGTAAGCTTTTAATAAGTATGTTATGGTAAAAATTTATTGACACATCAATCGTTTGTTGTTTAAACTAATTCATATACTTGTCTTTGTAAATAAAATATGCTAATACTGGCGTGCATTTAAAATTATATCATATAATGAAACCGCTTTCTAGCTATTATGTAGTCCTAGTATTAAAGCGCGCTCTTCTACTTCTTATTCTGGTTATAATTCGTGTAATTCTTATACTTAATTTTATATTTTTACGAAAAGACAATATATATTGGTTTATTTTGACTTTTTCTAAGAATTAATAATAAAGGAAAAGGAAGTATATTTCCTAGCACCACAGTATTAATTGTATAAAAATAAGTTAATTTAACCTAAATGGAAGATTGAATAAGATGTTATAACTTAAATGAAACTTACTATTTATTAATCAACGTATTGTAGATAAATAATAATGATTAACTATACCTATCAACTTCTTATTTTAAAATTATCTCTATAGTAAAAATATAATTTAATGAAATCCATAATAATTATTTACTAAGCCTCCGCTGTTCGTCCCTCCGTCCATCTGTCAGAGGGCTGTATCTCATGAACGGTAATAGGTAGGGAGTTGAAATTTTCAGAAAGTATGTATTTTTATTGCGGCTATATCAAAAAATTATAAAAATACAAGAAACTTTTTTTAACGTTCGTAATCGATCGTCGAAGTTAATAAAATACATACATAAATTAAAAGTCACATTAATGAAAAGTACGCGTACGATTGTACGGAACCCTTCGTCTGTGTATTCGACTAGCACCAATCTTTATTAATCTGACTTTATACTTAAACTAAATCCAGCCCCACATTGGGCGCCACTTTACGAGTAAGTTTAATGTTTATAGACCTTTATATGGCATCTTGGTTGAAGCAATTATGACTTACCTGAAAAAATAAGAATAATATATTACAATATGCATTTAATATTAAAATGTTTCTTAAATTAAATTTAAGCAACATTTCAATTTCTGTATTTATTATTCAATTATTAGTATGATCGTAATAAAATTATTGCAGCAAGAATGTCATCGAACAGAGATGGAAAAATGACGTCAACAGTGTGCAATTGCATCTTTACTTTGCAGTAGGACAAACTGTTTTTGTCTAGTATAAGACATTTAATAGATTGCAATATCATCATTATCATTTGCAATAATTATTAGTGTCAACAATCTTCATTATCGGATTTTATTTTGTAGAATATCTGCTGATTTCAACAATACAATGATAAACTTGCAATGGATATAATATATGTACATATATATTTTATAACTAATCCAAATGTTTTATAATTTTAAGAAAAAAAAACTGTAGAGAATGTTAGGGTAATTATTTTCTTTTAGGCTAATTATATTCATATTTATAATATGTACGTATTTGATTAGGTATCCATAATAAACTGCCTCGGTGGTGTAGTGGCTAGCATGTACGGCTGCATACCCGGGGGTCTTGGGTTCGAGCCCCGGGTCGGGCCAAGTTTAGTTATTGAGTCTTTCTGTATATTAAGCCTCAGTAACAGCCCGGAGTTGGGAAGTTGGCGGTGTTTCACCCCCGTGCCTCGGAGAGCACGTAAAGCCGTCGGTCCTGCGCCTTAACTCTCACTGGTCGTGTCGAGTGGTCGTCCCACCAGAGTATGAGAGTGACAGGAATAGAGAATGCACTTGTGCCTGTGCGTACACTTGTGCACTATAATATCTCTTGCGCAATTGGCTAGTCTCAATGAGATTGGCCGCCGTGGCCGGAATCGGTCTGGAGAACATCATCATCATCATCCATAATACAAGCCTCGTAGCTTACCATGGAGCTATGTGGTACCTGTGGTTAATGTCCTAACATATTTATTTGTATTCGTATTTATTTCAAGCTAAGTCATTTAGGCTACAAATATATTATATTGCATTTTGTTTACTGTAATAAAATTCTATAATTGTAAAATTAACGGGACGACCACCTGGTCTAATGGCATAACACAAGGTCAAACGTTCGAATCTCTTGTGACGTTAATTTCATACATGTTTTATTGTTAATTTTTCATTTCTCTATTAGCAACAGCTCAGTACAAAGAGGTTATGATAAAAATTGGTTAATATGATATTCGTGTAAATAAAAAAAGACATTTTATTGCTCTCAATAACATTCCAGAACATTTTCCAGTTGATTTTATAATAAGCTAGCGGCTCACCTTCGCTTCGCTCGGGTTCGCCTCTAAAAAAACAAAAGCAAATCTATACCTCGAGAACCGTAACTTTTTCCGGAATAAAAAGTGCCCTTTGTATTATTCCAGACTACAGTCTATTTCTGTGCCGAATTTCATTTAGATCTGTTCAGCCGTTCTGTCGTAAAAGAGTAACAAATATATATACATCCATACTTACAAACTTTTATATTTATAATATTAGTATAGACTAGCATTGCCCGCATTCAGATGACCAAAAACCAAATTCTTAGGTTTTACATATTAGTATACTTTTTCATTGAAGTTTTTGTATTTTTTCTCAGAAATGAGATATGTCCCCGCGATAAAAGTATCCTATACGTTGACCCGGATAACCAGTTATCACCATGCCAAATTTCATCAAAATCCTTCCAGTGGGTTTTCTGTGATGCGGAAACAGACAGACAGACAGACAGACAGACAAAATTCTAAAAAACTATAGATTCGGTCTCTGTATCGATAATAATGTTTATTTCAATAAGATTTTCCAAGAAATATTTAATGTACAGATTCTTAGTTTCAATTTTATTATATGTATATATTAAGCAAATTGAAATATTTTTAACCCAAATTAAAGGTCAAAATATATTCATAGCAAATCCCTAAGTTGGCAGTGAACATAACCTACATATAAATACTTGTTAGTATAGTCGGAGATTATTAGCCTGAATACTTTTATAAAAGTTCATCATGCCTGGATATCTTATCAATTCGTGAACATCAGCTGTTGGTATTGGAAAATCCTTAATGGATTTGACTTTGCAATCAATTGGCTTTATTTTTTTATATTATTTTACAGTAAAGAAACTTAGATCGATAGTATTTAATTGAGATAGAGATGGCTATCTATTTGAGATATTAAAAAATAAAAGTATATAACTACTAGTCAGTATATATATGGAATACAATGTTTATTATCATTATTATTTTATAGTATTTCTACTACCCATTACATACCCATTGTATACCCATTACATATGTGTCATAATTGACACCAGAAAATTTTATATTTTTAACTGAATATCGCTGTAAATGCCCAAAATATTCAATTATTTCGAATGGATAAGAAATATTAACTCAAGAATATAAGAAAGTAATTATAAAATAAAACGCATCCTCAAAGCTAGATATAAAGGACTATTTAGCTGATGTTAAAAAGGAAGTTTTAAAATAGTATGCGTACCAAGTCGGTTTCCGCCCGGGATCGAACCGAGACTATCTGCGTTAAGAGCAGATGTGCTACCTTTACACCACGGAAACTTAACAATATTGCCTGAAACTGCTGTACTAGTTCCGAAATATGACGTCACAAGTCATACGTCACTCAAACATAAGAGTCAATATAGAAAGTTTAGTTCAACATTTGAACGATTTTCATATATCTATCTCATAACTTCCACCTCTCTAATGCACTTTTACCTTTGACAGTGTGAGAGAAATGCATTGAAAATTATTATTGCCTACTATCCCATGATCTCCTGGTACACGATGTTTCACAAAATCTTTATATGCAGTTGCATTTGAAGTTAAAATATATTGCATGTGCAGTGGACGTGTAGACTTGGTCTATGTCTTAAGTTTACACCATTATTAAATAAAGGAGGGAATGAGTATTTCTAAAAGTCACTAAATTTTAGTTTTTATTTCACGTCTTGTCTCATTGCGCATAAGACTGCGTTCATTTTTTTTCTAACTAGGTAGTTGGAGTTGTCTCAGGATTTATTGTATCAACGGATATGTATTGTACTTCTTACTGAAACAATTGATTCTGTTAAGTGTATAGTTTATAGGTAATTTATTATTTACTAGGACAATATTGATTATACGCTGTTGCATATAGGGAGAGTATCAAAAGTTTACATACAATTCAAAGTTGTTCTATTTACGAAGACGTCATTTGGATTATCTAAGATTCAACAAGTTAATACCTTAATTTATCCAAACGTTTTCTGTTACAGTTAGAATGAACAGATACAAAAGTAAGTTACGATATCCTGGAATAAAAAGAGTATAGTCTAATTATAATAAAATATTTGTTACATTATTTTGTTTAAAGAGGTAAGTAGTCCATAACAGCACTTACTCTTTAGCTCACATTTCAGCTGTGCTATCTAATAAATGTATATGGAGAAGATTATATATTGGAGATTAAATTCAAAAATTTAAGTGAATGTTTGAACGAAATGAAGAAAGAATTAAGATGAAAGTATAATTATGACTCTCCAACATCTTATTGTTTAAGCGCAACGATTGTTTCTTTTGCCAAAAAAATCTGTTGAGAATAATTCACGTAAATTGTAATCGAGGTAAAAGTTTTTAATTTTGACTAAAATTAGTTAGGTATCACTGAAAATATATTTTTTATGTTAATATTTTTTAAGATACCTACCGTAGTGCATATATGTATGTACCTATATGTTTGAATAGATGGAACAGCTATGATGTAGTATGAAAGTTACGTTGCACTTGTACTGGGAGTTCAAAGCTGCAAGGAGATGATCATGCAATTTTGCAATATTTACTATAAAAACTTTCATTCGATCCTGTTTGTGTGATAAATAATAACTATTCGTTTGCTTAGATTTTATGCACTAAGTTTTATTATCTTTAGTCACAATGTTACGTTATAAACATAAGCTACAGGGTATCATGTAAATAATAATAAGAATACTAGTAATTGTTTGATTGCATCAAATATTTTGTTTTCCAATTTCTATGGACGAATCCACGAGATAAGCCCTGTTGGGTTGAGAGGGTTTGCCGAACTATCGGAGGGCGGAGCCAACTTTCTATACCACTATAACGTACATAGATTCTATAATCTGAAAGAGATGCACATAACAAAACTTGTATATTTTTTACTTACAGAGATATAATAGGCTATTTTTTCTATAAAATACTAGCGACTCACCCTCTCTTCGCTCTGGTTCGTTTTTAGGTACGTTTGGACGGTTAGTATTGAATAGATAGACTATACATATATGGGTAGATATGAAGAGTTTCATATCCCTTACTTAAGAAATTATTGGTTCTCCATACAATCTTCCAGCCACCTTTTCACCTTCTTAAGGGATGGTTTCTGAGCTAAAACTATCTTATGTCCTTCCCAAGGTCACAAATTATCTCCATAAGAATTTTCTTCTAAATCGGTTCAGCAATTTGATGTGAAAAAGAGACAAACAAACAAGCATTCATATAACATTCCATTTTTTCAGTCTTTTATGTATCTGAGGTAAGCCACATACGCTTGTAAAAGAGAAAGCATGAGATAACTAGTACTGCTGCGGCTATTACGATTACTACTACAACTACAGACTTCTATAGAAAAAACCCATATATGATTTATTTACGTGTTCCCATACACCTCTTTTGCTTTTATGGACTCTTAGTATAATGGCATCGACGAGTTCGAGTTTATTCACCTCTTATCTGAGTTTGAGGCTATTTTTAGATAGTGTATCATCAATGGGGTTATGTAAAATATCTATTTGCTCTCTAGCATATGAGGCATATTAAACTTTGACGTTCAAGTAATTCCTATTTTAATGCAAAAATTAGTTCATACACTAAAGAAAAATTAAAGTACATAATAAGTTTTGTTTGTTACAAAAAATGAGGCATTAGGAAAAAGCTTTGGTAGCACCTCTTATTTCGTTACAATTTAAGGCGATCTCTGCCTCCCTTGCTGCGTGTTGCTGTTCAATCCATATGTAAAGACTAATTTCCAAATGTATCTGACCCATAGTTACTTCAGCTTATAACTCAGCGAAGTTTCCCAAACGGTGTACACCATATTCTTTTTTGTTAGCTTATTTTGAAATATTCTTGAACAATTTAAGAACTTTTCTGATAAAAGCATTTTGTTCAGTTATTTAAAAAAAAAGGATCTTTTCAAGGATAAATAGAGAGCCTAGAGAAGACCGGTAAGGAATCAGTTAAATGGTGGATGTGGAAAATATATATTTTAAGGAATTGATGCTTTTGCCTACTAACGGTAACGTGACGTATAACGTATCTAAATTATTATAGAACAAAAAGAATGGAAGAGTAGATATAAATGGATATTAAGAAAAAAATATCAATATTTCTCTATCCTTTTTTTAAATATTCCTGGGTTAGAATCTGATAATGACAACTAATTGGTGATCAAATATCTAAGACCAGTTTATTTTTTCTTATAATAAGTAAAATCCCAATTGCAAAAGAGTGTTATTTAGTTTAAACTTCTTTCCTCTGACAACAGCAACGGATTGACGTCAGTTTTGTAGCTCAATCATTTACAGAAAGTCATATCTACTACTTTACTATGTTTTATCTAAATATTGCACAATGTTGAAAAAAGGGGCAAGTTACGCTCGCAGTGATGTGCTAGCTTCCAATGTAACTCCTTTGTATTTATGGACTCTAAGTAAAAGGATATCGGAAAGTTTGAGTTTCTGAAAGAAAACTTATTTTTTTAAGCGTCGTCGAGGTCATTTTCTTCAGTTTACTATAATATAATTATTTAAGTACATATTAATAACAAAGTTTAATAATAGATTGAGCATTAACTTACCATTTCACAAATATAATTTTAATTATGTGTGGTGCATATATTTGATATATTATTAAATAGATTTAGTAGCTTCAGCTTTTTGTACCTCAGGCCAATAAATATCATTAAATAATATGAAATAAAAAAAACAATTCACAAAATATTGATAAAAAATGGCACCCAATGTGGGCCACGGGCGAGATAATATTACTAAAAATATAGGTAGCAAATTATTAAATTGAGTCAACCCTTGATATAAAAATATGCAAAAACAGTATGTTGTTTTTTATTGTAGCTTCCTTTAGAGTTAGAATTCTCCGCTTAGTCCTAAAGAGGTTCATACGTTAAGTATAAAAAAAATACAACAAATGATTTGTTTGAAATTTTAATTCAAATAAAAAAAACATTTAATTATGTAACACAATAAAACTAATCAGCCGTTCCTGAAAATAATCAAATCAGTCAAAATAAAACATTTTCTCTGATAATATTAGAATAGAATAAAGATTTATTCGGCACTTAATTACAAAATATACCTTATGTACCGTACCATGAGTATTTTACTCAAATCTTTAAGATGCCAAAGTCTTAGCTTGTGAAGGTTTGCATTGATTGCGAGGTGTTAGACTTTGAAAATGTGCCTCTGTGCTCGATCCAAGAAGAAGCAATTTGTGACTGGGGGACTTAAGGAAACTCCCAAAAAATGAATTGTTAGAATATTGTAACAAGCTCGAGTCATGCGGTAACAGACAGACAGGCAGACAGTCATCGCATGAGTAATGAGTTCTCGTGAGTTAAAATAGACCCAAGTTTGTTACAATGTTCTAACAAATCATTTTTTGGGAGTTCTCTTAAGGATATATACAATATCTATACATATAATAAATTTTAACTAAGTCGAATCTGTACATTAAATATTTTTTGGAAAATCTTATTGAAATAAACATTATTATCGATGCAGAGGCCGAATCTATAGTTTTCTGAATTTTTGCCTGTCTGTCTGTTACCGCATCACAGAAAAACCACTGGAGGAATTTTGATGAAATTCGGTATGGTGATAGCTGGTTATCCGGGTCAACATATAGTCGCGGAGTCGCGAGAAATGCTAGTACAAAATAAAATAATTATTCTTTCGTATACATTGCACACCGAAATAGGATGCAACGACACCAGGAGCGTATGACTGTGAGGATGGTAACCGATATGCTGCACTATGCACTCATAAATCGTTTGCGATTCCTGTTCATTTATCAAATATTAAATTTCATAATATAAAATATATAAATACAAATTTGTTAAAATCTAATATGTATATAAATATATTGTTTAATTATGTAAACTACGTTAAGTAAATTACGTTAACAAAACGGCTCGACCGATTTTAATTTTACAATACATTTTACTGATTTTTTTTGTATATTTGGTAGGTATGAGAATAGGTCGTAAAGTATTTTTCACCTACCTTTCATCCCCTATTTCACCCTCTTAGGGATTGAATTTTAGAAAACGCTTGAATCATGTAACTCATTATTTTTGCCGTACTCAATTTATACGAAATTTTATGCAAATATGTCCAAGGATTAAAAAGTTTCATACAAACTTATATCTCATATTTCACCCCCTTGGGGATTGAATTTTAAAAAAATCCTTCCTTAGTGAATGCCTTCGTCATATAAGAATACGTGTGCGATATTTCAACTTTCTAGCCTTAAGGGTTTGGTCTGTGCGTTGATACATCAGCCAATCATCACTCACACAACAATCACTTTTGCCTCCTTTATTATAATGCTATAAGTAGTAACAAAAATAACATTAATTTACTTAACAAAACTATTTTGAAAGCAAATTCACTAAATATGACTATGTATTAGAGGGGGCGTTTTTCGGAACACGAAGGCGGAGCCTTTGAGTGAAATGGCCTGTATATGTTTAACTCTTCCTGTAAAAGGCAGGAATATAATTCATATAGTACGTACGTATATAAGCCATGCGATACAGTCGAGAGGGAAGATATCGTGACAGAAACTTACGAAACACCTTTACTAGCACCGCATAAGCGAAAGTAGATGAAACAAGCTATATGTCGCGGTAACCTTTCATAGTATTTTTAACCTTCAACGCAAAGACGACTGGGTGTTATAAGTTTGAATAACAAATAAGTTTGACCAACCCTCTACATTAACTACGCATGTTAAGTGAATGCGCTCCCGGTGATTTCAAATATTTATGTTAAAGAAATAATTCTAAAAGGAAAAATTTTATATTCATATCACTTCTTACCTTAAAGTACTAACTGGTAATAGCCATTTTCTTGCAATTAGAGCTCTATTAGAATTGAAATAAATCCAACTAATAGTTAAGTTTTGTATTCCGACATCAGAACTTGCCAACAATTTTAAGTTGAGTAATGATTGCATTACATTGATACTGCATTTGCATTGATACTACCTCGCATTTATGTGTTCCCAGTATCGTTGCACCTTAATAGTTTCCGCGTTGCATTTAAGTACTTCGTCGAAATGTACATACAACTTTAGTGCAAGTTTAAAAAGTTAATATTTAGGACCATAAACTATGTAGAAAAAAAAATCTTCAATACAAATAAAACCTACATTTTTAGAGTTTTTTGAAGTTTCAGCGCGAGAGAAGCCACGGGTTCTGCTAGTTTATAATAAACAAACAAACATTCATCCATATTGACAAACATTATATTCACTTTATAATATTAGTATATAGATTAAGAAAATTTGCATATTTTTAACCTAAATGAAGTGACAAAATATATTCATAGCAAATCCCTAAGTTGGCTGTGAACATAACCTACATATAAATACTTGTTAGTATAGTTGGAGATTATTACCCTAAATACTTCTATAAAAGTTCATCATGCCTGGATATCTTATCAATTCGTGAACACCAGCTGTTGGTATTGGAAAATTCTTAATGGATTTGACTTTGCAATCAATTGGTTTTATTTTTTTATATTATTTTACAGTAAAGAAACTTAGATCAATAGTATTTAATTGAGATAGAGATGGCTATCTATTTGAGATATTAAAAAATAAAAGTATATAACTATTGGTCAGTATATACGAAATACAATGTTTATTATCATTATTTTATAATAGAAATATGTATACACATTACATACGTGTCATAATTGGCACCACAAAATTTTATATTTTTTACTGAATATCGCTTTGAATGCCCAAAATATTAAATTATTTCGAATGGATAAGAAATATTAACTCAAGAACATAAGAAAGTAAGTATAAAATCAAACACATCCTGAAAGCTAGATATAAAGGACTATTTAGCTGATGTTAAAAAGGAAGTTTCAAAATAGTGTGCGTACCAAGATGTGAGGTTTCCGCCCGGGATCGAACCGAGATTATCTGCGTTAATAGCAGATGTGCTACCTTTACACCACGGATGGACGGACATGAAACTGCTGTACTAGTTCCGAAATATGACGTCACGAGTCATACGTCACCCAAACATGGGAGTCAATATAGAAGGTTTACTTCAATATTTGAACAATTTTCATATATCTATCTCATAACTTCCACCTCTCTATTGCACTTTTACCTTTGATAGTGTTGGAGAAATGCATTGAAATTTATTATTTCCTTCTATCCCATGATCTCCTGGTACACGATGTTTCACAAAATCTTTATATGCAGTTGCATTTGAAGTTAAAATAAGTTGCATGTGTAGTGAACGTGTTCACTTCGTCAATGTCTTAAGTTTACACCATGATTAAATAAAGGAGTGAATGAATATTTCTAAAAGTCACTTCATTTTAGTTTTTATCTTACGTCTTGTCGTTCATTATTTTAACTAGGTAGTTGGAGTCGTCCCAGGATTCATTGTATTAATGGATATGTTATTGTAATTCTTACTGAACCAATTGATTCTGTAAAATATATTGTTTATCAGTACTTTATCATTTACTAGGACAATATTGGTTATACGCTACAACGGTTTACATACAATTCAAAGTTGTTATATATACGTAAACGTGATTTGGATTATGTAAGATTTAACGAATGACCTATCTTAGTTTATTCAAACGTTGTCTGTGACAGTTGGAATGAACAGCAACAATTTCGAAAAAATATAGAAGACTTCCTTCTTTTACTGAACCTCTTTAAAAGAAAAATGTAACAAAAAATAATATGTTTACAAATATGACAGTAAATGACTTTAGTATGTGAACCAAAAACATGCTGTAATAGGTATAATAGAACCCAGATACAAATGGTGACGTCAACGCGTCTAGACTACCTTATTGATTTACCTTCAACTTGACCGCTGTGTGTTAGGGCTTGCTTTATTGATTTACACATCAGCTGTTCGTTGTACTCCGTAGCCATTTGTTTACATCATGTCCTAGAGCTTCTGTTACTCTAGTAATATTTCAGCCTTGAACATGGAATTCTTATCAAGGATATTTCGAATTACGGAAAGGTTGTTAGTAATTTTTTTTCTAAGTAGACGAGTATTACTGTAAAAAGAATAGGGAGTGCGAAAAATGACGATTATGCTATCTGCTGGGAAAAACATAAATAATGTGATGGTAAACAGTATCAGTTTTGCATTATCAGCGTTTTTAATAAATTATTTTCGCTAATTAAAATATGTAAGTGTTTGTAATGTCTTCATTAAAGTATCTTGCTGCATTTGTGGCTGTTCATTATGTATTCCCACATCAGAACTTGCCAACAATTTTAAGTTGAGTCATGCAATATTTGCATTGATACTACCTCGCATTTATGTGTTCCCAGTATCGTTGCATCTTGATAGTTTCCGTGTTGCATGTAGGTAGGTACTTCGTCGAAATGTACATACAATTTATAGTTCAAGTTTAGAAAGCTAATATTTAAGAAATAAACTATGAATAAAAGACAAAAGAAACAGCTATTTATCAGAAAACTCTAAAATTTGGTTCTTTTTGAATTGTAATAATAATCTCTATTAATATTATAAAGATGTAAAGTTTGTGAGTTTGTGAGTTTGTGACGTTGTAGTGGGTAATCTCTGCATCTACTGAACCGATTTAGATGAAATTAGGTAAGAATATCGTTTAAACCAAGTGGAAGGACGTAGAATACTTTTTATCTCGGAAATCATACCTTAAGAGGGTGAAAATGGGGATGAAATTTTGTATGGGTAATCAAGTTAGGGACGAACCCGAGCGAAGCGCGGGTGAGTCGCTAGTAAGTTATATACTCGTTATTCAACTTTAGTTGGTGGTTGATTACTTATGGAATGTGCATTATTATATAATAAACAAAACTATAATAATATAAGACTTTAATTTGCACTAGATGCTTTCATCCGATAGAAACCATTTTATTGATCATATGCGCTACGCTTGATTTCACTTTCAATATGCGCAGGATGTTATTATTCGCATCTCTTTCATTGTATATGTGCTATTCATAGGGTGACAGTGGGTGTTATTCTTCACTTTCCAATATGCTATGTTATCCTAGTAACTAGTTTTAAAAGAGTTGCATGTGTAGAAGACGCTACATGTGACGATGAATCGTTTGAGATTAATAATTTTCAGTTATAGTAAGACTACTCAAGACCAGTGAGTATTACGGCGCAGGAATGACTGGGAGAAACTGCCAATTTCCGAACTCTGGGCTCTTGGGCTGTTACTGGGAATTTCTTAACAGAAAATTCAGTATCTGAATTTGGCCCGATCTAGGACTCGAACCAAGGACCTTCGGATTTGTGGCCGTACATGCTAGCCACTAGACCACCTGTTAAACATATTCATGATTTCATTAACATACAGGTTGCAGAATAATCTTTAGACTTAGTACGAGCATACAATCTTCGTCAACCAATATCCGATATCCCAAAAACTGAGGTTATATGAGATCCCTTTCCATGGCCTTAGTCTACGAACAAGGTCAAACTTTCCAACGATTTGAGGAACAACTAATTAGGGAGCCCGATTTTTGTTATTGATACTTAGTAGATTTTTTTAATGTTCATTAAAAATGAAATAAAACATGAAGAACAACTGTCTCTACTACAAAAAATTTAATAGGTTAAAGAGTATGGCTTGCTTATCAACACTAGCTAAAGCACATTGTGAGTCAAGTGACTTCTTTAGGTGATATTATTTCAGTAATGATAAAAAAAATACATAAATATTATGAATATGAATATAAATAGCCTAAAAGAAAATAATTAACCTAACATTCTTGTCAGTTTTTTTCTGAAAATTATAAAACATTTGCATTAGCTATAAAAATATATATGTTTATCATTACTGTATTTATTAGAAGTTTACCATTGTCATTAATGAAATCAGCAGGTACTCTACAAAATGAAATCCAAAAATGAAGATTGTTGACTACTTATTACAAATGATAATGACGATGTTGCCATCTATTAAATATAATTAAACTACTAAAAAAGTTTGTTCTACTGCAAAGTAAAGATGCAATTGCACACTGTTGATATTATTTTGCCATTTTAACTTTACTTGTACACTGGCGCCCAATGTGGGGCTGGATTTATATTATGTATAAAGTGAGATTAATAAAGACAAATTCGCAGACGAAGGCTTCCGTACAATTGTACGTGTACTTTTTATTAATATGGCTTTTAATTTATGTATGAAGTATATTAACTTCCATGATTGATTACATATATGAAATAGAAATACATACTCTATAAAAATTTCAACTATCTTCCTATATATTTCACGAGATACAGCCCTCTGATAGACGTCAGTCTGAAGGAACAAACAGCGGAGGCTCAGTAAATAACTATGTATTTCATTTAATTATATTTTCACTATAGAGATAATATTAAAATAAGGAACTGACAGGTATAGTTAATCATTACTAAGTCTCCACAATACGTTGACTAATAAATAGTAAGTTTAATTTAAATTATAACAACATCTTATTTAATTGCAGGCATTTAAGTTAAATTAACTAATTTTTACACAATTAATGCTGTGGTGCTAGAAGTACAGTTTCTTTTATTATTATTTTTTTTTAAAGTCAAAATAAACCAATATATTTTAATTATTTTTCATAAAAATGTAAATTAAGAATACGAACTAGAAGATCGCGCTTTAGTATTAGGACTACATAATAGCTAGATAGTGATTACGATATGGTTTTATGATATGGTTTTAAATGCACGCCAATATAAGCGTATTTTATTTACATGGACAAATATATTAATAATATTAGCACTAACAATGAACGATTGATATGTCAATAATTTTTTACCACAACATACTTATTAAAATCTTACAAAACTAAAAATTTAATATATCGGCGAAGTAACATAGTCACAGGTTTTCTTAAAAATATTAAAATAAATACCTAATTCTTTACAGTTTATTAATATTTCTCTTTTGAAAATTATATGTCTTGGAGAAGTAAAGGTTAATAAGTTTAAAATTAATAATTTTTAGGTGTAGATCTCTTTTATGTCCCTGTTAACCTGGTGGAGATACCATATCAGGGTGTGACAGGATCAATACACGATGGGTTATGTCAGTGTAGACTATTGATTTTATGACTATTATGTTTTATATAATAACTGAGACGTACAACATATGGCAATTCATAACGACGACGATACTCTGTCTGACTAGCACTGCCTACTACGTCGAATATTATGCGTCATAGACTAGTCATATTTGAAAACAACTTATTTATTTCATTTCGGAAATTCCTTTTTTGGAAAAGACTTGAAAGAGGAGATTGAGTAAGTATTCACAAACTTGGTCTATTTTTAATGTTTACACATGACATCGATTTATTGCTTAAACACCTCATATTGAAATTATAGCCCCATGTTGGGTGCCAGTTTGCCGCTAATAAAGTCATAATATATTTGTTAAATTACGCAATTTGCTTTCTATATGAAAGTTTTTCGAAATAAGTACTATATTTAAATACATATTTTACCCATTACGTTACCTACAGTTAATGCCTCAACGACCGCGGGCACGCCGGCGTTACAGTTAACAATAGATTTTTTAGAAATTTAATTAATTTCTTAGAAATTTACATGGAGGTGTTATCAATAGATTTCTTAGAAATTTAATTAATTTCTTAGAAATTTACCTGGAGGTGTTAAAACCATATCTATCTGACGACAATTATTAATAACATGTGCATATTAAAGAAGAGACATACAATGTATGCCATAAAAAAATGTACAGACTTGATAGCATGACAGAAAACTAGGTTGAAATTTTACTAGGGATGCAAGAATATATAGGGATATTTGACAAAAAATATTATCTATAAAGGTAAAATAGCTGCTACAGACTCAGTGAAAAAGATAGAACTTTCTGGATAAAATATTGAAAGTGAAATTTTGCTCTGCTTGTTCATCGCACTAGCCATAACTCTCCGAATAGTACTATCTCTCTCATTCTTGAAACTGCATAATAGTTGTTGTATATCAAAATAGATACCTTTTATTATTTTAGTACAAGATAACACTATACAATCAACGGGTATATTCTTCTTCTTCTCAGCCAAAATACGTCCACTGTTAGACATAGGCCTCCCCCAAAGATTTTCACGACAACGGATCTTGTGCCATCCGTATCATCGTAAGTTAATGTAAATTGGTGATAAAGAGTCGATCGACAAAAGAAACTTTTCAAAACAATAGATCTGCCTAAACTACCGGATGAAACAATAACTATTATTACAATCCTTAACGACGAGAATAAGGTACGAGGTATAACCTCAAAGTAAAACTATTACGATGCAAGTTCACTAGGAACTCATGGCTTCGAGGAAGTATACGTGCAATTGCATACTAAACAGCAAAATAAATCAAATGGTCCTGTTTGTATATTAACGAAGAATTGAGAGTAAATTATAATTTTGACGTTATAGAGTTTTTAATTTAATCACACAATATTATTTTCAATAAACAGAAAAATAATAAAAATCTTATATATCTCCAAACAATTATGATTTTGATTTTTCTTTATTAGTTAGTATGAATATTTCGCAAGCGTATCCACTGAAATTGTATGGTTAAATTAAAGAGGCGGAGTTAATGTAGTGAATATTACAATATATATAATATTGTAGGTACATACCTCAACAAGAAAGAGATGCATATACTTCATTGCTACTAAATGAATGATATTCTAATGTTAGTAGTATCTGGTGTGACTGGGAAGAATTTCGATGTCATCGATTGTATGTAGTGGCTGCACATTTGTGCACTTTAAAATAATTTTGTATATTACAATCTAAAAGCAAAAAATAAAGTAGCAAAAAATCTAAGTTTTATAAACGTTACTTGCTACTAATAAACTAAATGATAATCATATGTTGGTGGTAGTACTTTTTAGCCTACTTCTAATTTGTCCACGTCCACCCAAATAAACAAGGGCTAGCAAATTGCGTAAAAAGTACATATTATAAAAAAAACCTGCAAATATTAAATTTGCAAATACGCAAAAAATGTTGGCCCCATTCAAGAATTTTTTACAGAAATTTTAATAGACAAAAGATGCAATAGACGACCTGAAATAGTAAATGCCAGCAAGTCAAAAATACTCGTACATACAAATAAATATAGAACCTTGCAACACGGAAACTATCAAGATGCAACGACACTAGGACCACATAAATGCCAGGAAGTATTCATGCAATTCTGCATTCTTCATGTTTATATCGTTGGTAAGTTCAGGCATCGATGTATTTTATGTGACTACAATAACTAGACATATTTTTATTCTTGTTAGGTATTTCACTAGAAAAACGCTACTATAAGAGGTTGAAAACAAGATTCTTTTAAGAGATATTAGTATGGTTTATTCAAAGTTATATACAAACGTATATGTGACATTACCGATAGCCACATCCGGGTAAAGTGGTCAGTTCAAATATAGGGTTTGTATGAATAGAAAGGGGTAGAGCCAATAACAAAAATGGCCTGAAAGAGCTGTATATGTACGAAAAGGATGCCTATATTAACCTTTTTTACATTCATTCATAATAGTATTATATTTTTAGTATTATGTAATCTGTGTGTTTACATAGTTCGAATACACTTTTTGAATAAATATTTTTTCCCGCCAATATAAACAAAAGACATTAAATTCTTTTTTATTTAACTTTAACATATTAATAAAACTATCTTTTCGGATTTTTTCGCGGATTTATTTGGATTTTTGGTTCCCGACGTTTCGAATGCTTTACAGCAATCATGATCACGGGAGAGACTGAGGTGTTAGATGTCTCGAAGGTATAGTTATATAAGACAGCCTACCCACAAAATAACAAAATGATAAATTGCACCAATTACCTTACTATATTTTTTTACTTTAAAAATTGAACGTGGAATAAAAACTAAATTTAAGTGACTTTTAGAAATATTCATTCCCTCCTTTATTTAATAATGGTATAAACTTAAGAAGACATGGACGAAGTCTACACGTCCACTACACATGCAACTTATTTTAACTTCAAATGCAACTGCATATAAAGATTTTGTGCAACATCGTGTACCAGGAGATCATGGGATAGAAGGAAATAATAATTTTGAATGCATTTCTCTCACACTGTCAAAGGTAAAAGTGCATTAGAGAGGTGGAAGTTATGAGATAGATATATGAAAATTGTTCAAATACTGAAGTGAACCTTCTATATTGACTCCTATGTTTGGGTGACGTATGACTCGTGACGTCATATTTCGGAACTAGTACAGCAGTTTCATGCAATATTGTTAAGTTTCCGTGGTGTAAAGGTAGCACATCTGCTATTAACGCAGATAATCTCGGTTCGATCCCGGGCGGAAACCTACTTGGTACGCTAACCATTTTGAAACTTCTAGCTTTCGGGATGCGTTTTATTTTATAACTAGCATTGCCTGCGGCCCCGCCCGCGATCAGATGACTAAAAACCAAGTTTTTAGGTTTTACAATTAGTATACTCTTACAATGCAGTTTTTGTATTTTTTCTCAGAAATGAGATATTTTCCCGTGGTGAAACGTATCCTATACGAGTATGTTGACCCAGATAACCAACTATCATCATACCAAATTTCATCCAAATCTGTGCAGTGGTTTTCTAGTGATGAGGTATCAGACAGACAGACAGGCAGACAGACAAAAGTTCTAAAAACTATGATTCGGACTGTGTATCGATAATAATGTCTATTTCAATTAGATTTTCCAAAAAATATTTAATGTACAGATTCGACTTAGTTATAATTTTATTATACGAGTAAGTATAGATCACTATCTTATATTCTTGAGTTAATATTTCTTATCCATTCGAAATAATTGAATATTTTGGGCATTTACAGCGATATTCAGTTAAAAATATAAGATTTTCTGGTGTCAATTATGACAAATATGTAATGGGTATACATATTTCTATTATAAAATAATAATGATAACAAACATTGTATTCCATATATATATTAACCAGTAGTTACACAGTTTTATTTTTTAATATCTCAAATAGATAAATACTATCGATCTAAGTTTCTTTATTGTAAAATAAGTATATAAAAAATGTGGGGATTGATTCATATTATTATAGTGTTTATTTAAAATTAACGCCTGATAAAAATAAGATAGCCACTATTATATCTTGAGTTCGTTACGGCTTAACGAGTTGCTTACTACTTCATCAATAGAAAGAATTCTTATATAGTCTTATTATTATGGTTTATGTTTGTGTCACTGGTGAAAGTAAAATATAAGTAATGCCTCGTTCATACAAAAGGCTGCATTGTCATTTATTTGACGACTTATAATGGATTGTGACTAATTAATATAATATACTAGCAAAACCCGTGGCTTCTCTCGCGCTAAAACTTCAAAAAACTCTAAAAATGTAGTTTCATCTTTTATCCTCTATTTAACCCCCTTATATGATGATTTTCGAAATTTGCTAAGATTTATGTATTTAATCGTATTGAAGAGTATTAATACCAAGTTTCAAGTAATTCTGATCATAAATATTTTTTGAGTTGTATTATAACATGTTTTCCCGTGGGCTTTAGATAATATCCCACGGTAAAAAGCCTATATTACTCTCCAGCCCTCCAACTATCTCCACACAAAAAATCATGCTAATCCGTCACTTCGTTTCGACGTGAAAGAAGGACAAACAAACAAACACACTTTCACATTTATTACATTATATTACTATGGACTGTAGATAATGCGAATTCCATAAGTGATCAGCCGCCAACTAATTAAAGTAGAATAACAAGTATATAACTTAATTATTATTACAAAATAAGAACGAAATGTTCAAAAAGGAGTTTTTCAATAAATGGCTGTTTTTTCTTTTATACATAGTTTATGTCCTAAATATTAACTTTTTAAACTTGCGCTATAAGTTGTATGTACAGTTGGACGAAGTACTTAAATGCAACGCGGAAACTATCAAGCTACAACGATACTGGGAACACATAAATGCGAGGTAGTATCAATGCAAATGCAGTATCAATGTAATGCAATCATTACTCAACTTAAAATTGTTGGCAAGTTCTGATGTCGGAATACAAAACTTAACTATTAGTTGGATTTATTTCAATTCTAATAGAGCTCTAATTGCAACAAAATGGCTATTACCAGTTAGTACTTTAAGGTAAGAAGTGATATGAATATAAATGTTTTCCTTTCAGAATTATTTCTTTAACATAAATATTTGAAATCACCGAGAGCGCATTCACTTAACATGCGTAGTTAATGTAGAGGGTTGGTCAAACTTATTTGTTATTCAAACTTATAACACCCAGTCGTCTTTGCGTTGAAGGTTCAAAATACTATGAAAGTTTACCGCGACATATAGCTTGTTTCATTTACTTTCGCTTATGCGGTGCTAGTAAAGGTGTTTCGTAAGTTTCTGTCACGATATCTTCCCTCTCGACTGTATCGCATGGCGTATATACGTACTATATGAATTATATTCCTGCCTTTTACAGGAAGAGTTAAACATATACAGGCCATTTCACTCAAAGGCTCCGCCTTCGTGTTCCGAAAAACACCCCCTCTAATACATAGTCATATTTAGTGAATTTGCTTTCAAAATAGTTTTGTTAAGTAAATTAATGTTATTTTTGTAACTACTTATAGCATTATAATAAAAAAGGCAAAAGTGATTGTTGTGTGATGATTGGCTGATGTATCAACAAACAGGCCAAACACTTAAGGCTAGAAAATTGAAATTTCGCACACGTATCCCTATATGACGAAGGCATTCACTAAGGAAGGACTTTTCAAAATTCAACCCCCAAGGGGGTGAAATATGGGGTATAAGTTTGTATGAAACTTTGTATTCCTTGGACATATTTGCATGAGATTTCGAATAAATTGAGTACAGCAAAAATAGAGTTACGTATTTCAGTGTTTTCTAAAATTCAACCCCTAACAGGGTGAAATAGGGGATGAAAGTTTTTAATAAATACACAGGAAAACCCTTAGGACTAGAAACCTAAAATTTCGCACACGTATTCCTCTTATTACGTAGGTATCCACTAAGACAGGATTTTTCAAAATTCAACCCCTAACGGGGTTAAATAGGGCCTGAAAGTTTAAATGATACTTATCTTATTAGAGATTTTTTTGTAGTTTTAGCGCAAGCGAAGCCGCGGGTTCTGCTAGTCTACAATATTTGTATGATCATTCTTTTTACCAGACTGCTGCGAAGCCCAAAGGAGGGTTATGTGTTTGCGTTTGTATGTATGTATGTATATATGTATGTATGTATACCCAACCCTATGTGTCATCGTAATTGCTAAGCGGCTTAATCGATTTTGTTGATTCATACATCGTTAGTTTCATAGACCAAACCTAAAAAGCTGTAAATTAAAATTTATAAAAATAAAAAATCCGGCCGCATAAAAAGCGTACTAAAAATATGATGGTGACGAAGAAATATAGTATTATGCAATCGGAGACATACAATACGCGTAGAAAAGCAGCTAGTGTTCTATAAAAATGTCATTTTATTAGTCTACTAGTAGAATCCGCGGCAACGCCCGCGTTCAATCTACAAAAAAAAACTCTTTGGCTTTATGTTATACAGCGACTCACACTTACTTCGCTCGGGTTCATCGCTATGTATTTATATAATATTATTCTGTGTGTTTCTATATAAAAAAGGGGGTAGGCGTAGGAGGGTGAAAAATACTTTACGACCTATTCTCATACCTACTAAATATACAAAAAATATCAGTAAAATCGGTAATTTACGTAGCTTAGTTTACGTAAATAAATAATATATTTATATATTAGATTTTAACAAAAATGTATTTATATATTTTATAGTTATGAAATTTAATATTTGATAAATAAACAGGAATCACAAACGATTTATGAGTGCATAGTGCATCAATACAGTTACCATCCTCACAGTCATGCGCTCCTGGTGTCGTTGCATCCTATTTCAGTGTGCAGTGTAAACGAAAGAATAATTTTAGTTTGTATAATGGATAAACCTTTAGAGAACTCCAAGAAAAATGAGTTGTTAGAACATTGTAACATACTCGGGTCTACTTTAACTCACGAGAACTCATACGATATAAATGCATTAGAACTTTCAGAGGAGTTGTATCAGTTCTTTGTATATTTTTAAATAGCAATTTGTCCCCTCAAGACACACAGATTTAAGATTTGGTCCAAATATTAGTATTACACTCAGGATTCTTTTAACTTTACCAATTACAGTTACGAGTTGTGAAAGTAGCTTTTCAAAATTAGAAATAATTAAAAATTATCTGCGATAATTGACACAAAATAGATTATTTGGATTAGCTTTGATATCAATACAACATAAGGTTTGAGACAATATAATTACTTAGAAATTATTAAAGATTTTGCAGAGCAAAAAGTGCGCAGAAAATTGTTTTAATTTGGTTTAAAGAGCTTTATTTCTAACTTTACTTTTTAACGTTAAGTATAGATTTCTAAGAGATGAGGTATTTTCCCACAGTCATAAGTATCCTGCATGTTCACCCAGATAACCAGCTATCAGCATACCAAATTTCATCAAAATCCCTCCAGTAGTTTTTCCATGATGCGGTAACAGACAGACAGGCAGACAGACATCGCATGAGTAATGAGTTCTCGTGAGATAAAATAGACTCGAGCTTGTTACAATGTTCTAACAATTCATCTTTTGGGAGTTTTCTTAAGTCGCACAAATTGCTTCTTCTTGGATCGAGCACAGAGGCACATTTTCAAAGTCTAAAACCTCGCAATCAATTCAAACCTTCACAAGCTAAGACTTTGGCATCTTTAAGAATTTGAGTAAAATACTCATAGTACATGGTACGGTACATAAGGTATATTTTGTAATTAAATGCCGAATAAATCTTTATTATATTCTAATATTATCAGAGAAAATGTTTTATTTTGACTGATTTGATTATTTTCAGGAACGGCTGATTAGTTTTATTGTGTTACATAATTAAGTTTTTTTTTTATTTGAATTAAAATTTAAAACAAATAATTTATTGAGATTTCTTTTATACTTAACGTGTGAACCTCTTCAGGACTAAGCGGAGAACTCTAAATTAACTCTAAAGGGAGCTACAATGGACCATAACTGGTCGACGTAGCTAGGGCCGACCTCGGCACCATACCCAATAAATATATGATAATAATAATAAACCTCTTAAATATTGTAACTTAAATACGTATGAACTGACTCCCTTAAAAGCTTGCTCTTCATACTTTTTAACTTCTGAAACTGTTTCTTAAGTTAACAGATAGACATACGTAGACAAGTTCAGCCCGAGACAGGGAAACATGGCACAAGGGAAAGACGCTTATATGCAGCAGTAAATCAAAACAAGTTGATGATATACTAGTATATATGTATATTCATTTCAGTCACTACTTGTTCAGAAGGCCCTTTAGATAACATACAATATAATATAAACAACATCCCATCTTTGACAAAAATTGTTAGTGTAAAGGGCAGCGAAAATTATTTTGCCCGGGGCGGCAAATGGCTAGATCGGGCCCTGACTGCAGCTGCAAACGAAGTTGCATAAAGCCTTTTGTAAAACCATCTACTAGGAGAGCATAAAACAAAAGATATTACACAATTCAATCCCTCCGACCACTGAAACCCATACAACTGCCCTACTGCAGTGAAAGAGATAAAAATAACAACATGCGCACATAGAAAGGGAAAGTATAAAAGTTCGCGCATCCATTTAATATATATATATATATATATATATATATATATATATATATATATATATATATATATATATATATATATATATATATTCCGTTAAAACTATCAGAAAAGTTAAACTTATAAATGGCTTACATAAATTAAAAATAAAAAAAAACCCCTACGCAAATTGTCATTTGACGATTACACTGGCACGCGTGAAGCACTTAATCGAGTAATCATCGTCTAAATGCTTTACATCATTTTGGAAAAGAGATGATACTTTTATCCTTTTTTTACGTTGGGAAATGCACTTACGACCGAAGTGTGGGACTCACCGGCAGCAAAGCTAGTACTACCCACTAAAACCCAACAAAATCTTCCCCCGTCTTAATAGTGCTCCAAGCTCCACTCTGTTATCACACAAGTAAATGTTACCAACGGGACTCGAACCTGCGACCGCTGGCACAGCAAGTAGGCTCTCTACAAACTGAGCCAAACGTGTCAATCAAATCATATCATGGCTATATCCTATTCTTATTCTTTTTATTCTTGAGACTTATCTATTTATAATAATACAAAAGACTTGTGTATTTATGAAAAAAAAAATTACTAACAACATTCCCTTAATTTGAAACATTCTTCTTGATCAGAATTCGATGTTCAAGGCTAAAATATTACTAGAGTAACAAAAGCTTTAGATGTGATATAAACGAATAATTATGGAATAAAACGAATAGCTGACATGTAAATCAATAAAGCAAACCCTAACAGCGCACAGCGGTCAAGTTTAAGGTAAATCCATTAGGTAGTCTAGACGCGTTGATGTCATTATTTGTATCTTTGTTCTATTGTACCTATTACAATATATAATAAAGTAGCAAAAAAAAACAAGTTTTAATTAACGTCACTTGCAACTATTACACTAAATGTTAATCAACTATTGGTGGTAATATTTTTAGCCTGCTTATAATTGGTCCACGTCCACCCACATACCCAATTGCTAGCAAATTACGTAAAAAGTACTTAGTAGGAAAAAAGTTATCATGCAAACATTAAATTTGCAAATACGCAAAAAACAAAATTGGGCCCATTAAAGATTTGCTTACAGAAATTTTAATGGACAAAAGATACAATAGACGACCTGAGATAATAAATAACAGCAAATGCAAAAATACTTGTACATACAAAAATATATAGAGCCTTGCAACACACAATTTGAAAACATGAAATCTTTAAGAGATATTGATATGGTTTATTCAGAGTTGAATACAACTTACTTTACTGATAGTTATACTGTATGTTACTTTACCGATAGTCGCATCCGGGTAAACTGGTCAGTTCAAATAGAAGGTTTGTTTGAATGGAAATGAGTAATACCGGAAACGGTCTGAAATAGCTGTATATCTACGAAAAGGATGCCTATATTAATCTTTTTCATACATTTCATCTTCCTTCATTAGTTTATAGCAGTAACATTCTTTGGATTCTAAGACTAAGTTTTTGTTTGTTATTTATCAAATTCTAATACATATATTAATATAATTTACACAAAGTATCCCCACCTCATGACCAGTACCATAACAGTATTTCAGTTTTTATATCGCTTTTATAACGTAATTTGTTAAGGTATTATGTTTATGTAATCTGTGTGTCTACATAGTTCAGATACATTTTTTGAATAAATATTTTTCCATCAATAAATACTAAAGATGTTAAACTTACTATTCTTTTTTTATTTATCTTTAATCCGTATTAATATTACAAAGTGAAAGTTTGCGAGTATGGATATTTGTTACTCTTTCATGCCAAATCGGCTGAATGGATCTGGATGAGGGCAGAGATAGATAATAGTCTGGAATTAAACATATGATACTTTTTATCTCGGAAAAATGTACAGTTCCCGTGGGATAGGTTTGTTTTTGTTTTTCTAGAGGCCAACCCGAGCGAAGGGAGGGTGAGCCACTAGTGTATAATATATAAGAGAAAAACCGAACCTAAAATCAATTGTTAACTGCCATGCCGGCATGTTAGCGACCGTTGAAGCACTAAGGTCTTTGAAGACCGAAAGAAACATTTACCGCACACCCAGCATAGCGGGCAGGTGGAGACTAGAGCTAGTTATATAACAAACTAAATTCCAATATACTATGACTAGTACATCATAATTCAGAGTGATGCTCCAGAAATAAGTAAAAAAGTGGGTGCGGATATGACTCAAATCAATAGTGAACTAAATGAAATGACGTAGTGAACCTTGATTGATTTAACAAAAACAATTTAGGTCTAACTACCAAGCGTTCAGAAATATAAAAGAGGTAACAAAAGTGTGATGTTCATTCTAAGTGGTAAATAAAGAAATGGTCTTTAGTTTCAGCATTTACAATGTTAAAAATCAATATACTATTTTTGCATATTTTTATATCAAGGGTTGACTGAATTTAAGAATTTGCTACCTACATTTTTAGTTAATTATTATCTCGCCCGTGGCCCACATTGGGTGCCATTTTTTATCTATATTTTGTAAATTGTTTTTTTTTTATATTTCATATTATTTAATGATATTTATTGGCCTGAGGTACAAAAAGCTGAAGCTCCTAAATCTATTTAATAATCTATCAAATATATGCACCACACATAATTAAAATTATATTTATAAAATGGTAAGGTAATGGTCAATCTATTATTCAACTTTCTTATTAATATGTACTTAAATAATTATATTATAGTAAATTGAAGAAAATGACCTCGACCACGTTTGAAAAAATAAGTTTTTTTTCAGAAACTCAAACTTTCCGATATCCTTTTACTAAGAGTCCATAGATACAAAGGAGTTACATTGGAAGTTAGTGGGGTATTTTAAAATGTAGCATCCTGGACCGACAAAGTTTTCCACGTCATATACTATAGCCAAATTCTTCTTTTAAATGGAAAACCACTCACTATCACATCACTGCGAGCGGTAACCGCCCTTTTTTCAACATTATGCAATATGTAGGTAAAAAGTAGTAAAGTAGTAGATATGACTTTCTATAAATGATTGAGCTACAAAGCTGACGTCAATCCGTTGCTGTTGTCAGAGAAAAGAAGTTTAAACTAAATAACACTCTTTTGCAATTAGGATTTTACTTATTATAAGAAAAAAACTGGTCTTAGATATTTGATCACCAATTAGTTGTCATTATCAGATTCTAACCCAGGAATATTTAAAAAAGGAATAGAGAAAAATTGATTTTTTTTCTTAATATCCATTTATACGATACGTAATACGACAAGCCACCATTAACAGGCAAAATTCTCAATTCCTTAAAGAATATATTTTCCACATCCACCATTTAACTGATTTCTTAACGGTCTTCTCTGGGCTCTCTATTTATCCTTGAAAAGTTCCTTTTTTTATTAATAACTGAACAAAATGCTCTTATCAGAAAAGTTCTTGAATTGTTCAAGAATATTTCAAAATAAGCTAAAAAAAAGAATATGGTTGTACACCGTTTGAGAAACTTCGCTGAATTATAAGCTAAAGTAACTATGGATCAGTTATATTTGGAAATTAGTCTTTACATATGGATTGAACAGCAACACGCAGCAAGGGAGGCAGAGAGAGAGGTATGAACTAATTTTTGCATTAAAATAGGAATTACTTGAACGTCAAAGTTTAATATGCCTCATATGCTAGAGAGCAAATAGATATTTTACATAACCCCATTGATGATACACTATCTAAAAATAGCCTCAAACTCAGATAAGAGGTGAATAAACTCGAACTCGTCGATGCCATTATACTAAGAGTCCATAAAAGCAAAAGAGGTGTATGGGAACACGTAAATAAATCATATATGGGTTTTTTCTATAGAAGTCTGTAGTTGTAGTAGTAATCGTAATAGCCGCAGCAGTACTAGTTATCTCATGCTTTCTCTTTTACAAGCGTATGTGGCTTACCTCAGATACATAAAAGACTGAAAAAATGGAATGTTATATGAATGCTTGTTTGTTTGTCTCTTTTTCACATCAAATTGCTGAACCGATTTAGAAGAAAATTGTTATGGAGATAATTTGTGACCTTGGGAAGGACATAAGATAGTTTTAGCTCAGAAACCATCCCTTAAGAAGGTGAAAAGGTGGCTGGAAGATTGTATGGAGAACCAATAATTTCTTAAGTAAGGGATATGAAACTCTTCATATCTACCCATATATGTATAGTCTATCTATTCAATACTAACCGTCAAAACGTACCTAAAAACGAACCAGAGCGAAGAGAGGGTGAGTCGCTAGTATTTTATAGAAAAAATAGCCTATTATATCTCTGTAAGTAAAAAATATACAAGTTTTGTTATGTGCATCTCTTTCAGATTATAGAATCTATGTACGTTATAGTGGTATAGAAAGTTGGCTCCGCCCTCCGATAGTTCGGCAAACCCTCTCAACCCAACAGGGCTTATCTCGTGGATTCGTCCATAGAAATTGGAAAACAAAATATTTGATGCAATCAAACAATTACTAGTATTCTTATTATTATTTACATGATACCCTGTAGCTTATGTTTATAACGTAACATTGTGACTAAAGATAATAAAACTTAGTGCATAAAATCTAAGCAAACGAATAGTTATTATTTATCACACAAACAGGATCGAATGAAAGTTTTTATAGTAAATATTGCAAAATTGCATGATCATCTCCTTGCAGCTTTGAACTCCCAGTACAAGTGCAACGTAACTTTCATACTACATCATAGCTGTTCCATCCATTCAAACATATAGGTGGTAGGTATCTTAAAAAATATTAACATAAAAATTATATTTTCAGTGATACCTAAGTAATTGTAGTCAAAATTAAAAACTTTTTCCCGCATTTACAATTTAAGTGAATCATTCTCAACGGTTTTTTTAGCAAAAGAAACAATCGTTGCGCTTAAACAATAAGATGTTGGAGAACCATCAGTATAATTTCTTAATTCTTTCTTCAAACATTCACTTACATTTTTGAATTTACTCTCCAAAATATAATCTTCTCCATATCCATTTATTTGTAAGTTTGGTAAAGGTTTAATGAAGAGTATTAATACCTAGTTTCAAGTAATTCTGATCATAAATATATTTTTGAGTTGTATTATAACGTGTTTTTCCGTAGGAATTAGATAATATCCCACAGTAAAAGTAGCCTATGTCACTCTTCAGCCCTCCAACTATCTCCACACAAAAAAGTCACGTCAAAGACAAACAAAAACAACAAAAGTCAAGACAAACAAAAACAAACAAACACACTCACATTTATAACATTATATTACTATGGACTGTGGATAATACAAATTGAAATGAGTATATTTTTTTTTTTATTTCTATTTTGCGGCTATTTGGTATCACTGCGACCATTTCTGGTCTATTGTGATCGCCGCTATTTGTACTAAAGTGAGCCGCTAAACCCTGCTGATGTTAAGAACTGCAGGATTTTCTTAGGGTTGCACTCTTTTATTTCACCAAGGCTTGGAAATTGTTTTCCTAGATGAATACTGCGTTTGTGCATGAGCGGTCCACATTCCCACAGAAGATGAAGTGGCGTTTCGTCTGCCTCCCTACAAATTCTGCAGGTTCGCGTTTCGCTCAGCCCCAGATTGAACATGTGCTTATTTAAGCAGCAGTGTCCAGTAAAAGCCCTTACCAGTATTCGTAAGGTTTTTCTGTTTAGCCCTAGCATGAGATTGTTGAACCTTTTGTCGTAGGCTTTAATTAGTGCCTTGGAGTGACTCATTCCCTTTGATTCAGTCCAAGCCTTGTTTGCAGTATTGAGACATGCTATCATTAGGGTTCTTTGAGCTAGGCTCTTAGGTATTCCACAGAAGGGCTCAGGGCCCTGCTGCATGCCAAGAGCTCCCCCTCTAGCGAGCTTATCGGCGCATCCGTTTCCAATTACCCCTGCATGACCCGGTACCCATCTTAGCACTACTTTGTTGCTTTTTGCTAAGAGGTTTAATCGGTCCATGCACTGCTCCACTAGCTTTGATGAGTATATAACTTAATATTAGATGAGTATATAACTTAATATTATTTATTACAAAATAAGAACGAAATGTTCAAAAAGGAGTTTTTTGAATAAATGGCTGTTTCTTTTTTTTTTATACATAAATATATTTTTTATACAGTTTATGTCCTGAATATTAACTTTTTACACTTGCACTATAAGTTGTATGTACATTTCGACGAAGTACCTAAATGCAACGCGGAAACTATCAAGCTGCAACGATACTGGGAACACATAAATGCGAGGTAGTATCAATGCAAATATTGCATTACTCCACTTAAAATTGTTGGCAAGTTCTGATGCCGGAATACAAAACTTAACTACTAGTTGGATTTATTTCAATTCTAATAAGTATCTAATTGCTAGAAAATGGCTACTACTAATTAGTACTTTAAGGTAAGAAATGATATGATTTTTTTTCCTTTCAGAATTATTTCTTAAACACGAATATTTGAAATCACCGGAAGCGGATTCACATAACATTCGTAGTTAATGCAGAGGGTTGGTCCGGATGAAAGGGGTGGAATCGATAAGAAAAATCGTCAGTCTAGCATTAATATAGATAGTTCTGGAAAAAGGGGTCCCTTTAAATAAGTTTTTCATCAATATTTTAATACATAATTAGTTTTATATATTTAAAATAGAGATAAATAAAATTGAAGCGTATGTTTGTAATATCAAATAAAAGAGCTTTTTACTAAATTCATATAAAATTCTACGTACTTATAAGAAAAACACAACTAAATTATATTCTTTGATATTATCTATGCTCTACGATTCGGTGTTTTGACTTTGATGTGTGTTTTTTATAAGTTATCTCATTTCTAATTAAGACTTGGCTTCAACAAAGGCTTCAAAATGGAATGGCAAATGTTGAAGTATTTTGTGTTAATGCGGATATGGCTAGAAATGTTGTAACAATACTACGTGGCTAAAGGTTTTGAGGCCAATAATGTATGACAGTTTAACATTAACATTTAACACTTTCCTAGATTTAGACTAATATTTGTTAAAAATAACCTTCTTATTTAACCTTTTCTTTATTTTGTTTTTGAGACCGCGATTAGGATAGAATATAATTGTACAACCTATCGTCAAGAAAAAAGGTCATGAAAATCGCTTCGCACCATTTTGATCAAAACACATCGTAATTTTCCCTATAAAATGCACCCGAATCGAGAAAGAAGGTATGCTTTATGAAGTAAGGTCCGAAGCGAAAATAATTCACTGCAGCACATGCAACTTTTATTTACTACCAAACGAAGTTGCATAAAGCCTTTTGTAAAACCATCTACTAGGAGAGCATAAAACAAAAGATATTACACAAATCAATCCCTCACACCACTGAAACCTATGCAACTGCCCTACTGCAGTGAAAGAGATAGATATAATAACATGCGCACATTGAAAGTGAAACTATGAAAGTTCGCGCATCCATTTAATATATATATATATATATATATATATATATATATATATATATATATATATATATATATATATATATATATTCCGTTAAAACTTTAAGAATCCAATAAATGGTTTACAAAATAAGTTTCTTAGCAAGACGTGCGTACATTTGTGCACTATAATATCTCTTGCACAGGTGGCTAGTCTCAGTAAAATTGGCCACTGTGGCCGAAATTGGTCAGGAAGACATAATTGTTATTACGTATTCGAGTAATCATTACTTTGAATTGATTGGATCATAAGTCAACGTGGTACTACTGGGGATGAATCTGTAGATGGCTAAAGTTGTGCTAAAATAATGTTTACATGTCTATCTAGAAGAAGATGGGGTTTCTGTATGAAACCTTCCTCTCTGAATGCGCCAGATACTTTTTTCGTTATCTCTATTTGTTTGCTTATTTTGTGTACAACTCAAAATATGTACCTAGAATTTTTATCATGGCTATATCCTATTCTTTTTTATAGTAATGATCGTCTACTTAGCAAAAAATAATTAATAACAGCATTCCTGTAATTCGAAATATCCTTGATACGAATTCCATGTTCAGGGCTGAAATATTACTAGAGTAACAGGAGCTCTAGGACATGATGTAAATGAATGGCTATGGAGTACAACGAACAGCTGATGTGTAAATCAATAAAGCAAGCCCTAACACACAGCGGTCAAGTTGAAGGTAAATCAATAAGGTAGTCTAGACGCGTTGACGTCACCATTTGTATCTGGGTTCTATTATACCTATTACAGCATGTTTTTTGTTCACATACTAAAGTCATTTACTGTCATATTTGTAAACATATTATTTTTTGTTAGATTTTTCTTTTAAAGTATTAATAGGGAAAGGTGAGGAAGCCTTTGAAATTCTTGTTTAAGTATTTTAAAAATAATATTCTCATCTAAAGTTAAATAAAGTTTGTAATCTTTGTTCTCATACAAATTTCTAGATAGGAAATCACTTTTAATTTTTATGGGTACTTACATAACCATCCTATATATACTCGTACAGGTGGCTTGCGCAAATGCATTTCCCATCACAGAAAAAGGACTTGTGGGGTTGTCATGGTCACCATCCGGCTTCATCAACTAACCGAGACCATGCAATATAATATTGTACCGTCACAGAATTTACATAAGCACACAAAATTTACGCTCTTTCAGAGTCAGTAGAAACTATAACCAAAAAGCTATCAACTGCTACGAAACGTCTCCGAAGACCACAAAGTCAAAGCCAACAAAAAACTAAGCCCCTTTTTAATTTTTTATTTTTAGTTAATTGCATATAACTTTTGCAATTTTTGCAAGCGGAACTTGATATTTTTCAAAAATCATCTACATGCCATACCGAATCCAATAACCCCTCGTTCATATTTTTTCAAGACTGCTGAAAAAAAGTTGACGAAAAAAGCACTTGTTGACTAGACCAGTACTTTCGTACGTGCGTACTCGTACGTACTCGTATGTATGTAAAAATCAACAAACAGAAAAACAAAAGCGAACGTAAGTTCACAACCCTGCCAGGATTCGAACCTGGTTTCTTCTAATCTGTTGATCAGACGCGTTAACCAATCCGCCACAGAGCCTGTTGGTTCAAATGGGATAATATCGGTACTCGTTCAGGTCACAATGAAGCATTCGACTGAAAATACGTAGTACAACGAATAGCAGGTGCAATCTATATAATTTATACAGCGTCATTTGCCTGTACGTATTTCTAGACCAAGGCAATGTCAAAAAAAGCGAGAACCCCTTCGAAATCACTTCGAAAATGCTACAATATTATAATACGAACTTGACTTTGATGTAGTTTTAAGCACCTCCAACAGATAGCGCTACGATTATGATCTGTAATAAAGATATTTCACTACGTTTATGATACTTAAATGTTTAATATATCAAATTTACTGAAACAAGCAAAATTCCTAATTAGATTTATAAAAGAATAATTATTATTTTCATTAAAATTATTAAGCACAATATCGTAGAGTTTAGAGACTTGAATTGAAACTTAAAGAATTTTTTTTGAAAACAACTTTTCCATCAAATCGACTGTGAGTTGATGAAATAAATAATATCATATTGTAAAAAATTGTGCCTAAACGTGTCCAGCGGTTCTCAAATAATACAAAGTCCCAAAGATACAAGGCGATGAGCTAAAAAATTGCAATTGGAATAATTATTATTCTGTTCTAAAACAAATTAAAAAAAATTTCGGCTGTCAAAGCAAATATTCTAAATCTGGACGAAATTATTTAAAAAAATTAAATAGTGAAATAAACTAAAAGAAATGTTCGTAGCGCTATCTTTTAGAAGATGATCAGAAAGATCCAGGTCCGAATCCTGGCAGGGCCCTTGCATGTCCTCGATATCGCTTTTATTTTATTTTTTTACACATGATTTGACAAAAAACCATTGCAATGTAGTACATGAAAACAAGATTTTGTGTGGTCATTTTTATATCATAGTAAACTATTTAAGAGTACTTATAGTGGTAGTATAAAGTTTTGAAAAGGTGAAGAGAGGACAATTGGAAAATCGGAAAATTATTTGTTTCTTTATTAATGACTCGCACTCCACGTGGCGTCGTCACGAAATCTGACGTCCATTAACTGTATCAATTCTCTATATCTGTCTGTTGTTCCATTGCTTTTTAAAGGTTCTATCCAAATAAGTAATAAATAGTATGAATTTGCAAAATATTAACTTTGTATCTCCTCGTTCTTGAAATTATGAGAAGGTATATATTTTCTATTTACAGAAAATGTTAATTTTATTACATGTATAGATTGGTCAAAATGAAAATACGCACAATATGCGGGTTTTTCAAGTATTCAGGAGATGGCGTTGTTCGAATTATTAAGGGTTCTATCCTCATTCATGTTTCTTTGTTATCAGTCTAGGCTCGGTAGGTGGCGCAGTGGTACAAATGTATATATTAATACGTGAAAAAAAGTTTTGTATGTATTTTTAAGCATTTACGCATAAGGAGGACTACAAGCTTTGGCATAGTTAAATTTTATTTGTTAAGGACTGCAAAAAGCCAAAGTTCACTTGCTTTTTTCAGCAGCGCAGTTTATTTATGTATAACTAATTGATCTGCAACAATCACTATGTTGTTTTAATGAATCAGTTAAATGCAAGTTGAGGAGACACTTAAGGGGTTGTCATGATCACCATCGGCTTCGTTAACTAGCCAAATCTATGCACCATAATATTGTACTGTCACAGAATTTACATAAGCACGTAAAATTTGTGCTCAGTCAGATTCAGCAAAAACTATACTCGTAACAAAAATCTATCAACTGCTACGAAACGTCTCCGTAGACCACCAAGTCAAAGCCGACGACAGAGCCAATAGGACTCCACAATGTACATATAAGTTTATACACGGATTTAGTGCAATTTTGGTTTCAAATTTAGACCATTTCATAAAATTAAAATTATTTATTTGAATGGTTTTTTTACTCATTTTATAAAATTTAGTTTCAATTAAAAATAAATATTCATATATCACGTACCACGTATGTATGTACAAATCACCAAACAAAAAAACAAAAGCGAATGTAAGTTCATAACTCTGCCAGGATTCAAACCTGGTTTCTTCTGATTTGTTGATCAGACGCGTTAACCAATTCGCCACAGGGTCCGTTGGCATAAGTGGGACAATATTGGTACTCGTTCGGTTCACGCTGAAGTATTCGACTGCAAATACGTAATACAATGACTAATAGGTGAACACTAAATTAATGCTTTACATTTATGTGGGAGATAAAATGTATTTTGATTTAATTGTTAACACTATCTTCGTATTTTTGTAGAAATATCATTTGACAGTTGATGTTGTTTGACAGTTTGACAGTTGCGATTCTCACTACGGCATTCGGCTCTAAATAACTTTACTGTACCTATCGACCTGTTATGTAAAAAAATAATAATTTTAAAACATTTACCTATATGTAACACTTTATTTTCTCACAATATCATATTTCTATATATCTAAAGGACAATAAACTCTAGTTTATTGATTTGTCTAGTTTGTACCATTCTACTAAGACTTGATAACTGCGAAGAGGTATATGGTAAATATATAACACGTTCATAGCAGTATGGCAGTAGTTGTGGTAGAAGTTGTAGGAGCACTCTAGTGCTATCCCTTTTACCTCGTATGGCATATCTCTGTGAGAGACGATGCTGTCACAATTAACTAGTAATAATATCTATTTTTGTAAATTGTAAATAAATAGCTTTAAATTGTGTTAATTTTCATAATAATTGGTAATACAGTAAAGCTTTAGGTACTTTTTATTTATTTTAATTTTATTTTAAATAACTACATAACCCTAATGTATATTGCTATACAAATTCAACGTAAGACAGTGCCTATCTACGAGTATCAATCAGTTAGATCTATTTATAGTGATTCATATAAAAATAAATCTGACCAAAAATATTTAATAGAAATCCGAAAAAAGGAAATAATAATGGGGAAATGTTTGTGCATCTCTTTCACGTGACAGAATTTCTATGTAGTTGTAATGGTACAGGAAGTTGGCTCCGCCCACCGATAGTTCGGCAAACCTCCTCCACTCAATAGGACGTATCTCGTGGATCTGTCCATAGAAATTGTAAAATAATGAAACACTCTATACTTATAATATAACCACTGATAATAATTATTTTTGACTATGACCGGTAACTTCTTCTGCTAAGGTAAAATTTTAGCTTGCCAAAATAGATTTTTTCTGTATTTGTCACCTAAATGACACTAATTATTATTTTTCATACAAACAGGATCCAGTGCAAGCATTTATAGTAAATACTGCAGAATTGCATGATCATCTCCTGGTTGTTATGGGCTCTTAGTAAAGGTGCATCGAACATGTTAGTTATATGATAGTATATTATAGTTATACGAGTATAAAAGTATAAGTGTTTAATATATAAAAATCTATATATAATGCCACATGACTTTTGATACAGCAATCGCATATTGGAATTACCTATAAATATACCGATGAATTTCGAGACAGAATGCGTTAGGGTAACTTGTTGTTTCTGTAAATTTATACTAGCAGAATCCGTGGTTTCGCCCGCGTTCAATCTACCAAAAAAAAACTCTTTTGCTTTATGTTATATGGCGACTCACCCTCGCTTCGCTCAGCTTCGTCGATGTGTATATGCCATTAAATTATTTGGATATTGTTCATACAAAAAATGCGATTAAAAATGGGGGTTGGGGGGAGGAAGGTGATAAACATAGAAATGCTTGTGTATAATACATATATAAAATAAAATGATTTAGACGATATGTGATATGAGTAATTACTATGACGTGTGCACTGAAATTTCAAAAGCCATTTTTGAGTTTTGTGATAAAGAATATCAGAAGTTTATATTTGACATCTCTAACATTGTTTCTATAAATGTCATATATCACTATTTAAAAAAGTAGTTCAACTTACTTTTAAAATATTTTTACCTTAAAATGAGAAATTCATTGTGAGTGAAAAGCTCAGTTGCAGGAAAAGTTTCGTTAAAGTAGTAAACGTTTTGGTTACAAAGGGTGGAGCCAACAAGGGAGATAGAATAACCAATAACCAAGTAGATTTCCCAATATGAGGGAGATGCATATATACTCAATACAATTTATATATGCTTTTCAGAGTGGCAGCAGAAACTGCACTCGATATCTATAGACTATAGACATATGTATGGCTTATGAGTAGTACTAGTGTGAGTAAAGGCTGCAGAGCTTCTGAAACTTATGCGATGCTAGTAACGTTATATCATAAGTTTCTGTCATCTTTCTTATCTATACATATAGTAAAATTGTAACTAAGCCGAATCTGTACATTAAATGTTTTTTGGAAAATCTTTTTACAATAGACATTATTATCGATACAGAGGCCGAATCTATAGTTTTTAGAATTTTTGTCTGTCTGCCTGTCTGTTTCATATTGTTAACTCTCTCGTTCGGGGTGGCATAGTCAATACCATGACTCAAACTCCCATGTTAAAAAAATAATAAAGAATAAAAAAAACTCTCTCGTTCGTTAGCTCCTCCCCTAAAATTTAATTGAACGTTTCTTAAGGGTTCATTCAAAAATATACGTAAAAAAAATATTTTGTTTAGAAACACTTTTGTTTTGCTTGTCATGGTGAGCATAATTATTTTACGTAATCTTTACATATAATAAAATTCTGAGTTCAATTTGTATATTAAATATTTTTTGGACAATATTTTTGAAATGGGATCTGCTGTAAATTGTTAAACTATAAATAATACAGATAGTAAAGAAAATATTTTTTAATTAACACTGGAATAACGCCTAACAGTTATACGACTCCATTTTTTAATTATTATATCAATTCAATTTTCTTGTTACTTACTGACTACAAAGCGTACGAGCTGAGCACAGTTTAAGTACTTCGCCATTATCACGTAGAAAGAAGACACGAAGGAGATTGGTAATATTATATGACCTGAATCAATTTGTGATGCACTCAATATGAATACATATCTAAATAGAGTGGCCTTTAATCAGTAACGTAACGAACCTGGGATGTAACGGATGCTATTTACTTTTATCAGGCGTTATTTTTATATAAACACTCAAATATCGAAATAACACTTCTATGTATATATAAGGGACGTATTATGTGTGACGTCATATTTCTGTAATAGTACAGCAGTTTCAGGCATTTCCCTTAAGTTTCCGTGGTGTAATGGTAGCACATCTGCTTAAAACGCAGGTAATCTCGGTTCAATCCCGGGCGGAAACTGAGCATTTCTTCCTATCTCCGTTTTGTTAGTTTCTTCTATAGTATTTTGATATTATTTTTCATTTTTAAACTATTAATTACTTTTTTTTACTTTAATGCGCCTAAAAACTTTTACCATTCATAAAGGGTAATAACATTGTTTTCAGATTGTGAAATTATTTTATTATTAGGATTCTTTCTTTTTTATTTATAAACACATAACTGACTAGTAAAACTCCAATCCAGTTCCTCTCTTATATATATATATATATATATATATATATATATATATATATATATATATATATATATTTATATATACACTAGCATTGTCCGCGGCTCTGACAAAAAATACAAAAACTGCAATGTAAGAGTATACTAATATGTAAAACCTAAGAATTTGGTTTTTGGTAATCTGAACGCGGGCGGAGCCGCGGGCAATGAAAAAAAAACTAATAATAAGGTTATATAATTAGGTACATTTTAAATTAAAATAATACCTGTACAGGCGACAGTAAATTTAATTCGTTATTTCTTAAATATCGTTATTATATTTGTTTTTAAATATACTGTATACTATTAACCACAAATAAAATAAACAACTACGGACTATATAAAATAATTAGTTCATAATCTATACAGATAAATAAAACTGAAGTGTCTGTTTGTTATGTCAAAAAACACCTTTTCACTAATTGCACTATCAAATTATATTGCTATTTATTTTTATCAGGCGCTATTTTTATATAAACACTCAAATATAGATATAGCACTTCTATGTATATATAAGGGACGTATTATGTGTGACGTCATATTTCGGTAAGAGGACAGCAGTTTCAGGCATTTCCCTTGAGTTTCCGTGGTGTAATGGTAGCACATCTGCTTAAAACGCAGGTAATCTCGGTTCAATCCCGGGCGGAAACTAAGCATTTCTTCCTATCTCCGTTTTGTTAGTTTCTTCTATAGCATTTTGATATTATTTTTCATTTTTAAACTATTAATTACTTTTTTTTACTTTAATACGCCTAAAAACTTTTACCATTCATAAAGGGTAATAACATTGTTTTCAGATTGTGAAATTATTTTATTATTAGGATTATTTGTTTTTTATTTATAATTTAATAAAAAATAAAAAAATATAATAAGGTTATATGATAATAGTCCAATCGGAATCCGGTTTGGGAACAAAATATTGAAAATCTGAAGTTTCATGATTTTAAAATGTTAGCAAGTATATAAGGAATGGAAATTCGTAAAATGCCCCCTCTGCCTAGCTACCCCCGAGAAAAGGATGGACGAAAAACAGTTTTTTTTTTCAATTTTGGCTTACTGTGATGTTCTATTGAGAAATATTTACGATAAAAGTTGTAGGTTTAATGAAAATAATAAAAAAAAAAGTAGAGTTCAAGATGAAAAGGATGAGCCCTATCTGAAAACTTCACGGATTTTTATTTCTTATATAACTGCTAACGTGTTAAAGCCATGAAACTCGAGGTTTTAATTATTATTTTTCTCTCTTACAAACGAACGGATTCCGATAGGTCTAAAAGCATAAAACTATTTTTCTTTCTATTATTTATAAGTAGCAGCTTACCCTTCGCTCGGGTGCGAAAACCTATGTTAATGCAGATTTTTCTTTTCTTTTTTTTTCTTTTTAAGACCTACAATTTTCTAGTGCATTATTTTGATGCATCTCTTAAGGTTTAGCCAGCGTTACCCATATCTAAGGACGACTCGATAGAACTCATTATCGTGTTTTCCCGTGGGAATAAAGATGTTCGTGTAGTAAATGGCAACCTTAATGTAGACTCGAGTAATAAGTTATCACTACACAAAATTTGATTAAAATTGGTTCAGTACTTTTTGCGTGAAACCGCACACACAAACGGATAAAAATTTTATAATATTTTCTTAGATTTACGCGAATGTTTGACATTATTAAATAAAACTATCTTTTCGGATTATTTCGCGGATTTATTTTGATTTTTGGTTCCCGACGTTTCGAATGCTTTACAGCATCCATGGTCACGGGAGAGACTGAGGTGTTACATGTCTTGAATGTATAGTTGTTACAGACAGCCTACCCACAATTAACAAATATTTATTTAATTTTTGCTGAAAATATAAAATATAGTATTAATTATTTAAGCCATATAATTTAAAAAAGTTAAAATTAATTAAGGATAATAATTTTAATTTAGTTTGCTATTATTTAAAAAACAAATTACTAAGCAACACTATTAATATATACTTTTACAAATGAAAAATGAAAAATATTAATCAGATAAGCTGTCATTTTGATCTACACAGTATGAACTTACTACATCTGCCTGTCTGTTATGTTTATATTTATTATTTGATTTTATTATATTAATAACAGGATCCCATGACGATGGTAGTACCCAGCCATCTTCCCTATTGAAATTTGGATGTTTTTTAATTTCAATGGCTTCTCGAATCATTCTAGGGCGATATCGGTTTTCTTTCGCCAGGATTTGAGGTCTATCGAAACGAATATAATGGCTTGGGCGGTCCTGGCTATGTTTGCAGACAGCAGATGTTGTATTGCGACGGTGCTTCACATCAGCTATGTGTTCTTTGACCCGGGTTCTAATGGATCGCTTTGTTTGTCCAATGTAAGAGAGCCCACAATCACAATCAAGCTTGTAAACTCCTGCATCTTGTAGAGGGATGTGGCACTTGACAGGTGGTAAGAACTGACTAATTTTCCTTGGCGGCTTGAAGTAAGTTTTAATTGAAGCTCGCTTTAGAATGTAGCCAATCTTGTCAGTGACTCCTTTCATGTATGGCAAGACTGCAGGGACGCGCTCGACTGTGGCTGGTTTCACTCGGTCACTGTGACGCAGGCGCGGCACTTGCAGCTTGTTGTCACGCAGAACTTGCTTGACATGTTGCAGTTCTCCGGCCAGGTGTTGCTCGTCACAGATCCCGCGCGCTCTCTGAAACAAAGATTTTCCCACGGTAGCTAACTGTGAAGGATGGTGGTGAGATTCACCGTTCAGGTACCTATCAGTATGGGTCTTCTTTATTTAATAATGGATAAAAATTTTGTTTTGAGTTCTATATTCCGTATACTATACGTCACATGGTTACAATCATTGTTTTTAAAAAAATATTTTATGTACAGATTTTGCAAAGTTACTGTTTTATTATATACTAGCGACTCACCCTCGCTCCGCTAACTTACTTCCGTTCCCTATTTACATTTTAACGTTTAGTATAGATTTCTCAGACATGCGATATTTTCCCGCAGTAAAAAGCATCCTATATGTTGACCCGGATATCCAGGTATCGTCATACCAAATTTCATCAAAATCTGTCAAGTTGTTTTCTTGTGATGCGGTAACAGATAAACAGGCAGACAGAAAAAAATTCTAAAAACTATAGATTCGGCCACCTCTGTATCGATAATAAAGTCTATTTCAATAAGATTTTCAAAAAAATATTTAATGTACAGATTCGGTTTAGTTACAATTTTATTATATGTATAGATATTTGTATAATTTGCAATGACACATGACACCACTTTCGTTGACATTGATTCATCAAGCCTTTGTCACTAGTGAAGCGCATTCATGTGCATAGTGCATAGGAGTGAGAGGATTTAATATCGAGAACGCCTGATATTTCATGTACTCCTAGTAGCGCGCTTCAAAAACACCTTAAAAAAATTGCATGTGTTTTGCACTATAAATTATAAAAAAATATATAATAATATTAGTTTGCTCCTATTTATTAATAATACTAGCAACTAACTTTAGCTTCGCTCGGGTTCGTCCCTAGGTTGATTCGCCATACAAAATTTCATCCCCATTTTCACCCCCTTAACCCGGATTAAAAAAAGTTTGGACTTGAATAACTTTTTTAGCACACATGGGATCGATGGGGACGTTTGGACCTTTATTTCTACTGGTGTAGGTATGCAAGGTTTCTACCAAAATTCATCTCGATCAAATTTTTTGTTATTTGTAATGTCTATTTTGACCGGACTATAAGCGGTCTGTCTGACTATTATGAAATACATATGTGTGAAATAAATATATTAAGTTTAAAAATTCTTATACTAAAACCATTCTAACTAAGAAAATATATACAGTTTA
The DNA here is from genome assembly GCA_951806755.1 of Brenthis hecate. Classification (NCBI taxonomy): domain Eukaryota; kingdom Metazoa; phylum Arthropoda; class Insecta; order Lepidoptera; family Nymphalidae; genus Brenthis; species Brenthis hecate. The sequence continues at coordinate 23,220,131 of OX638251.1, forward strand.
AAATTACTTTCAAGTTGTTATTCCTTTTTGGGATAGAACATTTTTTGAGTATTATAACTCGTTGTACAGAAACCTTATTTATCCTAATCCTATATAGAAGTATTGGTTGGTTATAAATATGATAATATTTTATTTAATGAATAGTGTAGGCACAAATATATACACACACACATATATATATATATATATATATATATATATATATATATATATATATATATATATATATACACACACATCCTTATTATACTTTTACATTTTTGACTAAGACCTTTTTTATAGTGTTACTCAAGTAACATTTTTAGGCCATACTATTTCAGCAATGGGCACAAAGCCGCTTGATTCTGAAGTTGAAGCTATTTAGGATTTTCCAATACAAAAAGATATTCACTAATTGAGAGATTTCTAGGCATGATAAATTTTTAAAGAAGATTTTTGGTAAATGCGGCTCATATACAAGCACCTTTACGTGTTCTTTTGGTAGGGGGAAATAAAGAATCGCAATCTGTTTCATTAGTTGGGAGTCACGCTACTGCTGGCGCAGTCGTCCCAGCAAATGCTGCCAAACCGTCATCACTTTAACTATTAGCTTTAAATGATAATATCGATTTTCAAATCAACTGATATTAATCTACAAATTGATGTCATAGGACTTTTCAGATTGTACGATTTCCTAATACTATTACAACGTTCATCATTTCGTCCTTTTCCATAGAAAAACGTATTGAGGGTGTCCATCAAATCAATGAAGAACTTTACACGTATGGTAATATTAAAGTTTACATATATAATGAATTTATCATATTACTAATCAGTGGTTCATATATATTTTATACTAGCGACTCACTCTCGCTTCGTTCGGTTCTTTAAATTCACACTTTTTTTTTATTTATGAACCGATTGAAATTAAATAAATACTAAATATAAAGTGAAGCTCATCACAATACATTAGTGAAAACCACACTCAAATCGGTTTAGTCGCTTATGAGATTAGCGAGCACAGACAAACAGACAAAAAGTCTAAAAATCATAGTTTTGAAGGAACATATATGAGAAAAACTATTATTGGGATTTGGGGGCCTTTATTAACGCAATAGAACCCAAAACAATGATTTTTAGACTTTTTGTGTGTTTGTCTATTTGTCAATGCGTTTGTGAGCGCTAATCTCAGAAATGGCTTAACTGATTTGGGTGCGATTTTCACTAATTTATTGTAGTAAGCTTCATTTAACATTTATTGTTTGTTTTATTTTAATCGGTTCATAAATAAAAAAGGCATTTCCATTTAAAGAATCACCTAGTAACTAGATTACCCCTAGTAACAAATAAATACATCTAATGTTAAAACCACAATGGATACTTACAAACGATGCAACTGCACGCTTTCAATATGTGCAGTCTCGCTTACTCCGCCCGCCCGTTACCATTATAAGCGCGACATGAGAACAAGGGTAGAGGTAAAGACAATCTCTAACAAACTCGTGTTCTCCTGGTACAATCGTTGCAAAAGCTCCCATAGCAAATGATCCATACCCAATCATTGCCATCATATTTTTTTGTTCTTTACTTATTTGAATGTAATAAGTTTTTTTTTTGCTACTTAATTAGTTAAATAACAACTTTTTATAATGATTATATCAATATTAGACATCTCTAATTATTTAATAAATAGAATTACTTGGTCATCGCAATGCAACTTAATAACATAAGAATAATCTACAACTTGAAATAGTTCTAATTGAACATAGCACTAGCTGGCCAAAACAATGCATATACAAACACTGGCGACTCACCCTCGCTGCCCTCGGGTCCATCCCAAGGTACATTTTATCGATTAGTATAGATTTTTCAGAAATGAGATATTTTCCCGCAGTAAAAAGTATCCTATATGTTGACTCGGATATCCAGGTATCGTCATACCAAATTTCATCAAAACCTGTCCAGTGGTTTTCTCGTGATGCATTCCTAGATAGCAAATGGACGGACGGACGTACGGACCGACGGAGTGATAGATGGACAAACGGACATACAGACAGACATTCATTCAAGACAGAGACAACAAATTTTAATATACAGATTCGACTCAGAATTTTATTATATCTATACTTATTATAAAAATAAGTCCCCCGGCCGCGTCTTTCTGTCATCCTGTCTGTCCTCCTGTCTGTCCTCCTGTCTGTCTGAACGCGATAAACTCGAAAACTACTGAACGGATTTTTATACGGTTTTCAACAATAGAAAGAGTAATTCTTGAGGAAGGTTTAGGTATATAATTTATTATGCTTTTATGTAAATTAGCTGAAATACGGCGACAAATGTTGAAGAGGTCGCAAAAAATCTCGCCAAATGGGAACTTTCCACGCGAACGCCGCGTAAACTAGCAAAGATACAGTTAAGTAATGTACTAGAGAATTCAAAATCTATAAAAATGCTACAAAAAAGTCCGCGATAGCATATCTCTATCTCTTACGGTTGACTTACAATAACCACTTTTATGTTAACATTTTTAATTAAAAACATTACGTTATTTTCAAAGTTATTTTCTTTAGTTCGGTATTAATCCTTATCCAAATGAATATTTTAGTTAGCTTAGTCATTTAATGCAGATTAAAATTGCTCTTTACACTAAATCAATCAGATGAATAGTTTTTGAGATATCGTTGTTAGAAGTAATTAGTAGCGAAACATTTTTAATGCTTGGCGAGCATTGAGATGCCTACGGCGAGTCCATCCCCTCTGCCCCGCATCGCTCGACCGCCTGCTCAAGCTATATAAACCGGGCGATGTAGCGCGCGATCCTAGGATACTTTTTACCGCGGGAAAATATCTTATTTCTGAGGAAAAATACAAAAACTGCAATGTAAGAGTATACTAATATGTAACATCTAAGAATTTAGTTTTTGGTCATCTGAACGCGGGCGGAGCCGCGGGCAATGCTAGTGCATTGATAAATAAAGCGCTAAAAACGCTAATATTTTAGTTACATTTTCTTGTATGTACTTAGTTTCTATTGCTATTGTTCTCATGTTATTGATGATTATAATTATTGAATTGAAGAAGTAACCAATTCTCTAAACTGTAACGAACCTGCTATGTGATGGTTGCTATTTCTTTTTATCAGGCGTTATTTTTGAATATTTAATATATTAATATACTCTACAGCTTACATAGAGCTAGTTGCTGGCCTCCAACATCATATGGAAGCTGGATAGTATATACGAAATACAATGCTTATTATAATTTTTATTTTATAATAAAAATATGTCATTAAATGGCCAAAAGTTCCATATTCTTATCTTACTATTCGATACGTCTTGTTGTTGTTTTTTTTTTAATTTGATAGTTCCAATATATTACTTATTATATTATTACTGTTGTTCAATGTTAATTTTTCTTAAAGAAAAGGAAGTTTAAAAATGAACAATAAAACATCAAAACGGTGAACAGGAAGGCATGCTTAAGTTTCCGCCCGGGATCGAACCGAGATTATCTGCGTGTATAGCAGATGTGCTACCTTTACACCACGGAAACTTAATATTATTAACTGAAACTACTGTTGTAGTATCGAAATATGATGTCACAGGTCATACATAAGAAAAAATATATTCAGGTGGGGAAATAGTTAATATTGCGAGTATTTATTTAAAAATAATGCCGGATTAAAAGAAAATAGCAAATACAATATCTCAGGTTATTTACGGTTTTGCAAGTTGATTTCTTCTTTAGAAAGAAAAATTAATGCCCTTTTCTAACTCGCCGATAAGTTTTAATAATTGTTTTTGTAATTGGATATATATGAATATATAATAGATTATAGATTTGATATATACTTACTAATATAAAAATATTTTAATTTTAAAGCTAGCAATGCCATCTCTCAATGAATGTTTGTACTGAAACATAAAAACATGACTAAGCTCTGGTGTTATTTTGTACTCTGCTAAAGTTTAATAAAAAAAAATTCTCGATTCGATTGTCTTTTATGCGATCCTAAACCATTTAAACTTAGGGATGCACCGGAGCGAAGTGAGGGTAAGTCGCTAGTGTGTTATATAATAACAATATTTTAAACTGAAATGTTGATCAAATTAATTAGAATTCTCAATTTCCCTATTGTATATTTCATTAAATTAATTTAAATCTATATGTATACATAAGAAAAAATTATAATAAACAAGACAACTTTCATATTTTAGTTAAATTTCAAAAGGCAGTTATCATATTAGCAGAGATGTCATCAGACAATATTATCGCAATTAAAAAAAGAAGAAATTCAGTAAATTGCTAATTGCATAATATGTTACCTCGGCTAGGCCACTTGCACTTATCAACCTCCCCATGTGCGTTTACTTCATCATGATCGTGCGAAGCCAAGAAACGTACTGGGAGTTGGAGCAAGCCCATGGTTTGTCTGCTTCGACAGATCTGTTGTCAAGGCGTCGTGGTTGAGTACGTAAGCGATCCTGCGACGTCCCATTAAGACGGGAGATGTTCGATTGGAGTTTAGTGGGCAGAACTGGCTTTACAGGTGAGTTTCATATAACCTGTATGCATGCAGGGGGTTTGCGTAAATGCATTTCCCAAAAAAATGTATTAGCTATCAAAAAAATCTACTATGACCTGCACAGCCAATATTTAAATAATTTTAGCCAATATTTAAATAATTTACCTATGTAATATTCTCTACAATAACACTTTTTTTTTGTCCTACATAAAATTAATTGAGTTTTTGAAAACAATGTAACGAGTAAGACCTAACCCAAGTTTCTAAAAATTTATGCCTTTTCTTACGATTCATCTCCTTTGTTTTGATGGAATCTTCAAGAGAATTTTATTTAGTACAGCATCGTTATACCTAATTATTTAAAAATAACATAATTATTTTATATGTATAAAACAAATAACACATAGGTATATTATATTACAGGAAAATATCTAGAACTTTGCTTTGTTACTAAGAAATAATAAGGAAAAATATTAAAATTATATTAATTTACATATTATTTATAACAATTAACGTTGTAATTTATATAGTAAAAACTATTTTTTCAATACTTAGTCTATAATCGGAACTCGGAATAATGTGTCCACAAAAAAAGAACTATTTTCTCCAAAACATGTTAGCTTACAGTCAATATAGCTAAAACATTACGAATTATGACAAAACACTTAATATTTAGTTTTCTATTAATGATTACTGTAGTAATATTATCTAAAACGGTAATTGTTAAAATATCATACACTCAAGAGTCAAAATTTTATATCTAAACAACTATAAACACAATATATATAATAATATGGACCGTTTACCATTGTGAATACACCTTAATACGAAACAGCAGTGATCTCCTCGTTTTTATGATAGCTTAGTCGTTGTACGCATTGTTATAAAATGCAATCAATACTCAGGTCCGCGACGTCAGCGCGACGTCAGCGCGATGTCTGTGCCTTATCGATTTGCATCTGACCGAGTGCCTATCGATTTACATCTCACCTGATTTATATTTCATTCAAAAGGACACATTCGAGCGTTTTTACTCTTGAGCTTTCATGTTTTCCTATTCATATTTCTACGTAATTTCATGTTCAAGGATGAAATGGTTTGAAGTGAGTCCAATATAAAAATATAAAGGATTTTTCGTCCATTTTTTTGCTTAGTATAAGTAAAGAAATAAAAAACGTTAAATAATTCCAATTTATGCTTAATAAAATAATAATTTTAAATAATTATTTTATTGATTAATATATTTTAATTATTTTTCAAAAACAAATGTTTTCTCTTTCTTGCAATCAATGCCATGTCGGATGCGCAATAAGAGCTTTCACTTTCATTAAGCGCAGATTGTTGTTATTTCCATCCCTTTCATTCCGCAGTACATTTGTTTTAAACACAGGGGTGTGAGGTATTGCGACTCACGTAGCGATCTCCTACTATTTCATATTATCCTAGTACCCTGTTCAAATTACGCCTCGAAAAAGACCCATGTGAAGTTACACTGCATACATTCAAATAACAAAATCAGTTAGTTTTACTTATAAAAGAAAGTAATTTTATCCCGCCTTTTTAAAGGGTTAAGGGGTTTTTAAGAAATTGTTTCAAATTATATTTTTACTTATGTTATTTTTTTATAAAAAAAAAACGTATGTATGACGAATCGCTGATTAAATAAATAATATTATGTATATTTATACATATAATAAAATTCTAACTAAGCCGAATCTGTGCACTAAATATTTTTTGGAAAATATTATTGAAATAGACATTATTATTGATACAGAGACCTAATCAAGTTTTTAGAATTTTTGTCTGTCTGTCTGTTACCGCATCACAGAAAAACCACTAGAGAAATTTTGATGGAATTTGATATGATGATAGCTGGTTATCCGGGTCAACATATAGGATACTTTTTACTCCGGGAAAATATCGCATCTCTGAGAAATCTATACTAAACGTTAAAACGCTAGGTAATAAATAAGTATAACACAAAAATGAAAGAAACACAAACAATCTTTAAAATTATTAATTTTCTATTTGTCTGTATAACATTTTCTCCAATGACGCTTGCCGAACTGCTTGCTGGAGACACCTTAGTCATATTTTGTTAGATAATTAAGAATTTTACTAAACAAAAGAACACCAGAAGTTTTTCTGTGATGCGGTAACTGACAGACAGACAGACACACAGAAAAAAAATCTAAAAACTATAGATTCGGCCTCTATATCGATAATAATGTCAATTTCAATAAAAAAAATTCCAAAATATATTTAATGTACAGAGTACGAGTCGGTTAAAATTTTGTTATACATATATGTATAGCTAGATAGGTCATAACGGTTTTATCTTTGAATCTTTTATATACCAATCAAGATCCATGCCACCAAAAAATTTGACATTTGGTAAAATGTACCATTAATCATAACAATGGATACAACTACTAATACTATGATAATAATATAGTCACACAACAAGTGCCTTTTAGGACATTTTTTTTTCAGTGTGTCATTCGATTTGAAATGGCATGTAGATAGGTGATTTTTGGAAAAAAATCAAGTTTCGCTAGCAAAAATTGAAAAAATGTATAAACAATTACAGTTTTTGCAAATATGTAAAAACTAATTGAGATTTTTCAAATTAAAAAAGAAGGATTTGATAAGAGAAGGAAATTAGTATCAAAAAGGCTTAATTCCCGGAACTGTAGAACCAATGTTTATAATTGTCTCAAAGGGATGAAAATATGGCCTAAAATGGGTGGCAAGCCACGCCTACTTCAGACACTAATTTATCAAGAAAATATATTTTAACATATTGAATATAAAAATTTAAGAAATGAAAAAATCAGGGGCAATGATAGATAAATAAACTATAATCCGCCGGATTGCAATTGTGATAATTGTTAAACTATAAATTTGAGATTTTTTTCCTTTCTTGGAGCTATTCTTCAAAGGCTTCAGAAAAGATCTATGTTGGAAAGATTAAAAAAATGTTATTTTTCACGTTGTTATGAACAATTTACTTTGTTAATAAATTATATTCTGAAGATGATTCTGATGATGAGCTTTGTTACTTTTTCTCCTTTCTTAAAGGTTTTCTTTCTTGTAAAAGAGGAACAGATGTTTATTTTTTTTATTTACTAAGAATTGTGCAATTACAATGCGATTTGTAAGTTCTAAATTTTAATTAATTTATAATTTCCATTTTTTATTTATAGATTTTAAATTATAAAATTAATTTAATTAAAATTTTAGTTCAAAATATTGTTATTTTATAACCATTAAATATTTAACTTAACACTTATAAATTAATGTTATGTTAATTTATGGTAGAAAAACTACATATAAAAACTATATTAGTGAAGTATTCTACAATGAAATAAGATGCTTCAGCGCCTACTTCGTTCTTAGAAAACGTCAATTTCAGCAAATTAATAGATTTCATAAATTTTTGATTATTATTATTTTGAAAGAAAATGTGACATTTAATATATGTTTTTGTAAAAAAAAATAACTTTGCCTAAACTATCATGTTTCAGTACAAACATTGATTAAGAAATGACACCACTAGTTTTAAAATTTATATAATTCAACAATAAGTAGTACTATCAAATTACAAAAAACACCCAACAAGACGTATATAGATATACTAGTAGTAAAAGTATCCTATATCCTTTCCCGGATCTCAAACTATCTTCTTACCAAATTTTCTCTAAATCGGTTCAATAGATCCACAGAGTACCCCCTACAACGTCATAATCTCACAAACTTTACCTCTTTTTAATAATAGTATAGATAAGTATTTTGTGTTATTATATTTTAAATGAACCTACCATCGGGGTTCTTATAGATTATTATTTGAAGAAGGCAATATCTCACAGAGATGAGGATGCTTTAAGAACGTTAACATCCTACTCCAATCAGGTCAGCACCATACATAAAGAAGAACCCTCAAGCGAATTGTCGACAAATCAAAACCGACTCATATAGTCGTAACTGCTGTAAGAGGTCTCGTCTAAATTTTATTATTTAAAATTACATGGGCTCCTAAAGCCCATTCATGATATGAATTATCATTTTTGTACATGCATTGTTTTTGGTAGGATTTATAATATAAGTTTTATAAATTATTTAAATAAAGACATCTATATACAAATAGGCCAAGATAAAACAGCTTAGTACCATTGTCTGACGTTTTCATGTTTCAGTGCAAACATTGATTAAGAGATGGCACCACTAGTTATAAAAATAATAACATTTATTTTTTACTAGCAGAACCCGCGGCTTCGCTCTCGCTGAAACTACAAAAAAACTCTAAAATATACCTAGTTTCATACAAAATTTCATCCCCTATTTTACCCCCTTATAGGATGAATTTCGAAAAATGCTAAAACACGTATTTATTTAATTGTATTAAAGAGCAATAATACCAAGTTTCAAGTAACTCAGATCATAAATATTTTTATGGATTGTATTATAACGTGTTTTCCCGTGTGAATTAGATAATCTTCTACGGTAAAAAGTTAATCATGTCACTCCCCAGCCCTCCAACTATCTTTATACAAAAATCACGCCAATCCGTCACTCCGTTTCGACGTGAATGAACGACAAACAAACACACTTTCACATTTATAATATTAGTATGGATAGTATGGATAATAATAGCGCGGAAATTTTATTTCTGTGACTTTTAATCTTCTACGTTTTACCTAAAATAATACTATCTAGTCCAGTAGTTTAGGTTGAAGAACAAGAGATATATTGTGAATGTATGTACGTGAATAGATCAAATAATACTATACTAGTACAGATGACTCTTCCCATACAAAAAAATTGGACAGCGCTAATTTGGGCAACACTTCAGGCTATTTTTGTTTACTTGAATATATAATAGATTTCGTTAATTCGCAAATATTAAACTGTTTCATTTTATAAATATGTGATAACTAACATATGGTAAGTATTCTAAAATTCTTCCTTAAATTAAATTAAAAAATCAGTGATTTTAACATTCTTACACCGGATAAACAATTCGTAAAAAGAAAAAGCGCCTTCTGTGAATATACACTACAAACCTATCATCTCATTATTGATATTTCAATAATCATAAAAATTATAAAAAAAATAATTTACGGGCGTATTATTTCATTTCCCTTCACTTAGAAAATTTTTTTAATATAATAGTACACATTTTTGGCTTTATTTTTTTATCTTTTTTTTAACACAACTGTATAAACAAATCGATACATGTAACGTCACCTATTGACATTTATTTGAACTAATTTTTATCTATACATATAATAAAATTGTAACTAAGCCGAATTTGTACATGAAATATTTTTTGGAAAATCTTATTGAAATAAACATTATTATCAATACAGAAGCCGAATCTATAGTTTTTAGAATTTTTGTCTGTCTGTCTGTCTGTCTATCTGTCTGTTACCGCATCACAGAAAAACCACTGGAGAGATTTTGATGAAATTTGGTATGGTGATAGCTGGTTTTTCGGATCAACATATAGGATACTTTTTACTGCGGGAAAATTTCTCATTTCTGAGAAAATATACAAAAACTGCATTGTAAGAGTATACTAATATGTAAAATCTAATAATATGGTTTTTAGTCATCTTAACGCGGGCGGAGCCGCGGGCAATGCTAGTCTTATTATATTATTTGAATATTTGTTCGTGATGAGACCCCATATTACGAATATGTGTAAGCAAGGTATATAATATAATACTCACGTCTGTCTTCATCATTGCTAACTTTGGAGCTTAGTATTGTGAAGTATACTATGAGGGTCACACAAGTGATTAGCACTAGCAAGGCGGCGGCACATGACAATCTCTCCATACGTGAACTATTCTTCACTATGTTCCACAGGTACTTCGGCAGAGGCAATTCTGAAAGAGTAAAATAATTGGTGATAATAAAATCTCAATACAAATTATTTATGATTAGTTTTTGCTTGCATTATGTGTATTACAATAATAGAACGTGGTCTTTGTCATCCTTACTTGAATTGTTAATTCTAGTGAAAGTTCAATTAAAATTAACAAAATCGGTTTTTATTTTCCAGAACAAAAAGTTGTATAGTAGTGTATTAAGGTAGATTAGTGTGTATAAACAGACAGCCAAGGAGATTATTTTTCAAAAGAAGCGACCTAACGTGCCCTAATACAAAAAAATAGAAGTGGCCCACAAAATGAACAATATTTTTTTCTTGCTGTTTTTTCTTTAAATATACGTTTTTAAACTTTTGATATAAAAGAATCGTTTTTGGGTCACTGGTCCCCCTTGAATCATGGGTCCCATGCGATCGCATTGGTTGCATTGACATAGCTACCCTACTCATTTAGCATTATTGATCATATATTGTAAAAGTAACCGTTCTTGTGAATTCTAAGTATATGAATTTATTTTAAATTTTTGTTTTAATACAAAATGATATTAATATCAGATATTGTTTTTTTTTTTAAATTGTGTGAATGTGTTATCAAAAATTGGTTATATCAACTTAAAATAAATGTTTTGACTCAAGGGTCGATGACAGGACACATTTCCCGAAGAAACACGTCATGTGATGTTATTTGGGTTTTACTCACAGACTAGAAAAAAAAAGCTTCACCGCGCGCAAAATAGCACGACATACAAAATCGATTAAATCTAATCGATTCGAAACTTAGTATCCCGTTACTTCAACGACATCGAAACAATATGTTAGCGTTGGCCTGATTCTTCAGCGTCGCCTGGAATCTGCACGATACGTAATTCTTTACTAAAACACTGCAGATATATCACGTTTAGGCTCATTGAAACGGCCTCATTAAATGTGTTATTCTTGGGAGGGTTTTTTTTTTAATTTTTAATTTAGTTTTTTGTCTTTTTTTTTTTGGTGTACACTAAAGAGTGTTATTAAATTACATTTCGACGATTAGTATAGATTTCTCAGAGGTGAGATATTTTCCCGCAGAAATAAGTATCCTATATGTTGACCCGGATAACCAGCTATCTTCATACAAAATTTCGTCAAAATCCCTCCAATGGTTTTTCCGTTATGCAATCACAGACAGAAAAAAATTCTAAAAACTATAGATTCGGCCTCTATATCGATAGCAATGACTATTTCAATAAGATTTCCCAAAAAATATTTAATGTACAGATTTGACTCAGTTAGAATTTTATATATATGTATAGGTTTTTACACAGATATGAGCTGTGGACAATAATATAGACTATAGTTACTATAAAGTTCTATATATATATATATATATATATATATATATATATATATATATATATATATATATATATATATATATATATATATATATATATATATATATATAATTAAGAAAATAATTCTTAAAAACTGTAAATATAGGTGTAAAATTCAAAGTAATTAAAAAGAACGCCATTGGTTAGACCGAATGTGACGTCAGAGTATATCATAACAGCGATTAGCGATTTTGTCTCTACAAATTGCATCGTCATTTCCTGTGTATGTATGGTGATGACTGTGACGTCACACCAAGCTCGCGAAATGGCGGGTGTTTAAGTATTGGTATGATATTTTTAATTTTTCTTTATACTAAATTTTAGTTTTTTGGAGCTTGGTATTATTTTTACAATTATATAATTATATAAGCTATTGTATAGAAAATAATAAAAACATCACGTATATTCCCTATTGGGAAATGGGCAGGAGATGACGATGATGTACATTTATTAATAACAGATATTACCAAGTTCCCTATTAGCGTTCGGAACCCATTTGGGTTACATCTTAAAAAAGATTTAAATATATATAATACATTATTATCGACCTCAATACAAATCAATGACCTATCGTAGCACTGGTTTCTTATCTCAGAGCATTTAATTACTTTAAGGAGATACGCATTTATGCGTCATTTTAAATGTGGTATTTTATTTGAGGCAAAGTAGGTATTTTATGTACAGGTGTCATTGCTCAAGCACCATTTAATTACACGATATATCTCATTGTATATATTTTATTTGGCTTTCTCTTAATTCATTTGCATTTATAATAATTCAAACCTATCCCACGGGAAACGTACATTTTTGCAGAATAAAAAGTAACCTATATGCTATTCCAGACTATAATCTATCTCTGTGCCAAGTTTCAACCAGATCCGTTCAGCCGTTCTGGCATAAAGAGTAACAAACTTCCATCCATCCTCACAAACTTTCGCATTTATAATAGTATGGATTTTTGAATATTATTTAACGAATTTCGATTATAAACTTTTACTAACGCAATTGGTTATCTTTACTTCGAGTACTTATAATTAACTTAACTTGAAATCTATACATATAATAAAATTCTAACTAAGTCGAATCTGTACATTAAATATTTTTTTGGAAAATCTTATTGAAATAGACATTATTATCGATACAGAGGTCTAATCTATAGTTTTTCGAATATTTGTCTGTCTGTCTTTGTTTTTATTATCTGTAAGTTTTGTCTGTAACTGCATCACGAGAAAACCACTTGACAGAATTTGATGAAATTTGGTACGATGATAGCTGGTTATCCGGGTTAACAATTCGGATACAATTTACTTCAGGGAAATATCTCATCTCTGAGAAATCTATACTATTAAAACGTACAAAGAGACGAGCCCGAGCAAAGCGACTTTTTTAAAAGTATAAAATTAATCAAAACCTAGTTTCTATCAAATCCAACTTCCCTACCGGTAAGATGATATATCATAAGCTAATGAAAATGATTTTGTTTCTACTAGGCAGTATCTAAATACGTCATTTGAGGAAAATCTCGATTCTTCGTAACGGCGTTAGTTATTATCTCGATAACACAAATAAAATACTTGTAGGTACGTCACTAATTATTGTTTGCTCAACAGTCAAGACATGATGTGTTTATCGTAATATTTTTTTTTGATTTTTAAATCTATGTTACCTTAAGTTAATTTATTTATTCCAATGTTTAATTATATTTTACAATGGCTATACTAATAAATAAAATTAGATGATTTATTAAAGAACTTTATTTATATGAGGAATGTACGGGATTTAACAGGGACACGGAGGAAAAAATAAAACCGCGTACCAGGACAACTTGATGAGAAGTATATTCATTTACGAATGACCCACACGGTACAACAAAAAATAATAAAATTTAAAGTTATCTGTGAGTAGTTTAAAATACGTTGCTTTAAAAAATCATCAGGCGCTCGAACAACCGGTATATTTATTATGTGTGTGATAAGTAAATGTACATAAATTCTTTATATATTGTTTAGAAAATAATATTTTTTAAATTATTGCCAGTTTTACATAAGCGATTCGGAATGAGTAAAGAAACCTAGAAATGATTTTTAAATATCTAGTCAACGATACCACACTTGTCATAGTTCGTCGATTTTCATTTTTTTCTTTTTCACGTTATGGCGTCCAAAAACGGCCATTCTGATTTTTTCATTTTTTTTTCTTTCTATGACATTTGCGCCGTCATTATGAATCAAATGATATGTCATTTATCAAAATCGGCCCACGCGCTTTGTATTAACAAACCCACACATACATACATACATACATATGTATATATATATATATATATATATATATATATATATATATATATATATGTGTGTGTATATATATATGTCATTTATCAAAATCGGCCCACGCACTTTGTATTAACAAACCCACACATACATACATACATACATACATACATACATGCATACATACATACATACATATGAACATACATACATACATACATACATATATACATACATACATACATACATAGGCTAATAAACACATTACCCTCCTTACTCCTTACTCCTCTTACCCCAAAAATAAAGGTTCGTTATAAAACATTGGTATATCAATGTTATAAAAGCAATAAATGCACACTCACTAAGCAACTTGTCAATGTATGTATGTGTACATGCGTGTATGTATGTACATTAATAATAAAATATTATCAGATAGTGTTTTAAATATTCCAAGTTATCAACTTTTATCTAGCATTCAGTAGAATGCCTAAATATTTTGCATCAACAATGGATTTAATATGACGGCACGTTTGGCTCAGTTTGTAGTTACCCTACTTGCTGTGCCAGCGGTCGTGGGTTCGAGTCCCGCTGGGGGCATTCATTTGTGTGATGAGCACGAATGTTTGTACTCCAGTCATGGGTACTTATATTTACAATATGTATTTAAAGTTATATATATGTAGTGTATCAACTATCTGGTATCCATAACACAGGCTTTGTAGCTTACCATGGAACTAGATAGTGTTGTGTTAATGTCCCAACATAAAAAAAAAGTAAATTCAAATATGACCAATGACCATGCTTTATTCCAATCACATAATACTATGTATACTTTAAAAAAACTAGTTTTGTGCGTTAAATGTTATAAAATATAAAGTCCTTACATTATTGATGTTTGAAAGCTCCGAGCGTAAATTAGATTGACACACGTCTCGCTTATTATAATTTTTTCAAATTAGAATTAGAAATTTAATTAAACCAAACTGAATGTGATCATATCAATCCATACATATAATAAAATTGTAACTAAGCCGAATCTGTACATTAAATATTTTTTGGAAAATCTTATTGTAATAGACATTATTGTCGATACAGAGGCCGATCTATAGTTTTTAGAATTTTTGTCTGTCTGTCTATCTGTTACCGCATCACGGAAAAACCACTGGACGGATTTTGATGAAATTTGGTATGATGATAGCCTGGTTATCCGGGTCAACATATAGGATACTTTCTATTGCGGGAAAATATCTCATTTCTGAGAAATCTATACTAAGAGTTAAAACGTAAGTAGGGACGAACCCGAGCGGAGCGAGGGTGAGTCTCTAGTTTTTGTATAAAATGTTCGCCTTTTTTTAATAGAACTACAATAAAAGTTTTACATAATCAATTTACGCGTATTAGGCTTCACATTTATTTCTGTCAGTACATCTGTCATGATACATGACAAAATATTCTATAAAAAAATCAACAAGCAAAGTCGCCTTATTTGTATTGAGATTTTTATTGTACTGAGACTAATACATTCATGTATTTAGCGTTCGCAACAATACTTATTTAATTCATTGATTTTCCCTAAAAAAAAACATTACCTTTGTTAGACATTTAATTTAACATGTTTAGTTTATTAAAGCACATTTCATTGTTTCGTCTGGTGTATTCTGTCTGTATGTGTGTAGTTTGTCTCTACTTCTCTTCTTCTTGATTGGCTTAGTGTACATTTCTCAGAGATGAGATATTTTCCTACAGTAAAAAGTATCCTATATGTTGACCCGGATAACCAGCTATCATCATACCAAATTTCATCAAAATCTGTCCAGTATTTTTCTCGTGATGCGTTCCCAAACTGAGAGACAGAAAGACACACAGACAAAAATTCTACGAACTATAAACTCTAATAAAACTAAAGATAATAATGTCTAGTTCAATAAGATTTTCCAAAAAAATATTTAATATACAGATTCGACTCAGAATTTTACTTTATGTATACATAAATTATTACTTCAATTACTTAAGAATTATAAAATTATAATTAATATTTATATATTTTTTCGATAAAATGATTTTTAATTATATTCCTTTGATATCCTGTCTATGCCCACTCTAACACAACATTTTTAAGAACCTTCAACTACGGACTATAAAGGCACTTCTTTAAAAAACAGCAATTAAGAGTTGCAACTGTTGATATCTTTATAAATGCAACTGTGGATATCTTTATAAACATGTAGTTTAATGTCATTTACGAATAATTTTAAAACGTCTAATTATATTTATTAACTAAATAAATAAATTATATGTCTCAACATCGTTGCTTAGTCACAGGTGGGTTTTTACATTCAATAACGTCAAGGCTTAACCCATTCGATCTTAAAAAGGATTTTTTTTCATGTTTTACTAGTACATAAAAACAATTATAGTTAACTAGCGACTCAAACTCGCTCTGCTCGGGTTCGTCCCTAGTAAAAATTTGGTTTTGTATATATTTTTAATGCCAAATCATAAAAAAATAAAAAAAATATTGTGGGTGGACCACTCTTATCACTTAGGGATATGAAAAATAGATTAGGTCCTATTCTAAGACCTACTGAATATACACACAAAATTTCATAAGAATCAGTCAAGCCGTTTCGGAGGAGTTTTGTTACAAACACTGTGACACGAAAATTTTATATAATACTAGCGACTCACCCTCGCTCCGCTCGGGTTCGGCCCTGGGGTGGGGTCTGGGAGGACCACCCTTATCCTTACCACTTATGGGTATGAAAAATAGATAGTAGCCGATTCTCAGACCTACTGAATACGCATATAAAATTTGGTAAAAATCGGTAAAGCCGTTTCGGAGGAGTACGGTAACAAACATTGTGACATGGAAATTTTATATATAAGATTAGGCAAGAAATGGTAATAGGTGTTTTGTAAAGAAGTACAATTAATAATTAGCTATATTAAATATTATTTACTAGCAGAACCCGCAGCTTCGCTCGCGCTAAAACTACGAAAAATCTTTAAATAAGTAGTTTCATACTTTCATCCCCTATTTCACCCTCTTATAGGATGAAATTCGAAAAATGTTAAAATAAGTATTTATTTAATTTTATTGAAGAGCATTAATACCAAGTTTCAAGTAATTCTGATCATAAATATTTTTTTGGATTGTATTATAACGTGTTTCCCGCGAGAACGAGATAACCTCCCGCGGTAAAAAGTAGCCTATGTCACTCTCCAGCCCCTCCGACTATCTCCACACAAATAAATCACGCCAATCCGTCACTCTGTTTCGACGTGAAAGAAAGACAAATAAACAAACACACTTTCACATTCATAATATTAGTATGGATTAAGAGCATTTTTACTAATTTTTATAATTGTCAGTTTATCCTCAAAATATTTGCGTATTTCGGAATTAAAAAAATATGTTGTAGACTGAAGTAAATCTTTGTTTTATCATTAAACAACATCGTTATATACATTTATAATATGTATGTATTAAAAGTTATATACTTATAGAATATCAACTATCTGGTATCCATAACACAAACCTTGTAGCTTACCATGGAACTTGACGGTGCTGTGTGTTAATGTCCCAATATATTTATTTTATTTATCATGGTGAATGAAGGTTTTTAAATAAAATAATATGATGAAAACTTAAGATATTCGTTTTATTTTTCATATAAATTTTTAATTTATAGTTCCATTGTGATGACACATTAATTTATACTATACATTTTACATAACTAAATGATACATGACTAAAAAATAAAACTTATTTCATTGAAAGGACATGTTCACTTAAATATGTGAAAAATATACATTTTATAAGCAGTGATTCTAAGACAAGACTCCATAAGGATTCGTATATTAGATTTGCTTTTGAATAATAAAAAAAGCTGATTTGACCAATAAAAACCAATATCCAAAACCTCGTAACGATCTTTAAATTATTATTATAATGGCTATAATAATAATATTTGCTTAAAAATCTAAAACTACTTCGAATCATACAACTGATTCTTAGAATTCAATAATTTACATATATATTTCTTAACATAAATATCTATAAAGCAATCGTCTAACTTTTATTCTTACAATAACACTGTCAGTGTAATACAAAAAGCAAACAATACGATTCGTCATTCCTTACTTGGCCGATACGGCCTTGCTATATCATTGACTTGTCTTATGACTGACACAGCGACTAATATTTAGGCAATTTCCACAACAAACGTGGAACATTTAGACCATTATTTCTCCAATATACAATACATAATCATCGTAGACAACCCTGTGTATTTGATGAATTCCAGTTATTAATGGAACCTAAATTGTTAATCAGGTGCCATCCAGGGCTGAATGTGTCAGGGTTAACTTGACATTGTCCCCATACCGTGTAGTCTGGCCGGAGCACACCTACTTCTACTAATCTATCCAGCAGGATATTTATATGATCGAATTGATATTTATTAGGATCTATTCTTGTATAATCACCAATAAACATAATGGATATACTTATTCTATTATAATTCATTACCATCGCACCAAAAACATTTGCTCCTCGACCTTCAAATACCCAACCATCATCTCCGCCAACGAGGAAATTCGGGCCAATATCATCGAATGACCGTCTTAAATGATTTTGTTGTATATCCATTACAGTCTCGATGCAGTCAAACTTTCGCTGGCAACTTGTAGCGGCTGAGTGTCCAATAATTACATTTGACAAAGGTAGTTGAAGAAAACTGACAGCGTATGCTGGCATCGCTTGCCAGTCGCCACGACGTAGATACCACGTCTCATTTAACCCTGGAGAAACAGTTAAAATTATTTCTTTTCAATGATTAGACAAATAATATAAGCAATAATAGCTAAAAAATAGTTTTCAATGACTTGACAAATAATATAAGCAATAATAGCTAAAAATTTGAAAAAGAAGCCATGGGTTTAGGTAAATTTTCATATTACCTATGTCAAGTCTAGTTTGTTTTGGCATTGCGACGTATATGAGATATACAATAAGCCCGATGGCTACGATGAGGGCCCAGCAGATAAAGACTGCTACACTGCATCGCACTCTGCGAGAATGTTTTGAAGACACCAATTCGAGGCCCACGAAACGGCCTGAAACAATTAAAAATACACCATTTAATTGGTAAAGAACAGATATCAAATAATCAACGATCTTATTAGAGAATATGTACTACTATAACTATTTGATAAAAATACACTTATAAATAGTTTTAAGGTTTGAAGATAAAATCTATTAACATAATACTGTATTAATATAATGTAGTTCTATTTGGGTCAATATATATGTAGAGTTCATATGTAATTTGACTCCGCCGTCTATTGGCTATATTTATAGCATAATTGTGATGTACAGAGACGAATCTGTTATATAGTTCATGAATAAAACCTTAATTGGTCAAGTCCACGTCTTGTTTCCTCTACTGATGGCAAGAGGGCGGCGCAATTGGCATGGCGTAATTAAATTTCACCTCATAACAAAACGGTAATTATTATTAAATACCGTTTGTTTAATAAAACTTTTAATTTAAGCTATAATCTAATTTTCATTTTGAAAATTAATCTCTAAATAAAAAATGTGAGAATGGCATTGATATTATAATAAAGAAATAAATATGTTGCGACATTAACCCACAGCACCAGAGTTCCATGGTAAACTACGAGGCTTGTGTTATGGATACCAGATAGTTGATACACAACTCATATATAACTTTAAATCCATACACATTATATTTATAAACGTCCATGACTGGAGTACAAACTTTCGTGCTCATTACACGAATGAATGCCCACAGCAGGACTCGAACTCGCGACCGCTGGTACAGCGGTAAATATTATATATGCGAAAGTTTGAATGAATGTTTGTTACTTAACCACGCCAGAACGGCTGAACGGATCTGGATGAGGCACAGAGATAGATTATAATCTGGAATAGCACGTAGGGGATATCCATATATGACGTCACACGAATTTAATGATTTTTTGAACCCTTCCTTGTCACAGATGGTCACATTTGTAGGACCCAGCAGCCCCCCCCCCTCCCCCCAGTGTGACGTCACATATTTTGTGCAATTTTACACCCAGAATTGAATAAAATAAAAACAGCAGTTTCAAAAATATTTTTTTTATAATATCAACAACAACAACGTGGTACAGCGAGCCGCTTGCTGCCCAGCGAGAATTTGCCAACAAGACAATATAAACCTTATATAGCGTAAAGAAAGATCATTTTTTTTTTAATTTTTCGTTTACAGTTAATGTTTTGTATTTTAATACTTTAGATTTTTACATGTGACTTCACGAAGCTGATGACTCCCCCCTGCCCCTTGTCACAATGTCACACTTCGTTGACCCCCCCCTCTCCCCCCTTAACGTGTGAGTAATTTATGGATGGCCCCATAGGTAACTTTTTATCCCGGAAAAATGTACAGTTCCCGTGGGATAGATTTATTGTTGCTCTTCACTAGGGATGAACCCAAGAGAAGCAAGAGTGAGTAGCTATAGTGTTGCATAATAAATTATTTCAAGAATTTTATATACTTTTTTCTGAGCATCTATATAATTATTGTTGCTATCAGAACATATTATTGAGAGTGGTCATTAAATAAAAGATTTTACAATATAACACGGCTTGATATGGTATTCAATATATAGTCCATCGTTGTTCTAAAAGTGCCTTCGATAAGAATTTTATTAAAAAGCGAAGATAAGATAGCGTGTGGGCTAATATATTATACACTATTGCGATTATCATATTTTTCATATATAACAAAGATATTGTAAATCTGAGTGATTTATAATCAGTTTTTAACATTATTTTCTATTTCTAAATAAAATTAAAACTAAAAAAAACGACTTCCAGGCTTTAAAAAGTAAAAAATAACTAAACGGGGGTTTTCATTTAGAATACATACCTGATAAAATATTTTCGAAGTCGGTGTGCTTTGATTCGTATTGGCTGGCACCGACTTCGAAACCGACTTCGCCGAATAAAATCGACTAAAAGTTTCTAATTTTTCATTTTCAGTGCAATCATCATAATAGCAAAGTAAGAAGAAAGTATTTTTAATAATACAGTAGGTGAAAAATCAATCTATCCTATTTTCGATACTTAGGGATGGATTTTTTTCAAATTTGAAGATCACGTTTGATGTAAAGCTTATCCAATCAAAAAATAATAATATTGAAAATGATAATAGCTGGCTATCCCGATCAACATAATATGTCATACAGGATACTTTTTACTGCGGGAAAATATCTCATCTCTGAGAAATCTATACTAAACGAAGCAAGCGTGAGTCGCTAGTATTTAATAATATTTTAAAATACTAATTCCATTTCTTATGAGTCTTTGCATAAATAAGACTCTTGCACAAGCAACAATGTGAGTGCAAAAACCGATATTGCTAACTGATAAACTTATCGGATATAATCAATCGCTAGTGCATTAAGAAATTTGACAGCAGGTAGATAATTTAAATTAAACAATATCACAGTCGTAAACATTCAATTAAAAAATAATAAAGTTGTGATAATTTGTCGCAAATATTCTATTTCTCCCCGTTTTATTTTTTAAATTTTCTAAAAAAATTGGCTGTATTTCCAAAATTAAATGAATTTAGTCCACTTATAAGTACTAATCTTTTTTGTCTAATAGCTAGCATGTATGGCTGTAGATTTGGAGGTCCTGAGTTCGAGTTTTAAGTCAGGCCACGTAT
Organism: Brenthis hecate; assembly: GCA_951806755.1. Lineage (NCBI taxonomy): Eukaryota > Metazoa > Arthropoda > Insecta > Lepidoptera > Nymphalidae > Brenthis > Brenthis hecate. Next base: position 23,241,916 of record OX638251.1, read on the forward strand.
AGTTATTGAGTTTTTTTTAAGGAATTCTCAGTAAGTGCATGAGGGTTGGAAATTTGTGGTATTACACCCCCGTGTCAAGGAGAACACGTTAAGCTGTAGGTCCTGATCAAAGAGCATGCACACCATGACACGTATCTCCTGAGCACATGATTGTATAATATATTATCAAGTGTCAATTAGGATGACATTGTAAGTAGTGTTCTTGGTATCCTTAAAGTCACAAAAATGCAATAAGACCTAACATAATATGGTGAATGATAGAATATATTGTACACCAATCTGCAATTTGCTAGTTTTATGATAGAATGAATTATATATCAATCCTCAAATTTCAATAGTGTTAGTAACAAAATGTCATTTGTATGTCTAGATTTTTTGGCTAACCTTTATACCAAAATGAATATGTAAGAAACTGTACAATCAAAAAAACCCTCTCTTTTTAACATCGATATTAGATTTCTTTTTACAACATAAAACTGCTTCACTTAATTTCATCTTAAGCGTCCCCTTTATACTATGGAGAGCAAACCAACAACTTCAAGGACATTGACTAAAATATTCTTTTTCTAATTAAAATACCAAACCATATTTTATTTCAATTACACGCTCATTTTATATCATAACCTTCATGTCTGAGAGAACTTAGCAAGTTTTCGAAAGACACGTGAAGTCCGCCAACCCGCATTTGACCAGCGTGGTGGACTATGGCCTGATCCCCCTCGTATTGAAGGGTGGCCCACGCCCAGCAGTGGGACGTTAAGTAGGGCTGAATACAATACATACATACAGGCTCATTTTAAATCGTTTTGACGAAATCAGTGGCGGACTAGAACTTTTAATATAATATTTTTTGGATTATTGCTGTTTTTCATGTTATATAATGGAAGCCAAAGGCCACATTACCGGGTTCTTTTCAAGTAACGGTCACTTATATGAGAACTATGAAAACTAATTATGCGTACCAACACATAAATAATACATCCTACTGATATTATATATGCGAAAGTTTCTGAGAATGTCTGGATGTTTAGATGTATGGTATGTATTGAATGTTTGTTATCCTTTACGCAAAAACTACAGAATCGATTTTAATTGAATTTTACAACAATATAGTTCATACATTAGAATAACACATAGGCTACTTTTTATCCCGGAAAAATGTATAGTTTCCGTGGGATAGGTTAATAATTGACTATTACTTTCATACGATGACCTTCTATTTTCTCAGAAACAGGACCTTTTAGACCTACCTATTGTGGATATTTGTTTTAAATGTTCCCTATTCACATTATATTAGTTTTATTGCGCGCCGCTATTTAAAAAAAAATTATGGGATACTGGCAATGCCTTTCATTCACCTTTCAACCGCCTGTTTTTGGAAAACATAATATGTATTTAACAAAGAAATTAATTGTTTAATGCTGGAAATACAAAATGTTATCAATTCATGAAAAGATTAAATGTGTATATCTTAAATTGTGCTTAATTACATAGATTAAGCTGTTTTTAATGATATCAACTTATAATTAAAGTACACTCTGTAAATTCTATAATTTTTTAAATTTCATTTGGGGCTAGCTTTATTAGTAACTAGCGATTCACCCTCGCTTCGCTCAAGTTCGTCGCTAGGTACGTTTTAAATATATATAAATAGTTATTAGCCAGCGTTAGCCATATATTTTTTTTTTTCGTTCATTTTTCTGATGTTTTAAAACTTATTATCCTATTCCGGACTAAGAGAAATCCAACAAATCAAATAACATAAAAATTGGTCCAGCCGTTCTTGAGTTAAAATGGTGTAACTAACACGACATTGTTGTATATTATTATATAGATATGCATGTATAGATAGAGTATGTTTAGAAACTAGGTTTCAGTTTCTATATGTTCAATCACGTAAAATCTACTGGATTGGATTTAATAAAGGATTATAAAGGATTTTGCGCAAAGGCGTTATAATGTGACTTAAAAATTGGTATATATATTTGATCTCGCTGCAATAAAGTAGGTTTTAACAGCAAGAGAACATATTTTTTACATTTTAGAATACAAAATAAAGTAAATTAAGCAAAAAAATCACAACGGATGCAAAGAAATTCAGGTGATTCCAGGGCAGTTTGCTAGTATATTCCAATAGCTAATTTTAAACAAAGACCAAAATACGTCATTATATGAGATCAGTCTTTTTATTATGTTTAATTCTAGTCACAGATACAACAAACAGATAAACGTGGTGTATAAATACATTAAATATAGATAATTCTTCGATAGGTAATAATAAACAAGTTTACATCTCACTTTGTAGCAAGATAATAAGCGGGATGGCCCATGTCGTTCCTTATACAGTGTTAAAGACCTAATGACATCTTAATCATGTCTGATTAGGACGATGTCGCTCAGACTCGTTTGTGTATATTGAAACTTATTTTTCTTTAGATAAACTGTATTTTAGCTTTTATATTACCTACTAGCGACACACCCTAGCTCCGCTCGGGTTCGTCCCTAGTTACGTTTTGAAGTTTAGTATATATTTCTCGGATATGCTATATGTAGACCCGGATAACCAGCTATCATCATACCAAAATTCATTGAAGTCCATCCAATGGTTTGCTCAGTTAGAATTTTATTATATGTACGGTCTATAGATTTCTTAACTCTATTTATTGAGGAAGACTACCGAAGTACCAATGTAACGAAAGAACCTTAAGGTTAAAACTTAATAAATTGTAGTAGTATTTTGTCCGTGGAGCGATCACTAATACGTATTGATGTTGCCAGTTTTATTAAATTAATATGTTTAGTGATATTTGCCTTATGACGTACAGTATGAATATTACCTAATAAAAAAAAATTTAATTGCAATGTACATATATTTAATCACAAAAAGATCAAAGAGCATCAGTTTTAATTATAACATTAAAATATATACGTTTGAGTACTTCGTCTAAATCATTTAACAAATATATTTGCGCTGCATGGTTATCATTTGTAAACAACGTTCATGTATATTTATAGTAATTATTAAAGCTATATATCTAAGTAGGAATTCGCATTGCTTTTTGCTTTATTATTTCCTTACATCATAATATTTTCCGATAAATTATTATTTAGTATATAGCATTCAAAAATACACAGTCGCTTATACGTATCGCTAGCTTACGTACGGAGTTAAACAAAGGATGCGCATGCGCCTCACCTTTGATCATCTCTGCGTTGTGGACATTCTGCGTTACCGAGACGATTTTTGGGCCAATGTGGACTTTAGAGGACTTGGTGACATTTAGAGTGGACACCATGGGTCCAGGGGGCATGCCTGTAGCCACTGCCCGGTCATCCATAACCACCACATCAGAACATATCTTTCCATTCCCTTCAGCAGCTCCCTCCCTTGCAGACCACATCACTAAAACACTATGCGTATTATGCAATAATTTACACGTTTTAAACAACAGTTCGCGACGGTTATCCGCGTATGACTAACTTCGCGCTAGCGTCCGTTTTGATAACTGGTATTGCAACTGCTTTGATGATTTAAGGCCCGATCCTCACTATAGCATCAATTACTGATCGTGCTCTATCCGGCGTAAGTCGTGAAGCAAATTCTTATCACGTTCGCTATATACAATTTTTATTTGATAAGAATCCAGTTTTAATTCATCTATACGAGTAGTTAACGTTTGGATGAAATTAATTATAATATTATGTATCATTGATCAAAAAAGTACTAGATACACAATCAGCGATATAAAATGTCCTCACTGAATGAGCGCTCATTTGAAGATTTGAGCACGTTTTTAATTTTTTTTTTTCTGAAAACAATTTATTTCAACTAGAATAATTACTTAATAAGCCTACAATTGGCGACAGTTTTAAGAGAACTATTGCATGAGATTGTGTATCTAGTACGTTTTTGATCGTTGTTATGTATTAATTATTATTTAATGGCAGCATACTCTGGATCGACCCTAAGTCGATGAAAAATGACAACAAAAAATTACTGCCACTAACATTTATATACCACATATCTTATATAAATTGATTTCTACCGAAAGTATTATAAGATCGACACATTATGGCCATGTTTTATCCATACATTCATTAGTTTTCGCTGTGTGTTTTATTCAACTTAATAATTTTATATCTTAATTATATATTTATTATATACTAGCATTGCCCGCGGCTCCGCTCGCGTTCAGATGACCAAAAACCAAATTCTTAGGTTTTACATAATATTAGTAGGTATACTCTTACATTGCAGTTTTTGCATTTTTTCTCAGAAATGAAATATTCCCGTGTAAATTTTCCCGTGGTAAAAAGTACCCTATATGTTGACCCGGATAACCAGCTATCACCATACCAAATTTCATCAAAATCCCTCCTTCCAGTGGTTTTTCTATTTTGCGGTAACAGACAGACAGACAGACAAAAATTTTAAAAACTATAGATTCGGCCTCTGTATCGATAATAATGTTTATTTCAATAAGGTTTTCAAAAAAATATTTAATGTACAAATTCGGCTTAGTTACAATTTTATTACATGTACAGAGTAGCGACCCAGCCTCGCTTTGATTTCGTCCTTGGGTACGTTTTAACGGTTAGTATGGAATAGATAGACTATATTATATACATAGGTATAAGGAGTTGTTGTGAGTTGTTTTATAAGGAATGAGATATTCTCCCGCGGTTTAAAGTAGCCTATGTCATTTTCCATTCCTCTGACACCGTACACACAAAAATCAATCTAAACAAATAAACAAACAAACGAACAAAGAATCGAACGAACGAACGAACGAACAAACAAACAAGCACACTTTCAAATTTATAATATTAGTATGGATATATGTATGTTTTAGTCCTTTAACATTTTATAATATAGATTACCAAAGAATAAAGCAGTAAATACGCAGAGTTCCACTTTCTGTGAATATGTTAATCCAAACTGATAAGGTATAGATACATACATATATGTACTATTATGTAGATATTTCTAGAGCGTGTATATACTTTTGTTATTATATTTTTATCTGTTTTGATTAAAATCTTTTATTAGTATTATATCGACTTGCTTGCGATGTTGTGACTTGTGAGTATAGCGGTCAATTATATTATTTCAGAACAGGTTGCACATTCAAGAATTTTGAGGAAATTTAAAGAGAGAATTATTACTTAAGTATATATTTATTGCACTAGCGACTCACTCCTCTCAGCTTTGTCCCTAGATTTTAGCGGTTAGTATAGATTTCTCAGAGATGAGATATATTGCCTCAGTATAAAGTATCCTATATGTTGACCCGCATAGCCCGAAAAATCATTATACCAAATTTCATCAAAATCTGTCGAGTAGTTTTCTCGTGATACAGTCCCAGACAGACAGACAGACAGACACAGAGACAGACAAAAAAACTATAAATTCGGCCCCTGTATCGATAATGACTATTTCAATAAGATTTTCCAAAAAATATTTAATGTACAGATTCGAATCAGTTAGAATTTTATTATATGTAAGTATATGTATAGGTAGATATCGATTAAAAAAAATAATTTCATAAATTCAATATGTACATACAATAAAGGAAATGCATTTTAATTACAAAAATACTCAACTATGTATATATATACATAACTAATGTACACTTGATTATTATGTCTGTACAAGTCATGTAAGTGCGGAATTGTGGCAAGAATACTAGCTGTATTCCACCGCTGAATGGCAATGCCGATTTTTGGACGAAAAATGAGCCTGTTCTATTATCACTATTAAGGCGATAAGAGAAGGTATTAATGTCTTTTAAATTATCTATACTATAATAAAACAGTAGAGGTCGAATGTCTGTACATAGAAAAAAAATGCTAAAAACCAAGTCAGGGGGATGTAAGAAGACAAATAGAACAAATCCAGATTTTTTCAAATTTTTTGATTCTCTGTTTGTACGGGCTAATCGCCGAATCTATTGGACCGATTGAAATGAAATTTTGCATGGTGGTATCTTATATCCCCGGGCCAACATCTTAGATACTTTTTATACCGGAAAATTAAATAGTTCCCGTGGGATAGTTAAAAAACTATAATAACTTATTCAGCTTAGTACACAAAAACTACTAACATCTAGTTCATACATGACAATAACAAATTGGCCAATTTTCATCCCGGAAAATTAAAGGGAATTTTGCATGGACATACCGTATATCCCCGGTCGACATGTAAGATACTTTTCATTCCGGAAAATTAAAAAGTTCCCGTGGGATAGTCAAATAACTATAGTAACTTTTACAGCTTAGTACACAACAACTTATCCACATAATTTAGCAAAATTTAACATTCTGATAATATAATATATAATGCCGGTATGATAATGCCGGTCAAACAATAGGTTACATTTCATCCCGGAAAAATGAATGGTTCCCGTGAGAACTAATAGATCTCTATTCGTGTTTTTCTAGAGGCGAACCCGAGCGAAGCGAGGGTGAGCCGCTAGTTTTATTATATTAAAAAAAAATTTATAAAATTTATTGTTATCATTTCTCTAACTGATATAGAGTATGTATTTGTTTATTCATAAATTACTAAAAATACGGGTGTATTATATATGTACTTAGACTAAGGAAAATGTGGGCAAAGACTCATAAAACTGAATTATAAAGCCAAACAATAACGTTTTAAACTAAACTCTTTCTAAACCACGCAACGGATTTTGATAGTGTTTTCATTATCATTAAAAGAATTTCTTCCGAAAGGTTTTTGTATGTATAATCTATAGATATAATAAAATTGTAACTAAGCCGTATCTATACATTAAATATTTTTTGGAAAATCTTATTGAAATAGACATATTATGGATACAGAGTCCGAATCTATAGTTTTTAGAATTTTTGTCTGTCTGTCTGTCTGCCTGTTACCGCATCATAGAAAAACCACTTAAGGGGTTTTGATGAAATTTGGTATGGTGATAGCTGGTTATCTGGGTCAACATATAGGATACTTTTTACCGCGGTAAAATATCTCATTTCTGAGAAAAAATGCAAAAACTGCAATGCAAGAGTATACTACGAGTAATCTGTAAAACCTAAGAATTTGGTTTTTAGTCATCTGAACGCGGGCGGAGCCGCGGGCAGTGCTAGTAGATAATATTATAGTAATTAGTATTATAGTAATTTAAAGATTTGTAGTGATATCGTAAAAAACATATTTTTTGGCGGTTACATTGCTAACACTGGCTAAAACTTGTCAGATATATCAAAATAATGTACTACGGAATTGTATATCTTAAAAAGGTCTACAGAAAAATCCCCGATAGTATATAACTATCTCCTAATGATAACCCATATTAATCATTTTTATTGCACAAACAAAAAAAAAATCAAAAAAATATATATACAGAAAGTGACGTGGACAAAAGTGGACTTTTTACACATTATTAAAAAATAAAATATTATAATATTACAGTGTTAATCCTTATCCAATTAAATAGTTTTAGATATGTTGTGCATTTAATGTAGGTATCATTAAAATATCTTAGAAGATATCACAGATTTAAAATTATTAATCGCTCAGAGCGAAACGGCTAATATTTCATCAAAACAATGTATGTACTAGAAAATTGTAGGCCTATCTCCTAAAGTACACTCACAATAACTATTTTTCTCTATTTAAAACGTACCTTGGGACGCACCCGAGCGAAGCGAAGATATGTCTCTAGTATAGATAAATAAAATTGAATTGGTCAAAATAATAGCTTTTTACTAAATGCATATGAAATTATATAGGGTACTTATATGTATAAAAGACACAATTTTTAAACATTTTGTCGGTCTGTTTGTTCCCGCTAATCTCAGAAACGACTGGACCGATTTTCACGGGACGTTCACTGGCAGATAGCTAATATTATAAGGACTAACTTAGGCTACTTTCATTTTAGACAAAATCAGGGTTCCGCGTAAAAAAATTAAAACCCATGAAATTGTAAACAAAATCCGCGTACTTAAAAACGCAACCGAGCGAAGCGAGGGTGCGTCGCTAGTGACATGTAATTGTTCATTTTAGGTTATTACATATTCTGATAAAGAAAATTTTAAAGCTATTTTCATATCTATTTAGATAAGAATTTTACAAATCGATTATAATTATTATACAATTGCAGATATAACTAAAAATTGCAGTAAAACTTTGACCATGATTATCAATATTTATACACATTTTGAGTTTTATCGCAAAATATCTAGACGAGACTAGTTATCAGGTCACAAATTTAATCTTTACTTAATGTCTTTCTCGCACCTATTAAGTATGGATTAGTGGATTACTGAAAATTCAATTAAATGAAGTAACTGGAAGCAAATAAAAAAGTGTATGTATAACGTCCCTGGGTACTTTTTAACGGTTAGTATAGATTTCTCAGAGAAGAGATATAAACCCACCTTTCGTCATTCTATATTTCATTAATCTGTGTCCACTGTTTTTTCGTGATGCCTTTGCAGACAGACAGACACAAAAAATCTAAAACTATAGATTCGGCCTCTTTGTCGATAATAATGACTATTTCAATAAGATTTTCCAAAAAATATTTAATGTACAGATTCGAATCAGAATTTTATTATATGCTATAATACATATAAGCGCACATCACTATCTTTCATATTACTCAATATATACATATAATAAAAATGTAACTAAGCCGAATCTGTATTGAAAACAACATTATTATCGATACGGAGGTCGAATCTATAGTTTTACGAATTTTTGTCTGTCTGTCTGTTACTTCTTACTGCGGGAAAATATCTTATTTCTGAGAAATTTATACTAAACGTTAAAACGTAAGTAGGGACGAACCGAACCGAACCGAACGAGTCGCTAGTATAAATATATAATTATTCAATATTGTCTTAGATTGACGCGAATATTTGATATTTTAAAATAAAACTATCTTTTCGGATTTTTTCGCAGATTTATTTTGATTTTTGGTTCACGACGTTTTGAATGCCTTACGGAAATCATGGTCACGGGAGAAACTAAGGTTTTAGATGTCTCAAAGACGTTTGATACAGACAGCCCACCCACAAAATAACAAAATGAATTCAAAAATTTAAAAATGCCACCACAACAGTACTTTACAATATTTGTTAATTTTAATTTTAAACATTTTTATAATTTTAATAAGTTTTATAATTGAATATATACCTAATATTATTTATTTGATTTTAGTTGTTATTATTATAATTATTACAATTTTTTAGAAAACTTTATTGCTAAGTAATATCTATTTAGTGTTGCCATTATTATATTTATAAACTTAAAGAAAATATATTTTATTTTTAAATATAATAATAATAACGTTCTCCTGGTCGATCTCGGCTGCAGCGGCCTCTCACTGAGACTAGTCAATTGCGCAGGACATATTACATCACTTAAGTATGCGCGCACAACAAGTGCACTCTACTTGCTATACCTTTACCTATACTGAACATATATTTCGCTCTCAAAGTCTGATAAGACGATGGTTCGATACAAACCATGAGAGTTAAGGGCCGATCGGTATACTTGTCTCACAACCGCCAGTTTCTTTAAGAAGTTTTTGACAGAAAAACTCAAAAACTAAACTTGGTCCAACACAGGTCTCAAACATCATTATCTACATACATATAAAAATGATAAATTACTGAAGGGCATGTATCGTACAGGCTAAAACCTAGCTCTATAAACGTGAAGTTTTGAACAAGGCATCCTTTTATAATGTTGGCAAGCACTAAAGAAGTGTTTTTTAAGCTTTCCCCTAAGGGCTTCAATCCATTTCATCTAAATCTATCTAAATTTGTATGGCAATTCAATATTGACGACCAAAACCATCAATTTTTAAAGATAAAACTATGAGAAGCATTACGAAGCAAATATATACAATACATTTAATCATTTTCTGAAAATCAACTCCCAAATTTGTACAGATGTAGGTATGTATGCTGGTGGTACGCCAATTCTCAAAAAATGGAAAAATAAAAATTTAAAAACAGAAAGAAAGGCTTTTTTAAATGAAAGAGGTAAAATCGCTAAATATGTTTTATTGTTATTGTATTCAGCCTTTTTTAACGTCCCACTACTGGGCACGGATCTCCCTTCAATACGAGGGGGATCAGGCCATAGTCCACCACGCTGGCCATGTGCGGGTAGGCGGACTTCACATGTCTTTCGAAAACTTACTAGGTTCTCTCACACATTCAGGTTTCCTCACGATGTTTTCCTTCACCGTAAGGCAAGTGATAATCATGTTAGATATGATTCGCACATGAAAACATCAGAGGTGCGATACCCGGGATTTGAACTCGCTTCCCTCGATTTCCGAAGCGAGCGCGTTACCACTGGGCTACCACTGCCTTATTATTGTTATTAGAACGAGGGAAATACCCTGTACACTCCTTTATAAATTGCAGAGATTTTGAACTATTTGACAATGATTCTGAAAGAAAATTTAATATTGCAAACGATTATCTTTCTAAAAACCTAAGACATCGGATTTTGATTAACTGCAATGTGTGTGACCATTTTATTGAGATTCATAACTATCACGTATACATGTGGTTTTTTTTTTTCTATGTCACCATATTGAGCAGAAGGAAAATGTTAAAGAGGATGAATTCCTTTATTGTTATATATATATATATATATATATATATATATATATATATATATATATATAGTGGAGCGCCGTCAGATTTATACCTCGGAATGCAGGGAAGGTCAATGAATCTTTATAAAAAAAATTGATATTTGTTTAACAGTAAATAGAAAAATATTAAAAAAAAATATTTTGCGCGATCTCAATTTTTTAATTATTAAAATAAATAATTATTAATTTTTGGGAGCTTTTTTTTATTTTTATTAGTTTAAAATTATATTTTAAAAAGAGAACTATTATAAACTCGTCCTTGGGCCCTAGCTAGGTTGAATACGTAGCCGTATATAGAAATACTTGTGCAAAATAAGATATTTTCTTGCCAAGCAGATGCTGATGTCGATAAATTAATAATTGAAACTGCTATTAACCTGCAGTCCGAAAACATTGTTGTAGTATCCAAGGATGTAGGTGTTTTAGTTTTATTGACTGCGCTCTCACCAACACACCGAGAAATTTATTTTCGAAAGCCATCCAAAGGCAAAATACTGCAAAAAGTGTACTCTTCTAAGAACTTAGAAAGAGTATTACCAGAGTGTAAATAGCATATTCTGTTCTTACATGCTTTCACTGGTTATGACGCGACGTCAGCTTTTTTCCAACGTGGCAAAAATGTATTTGCAAAAAATTTCGAGAAACAACATACTGTGACAGTTTTTAGAAATGAATGCAAAGATACTAATGACATTTTTAACGCTGGCGTTACATGCATTCTTGCTTTATACGCTGCCTTCCAAAAAATAAAAGATCTAAATATATTAAGATATAACTCTTTTTTGAAAGCTACTGCTAAAAATACAAGCGTTAAACTGCCGTCTTTACCATCTACTGCAGACGCCGCTTTAAGACACTTCAAAAGAGTATATCTGCAAATTCAAACATGGCTCGGAAAAGAAATATCACCAGAAGAATGGGGTTGGAAATATGAATGCGGAATGCTGATACCGCAAATAATTACTCAGCTACCAGCTCCAGAATCCTTACTGAAAATGATTTTTAGCACATGTAAATCAGGATGCGGTGCATCTTTTGGGTGCAGAAAAAGTAGATTAAATTGCACTTTAGCTTGCTTAGAATGCAATGGTAACGGCTGTAATAATACTTCACCTACAATCCACATCAATGAGATCGACGACGATGACAATAATGATCGATAATGTATTAATATACATATATCCATACTTCCTTACTTATGTAATATTATATATTGAAAAGTTTGTCCTTCTTTCACGTCGAAACGGAGTGACGGATTGGCATGATTATTTGTGTGGAGATAGTTGGATGGCTGGGAAGTGGCATAGGGTACTTTTTACCGCGGGAGATTATCTAATTCCCACGGGAAAACACATTATAATACAATCCAAAAAAATATTTATGATCAGAATTACTTGAAACTTGGTATTAATGCTCTTCAATAAAATTAAATAAATATGTGTTTTAGCATTTTTCGAAATTCATTCATAAGGGGGTAAAATTTTGGATGAAAGTTTCTATGAAACTACCTTTTTAAAGATTTTTTGTAGTTATAGCGCGAGCGAAGCCGCGGGTTCTGCTAGAAGTATATAAGTATGAGTAGTATACATTTTTATTAACTTGTAAATTTTTTGCGAATTATTAATAATTTTCATTAAAATAACTATGCAAATATATTTTTTTAGGTATAAAATTGAAACCTTTACTTTAAACGTTTTTTGCCCTCGTTCCTCTCATTTTTCAGTAAATTGATGTTTTAAATGTTGTAATCAAGATCGCTCAATTTTTTAATTTTAACTTTTTTATTTGAGCTTTTACTAATGCAATAGAATAGTTTTTATGAAGATTTATTGACTTTCCCTGCATTCCGAGGTTTTACAATTTTTATGCCTTACGGCGCGGCCCTCCACTAATAAGGCTACATTAAATTACAATAAAATTACATTTTTTATTTCATTTTTTACTAATAATACGCCTCAGAGACATTTATGCAACTAACGTACGTCGTGGGTGTACCATAATATAATAAACATAAATAAAAATAAGAATACTAGCAAGTAGCAACGGTTATCGGTTAGTATAGATTTCTCGGAGATAAGATATTTTACCGCAGTAAAAAGTATCCTATATGTTGATCCGGATAGCCAGCTATCATCTTATCAAATTTCATCAAAATTGGTCCAGTGGTTTTCTCGTGATGCATTCCCAGATAGACAGACAGACAGACGAAAATTCTAAAAACTATAATAATGACTATTTCAATAAGATTTCCCAAAAAAACATTTAATGTACGGATTAAACGCAGAATTTTATTATATATTATATATATATATATATATATATATATATATATATATATATATATATATATATATATATATATATATATATATATATATAGATTACGTACGTTAAAACATAACACTTTAAAGCTACTGTAACCTCGCGAGCCAGACTCGCACTTGCCCTCTTGCAACTTGCTAATTTATAATATTATAACGCAATAGATAAACGGAAAAAAGATAACATCAAATGAATTTATCGCAGAAGAAAATAAATAAGTAATCTTTGTAATAGAAAAGGTGATTCCCCGAAAATTTACAAACTCGGCTTGACAAGGTCACGACGTTGATTAGATGTTAAAAAACACCAATCTTTGTTTCCGGTTTCATTTTTTAACTTTTAACAAGTTATGGTCTGCGACCTCGCTTCTGTGCTCATTATTTATTTATTTTCATTCTCGACTATTAATACTGTCTTATCTAATCTTTGGACATACTCGTTCAACTTAAGAAAAGAAATATATATAAGTATATAGATATTAATATATATATATACATATATATATATATATATATAATATATTATATATATATATATATATATTAATATCTATATATATATATATATAATACATATATAACGTTATTTAATAGTAAAAGGAGCAAATGATAAGTGTCGTCGCCATAGACAAATTGCAGCTTAAAGAGCTTCTTAAAAGAATTAATGTAAAATTTTATTTGATACGTTCATACGAGTATATAATTTTTTACAATAACACTATTTTTATTTTTTTCTACTCTCATATCATTTAGGCCTTAAAGGAATATTTTAGAACATCAGTAAAATAAAGCTGATTAAAAGATGCAATAAGGGGATGCTTTTAAGGTTTAATAATTACAGTGATTTCTAGTAAGTATATTAATTTCATACTGTAGTCGGATTTTCTATATAAAACCAACTACTAACGACCAAAGCATACGAGTATCTTCGAGTTATGTTATTATTTAGTTAATCATAGCAAAGAGAGTTGTTATGAGTTTAACTTGTGTATCTGTGTGTCTGTCTGTCGCTTCGTAGCGCCCAAACGGATGAACCGATTTTAATTTACTTTTCTTCGTTTGAAAGGTGACTTAATTGAGAGTTTTGTTAGCTATAAATCAAGAAAATCCATTTAGCCGTTTGCAGGATATCAGAATTATTGTAGAGGGTAAAAAAACACGAGCAACTTTCACAGATCTAGTCCATTCGAAATTTGATATCCCGTTACTTCAATGGCATGGCAATGATATGGCAACCTTGGCCTGATGCTGCAGCGTCACCTAGAATCTGCAAGATACGATTCTTTACTAAAATACTGCAGAGATACTGTTTAGGTTCATTGGAATAGCCCCAATGAATAGGCTATAGTGTTGGTTTTTTTTTTTTAATTTTTAATTTAATTCCTTATAATAAAAGAAAGAAATGGAAACTCGTTGGACGGCCGCAAATCGTAAAAGAAGTAATTTTCTTAACAAAAACCGAGGAAGGCTAAAAGGTACATTTGATATACCTCATCATACTGCACTTAATGTTGGGCGACCTCACATGGCTTTAATAATTAATATGCATAGACATAAGCATTTTCGCTCATACAGGCAAAACTTTTAAAGAAAATTCTCCCACGAACAATGCAATTTTGATGCCCTTAACAGACTTTTATTAACGTCTGATCCTCTGTTGAGCAGTATGAGACTCAAGCCTCAATGTATGTCAAACCCGTTGTCCACTATTGCAATGCAGATGTGACCCGGTGAGATTTGAAAACCCTGGATGAAGAAGATTCAGACTGAACGCTGAAGATTAAATTTTGGTTTAAAAAAAAAAAAATTTTTGAGTTGATATATTTCTTTTAATTCAGTTTTGTATAAAACTATTAATACTGTCTTATCTAATCTTTGGACATACTCGTTCAACTTAAGAAAAGAAATATATATAAGTATATAGATATTAATATATATATATATATATAACGTCATTTAATAGTAAAAGGAGCAAATGATAAGTGTCGTCGCCATAGACAAATTGCAGCTTAAAGAGCTTCTTAAAAGAATTAATGTAAAATTTTATTTGATACGTTCATACGAGTATATAATTTTTTACAATAACACTATTTTTATTTTTTTCTACTCTCATATCATTTAGGCCTTAAAGGAATATTTTAGAACATCAGTAAAATAAAGCTGATTAAAAGATGCAATAAGGGGATGCTTTTAAGGTTTAATAATTACAGTGATTTCTAGTAAGTATATTAATTTCATACTGTAGTCGGATTTTCTATATAAAACCAACTACTAACGACCAAAGCATACGAGTATCTTCGAGTTATGTTATTATTTAGTTAATCATAGCAAAGAGAGTTGTTATGAGTTTAACTTGTGTATCTGTGTGTCTGTCTGTCGCTTCGTAGCGCCCAAACGGATGAACCGATTTTAATTTACTTTTCTTCGTTTGAAAGGTGACTTAATTGAGAGTTTAGTTAGCTATAAATCAAGAAAATCCATTTAGCCGTTTGCAGGATATCAGAATTATTGTAGAGGGTAAAAAAACACGAGCAACTTTCACAGATCTAGTCCATTCGAAATTTGATATCCCGTTACTTCAATGGCATGGCAATGATATGGCAACCTTGGCCTGATGCTGCAGCGTCACCTAGAATCTGCAAGATACGATTCTTTACTAAAATACTGCAGAGATACTGTTTAGGTTCATTGGAATAGCCCCAATGAATAGGCTATAGTGTTGGTTTTTTTTTTTTAATTTTTAATTTAATTCCTTATAATAAATAAAATTCTAAATTTAAATACTTAAGAGATTCTAGGATTTATTAGTTTTAATTAAGGTTCTTATGTTAATTAATTTTTATTGCTTTATAGATACACTGTGTCTATAGAAAATAATATAGCAATGTCTTTGCATTGTGACAGAAATCTTTTGTTTTATATGCAGGCACCAATTTGACCACAAGGTTTTAGTATATATAAAGAATGTACAGCTTAATCGAGAATCTCCTTCTTTCTGATGTCGCACTATGGCGTATTTGAACCAAAAAGCTGGCCAATATTCAATAATACAAAAACTTAACTTCATAAATAAAAAAGTTACCTGGGTAAGTAGAAGAGTCCAGGTACCTGTGCATCGCCTTTGTTTGTCCTTATCTTGACAAACTTTCGGCCACCAGTCGTCATTAGACTGCATTCGTGTACTGACTAAATATTATGTTTTCATAGTACGATATTTTGTGGAGATAATTGTGGTGCTTTCCCTAATGGTTGATGTTGAGCCAGGCATGTTGTACTATTATATTAGAAATATATACTCACATAGCATGTAAAAATAATATTATTTGAAGTGTACTTAAAATTTACTTATATTTTTGAGTTTAAAATGTTTATGAGCATATTAGTAATACAAGCGGATAATATGCGGTTATAATTTTGAGTTTTTTGATATCCCCAGAGAGTCGTCTTAATAACTAATTAAAAAAACGCTGCCCGAAATTGCCTGTTCTTAAATAGAACTTAATCTTTTTGAAATCGCATATTACCAAAACCATATTTTGCCAATGTTTTTTTAAAGTCTTTTTTTTTACTTGTTTTAGGACCATCTGGTGTTAAGATAGTGACATGCTTGGAGATATTTAATATGCTTAAAAACATAGGGAGTGAAATTATGCCGATAAATTGGATTCAGTAAAAGTTAGCATCCTTGCAAATCCTTCATTCCCAAATGAATGTAAAACTGATTTTATACGAAAATTTTCTTATTTCAAGAAAGAAATGGAAACTCGTTGGACGGCCGCAAATCGTAAAAGAAGTAATTTTCTTAACAAAAACCGAGGAAGGCTAAAAGGTACATTTGATATACCTCATCATACTGCACTTAATGTTGGGCGACCTCACATGGCTTTAATAATTAATATGCATAGACATAAGCATTTTCGCTCATACAGGCAAAACTTTTAAAGAAAATTCTCCCACGAACAATGCAATTTTGATGCCCTTAACAGACTTTTATTAACGTCTGATCCTCTGTTGAGCAGTATGAGACTCAAGCCTCAATGTATGTCAAACCCGTTGTCCACTATTGCAATGCAGATGTGACCCGGTGAGATTTGAAAAACCTGGATGAAGAAGATTCAGACTGAACGCTGAAGATTAAATTTTGGTTTAAAAAAAAAAAAATTTTGAGTTGATATATTTCTTTTAATTCAGTTTTGTATAAAACATATCTCGTAGTTTTAAAATCAAGTGCCCATATTACTATAAAACTTCTTGATGAAATTCAACATCGATTTTTGTTAAAATACCTACAATTACAGCTACCTAATAATTACAGCTGGTGCTAGAGACTCAAAAATAAAACCAATTTGCATTTTGTGTTACTGAAATATATCTCCTAAACTACTTGAAGGATTTCGCTGCATTTTCGCTAATATTTTGTAGAGTTTCTTGAGAAAAGTTCATATGTAATAAGTAAATAAATTCATGGAAAATTTAATCCATAAGAAAACATTAATGAATACTAAACGACAGTAAATACATTATTTTGTGTTAAAATTAGTACTATATCAATAATTACGGACAAAAAAAATATATTTTTCTATATAATAGCATTTTATAGTCAACTTAGTAGGAAAATACTAAAAAATAATTTTTGCCAGCTTTTTCGATCAAATGCTCCATAGTGTGTCGGTTAAATTATATATATAAGTATAATATATTTTACAATATTTATTGTAAGTATAGTATTTTTTTTATCTCACGAATCAATTTATAGAGAAATCGTAATTCTGTAAGTACTTATTTCATGAAAAACTGATAAAGCATAATACCTATGCTGATGATATGAATAAGGCAATTCATCCATTATTTTCTGTGAATTATATCTATCTCTGCCAAAATGTATAACGTAGGTAAATAAAGTAGTCGTTATCAACTTATTTAAAACTAGAGGGTCAAGCTCGCTTCGCTCGGGTTCGTAACTAAGTATGTTGTATTATAACGTGTTTTCCTGTGGGAATGAGATAATCTTCCATGGTAAAAAGTAGCCCATGTCACTCTACAGTCCTCTAATTATCTCCACATAAAAAATCACGCCAATTCGTTACTTTGTTTTGACGAGAAAGAAGGACAAACATTGTTTCCAATTTTTGGTCTTCACAAAAAAGTCTTCGGACTTCCATGAATATTTTAAAAAAAAGGTAGCTGAATAGGTCCAGCCGTTCTCGAATTTTGCGATTAGCAACACATTAAGCCATAAATTTTTATTTATAAGAAAATATTTGGTGTTTAAGTGCTTAGTGATTGAACTATGAGATTTTTTTGCCTACACATGGTAAAATATTGAAAGTGAATAAATAAATATTTAATTATAATATGTATTGGGGCATTCCACGCCAAATCGGACGGTTTCAAAATATTTAAGATTTTCTTAATATTTCTGTATTTTTAGTACCTCTCAAAAGAGGCTTCCTGGTAAATTATGAGATTTTATTGATCACTGGTTCGAAAATATTTTATATTTTTTTTATATTTTTTTTTGTAAAGAGCATCCAAAAACAAAAAAAATGAAAAAAAAAATGAATTTCAACCATTATTAAGTTATGAGCAAAAAAAAACAAAAAAAGAGCGGTTTTGAACCAGTGATCTTTTGATCACGATGATTTGATTTGGCGTGAAATGCTCCATATAGTCTATTCTATACTAACCGCCAAAACATACTTAGTGATGAAGCTGAGCGAAGCGAGCTAATAATATAAAATATAACTCAAAACTAAAGTTGAATTTCGTTTCTTTTATCTTTGTATCTAGTTCATGTTAGTATTTCTTGAGAAAATACAACAATCAATAAGAACTCTTTTTATAAGAATCGATAGCAGATTTTTGATTTTATCTTTCATATCTTTAAATTTGGGCAAGGAAATAAATGAACGATTTATGTCTAAATCTTTGTTTTTCGGTTTATCTGTACTATAGCTGATCGCGATGAGACTTTGGGAAGCTTGTGAAGATTTGGCATTACATGTTAGAAGGTAAGTAGAAGGTCCCCCAATGTGCGTTCACCTTTTCATGGTGGAGGGGTGAAAGGAGCGAGTTAGGCTCATTAGCGTCTGGTAGTTCAGCCGGGCGCGAAGCCAAGAAGCGTACTGGATGGGCGGTGTACCATGTGGGTTGCTCCTGGTACTTCTCTGATAGCAGAGTGGACTGTGGTGCAACCCCATGGTTGTTGTGGTCTGCTTCGGCAGACCTGCCGTCGGGGCGTCGTGGTTGAATGCGTAAGCGATCTTGCGACGCTACATTAAGACGGGGATGATTCTGTTGAGTTTTATTGGATAGTACTGGCTTTATAGCCGTTGAGTCTCACATAACCACCTGTATGTATACAGGTGGTATGCGTAAATGTATTTCCCAACATGAAAAAATTTGTTTGTATCATGTAAGTATTCGCTACTTTGACGATCGAGGATAGGTCATAAGTAACCAATAAAACATATATTGACCAAACAACTTACTGTTTATTTTCATCACAAATTCAAATGATAATATAACATAGTTTACTTATACTAAATCGTATATGTTATCTGAAAAAAACAAAGTAAATTATCGACTTAATAGCCTTATACTTATTATTATATTGAAAAAAATTAATTTACAATATTATATGCTTACAACACTACATCTAAATTGTTAATTATCACGTGGTTTTTTCACCCTATAACAATAAATTGGAAAAATACACATCTGCTTCCATAAATTATGTGTGTGTAAATTCAGTAGATAAATAACCAGCTACTGAGGATTCTTATTATAAAAGCAGTATACTACTACACGTAGTACACTGTCTGGGATAAAAAAATATAATTCATAATGTATAATCAAATATGTATTTTTCAAATCGGGTGCGCTTATTATTCTACCTTGTATATGCATATTTTTTCGTAACATATTATTTGCCAATTGAGATTATAAACTCCAATACAAATGTATTTTTTATTTATAAAAAAAAATATAGAAATACAATATGTTAATTTTAAGTAATCATCGATCAACATCAATTTCGTGGACGATATTTCTACTAGTTTAATTTTACTAAATCATCATCATACTAACGAGATATATCTTATATAAATATTTATAATCATAACGTAATCTATTTGATCTACGAGACTTAAATATAATAATTTGCTACCTTCTAGTACATCTTCACGTTCATTGCAAATTCATGAAATTTATTATAATTTTCTAAACACGAGAATACGCGATCGTTTCTTATTTGTAGAAATTTAAATAAAATAATAAATAATTATAGATCATCATAGTTATTATATAGATCTTAATGATCATGCCATATGAAATACAAAATAAACAAGATGTAAAGAAAATTAAAGCCTGGTCAAGATCAAAGACAATAGTTAGAATCGACGTCAAGTGGTTTTCAATTAAAAATAATTGATTTTATGTCGTCATCGCTACGTAGCTTAATATTACACTATACGAAAAGTTAAGCCTTAGGCAAGGTGTCATTCTACAATCGAGATAGAAAAGATATTTTAAAAAATATATGGGAATGACGTGAAAATATATGGGAAATGACTATTTCCATGAATAATAACGATTTGTAGTTTCGACCTTTATCTTTCAGGATTGTAGAATCGCTCGTCTAAGCGTTATCAGACAGATAGCTGCACCTAATGAGATTCAAGTGAAATGTACGTAGCGATACCAAAGGTAGATACTAAAATTATTCGAAGTATCATTTTGTGTATAGTCTTACAAATAATTTAATGAATATTCCTTTACAAAATTCGAACTCATCACATATTGACGGTCAAATGCATATTTTTACTTACTGAATACTGATATTAAAAAGCCGTCTGATAAAGAACTGAGTTGTTTCCTGTTGTTGGATTTAGTTTGCTAAATAAATATCCAGTAAAGACAAAGCGCATAATTAAGTAAAGATAAACACAGATGTTCATGCATATAATAATACTACGCGAATACGCTCTAATAAAGCCTTGTACAGTGTGAAGCGACATATTGGAAGAACTAAAACACTAATTTTCATTCATCAGACAGTATTTTTGATATTTTACTCTATAATTTTATTTTTGAACAACAAAGCTGTCAATTCGTTAATACACAAATGTGTTGTAGAGTTTGTGAATTTTGAAGTCGTTTAATTTGTTCCAAAAATGATTATTTTCATTACTGTATTGATGACCTTGTTACAGGTCTTTTTATTAACCCTCGACGCAAAGACGGGGTATTATAAGTGGGACGTGTCTATGTGTATGTCTGTGACATCGTAGCTCCCGAACGGACGAACTGACTTTGATTTTGTATTTTTTTTGTTTGAAAAGTGAATTAGTCGGGAGTATTCTTAGTTATGTTTGATGAAAATTGGTCCAAGATGGTCGGGGGTTATTTAATTTTTAATTTAATTTATAGAAAAACGGTAACGGTGGGAAGAGCGTGTAGTACACTTGCTCTATATTTGAAGTAATTTAATATGACTACTCACTGTCGGTGAGGTTTAAAACGTTCATTTTATATGTCCACATAATGTTCATAAATAATTTTTGTAATATATAAATATCTAGTGTCACGGTGTTTGTGGTCGCACTTCTCCGAAACGACTCGATCGATTTTAATGATTTTTTTTTGTATATTTGGTAGGTATGAGAATAGGTCTTAAAGTATTTTTCAACCCTCCTACCCCCGCCCTCCATTTTTTTTATTGCAATTTTAATATTTTTGTATGAATATAATATACATAGCGACGAACTCGAACCAAGCGAGGGTGAGTCACTATATAACATAAAGCCAAAGAGTTTTTTTTTGTAGATTGAACACAGGCGTAACCGCAGGTTTTACTAGTATTATAATATTATTTAAAAACCGACCATTTTTTTTTTAATTTTAATGGGCACATTAGACAAGCATACAATACGAATTGACAATCTTTTTTGAAGGTATAAAAAGTGGGGCAACTTTAGAATATAGAAAGTTGATTGTAAAGAGGTCGTTCGAACTAAAACTTTTGTACTTGAATAATTTTCTTAACTATTGGATACATTATGTTAAATTCGAGATGTTATTCGTGGTTTGTACCTAATATTTTTATGGCAAAGGCGCGTGTCGCGCTAAAGCAGGTACAATGACCTACATATTTAAAGATGTGTAATAATGATGTCATCATCGATCTCGTCCTTTTCGTCATCTTCTTCTGGAGGCTGCTTAGCGGCTTCTGCAGCGGCAGCCGGATTCTCAGCTATTGCCTTCATACGACGAGCCTAAAATTAAAATTGCAACATGTTTAATAATAATTATATACTCTTTATTGTACACCAAACAAAAAAATACATACAGACATTAATCTACACTACTATTATAGAGAGGAAAGATTTGTATTTTTGTATGTTTGTAACGAATAAACTCAAAAACTACTAAACCGATTTAGATGAAATTTGGTAAAAAGATATTTTGAGACTCCGGGAAGGACATAGAATATTTTTTATTCCGGAAATCATCCCTTAAGGGAGTGAAAATGGGGATGAAAGTTTTATGGGGAATCAACCTAAAAATAAACGAAGATGCACAGCAGGCAGCCTTATCGCTTAAAGTCATCTCTTCTAAGCTAAACTAACAGATAAAAAGAGTGAGAGCAAAACGGTAGGTGGTAGGTATATTTGCTATATTACGAATTGGATATAATTATACGTACAATATTATAAGAATATGTTTACACTTCATTCTTCATTGGACTATTATTAAAAAAAGCTTGTTTGTGTGTTTGTTTGTTTGTTACGTCTTCACGCCGAACCGGCTGAACGAAGTTGGGTGGAATTTAGTATGTACACAGATAGATTATGACCGAGAATAACACTCCTGTTAGAAGTCGTGCGCAAGTCGCTAGTATTATTAGAAACGTTAAAACGTATTTTTGGTTTTTAACCTTTCTGCAATACACTGTGATTTTTTATATTAAATTAGAGATAATGTATGCATATTTAAATTAAATTTAAAAAAAATTATCGCAATAATTATATTTTAATATAACATTTATTTTTTACAACTCTCCTCGGTCTAATGATTATCTGTATTATATTAAAATACTAGCAGAATCCACGGCTTTGATCACGCTCAAATTACAAAAAAACTCTAAAAAGGTATGTTTCATCCCCTATTTTACCCCCTTATGAAATGAATTTCGAAAAATGCTAAAACACATATTTAATTAATTGTATTGAAGAGTATTATTACCAATTTTCGATTTTCGATTTTCGATTGTATTATAAGGTGTTTTCCCCTGGGAAAGAGATGTACTCCCGCGGTAGAAAGTAGCCTATGTCACTCTCCAGACCTCCAACTATCTCCACACAAAAAATCACACCAATCCGCCACACGTTCACACACTGAAAGACAAACAAACACACACAAACACACACACACACACACACACACACACACACACACACACACACACACACACACACACACACACACACACACACACACACACACACACAAACTTTCACATTTATAACATTAGTATGGATTGTAATTTTTTCCAATAAAAAAAAATATTTTTGTACTCACTAAAATCAAACCTACCTTTCTAATATGTAAAATCTCCACGACGATATATCCAGCCACGCCAAGCAGCAACGATACCATTAAAACATATAGCTTCATCCTCGCACAAAGATGAGTTGAATAAGCGTAAGCTACGACAAAACCGGCGCTCTCCCAGAGTCTGTAGTTAGAGAAAGCAGCCTCTTTGTTACGCCTGAACAGTACACCGTATAAGCCTGGAAAAGATATAATGTATCGATTAATAACATTAGTGGTGACATTTAATTTGAACCACAGATCACTAATATATCAGATTTAAAGGTAAAATTTAACAAAAGTACAAATATAATATAATTTCGAATTGAAACAGTCTTTAATGTTTATTTTGATTTAATTATGATTTTATCGAAAGGGACATAACTAATGAAATATACCATTTACCGGGAATCCCTCAGAATGAAATTGATAAAGAAACACTAATCGTTTCTAAATGATTTCTAACCAAAATAATATTACTTACTTTAAATGTTAATTACATACCAGTACAAGTATGAAATGCGGATTTCAGAAAACTGACGGTGCATCAATGAAGCTTGTGCTATTAAGATTTGATACTGCGTCATTTTGTTGTGTTATAAACAAGGGTCACATGCGCTTGACTAATGAATTGAAAAAGTGTGTGTAAAGTGTTGTGTTGTTGTCTTCAATATGTCGAAATTTATATCGAACAAAGAGCATTTGCGGACAGTATTAATTTTTTGTTATCATTTGAAGAAAACTGCTGCTGAATCATACCGATTACTTCGAGAAGCTTATAGTAAACATGCTGTATCGCAAGATACGTGTGAACGTTGGTTTCGGCGTTTTAAAAGTGGTGACTTCGATGTTGCAGACAAGGAACATGGAAGGCCGTCAAAAAATATGAAGATATGGAATTGCAAGCATTGTTGGACGAAGATGATTCGCAAACACAAAATCAACTCGCCAATCAATTGGCGTTGATCAAATCATTGGGCGTTAGTCAACAAGCTGATTCCAACCGGCTACGAGAGATGGGAAAGATTCAGAAGACCGGTAGATGGGTACCACATGAGTTGACTGATAGGCAAATGGAAAAGCGTAAAAACACGTGTGAAATTTTGCTTGCTCGGTACAAAAGAAAGTCGTTTTTGCATCGCATAGTTACAGGAGATGAAAAATGGATTTATTTTGAGAATCCAAAGCGCAAAAAGTCACGGGTGGACCCAGGCGCACCATCCACATCGACCGTAAGACCGAAACGCTTTGGCAGAAAGTTGATGCTTTGTGTTTGGTGGGACCAGAGAGGCGTGGTTTATTATGAGCTGTTAAAACCCGGGGAAACGGTTAATACTAAACGTTATCAAAAACAATTGACCAATTTGAACCGTTTGCTGCTTGAAAAAAGACCAGAATACCGAAATAGGCAACATAAAGTCATTTTTCTTTATGACAATGCCCCATCACATACGGCAAAACCGGTTCGCGAAAAGTTGGAAGCCCTCAACTGGGAAGTTCTACCTCATGCGGCTTACTCACCAGACTTGGCTCCATCCGATTATCACTTGTTTGCATCGATGGGTCACGCACTTGCTGAGCAGCGCTTTGGTTCGTACGAAGATGTGAAAAAATAGCTCGATGAATGTTTCGCAGAAAAAGAGGAAAATTTTTACTGGCGTGGTATTCACAAATTACCCAAAAGATGGGAAAAATGTATAACAAGCGATGGAACATACTTTGAATAAAGCACTTTTTATCAATATTTCAAATTTAACATGGTTTTTTAGAAAAAAAATCCGCATTTCATTCTTGTAGACCTGATAATTAACTTTGTTTTGGGTTTATAAATATTTTTATATGAAAATCAGCGTATTTTCTTAATTTGCTTTGTAGATAAGCTGATAATGTAAGTCGTGGGAAAAACGGAACAGAACAATGGTACGTAAAATATAACTTAGCGCGATCGACTTTGATCCAAACATTGCAAAATGAATGTTTCGGACGATTATATATTTAAGTTGTAGTGTAAGATTGGCTTAAGTTTTTTTATACAAGTGATTGGGTATTGTAATATATGCATACGTATATAAAATAAATAAATATTTTGGGACATTAATACACATGGAAAAGCAGGATAAAATATCTAGAAATAAACTCTGTCGCATATATTATAACGAATAAGTACTCGGTTTACTCAAATTTATTTAAAACTTAAAAGGGCAGTTATGTTACGTCAACTTTGTATTAATTCGGCCTTCTCGATTACTGTTGGCTGTTGCTGTAAGATAGTAGCTAAGGTAACTTATGTCGACATAATTCTGAGTTCACGCTATAATTAAAATTCAATTTATCGAAGCCCAACCCTGAAGACTTGACCTGATGGATTAAAAGGTTATTCTAAAGTTATATTAAACACATTTATCAAATTCTATCAATTTAATATCTGATCTCTGTCTGACGACACGTTTGGCTCAGTTTGTATTGACCTGGTTACCTCAGTTTGTTGGTAATTGCTGTAATATTATATTATATATATATATATATATATATATATATATATATATATATATATATATATATATATATATATATATATACATATCTCTAAAATCTGTTATTGTATATAACAGATTTGAGAGATTCGTGTTATATATAATAACAGATTTTAGAGATATATAAAGTTGTCAATATTTTTGATTGTGTTTTGATAAATAAAGCGCATCACGGAAAATCCAGTAGAGGGATATTAATGAAATTTGGCAAAGATGATTGCTGGTTATCCTGGTCAACATATAAAATACTTTTTACAGTGAAAAAATATCTCATCTCTGAGAAATCTATACTGGTTACTAAGCAATAAAACGTAAGTAGGGACGAACGTGAGCGGAGCGTGGATGAGTCGCTAGTTCAATATAAAATCTAATGAAATATATACTTGTAACGTGTACTTTTCATGCCATCGGTATAATTTCTTGGAACTCTGGTATATTATTGAGTACACGTCGGAAATTGTTTCCTGTCGAAACTTAATAGATTAATAAATAGATATGCTATTTGCCGAAAAGACCGATAGGTACTACCACGTGTACGTGAGAGCCACTCTACACCTGCTAAGTTTAGCTATGACGATTTTTCAGTTATCAGTTATGTTTATACTTCAATATAAAATAACATAAACAATAAATTTTATATTGCCTCGTGCTGGTCTTCGTGATAACGCTAATGTAATTAAGAAATCAATTAAAATCAATTCATGAATGCATTTGTTTATAATTATTTTTCTACCTGAGCATTTATAAGAAAATAATATAAGCGTACTTAGATATTTATTATATTATAAACTAACGGCCTACGGCTCTCCAACTTTCCACGGGTTTGTCCCTAGATTTTAGTATTTTTTAGAGGAACCCCAATTCCTTTTCTAAAATAAAAGTAGCCTAAGTTACTCCTTATAATATCAGCTATCTGCCATCGGTCCAGCCGTTTCGGAGATTAGCCGGAAGAAACAGACAGACAGACAGATTTTAAATTTTGTGTTTTTCTTATAAGTACCGTATATAAATAATTTCATATGCATTTAGTAAAAAGCATTTATTATGATATTACAAGCAGAAACTTCAATTTTATTTATCTGCATAGATTACATAAACAGATAAGGCAAAATATTTGCAAGATTTCGTTAAAAATTTCATTTTTTCTAATTACATAAAACTGAACATTCACTCTAACTGTAAGTTTGCGTGTCGATATAAATAACATCCGTATTCTTAACACGAGGAACTACGAGCAATTACACTCAATACTTTTCTCACATGAACGTTATATTTTCGGCATTTTAATTTAAGAAAAATATATTATCACTTATCTAAAAAATCCAATTTAATGTCAAAAAAAAAATATTACGTAAAAATGGATATCCTCCGATTAAATTATTTAAGCAGGTATTTGTTATCGTATAATGAACGATGAATCAACGCGAATTGTAATATTTTTAACGAAACAAACCAATTACTCGTAATCATTACTTGAGCTTCACGTTTATACATTTTTATGGAAATACTAGCATTGCCCGCGGCTCCGCCCGCGTTTAGGTGACAAAAAACCGAATTCTTAGGTTTTACTATATTATATATATAATATTAGTATACTCTTACATTGCAGTTTTTGTATTTTTTCTCAAAAACGAGATATTTTCCGGCGGTTAAAAGTATGTGATATGTTGACCCGGATAACCAGCTATCATCATACCAAATTACATCAAAATCCCTCCAGTGGTTTTTCTGTGATGAATTTTATTAATAATTTTTTAAATAAATGAATTTTATTATATGTATAGATTATAAATGTGAAAGTGTGTTTGTTTGTTTGTCACAATAAAGGTTGCTTTAAATGGTTTACAAAAATATATATGCTGAAATTGGCAAGAAAAATGTTAAAAATTAAAAAAATATGTACAAAAATATTTTTTATTCTCTTATAAAATTAATGTTAGATATTTTATTATACGGAAAAAACACGTTAAAAGTAATAAATTTTGATTATGGAAAATCAAATCAAAATACAAAATTTTGTATCGCTCACACTACTTTTTAAGCTCATTTAAAATAATGTAAATAGCATCAGAATTTATATAATTGTTAGCAACATACACCTCTTATTATATAAAAACGTGATTTGACGCATATTTTTATCCTACAAAACCTCAATACAAGAAGCCAATGTAAAGATTCCATTCTAAAAATACCATCCTGTTACGAGTTTGCTAATAATTGTTTTTATTCTTGAAACCAGCCAAGTCAGTGATAAAATGGAGTACTAAAATAAGACCTAAGTAAGTAAAACTTTCGCAAGAATATTTAATGAAAGAATTTATCGTCTGACGTCTTGAAGCTGTATAGTATCGTTCTATTTATGCCTAACTTCAAAAAACAGGGGGTTTTTTTTGAAGTTAGGCAAGCAGCAAGTGTGGTTTATTTTGACTGTATTTCATATTTTAATAGAATTTCCAGTAAATAATAATATGAAACGGTTATATAATGTACCCAATAAATTGAAAGGTTGTTTAAAATCAAGATGGTGGTACTAGAATTCAGAATTTTTGGAAAATGATAGATAAATATGTAACCATCTAGTATAAATTATTGTATGTAACTTAATGTGAAAACCTATGTCAAATGACGTCGTTAATGGCCTTAGATGTTAAAAAGCGACCTAAAATCTGTACATATAATAAAATTGTAACTAAGCCGAATCTGTACACTAAATATTTTTTGGAAAACCTTACTGAAATAAACATTATTATCGATACAGAGGCCGAATCTATAGTTTTTAGAATTTTTGTCTGTCTGTTTGTTACCGCATCACAGAAAAACTACTGAAGGGATTTTGATCAAATTTGGTATGGTGATCGCTGGTTATCCGGGTCAACATATAGGATACTTTTTACCGTGGGAAAATATCTCATTTCTGAGAAAAAATACAAAAACTGCAACGTAAGAGTATACTAATATGTAAAACCTAAGAATTTGGTTTTTGGTCATCAGAACGCGGGCGGAGCCGCGGGCAATGCTAGTATATCCAAATAAAACTGTATAAGCTATGTTACGTACGTACAAATTATTTAATTCCGTATAAAAAATCGTATAACATTAGATGCTTAATTTACGTCAAATAAAGAAGAATGATACTTAGGCATTCATTTAAAAAAACCAAGGTTATTTATAGCTTCAAAAAAGTATACGTTCACGATAAGCAGAAACGTAAAATTATTGGACACGCTTCGGTTGCGCAGGCGCAGGTATACCGTATACAGTATACACTACACTCACTGCATGTACAGTGTACACTTAAGAGTAGGTATATTAAAAAGATTTTTTTTAAAACACAAAACTACAAAAACTGCAATGTAAGAGACATTGCAGTTTTTGTATTTTTTCTCAGAAATGAGATTTTATCCTGTGGTAAAAAGTATCTTATATGATCACTCGGATAACCAGCTACCACTATATCAAATTTCATCAAAATCCCTCGAGTGGTTTTTTTGTGATGCGGTAACAGACAGACACAAAAATTCTAAAAACTATAGATTTGGCCTTTGTATCGATAATAATGTGGATTTCAATAAGATTTTACAAAAAATATTTAATGTACAGATTCGGCTTAGTTACAATTTTATTATATGTATAGATAAATTAGAATGAGAAGGCTTGTTGTTAAGAACTGATTGTACATATTCGTGATCAAACCCGACAGTTTTATACATTGAAAAATAAACAAAGTAGATATTTAAAGTACTCTTCAAAGCTTACAAATTCAATAATATTCCATCAACGTGATATAATAAAATGATATAATAACAAAGTAACTTAGAATAGACTCAATGGCCTTCTGAGGATCTCTTGTGTCTTCAATTACAAACAGCAAACCGTATTAATGTAGTGTTTTCTTGACCGCAAAAAATATTATTTATGTTAGCAAGATTTACATAGGAATTGTTGTAAAAAATGTACTGAATTATAAATTATCTTTAGTTATTTTCAGCAATTACGGACATCAACTATAACTATTTATACGTTTTTGTAAGCTTGTTGTTTGTTCCTCACTCTCACTTAAACGATGAGACGAATTTACTTGTACATCTTATACACCTGGAGTAATGGACCTACATGTGATGTTAGTACTAAAAATTACTAGAAGATGGCGCTGATTGTTTGACAAAATATGAACATATATAATTATGTACACACAATATTATACCTATATACCTATATTAAGAAAACTCGATGTTTTTGTATTGAGCCGGAAAGAGCACGTGGAGGTACTATACTTTTGTCTTCTGATATAATAAGTAATTACATATATTTATTTATTTCAAAATATATAATTAAAACACGACTCGCTGATTACCATTTTTATTTGATTTTTTATACTTGCGACTCGCCCTCGCTACGCTCTGGTTTGTCCTTATATTATGACGCTTCGTATATATTTTTCCCGATCTAAAAAGTATTCTTAAGGTTGACCCGGATAGCCAGATATCACCATGACAAATTTCATCAAAATCTGTCCAGTGGTTTTCTCGTGACCCGTTCCCAGACAAAAATTCTTAAAGCTATAAATTCGGCCTCTGTATCTATAATAATGACTATTTCAATGAGATTTTCCAAGAAATATTTAATGTGCAGATTCGACTGGATATTGTATAAAGTATAATGAATATTTTTTTATTATTCATTTGTCAATTTTTTTTTCCTTATATTCGTAATATAAGGAAAATCATTTTGTAGACCAAAAGTCGGAATACTTTGTCGATTAATTTTATTCATATACTTTTTTTCTAAAATAGACAATACCACACGTTAAACCTAATGGGAAATATTATATTTTAAAACTTACCATTAACTTGAGTTTGCCATACAGCATCGCCAACACCCCATAAACCAGATATCACAAAGAACGTTGATGGTGTTTCAGGGTTCGGTCTCCAGATTAAAAGCCACACGATGAGTCCAAGGTGAAGAGCTGCCCCCATCACCAATATTGGGAATCGTCCGATATACTTCATGGCTGTACCAAAAAGAAGCGAACAAAGCGCGTTCACGACTCCGAAGCAAATCATTACGTAACCGATAGAACGAATTCCAAGAGCGCAAGATACATACGCCTGAAACAAAAATTAATGTCTCCATTATTGTGTGATCAGAGAAATGCAGTAATTCTAATTTTATATTTAATAGCTTTAGATCATAACTCGTATTAGATCAGATTGTTATGAAGGCTTTTATTAAAATCTACCTATTTTCGTATAATCAACCAGAAAGTTAACAAACATTATAATACTACAACGTGCCTTTAAATACATATGACTATACAATAAAGTTTTTATATATATCTAGCGACTCACCCTCGCTTCGTAGTTCTAGGTACGTTTTAAACGGCTAATATTGTATAGATAGACTATATATCATACTATGTATATAGGTATGATGAGTTGTTGTGGGTTGTATTATAACGTGTTTTCCCGTGGAAATGAAATAATCTCCCGCTGTTAAAAGTAGCCTGTCATTCTCCAGCCTATGTCCACAAAAATCACGCCAAACCGTCACTTTGTTTCAACGTGAAAGAAGGACAAACAAACAAATATTTTTTTTGTGTATATGTATGTATGTAGTAGGTACCTACTTTGAAATATTTTGTATTTCATATATATTTTAACCATATATAAATGTATAGTAAATTTAGGATTTACTTACTTGTGTATAATCGGCACCTATGAAAGCCTGCTCCATACCAATCCACAGTGTGATTGGGATGAGTAGTTGTTGGTTGGGTTTCTTCAATTGATATGCAGTAGCCGAGAGCAGCTGGATCCCTGACAACTTCGCTGTATCGGCAGTCCTTTGTTTCTCACCATACCTTCATATAAACTATTATGTTAATATTTTTAACCGATGTCCAATACATATAGATAGATCGCTACCAAATGGCTAAAATTATTCATGACTAAATTTAGTTTTGTTTATGCTTGAAAAATCTAATACTACGTTTGCACAACATTCTAGATTCATTAAAGTCTGCCAAGACAAGGAATAAATTGGTGGAATAAGACAAATTTCATAAAAAAACTAACAATGAATATTCAACGAGGTATTGTAACAGGCGTTAAATTAATTTTGAAGACGATAATTGCTATCCTTCCTTTTGACTGTGAAGTTTTTATACGTTACGAGATGTAATTGCCTGATCGAATAATTATGATTGGTATAAATTAAATACACTAATTTCTGACTACAATATATTAGAGCTTCAGATATTTTGCAGTTTTATTATTTTTTTTGTTTTTTTGGGAAACAAAGGCACCATTTTCAAGATCTTGCCAGACAGACGTAGATGAATCACCACGACAAAAACGGACCAGAAAAAGCAAAATTAGTTTTAATTGGCAAGAAAAAGTAAATATGCAACTGGTGTAACTCGACGCCGCGCAATACGCGAGTAACATGTTACAAGATAGCTTTGCAGACATTGCTTAATGGACTTATCCAGTGAATCCAGTGGTGCAACTTACTAGTAACCCAACATTAGTCTTCTGTCCAATAATTTCTTATAGAAGACAAAGATAAATTTGTCATTTATTTGCTATTTCCTTAATAATTAATTCAATTCGATTTTCTTTGTAATGGCTTCCATAATATCCAATTAATTTTATAAGTGTGAAAGTTTGTGAGGATGGACGGATGGATGTTTGTTACTCTTTAGCTTCAGAACGGTTGAATGGATCTGGATGAAATTGGTCACAGGAATAAATTATAGTCTGGAATAGCGTATAGATTACTTTTTATCCCGGTAAAAGTTCCAGTGGGATAGAATTGTTTTTGTCGAGGGACGAATTTAAAGCGAAGTGAGAGGGTAATTCGCTAGTTATTCATATATTACTAATCTACATGACAAAAGGAATAATATAATTTAATCATATATGTACATACACTGTTAGTACATTTATTGTTAAAGCTTTTCTATGTGAAACGGGCTCCTACTCGTATTACAAATGAGAAAGTTGGTGCTTTTTAACTGCTTCACACACAAACAGCTCGACGGATTCTGATGAAATTCATTACACGCATAGACTAAGTCCGGGAGTAGTATATAGGATACTATTAAGCATGCATCCATTCGAAAGGAGTATAAGTCGTTAGTCCTCGATCTCAATATGGAAATCATTAAAAAGTATAGTAGTTAAACAAAATTATGTATACCTAGACAATGGATCAACAAGTAACGCGACCATCAAAACAGCGACTACAACGCAAGCGAGATATATAGCACTGATTTCATAGATCTCGCTGTCCGGTGGCCGGTGCAGGTTCTGGTTATCGTGATGGCCGCCTCCGATCATGCAGAAATTAGCTCCGCATGTCAAAAATGTATTGCTTGTGTTCTCTTTGGACGTATTTCCACTACTGTGTACTCCAGAAGAAAATACTGTTAGAAATGGAAGAATTTTAATTACTCAAATTGGTATAAAATTATATATCTAATGTTATAGCAATGCAACTTAGAGGTAAATTATTCTTACAAATAATTAAAAGAATTTGTCTTGCGAACTGTCAAAAAAAGCCTTAATATCTTTTGTTATAAAAATTCTGAAAAGAATCTGTTAATAAGTACTTGCAGTAATTAGGATTTTTAATAGCAGAAAAACTTTGACGGATGAGCGCGATGCGTCAAAAGAAACACATTACAGAACGAATTCCGTGTAAAATTTACCTCGCTTCTCTAGTCATACAAAAATATTTTAAACTTACCTAAGCTAGAAATAAGGTTTCCCCATAGTTCAGCAGTCTGCCATGCCAGGAAGAAGAAGCCAAAGAATCTGACAATGATTCCATCGACGGCTTGATCTGTTAATTTAGCGTACACACTTCCAGCTTGAGTCAGATAAGTAGCTTTAGAGGTCCACATGGGGGCCGCTCCTAGGCCAACTATCACTCCAGCAGGCACAAGTGTATAGAAAGCGGGGAAGAATTGAGCGCCAATGTACGGTGCGTAACAAAGCATGGAAAGGCAAAGGGTCCATTTTACTGTCAGCCTCTTGATAAGGAACGTTGGAACAAATATACAAGATACGACAAGTGCCGCGTAAATGGAACTAAGAGAAACTGTTCCAAGGCCGTCTGCAGCATTGATGGATGATTGAAGATTGGCGGTTCCTTGGAAAGCAGTGAACTGCACCATAAAGGCCGCACTTACAGCTGCTACGTTCTTTAATATTCTCCATTTCTCATTTCTGGATAGCTTCACTTTGCCTGAGGCGTAAGAATCGTCTTCCGTAGGTAGAGGTGGGGGTTTGACGATATCGTCGTTAGAGTCTCTATCGTGTTGATAGCCATCGTTTTTAAATCCAGTTTTAACAGTATACACTGAATCCTTGTCCGGCCGGTGGTCTTCACAGCCGCCACCGTGCGTCGCAGTCATACCGTGTTCTCGTTTCGCCCTGAGGACAAAATTGTTTAATTAGATACAACACTTACATTATTAGAATATACTCTATTAATATACGTATATTACAAAGACAATATTTTCATATGTTTATATAGCATGTATTATCAAAAGTACTTTAAGTAAAGTCCTTCCTTAAACGCTTAATATAATCAAACGCTTCAACGTATAAGGCGATGAGATTCTATTGAGACGAAATAAAAAACAATCGATGAGGCTCGCACTTCTAATCGCAAACGGCGCCCAAGTCTCGCACAATGATACATACGTACCGTGTTGCAATTGTAGAAGCGATTTCTGTGACAATTCCAATTTGATTCGCATTCGACACCACAATGAGCAACATCGACTGAGTACACATCATTCTATTGTACTGTTTTCACATACTCTTTCGTCATGACATAATTGCACCGCATGAAAACTATAACTGAATGAAAATCAGCCTTTTTAAATTCAGCTTTACGCATCGTTTTAACAATTTACTACCTATGTATATTTGGCTTGCCTTTGGAAAATTAGGTACTGAATTTAAATATGCATGGAAATGTTAGTAAAGGCTTTTATAGAGGGTTGTTTTTACTGTAAACTAATTATTATTAGACGCTGCGCTACTGTTGCTCAAACCTAGTAATAATTATTGAAGTTTCTATCCCACGGGAACCGTACATTTCCGGGATAAAAGTAACCTATGTGCTATTTCAGGCTATAATTTATCTCTGTGCAAAATTTCATCCAGATCCGTTCAGCCGTTCTGGCGTGAAACAACGTAACAAACATCCATCCATTCGCACAATATTTTACCTTTATAATATTAGTACATATAATTTAGATACCATACTTAGATAACTCCAGGATTTTTATCTCCTATACATTATTTCTTATAAATTCAAATTCTTAAACGTTATTTTTATTTACCTACCTACCTATATTTGGCTAAAACGTCATAAACATGTGGTGTCAAAACAATCAATAAAAATATACGAGTAAATTCACAAGCAAGCCGTTTAAAAAGGACAAAAGCATATTAGCGGAGTCAGATGGTGAAACCTCGTGTATTTATTCACCTAAGGTATGCGTCCAAAACAATTCAATGTTCTATTGTGTTACGCCATAGGTGTAGTACTTATATATTTGATGTTATATTATTGATGTTAGTTAAAGATGTTGTCACTTGCTTTGTCCATTGCCTGCTTACGACTGCTAATTTGAAACGTGGATCGAAAACTTGCATTACACATACGTTGGTATACACATTGCTACGTCAGTTCTGAAAATGTTAATTTCAGCAGACCTATGCCCGATTTCACCAACAACCCATAAGCTACCACCTACGTATGGGATCCCTAGTTTAAAATTCTCCTAAACTAGCCCCTAAATTAAATTTCGTTTTACCATCGTCTTTAAGCCCATATTCCGAGCACCTAAATTTAGGTGGAATTTTAACATTTAGGTGACCCCTAACTGTCGGTGAAACAGAAACTGTCCCCTGACAGCCCCCTAACCATGCTTAGGGGATCTCTTAAACTTAGGTGACGTTGGTGAAATCGGGCACTAATCCTGTATACAGAGATCTATAGTTAATCTTTGTATAGCTAACTTACTGGTATATACATATAATAAAATTCTGAGTCGGATCTGTACATTAAATATTTTTTTGGAAACTTTTATTGAAAAAGTCATTGAATCGAAGAGCCCGAATCTATGTATAGATTTAGAATTTTTGTCTGTCTGTCTGTCTGTCTATTTGTGAACGCATCACAAGAAAACTACTGGACATATTTTGATGAACTATCACCATACGATAGTTGGTTATCCGGGTCAACATATAGGATACTTTTTACTGCAGGAAAATATCAAATCTTTGTGAAATCTATACTAAACGTTAAAACGTAGTCTTAGTTATTACATAAATATTTAACAAAATGAAGAATAATTTTACAATATATACAGAATTATACTAATATTAATAATAGGAAAATACGATAGTGTTATAAACGTGAGTGATTGTGAATATGCCTGGGTAAGTGTGTGTGTGTGTGTGTGTGTGTTTTGAAAGAAAGCTTATTCTAGATTTAAAAAAAAATTTCGTAATTCTTAACAAACGAGTAGAGCTGTCGACAGAAACTAGTCAAATATAATTCTACCACTAAAAGGTATAATCTGTTACAGACCTTATGTATACATCTACTTTGCCGGCTAGCGTAACTAAAACCTTCCCACGGTACGCGTTATTATTCGCACTTCCTCTGATACCTGTAATAAGGCTCAAAGACCAATTGGCAAAAAACCATGTCCGTAAATTGTGCTGTGTTTTAGACTGTTCCATTGGATTTTGAAAATTCAATACCACTGACCATTTTCAAACAAAATTTAGCTGGAGTGCAAACATTCGTGTTTATCACACAAATTAATTCCCCCAGCGAGTCTCGAACCCGCGACCCCTGGCATAGCTATTCTAGGGTCACTACAAACTCAACCAAACGTGTCGTCTAAGATATACTTATAACATATAAAGTTTATTAAATTGAAATTCACTGTCCACATGTGTACTTAATTAGAATCATTCAAGAAGAGAAAACATTATACTTTAATTAACGAATTGTCTTCAACCTTCGCGAGTAAACGGCGACCTCGATTTAGTTTAATGCACCTTTAAATTACAATATCAAGGAATCTTCGTACTTTCAAATATATTTAACCCTTTATTGCTTTCAATAAAGCGATCGTTGAATTTATTCTTGAATGCATATAATTAAAACATTATTTTCTTCCAGAAGAAATGTTACATTTTTGACCCCCGAAGCAAAAGCGACGGGGTGTTATAAGTTTGACGTGTGACTGTCTGTCTGTGTGTCTGTTTCCTGAACGGATGAACCCATTTTGATTTTGTTTTTTTTTTTTGTTTGAAGGGGAATTAGTCGGGTGTGTTCTTAGCTATGTTTGAAGAAATTCGGTCCAAGATAGTCCGGGGAATTTATAAATTTTTAATTTATCATGAATGAAATTCGTTAAACAAAACATTGGTTTTACAAAAAAATAACTAAAGATATAGTGAAATATTTAAATGTGTTAGTAGTTAAAAAGAAATAACCATCAACTTCTACGAAAATCCATTTACAGTATGGTACTAATAAAAGTTAATCCGCGCGTATACTGTACTCAAGAGAAACTTGTTTCCAAAGGACACCATGTTCCGACGTGTGGCGCATCTTGACCGATATCCATATTACCGCGCTTCAATCACATTTTGTTGAAGTCAAAATTAACATAGTTACATCATGTAGAATCTATATTTATACCACAGACTAGCTTTTGAAGTTATTCGTTTGACACATTTGGAAAAAAATATGAGAGTTTACGATGCGCGTGCACACCGACAGCCATAAAGCGACATGATGAAGTTAGCTGCATTCCTTTTACAAACGGAGAGTTGTGACATACGGGATGAAATCTTTAGCTATTTTTGTTCTGTTACGCCAAAGATGTATAAAATCTTACGTGCGTACATAAGTATACACACAGGTTTTTTTTTGCAGATTTTTTAAGCATTATGTCACATCCATAAAGAAACATATAGTTCTGTACTCACTTCACGTTTTAAGTTTTGAATTCCATCTTACGATACGTATTAAATACATTATTTTTAAACTAGCAAAACCACCTTTTAGAAAATATTAATACTTTCTAATAGTCTATCTGTATCTCAATTAGACCGCATAATTTTTAGTACAAAGTGATGTTTGATAAAATTACAGTACGCATTTTCATGGTCACAATTATTAATTCCTATTGTAATATCGTGAAGTATAGCTTAGATATATATTATAATACGGGGTTGTCACTTCACCAATTAAGGGGTAATGAGATTAATGAATACAAATTTTGTTTAACCACGGAAGCATTAAACATGTTACATAAATTGCCCAAGGTCGGAAGACAATGGCTAAGAGCAAACAATAATAAAATATAATTTGTAGGAACTTGAATAATTTTAGGATTTTTTATTCTAAGTGATATTTGGTTTTAAAGCTGAGTATTACTATCGAAATATTATTTTTATATCATAACATTTTAAGTATGTATATATTAAAGTAGGATTTTAGGTTGATTTCAAAGTATATTTATTACAACCGACCCACCTTCGCTTCGCTTCGAGCTTCACTACCTCCCAAATTCGATACTCTACCCAATCGGAAAATTGCCAGAAACAACTGTACCTTATACTGCTTATGGTCATTTAAGGCTTTCACTATCTACAAATTTCATTAAAATCGATCAAGCCAGTAAGCAAGATTCTTGTTCTATCTTTTATACCGAGGAACTTTTTTCATGAGAGAGAAATAATTCTTTTCATTTTCTAACTCAATATGAACTAATTATTCTTCAATCTCAGACTTAACTTTGCAGTCTACCTATATTCTTACTAAATTTAATTCAAATCTGTCCAGGCAGTTTACTAAATACATATAAAATTAAATACGGTACTTATAAGAAAAACAAAAAAAAATTAAAAGTTTAGTGTGTCTATCTGTATCTGTGTGTATCTGTTTGTTATGGCTAATCTCCGAAGCGGCTGGACCGATTTTGACGGGACTTACACTGGCAGGTATCTAATTTTATAAGGAATTACCTAGGCTATTTTTATTTTAGAATAAAAATTAGGGTTCCACTCAAAAAAATGAAAACGTACGCACTCGAGCGAAACGAGGGTAAGTCGTTAGTCATTAATGTCAGTATTTGTATTAGCATAGTGAGAAATACGATATAAAATAAATCAATTTATATAAATAATTCAATGACCTATATCCAAATAGTATATCTTCATCACACTTGTTTTACATATGTATTAATTCGTTAAATATGAACGAACAAGTAAAACTATCTGTTCATTTCACATCAACTGTCTGTATGTATGTATATGCTAATTCATTTATTTAAATTGCTGACGTTTAGTGATACGGATGTATGTTTTTAAATAAATAATAATAATAATGTATGTTTAAAACAGTTTTAGTAATACTAGTTGCTGTCTGCAATTTTACTCATATATGTTGAGATATATGTTGGAATATTAACACACGGCACCATCTAGTTCTATGGTAAGCTACGAGGCTTGTGTTATGAATACCGGATATTCGATATATATAACTTTTAAATACATACATATTATAAATATAAACACCCATGGCTAGAGTACAAACATTGTGTTTTTTCATTAAAGATGTAGATAAACTTAAAAGCAAAATCTTATCTAAGTACAAAATTTCATTCTTTTTAGCCGTTCCCGAGATGCACGAAATTAATGTAAAATTTTACAAGAATTGCTCATTTAATATTATAAGATATAGACTTTAGACAGTAAGCCTAATACCACATATTTAATAGTTTTTAGACAACTCAATATAATTGATTGTTAAAATAATAAATAACCTGTTACAATAAATGAATGTTCCTCGCGGAGTGAATAAAATTTAATACCAACAACATCTGAGTGTATTACACTTAGTATAAACTAACGATTCACCCTTACTCTGCTCTTCACGCTTAGTACCTATATATTTCTTAGAGCTGAGATATTTTCTCACAGTAATAAGTATCCTATATACTGATCCGGATACTCAGCTGTCATCATACCAAATTTCATCAAAAATTTTCAAGTGGTTTTCTCGTGATGCGTCCCCAGACAGACCGACAAAAATATTAAAAACTATACATTCGGCCTCTGTAACGATTTTTTTTGTAAAGGTTTTCCAAAAAAATATTTAATGTACAGATTCGACTCAGAATTTTATTATGTGTAATATTGTATATAGATTAATTTATTTCGAGACCAGTTTTCGTAATTTGCAAATTAATGGATATTGTAAAGACAACTTCATATATTTGTACGTAACTGCACTACTGCAAACGTCATTTATACATTTTCAGTTTTTCTATCAAAAAAATATTTTTTTTTGTAATTTAGGATATCTTTTAAATAAAAAAAATCTAATCTATCAATAGATAAAATACAAAAAATATTTTCATTTTTAAGGATATGTTCGATTTAATAGGATGTTCTTCTATATGTTATATACAATGAAACAAATCCCATATCCCATAATCTCATGAATATTATAATAAATGGGAAAGTTTGGATGGATGGATGTTTGTTACTCAATTACGCCAGAACGGCTGAACGGATATAGATAAAATTTGACACAGTGATAGATTATGGTCTGGAATAACACATAACTTAATAAAAATCTCGGGAAAAGTACGGTTCTCGAGGGATAGATTTGTTTTTGTATTATTATAATGTACAAGTAAAGCAAGAAAATAAAACTGTACCAGATATTTTTGTCGTAATTCGCATCGTCTGAACTCGCCCTAAAAGAACAGGTTACACAAACCGGCTCTTTTGAAAGTTTTCTCATTTTCAATACAATCATATTACAAGCAAGAGTAGCTTTTGTAAATTTATCAAATTATTATGTACTTATTATGTTTTGCATAATTAACTTCAAATTTATTTATAAAAATTGTATTTATATAATACTTGCTAAATTACTTAGAAAGTAAGCCAAGA
Source organism: Brenthis hecate (assembly GCA_951806755.1). Lineage (NCBI taxonomy): Eukaryota > Metazoa > Arthropoda > Insecta > Lepidoptera > Nymphalidae > Brenthis > Brenthis hecate. The sequence goes on from OX638251.1 coordinate 23,283,033, forward strand.
TTTTATTTATAGTATCAGCAAACGATAACCGCACGGGCCTCCCTTCAATATGAGCGGATCAGGCCATAGCCTACCACGCTGGCCAAGTGCGGGTTGGCGGACTTCACATGTCTTTCGAAAACTTACTAGGTTCTCTCAGACATGCAAGTTTCCTCACGATGTTTCCCTTCTATGGTATTCACTTTGGAAATGATTCGCACATACGAATATCAGAGATGCGAGACCCGGGAATTGAACCCGCTTCACTCGGTTTCCCAAGCAAGCTACCACTGAGCTACCACTGCCTTAATTGATTTATAGTAAAGCTATGTATATTATTTGAAATATCGCTGTATTATGTTAGTATGCTACTCAGTAGGTACTCATGTTAAAACGGGGGACGGACGATTTTGTTGAGTTTTAGTGTGGAATTTTCGAGCCGGTGAGTCCCACATAACCACTTGTATTTTGTCTACAGATGGTATGCGTAAATGCATTCCCCAACATTAAAAAAAAAGAGGTATTCATGTAAGCGAGTAAATTCGCGACTTTATAATGCATTGAAATGAATATTTTTAATTTGTAATGCTTGTCGATTAAAATATTATTGCGAATATATATATATATATATATATATATATATATATATATATATATATATATATATATATATATATATATATATATATATATATATATATATATAGGCAAAGATAAAACAGTCCAGAAACTTATTCTCCTGTTTGTCAATCTTTTTTTTATTTGGCAGCTATTGATGAAGTTTAGCGTTTTATCTGGGTCAACATATCGGATACTTTTTACTGCCGGAAAATATCTCATCTCTGAGAAATCTTATACTAAACGTTAAAACGTAAGCGATAGTGAGTCTCTAGTATGTTATATATGTATATGGTTCATATACACAAATTTCTTAAAATTATGCCTAAACGATTGTAGGAATGTAATCTGTCAAAGCCCCGATTATATATGGCTTAATGGAAAGAAAAAACAACGTCGTAGTCGTCAATGGAACAGATGAAAATAAACGTCTTAAAGAAAGAGAATGGTGATTTTTGTTTCGAACGTATTTGCTTTTATCTGGTAGAGAAACGTTGAAGTGTCACAAGAAAGCCGATGGCCCTGATTTTTTAAAAATATAGTTTATTAAACAAAGACTGTTTTAGACTACTTTTTATTAAAAAAACATTAAATATTCTCATAAATCTTGATCTATATAGCATCAGGACATAGACAGGTCGAGTCGCTTGTATATAGAATTAGGTTAACTACGCATTTACTGCGTGCTATATAGGTTCAGATAGGAGGAAAATTTAATTTCATATCTACTTGGATACTGGTTTTGAACGGGTTTAAAGAGGAAGACGTCTGGGATGGAGACTTTGGCATGTAACAAAAAAGTTTTGTTTATACAACTACTGGCTGTCGTAATTGTACAGCCGATCGCTTTTTGGTATGCGATTCCGGGTTCAAATACTGCGTTGAGTAAGGTCGTTTCGTTTTAGTAGTGTAAATACATAAAGGATAGTTGGTTAGCGCTTTGTCTTGTTGAATTTCAATTACTTGATACTGATTGATAAAAAATGTTATGATTTGTTGTTTTTATGAGTATATATACATATATGTATTGTTCTATCTACGTATTATTATAGGTATGAATTATTCTATCAATCCTTTGAAAATATAAAACTAACGACATACCCTAGCTTTACTTAGTGCGTGTATGCTCTTTAGAAGTTCTATTTATTATAATGTATTATATTTATTTATATATAGGCAGCGCCACCTTTTATAATTTTCATTATTTACAGAACCCTATATGTTACTGGATATAAAATTAATATGATTTTGGTTATAATTTCATTTCTTGTAACACAATAATAAAAAAAATATTAAAATATCTTGAAACTCTATCGTCTAAGTACATCCGGTACTTACCGGCATCACTTGTAAAAAAAAACTAATATACTAGTGTATAATATACATATAATATTACTAGACTTAAGTACTGCGATGAAAAGGATTATGATATTTATCTCGTTAATAAACAATTCGTGCAAAAATAAATAATCAGTAGGGGTAATGATTATGAACTAGAAAAACCTACAGATAAGATCAGAATTTTACAATATACATGTATTTAGTTTATAGATCAAATTAAGGTCCCACTGCCGGGCACGGGCCTCCCTCCAATACGAGGGGGACCAGGCCGTAATCCACCAAACACTGGAAAACTTGTTAGGTTCTCTCAGACATGCAGGTTTTCCCACGACATTTTCCTTCACCGTAAGACAACTTAAATTTTGTAGATAGCAACGGAAAGATTATCATATATATCATTTTTCGGAAAATAGCAATGGTTACTATGGCAACCTAATTCAAACTATTTCGTTATGGTCCACTTTTCTGATTTTAAAGACGTTACACGTCGAAAGGAGTGAGCATGCAGCTATGGTACAACTTCAACAAAAATTACCTACTTCGAATAAATAACCTTAAATTTTTTTTAAAATATCTCACGTAACCTTTATCGTAATATGTCACTATACATTTAAAAAAAGCTATTATAAAAACTTTTAAGCCAATATTATAAGTATGTAAGAGTCTACATAGTTTTTTCTAGCAGGAAGAGGAAATGAGATAAACTAAAAAAAAAAACATTTAACAAATCCTATATTAAAAATAAGTAAAGCCGCAGTGAAAAGCTAGTATGACGAAAACATATTGTTTATAAACTGTTGATATGTAGACAGCGTGGCCATACAATAAGTTAAGTTTATCGCTCACATCACCACGCTTTATCGTTAATCGTGAACAATTATTTGCGGCTGCATCTGGACAAAAGTGGATAAAACTGCAAACGTTTGGACTTTCTGGAATGAATCAGTCATTGCTCTTAGCTTACTGCCTTATTACTGTTGTACTTACTCAATATTTTATATACTTTCATACGTATGATGCCAATATTTATGTATATTTTTAGATGATACTAGCTACTCACCTTCGCTTCGCACGGGTTCCGTCCCTAAGTTGATTCCCAATACAAACATTCATCCCTATTTTCTCCCCCTTAAGGAATGATTTCCAGGGTAAAAAGCATCCTTTGTCCTTCCCAGGGTCTCAAACTATCTTTATATCAAATTTCATCGAAATCGGTTCAGTAGATCCAGAGATTACCCCCTACAACGTCACAAACTGACAAACTCACAAACTTTACCTTTTTATAATATTAGTATAGATGTGGGACACAAAATATTGTAATTAACGTCTTGATATACATAAAATTGACATTTACATAACATAATAACATGTTGCAGTTTAATTAAGTATATAGACAGTATTTAGTGTCGTTTGCATTCATACTTAATGAATGATTGCACTCATGACTAAGAGCGTTTGAAAGTGACATAAACAAGCGGCTATAAAGTGACATGCATAATCGTTCTATACATATAATAAAATTCTAACTGAGTCGATTCTGTATATTATTATTTTTTTGGAAAATCTTATTAATATAGTCATCATTATCGATATCATTACTATCGATACATAGGCCGAATCTGTAGTTTTATAGAATTTTGGTCTGTCTGTCTGGGAACGCATCATGAAAAAACAACTGAACAAATTTTGTTGAAATTTAGTATGACGATAGCTAATTATCCGGGTCAACATATAGGATACTTTTTCTGCGGGAAAATATCTCAGTATTATTTTATTATTACACGCACAAATTATATTTATACCCAATTTCAATGAAACGATAGCGCTATCATATTATATTCATAGTTAGCGTTTACTTCATATTAACAAAATATATTAATGCAGAGAAAACCAAAGGCATTAACTAGTAACAAATGTTATTTATATTAAACTAGCTTGCTTCCCAATACAAACCTTCATTCCCATACTCATCCCCTTAAGGGGTGATTTCCAGGATAAAAAGTAATTTATGTCCTTTCTAAGGTCTCCAACTATCTTCTTACCAAATTTCAACTAAATTGGTTTAGTAGATCCAGAGATTATCCTCTACAACTTTACAAACTCACAAACTTTACCTATTTATAATATTTGTGTAAATTAGTTGTGTTTAGTATAGATTTCTCAGAAATGAGATATTTTCCTTCAGTAAAAACTATCATATACGTTGACCCGGATAAAAAGCTATGATTATACAAAATTTCATCAAAATCTGTCCAGTGGTTTTCTCGTGATGCATTGCTAGACAGACAGACAGACCAAAATCCTACAAACCAATATTCGGCCTGTGTATCATTAATAATGACGACTATTTCAAATTTACCAAAAAAAAACACGATTCGACTCAGAATTTTATTATATGTATAGATAGCAATAAATTTTGCGGGTGCTAATTATAGATTATAATATAATTAGTTTCCACGTGAGTGCAACACTTCCCGTTTCCAACCGGCTCTTAGCACGCGACTTGGCCCTTAGTTATACATACATATATTTGATATTTCACAGTATAAAATTTTATGTAGTGGACATTATTTTTTACTGAGGAAGATAGTTATTATTGCTCCACTAGAAATCATAACGATTATCCGCAATGTATATAAAGATTGGGAGTGATTTATTTTGAGATGATCACAGCAGTATTATAAATGTAAACTTTTATGTATGTGTGTGTGTTACTCCTTTACGCAACAAAGGTTGGACTTTACCTATAGGCTGTTAATAATCAAAATTGTCAAGAGATGGCGTTACGTGTTTATTGTTTATTATATTACCATTACAAAAGGTATTCTTATTAAGATTGACATCGGAATCTTTTGAAAAGTTTTGTTTACATATTTTTTTGCGAATTATTCCATTTAATGAGTAGTATATAAGTAAAAAATGCGTGTATTATAATATTTTCCACTTGAGTGTCAGAAAAAAATCATAAATATTATAATGCGGCATAGTGATGATAAAAATACCAGAATTTTAAGTTACATTTTTAGGGTTCCATACCCGAATGGTGCCGACACAACCCTATTACTATGCCTCCTCTGTCCGTCCGTCTGTCAGAGGCCTGTAACCTATAACTCATAAGCCGTAATAAGTAGAGAGTTTAAATTTCCACAGAGTAGGTATTTCTATTGCCGCTATGCCAAAAAATAATAAAAATAAATAAAAATACAAGAAACATTTTTAACGTTCATAATCAATCATCGAAGTTAATATATATATATATATATACATAGTGTAAAAGTCATATTAATAAATGGTACATGTACGATAGTACAGAACTCGTGTGCGAATTCGACTCGCAGTTGACCTATATTTTTAATCGTATTTTGTTTAATTTAATTGTCGTCATCGTGATTCTTTTAAAATACCATTATTGAATGTAGCTGTTAAATGTAAAGCTAAATAAATCTCTGACAGACACACATACTTATTTATACTACTATATTGATAATTTTAAGATTATAATTCTAAAATATATGTACATAAATTAAAAACGGTTTAGATTTTCCAGATCATATACCTAAGCACAAATAGATAAACTTAAATATAACTAAAATAAAACTTCTTCCATGATTGTCTATATCTAGATGTGCATATAATCAACGTTTAATGTTGCTTGCTTGCCAATACAAACTTTCCCATTTTCACCCCTTTAAGGAATGATTTCCGGGATAAAAAGTATCATGTGTCCTTCCCAGAGTCTCAAACTATCTTCTTACCAAATTTCATATAAATCAGTTCAGTAGATACAGAGATTACCCCTACAACGTCACAAACTCACAAAATTTACCTCTTTATAATATTAGAATAGATTTTATGGTAATGGTATCTGTCAATGCAGTGTATGCAATGTGTGAAGATAGTTATTTTCCAAGACGTATGCAGTGGGTAAGCTGTCAATATGAGTTATGATTCACATGCGTCTTTTTTAAATAATAGATAGGTACCTACTGTTTCTTAGAGTCGACTATAAAATCTATACATATGTATAATAAAATTGTAACCAAGCCGAATCTGTACATTAAATATTTTTGGGAAAACCTTATTGAAATAAACATTATTATCGATACAGAGGCCGAATCTATAGTTTTTAGAATTTTTGTCAGTCTGTCTGTCTGTTACCGCATCACAGAAAAACCACTGGACGGATTTTGATGAAATTTAGTATGGTGATAGCTGGTTATCCGGGTCAACATATAGGATACTTTTTACCGCGGGAAAATGTCTCATTTCCAAAAAAAATACAAAAACTGCAATGTAAGAGTACCTATACTAATATGTAAAACCTACAAATTTGGTTTTTGGCCATCTGAACGCGTGCGGAGCCGCGGGCAATGCTAGTTAAATATAAAATAATTAAGACTAAAGAATAATTACCTAAGATTTTTGAATGATTGTGTTAAGAATAAAACGAGTACGCATTTTCCTCTTGTTTTATTCAGAGCGTAGTCGCGCTGAGCTCCAACCTATTTGTATTTGTTGTAAAATTTCCGAATCCTAAGCCTAAAAATACATTTTTTTTTATATTCCTTTATCCATCTGTTAGTTAATTTGCCACAGATTTTTGTTATTTAAGTAAATAATAAAACCATATTCTCGTATATAATGAAGAAGAATATATAAAGAAGTCGAATTATTCTTGGCGTGATGTGGCTTTAACTGTCCACTTGCCACTTGGCGCGTTGCAATTACATTATTCTTTTATTTATAACCTCATTGGCATATTGTAAATGAAAGCGTTCGTTCAATTCAAGAAGATAATTGTCATATTCTCTTGTAACGCAGTAAGAATAAAAAGAATTATGGTATTGCATTATAACTGTCTCGATAATACCTTAAGTACGGTTAATCTTAACAATTTCCAGTAAAAACTAAAACTTTCCGATCTCTCAGTTAAAATTGTTAATTTTGTAATTTTGTACAATGTTATTATTTACTCAATTATAAATATTAAGAAAAATATATTTCTAATAGTAGAATTATTTATTTATAAGTTATTTTAATGTTAGATACTTAATTTTTTATAAAAATAATTAGCAATTTTATCAATAAATCATCATTCCTTGAACTACACTAACAAATAGATAATCTATATCCATACCAATATTATAAATGTGGAAGTTTGTTAGGATGTATGGATGTTTGTAACTCTTTCACGCCAGAACGGCTGAACGGATCTAGGTGAAATTCGGCACAGGGATAGATTATAGTCTGGAATAGCACATAGGCTTTTTATTCCGGAAAAATGTACGGTTCCCGTGGGATATATGCGTTTGTTTTAGTCGCTAAATCATTTTACAAGAGTTTTTATACTTGAATCTATTTTTTATGCAAGTAATAAGTCTAACTTAGTTCCAGGCACTTGACGAATCAGTATTGAGTAAAACATATGTGCAATTAGGTAAATAATGTAGAATGAAAATATTACTAATGAGAAATATAATATAACAAATAATAATTATATAGCTATTGTATAAAAACCCAAATGCAATAGAAACAAATGTAATGCGTAATGTACGTATAAATTTTTACATATTTGTGTATTTGTGACTCAATCACGTTGAACACCGTTGAATTTATTTGGATAAATATTAACATAAATATAAAGCACGTTCTAAATAGAGAGATTTAGATTAGATTAATATATCAGTTACTTTTATATTCAAACTAGCATTGCCCGCGGCTCCGCCCGCGTTCAGATGACCAAAAACCAAATTCTTAGATTTTACATATTAGTATACTATTACATTGCAGTTTTTGTACGTTTTTTCTCAGAAATGAGATATTTTCTCTCGATAAAAAGTATCCTATATGTTGACCCGGATAATCAGCTATCACCATACTAAATTTTATCAAAATCCCAACAGTGGTTTTTATGTGATGCAGTAACAGACAGACAGACAAAAATTCTACAAACTATAGATTCGGCCTTTGTATCGATAATAATGTATATTTCAATAAGATTTTTCCAAAAAATATTTAATGTACAGATTCGGCTTAGTTACAATTTTATTATACAAGTATGTCCTATAGATAATTTTTAAATATTCGTAGTTACAGCACTCAAATATTACAATCCGATAAAATCAAAACGGTTTGTTTAATTTTAAATAATAAAAATCACGTAAATCTAAGAAAAGGGTTTAACCAGAAAGTATAGCAAACCGGCCCCTTATGGGAAGCCTTTATCAAAACTTATGTGTGAATAAGGGCTTAACATAGAAAAGCGATTCATATGAGTTCCACTATCGTACTCTGCTTTGACCTTGAGAAATGAAGAAAAATGAGCGTAACTATGTGTTTAGTTCAAAAGGGCATATCTGGGAAACCTTCAGAGCTAGAAACTTAAAACTAACACGTGATTTTAGATAACTTTTGGGACCATATTCTATATTTTTTTAGATTTAAAAAAAAATTAAAACCCTTTTAAAAAAATAAAATAAACTGTCAATTTATCCTATCTCGTCAAGTGTTTTCCAACGGATATTTATATATTTTAAAAAGTTATGAAGGCGAGCTTTAAAGCATATTCTTAGTCAACTGTAGAATCTCTAAAAAAAAAGTCTCAAATCCTTAAACAAATAGGATGGTACATAGTTTTACCTATAGATAATATATTTCAATGCACGCGTGCAAAGAATTCACTATATTGCATTTACATAAATGCAAACGTCTCGAGGAAATAAAAATACATGAATAAAATGATGCTGACAGCTCTTGATATATAGACGAAGAATTGTGACAGAATGTTTTAGAACCAATGCTCACTGGCGATTTTAGACGGGGTGGGTTCATATGTAGATTGGTTTATGATTTAACTAAGCTCTTTAGATATAAAGGTAACTTGTATGTATAAAGACCTTTTTAACGTCCCACTGCTGGACACGGGCCACCCTGCAATACGAGGGGGATCAGGCCATAGTCCACCACGCAGGCCAAGTGCGGGTTGGCGACGGTGTAACTTTACATGTCTTTTGATAACTTATTACATTCTCTAAGACATGCAGGTTTCTTCGCGAAGTTTTATTTCACCGTAAGACGAGTATTAATCATGTTGGAAACGATTCGCACACGAAAATATCAGAGGTGCGAACCTCGGGATTTGAACCCACTTCACTGGTTATCCCAAGCTAGCGCGTTACCACTGTACTGGCCACCACTGCCATTTTTAAAGGTAACTTAGAACTATCTAAACGTAGTAGCAAACGTATCTAAAAGTGCTGAGTTGCTAATGGAAAGATTAAATAAACGCTACGAAATGCAATATAAATTTGAATTATAATATTTAATAGGTGCTTATTGCTATTTTTGGTTTTATGTCTTATGACAGTTGTTTCTATTTATAAGAGCAGTATTTGCCCGCGGCTCTAACTGGTAATTAAAAATAATGTGTTTTATATAAGTTTCTAACCCCTTTTAAACCCTTCGGGGGTTGAATTTCCAAAAAGCCTTTCTTTGCTGACACCTACTCTCTCTGTCCTCACATTTATATACTAAATGTTATTACCTTCTAAGATTTTACAATTAATTTATTTAACGTATAATTATATATATATATATATATATATATATATATATATATATATATATTGCTCTTATATCTTAATATATAAAATTCCCGTGTCACGATGTTGATCTGGGATGAACTCTGAAACTAATATATCCGATCCTTACGTATTTTTCTTTTTAAATTGTGTGATTTTACCCAACTTAAAAATAGGATAGTTTTATGCCGGTTATTTCCTTTTTTTATTGCAAAATTAACGATTTTCAAATACGTGCAACAGCAACGCGTGACCGGATGTGCTAATACGTATATAAATGAAACAGCATATTAAATGAGTCTAATATCTACACTCAGCTATTATAGAATATTAGAAGCACCTAAAATGAATACCTAATAATAATTAAATTAATAAAATATTTTTGCTTAGTCAGTTGATTCACGCTAGCTTTACGACAGAACAAGATATTATATGACCGTATATGTATAAACGGTGTAAGGGTATGTCTTTTATATAAAATTATAATATATTTTTTATTGTTACAACGAAATGCATGGTTCTTCCGCCTTGTTCGTTAATACTTTATAGGCTTTATAAAGCACTCATAAGCATCTCTACATTAGGACTGGGCTCGTGTTGAATTTTACATATTTGTTAGCTTTTTATTACTAGTTTGAGAGCTAATGCACCAATGAACGCACATAAAAATACGATTACATGAATTGAATGCGATCAAAGAATCTTAAACGTAAAAATATTAAATTTAAAATTTATGAGTATAACGCAAAATAATAATTTGACCCGCTAAGAAAGATTATTTGTAAAACTTACTTTAGTTAACATTAAACTTCAAAGGGCCAAAAGAGGATTGAACTTTGCTTAAGAAATTTTACTGTATGTCATCGACGGTACAAAAAAGCAATTACGGGTGAAAACAAAAATAATATAAGGCTCTACATTCTCTGTGTCAACATATCGTCGATTTTGTGCCTATTTGTTCAAACTACTTGTCATACTTTACAATAGAGTTTTTTCTTCTAGGTCAAAATAAATTGAATCACAATTGAAAATTTGAGGAATATATATATATATATATATATATATATATATATATATATATATATATACCTTTCTCTCTATATTCATTATAGTGACATCAAACAAACGATATAGAGCCATGTACAAATTCATTCACTCTTGTTGTGGCCTAAAATTATTTAATTACTTAAAGTGTAGTCCCCAAAAAATATTGTCTAAGTCCTCCGACCATATCCAGGTCATCGAACTCATAGGGACGTCACGAGTTCTTCAGTTTATTAGTAAATGTAAGATGTAATTAACCGATGAATTTTATTAATTGCAAGCAATATTTCAAAGAATTTGAACAATCTCATTCAAAAAGATATTTTTGAGTTGTTTTAAAATTTGATTACGGTTGTATGAAAAAAAAAAACAAATGTTATCTTTAACAAGGAAAATTCAAATTAAATATACAAATAAGTATAGAATCATTTTTGCGTTTACGAGTTCTTAATAAAATTAAATAACGACTAAAACTGACTTTATTAAAAATATGTTTATCGAAAGGACGCGCTAGCTAGGGAAACAAAGATAAAAGAGTAGAGTGAGTGAGAGAGAAGAGTCTGAGAGATCCTAGCAAGTTTTCGAAAGACATGTGAAATCCGCCAACCCGAACTTGGCTAGCTTGTCTTGGTACTACACTCTCGTACAGAGTACCATGACCAGCACTGGAACGTTACAAAGGGCTGAATACCAACAACATAAACGAATAACAAAAACTAGTATATAATAGAAAGGAAAATATTTATATTTATATAGAAAAATAGAATAACTAAGTGTTATTACATAAGCATATATGCCATTGACTTGAAAAGTAAACAAACAATGTCGCTTTCCACATAACTAGCGCCATTGACGTAATGCCCTATAATACAATACTCTAACCTCGATAGTTTAGATGACAAAAGAGTTAAATGATACCTGTCTAATATGACGTTTATTTAAAACGACTGCATTTGAATATTTTGATTGCTAGTTAGACCTCGCGTTATCTATACATATAATAAAATTCTGAGTCGAATCTGTACATTAAATATTTATTGGAAAATCTTATTGGAATAGTCATTATTATCGACACAGAGGCTGAATCTACGTTTTTATAATTTTTGTCTTTCTGTCTGTCTTCCCAGAAATGTGTGATGACATGATGTGTTTCCACACAACACGAGGAAACCGCTTGACAGATTTTGATGAAATTTTGTATGATGATAGCTGGTTATCCGGGTCAACATATAGGATACTTTTTATTGCGGGGAAAATACCTTCGGAAAATCTATAGATATTTTATACGTTAAAACGTAACTAGTGACGAATTTGAGCGTAGCAAGAGTGATTCGCTAGTTTGAACTTATAATATTAAATGAGTAATGCTTGTATATATTTTTTTATTTTAAATTTATTTAGAGGAGGACTCTTGAAAATATATGGACAAATCCTAGAAATCGATTTATAATTAACAAGATATCGTGGTGTGTATGTTACATACAACTATTAAAAACCCTCATGTAAAAAGTACTTTTTTGAAGTCAGTAAAAATTTTCTCACACTGACTCATTCATTATTTATACTATCTATAATTTCTATGGCGCATTAGTACCTATTTACTAGCAAATTAATTGTTTCATCGTATAAATTACATTTAAATGAAGAGTATCTTATTATCCTTATCATTAGATGCCTTTAACAAAGAAAAAAAAATTAAGGCGTAAAACCTTAACTAGATATCTTTAAACTATTATATCAAATAATTATTTTTAGTATTATATATTGCGGCTCGCCGAGTTCGCCTCTAGAGAAACAAAAACAAATTTAACCCACGGGAACCGTACATTTTTCCGTGATAAAAATTATCCTATGTACTATCCCAGACTATAATCTATTTCTGTGCCAAAGTTCATCTAGATACGCTCAGCCGTTGTGGCGTGATTGAGTAACAAACATCCAAACATCTAAACTTTCACATTTATAATATTAGTAAGATAAGATTACTAAATAATTTTAAATTTTATTTTTACATTTTAATGCATTTTTTAATATTCTAAATGCTGAAAATATTATATTTCTTTTAAACTTTCTTTGTTTAATATACGACTTCATTGTCAAGCTTAAGTGTAAATATAAAAACACTAAGTAGTTTTTATTGTACAGAGTAGATAGTGCAAAGCAGTAAAATAGTTTTTATGGTAAATTTATTTCTATGTTAGTAAACTACGTAATATCTGTAAATCTATATTTCATTTACATATTAATACGTGAAGAAAAAACTTTGAACCCCTTTTTAAGCATATTGTATGTATGGAAGTGTATGAGCTTTGGCATAATTAAAATTTATATAGAGAAGGACTGCAGAAAGCCCAAAATTTATTGACTTTCTTTTAACCGCGAATCCGTTCGCACATTTTATTAATATATATTTTTACTGTACTGCTAAGAGATGTCATGATGTTAGAAAACCTTCATCTATACGTATTATACGAGTACTTGCTTAATATAAAGATGAAAATTTTGTTTTCTGTACGTGCAAATCTTTGAATTTATGGGTCCGTTTCAAAATTCTTATGGATTTTAAAGGCTATATATGACTTTGAAAACAATAACCTCAATATCGATCAAACTCAATGAATTATAGTTGGCTAACGGCTCATCCTCGCTTCGCTCGGGTTCGCCTCCAGAAAAACAAACATAAATCTATTTCTCGGGAACTGTATATTTTTCCGGCATAAAAAGTAGCCTGTGTGTTATTTCAGACTATAATCTATATCTGTGCCAAATTTCATCTAGATCCGTTCAGCCGTTCTGGCGTGAAAGAGTAACAAACATCCATACATACTCACAAACTTTGATATTATTATAATATTTATGTATACAGATTTTCAACCACGGGGCGATCACTAATATTCGTAAATAGGCAAAGAAAAAACAGTTCAGCTAATTTTTTCCTCCTCTATTTATCAACCGTTTTTCTTTTAATTTAGGTAGTAGTTATAAACGACTTTTAGTGTTATCAATTTAAAAAAAAAATAGGTTATTTTTTTATATCGATAGGTAAATTCTGTTCATATATGTTTTCCTCAAATTAATAATGATTATAGTGAATTTCGAGAACTAGGCGAGTACCAGCGAATGAACCAAAATAAATACGTTTTAAAAAATAAAGAACTAAATAAATATGTTGGGACATTAACACAGCACTATCTAGTTCCATGGTAAGGTACGAGGCTTGTGTTATGGATACCAGATAGTTGATACACTACACATATATAACTTTAAATACATACATGTTATAAATATAAACACCCATGACTGGAGTACAAACATTTGTGCTCATCACACAAATGATAACTCCAGCGGGACTCGAACCCGCGACCGCTGGAACAGCAAGCGTCATTACAAACTGAGCCAAACGTGTCGTCAGGAAAAAAAACGTCATGATATTGCAACATTAAACGTATTTCATATGAACATTTAAAAGATCATACAAATATTTACCCAAAAGCAACGGTATCTATCTAAAAACCATACAAAAATCTAGATTCAGTCATCAACAAAACCAAAAACAATCTAAAAAGACATAACTACCTATTAAATAAAACTAAGTTTTCGCATTTTATTCGCATTCTTTCATTTAAAGTTTCAAATATCCATACTTATTTTGTATTAATAAGAATTTTTAAAGGCAATCTGTAATTTACTCAGAGGTAAGAAATACTGGTAGATACAACTTGTTAAGTATTTATAGCGACATTTAAGTCACTGAATTCAATTCTATTTTTAACCACATTACTTTCTTACAGCTCAAGACCGCTTTTGAACTAGATTTTCTAGTTTCCATCAAGAGAGTATGCGACGCGACTCACTTAGTTTTTTTTTTTATTAAAATAAATTGTAACGCTGTGGGGTTTAATTTTTCCATTATGGTATAATAAGTAAACAAAGTGCGATGCACATATTAGGTGCGCTCCGACAAAGGCAAAGAAGTGGAATATCGATTTTTTTTAAAAAAATGATTACATGACAATTGAGAATATAACGAAGAATGTGAGTTTTCCCAGCGGAGACTTTTATGATGGAGTGATGACTGTCTGGTGGGCGGGGTGGCCTGCGACTTAGTTCGAAATAAAGTTTATTTATACTTTTTATATTAAACGACACCATCTCAAAAATCATAGTTTTTTATAATTAATTTCATTTTGTACGTACATTTTTTTATATTAGTTCCGAGGATAAAAATTAAATGCAATCTATATCAACAATGTAATTCTGTTCTTTACAACTCTAGATATTACAGATAGATGAAAGACAAGGCTGTTTTTATACATAAAATACTTGTTACAAGTATCTCTGCTCTCGGATTCATTGATATAGAACCGTATATCACTCAGATATAACCATATATTGATAAAATATTTTTTAAATCGATTCGGTAGTTCTAGAAATTATCTTAATTTACAAACAAACAAAATATACTTGATATAGTGGTTATTATTGAAATATGAATTGGACAATTTACTATCTAAATTTTGGCATCGCAAGCAAATGAAATCGATTGAAAAATAATAATTATTATTAAAACTTTTTAGCTTTTATGGTATTTTATTTTATGGTATTTTCTATGGAATCCAAAAAATATTTTTTTTAGAAAATAAATAGGTATTATAAAATTTTAAAAAATTTACTCTGTCATCATTATATTCCGTATAAGTGCTTAAGTATTTAAAAAAAACAAAATTCAAACAACACACACCCTTTTTTGCGTTGAGCAAAAGTATTTGTTACGCCAGCTACGATTTAGTGAAAGTAACCGTCTGCGTCTAAGTTTACGAAAGTTTTTACGTCTAATCGTATGTTTTAAGGAGATTTATGGTACCGCGGTTAGCCTCAAGCACTTTCCTGTGAAAACCTGTGTGAAATGTTTGAGTGACCATCATAATAATAATACAGTCTTAATTGTACAACAAGAAAAATAAAAAAAATAATGAAAATACTGAAAAGATAGATAATGTACAAGATACGGCATTATCGCTAAAATAAAAATTAAAAGAGTATATCACTAAGCATGTAGAAAAGAATAGAATACACTAATATATAAAAATAAATTAAATATATACTAATAGATAAAAATAAATGTCTATACATATAACAAAATTATAACTGATCGCAGTCAGTACATGGGAGATATTTGAGAAAAACTATTATTGGAGGTATTTATTAATACAACAGACTCCAAAACCGTGATTTTTAGAATTTTAGTCTGTGCGCTTGTACGCGCTAATATCAGAAACGGCTCAACTGATTTGGATGCAGTTTTCACTAATGTATTGTGGTAAGCTTCACTTAATATATAGTATTTGTTTTATTTCAATCGGCTCATATATAAAAAAGTTATCTTAATTTAAAGAGTCACCTAGGGACGAACCCAAGCGAAGCAAGAGGTAGTCGCTAGTGTATAACATATAAAATACGCAATCTGACAATTGATTATATTCTCAATGTATTCACTATTATCAATTTAGACCAAAAATGTTTAAAATAACGTATCTAAGCATTGTCGTGTCATTCTCATATTATATTTTTTACATATCTATTAGATAACTATCATTGAATGATATAGTGTAATAAAAACTATCGATTGTGAATCGAAAATTAAAAACGTGATTGAGATGTTATCGCTATAAGGAACCCAAAGAAATATGAAATTGAAATATTTAAGCACTAGAGACTCACCCTCGCTTCGCTCGGGTTCATCCTTAGGTACGTTTTAACTGCCTCGGTGGTGTAGTGGCTAGCATGTACGGCTGCACACCCGGAGGTCCTGGGTTCGAGTCCCGGGTCGGACCAAGTTTAGTTATTGAGTCTTTCTATATGGTAAGTCTCAGTAACAGCCCGGAGTTGGGAAGTTGGCGGTGTTTCACCCCCGTGCCTCGGAGAGCACGTAAAAGCCGTCGGTCCTGCGCCTTAACTCTCACCGGTCGTGTCGAATGGTCGTCCCACCGGAGTATGAGAGTGAGAGGATTAGAGAGTGCACGTTGTGTCTGCGCGTACACTTGAGCACTATAATATCTCCTGCGCAGTTGGCTAATCTCAATGAGATTGGCCGCCGTGGCCGGAATCGGCCAGGAGAACATCATCATCATCATCAACGGTAGGTATGGAATAGATAGACTATATATTATATATATAAATATAACCTATAGCCTTCCTTATTAAACGGATTATCTAATGCAAAAAGAATTTTCCTGTGATTAGCCCGATCAAAAAAAAAAACAAACAAACAAACTCTGCCTCTTTATAATATTAGTATAGATTATATCATGTGGTCAGAATATTTTATTCCCGTATACTTGTTACTTTTCTATTAGCGATGGTAAAATGTCATCTTATCTAAGCCCACAGAGACATTAAAATGTAGTATTAATATAATGTGTTTATGACTGTCAGTACAAAAATATTCAATACGATATTTTAATAGCAAAGTGTGAATACGATTTGCTTGAAGATGGGTTCTGTCATAATTAATAATACGTATAATAAAATTCTGAATCGAATCTGTACACTAAATATTTATTGGAAAATCTAATTGAAATTGTCATTAATCGATACAGAGGCCGAATCTATAGTTTTAGAATTTTTGTCTGTCTGAGAAAGTATCACTAGATAAACACTGGAACATCAGATTGTGATGAAATTTGGTATGATGATAGATCCGGATCAACATATAGGATCCTTTTTACTGCGGGAAAATATCTCATCTCTAAGAAATCTATACTAATGTTTAAAACGTAGCTATGGATGACATGTGAGTCGCTAGTTTAAGACTAAAATGACAAAATAATCAGACAATGAATAATTTAAAACTCAAGTAAATTCGTGAAAAAAGTATAGTTCAAACATAAATTGACATCGATTTATCTAAATCGGAACTTAATTATGTTGTGTTTTTATGTTCATAGCTGCCGTACATTTAAATATTAACATCTTTATTATACAATGAATTGAATATATAGAAAATTCTTAACGAGGAAACCTGTTTAAGTGAACATAGTAGTAACGGTAAATTGATTCGATTAACAAAAAAATATTTAAATTTCTAATAAATAGTGTGAAATCAGACTTATTACATTAATTATGATAATTTACATATTTTTTTCTATAATATTATTTTAATATTAATCACAAATTTTATTTTTAGTCATTTGTCAATTCAAATCGTTTAAAATTAAAACAAAAATTATATTTAACTAGCGCCTCAGGCCTGCTTCGCTCGGATTCGTCCCTGGGTGATTCTTAAAATTGATGTAACTTTTTATTTATGAACAGATTGAAATAAACTAAATACTTAATGTTAAGTGAAGCTTATGACAATCCCCCCCAACGTGCGTTCACCTTGTCGTGGTGGGGGGGCTCAGTAGTGTCCGGCAACTCAACCGGGCGCGAAGCCAAGAAACGCACAGGGAGGTGGCCCACTTCGGTGGGCGGTGGGAGGTGGCCCTCTTCGGAGGGCGGTGTACCATGCGGGTTGCTCCTGGTACTTCTCTGATAGCAGAGTGGACCTTGGAGCAACCCCATGGTTGTGGTGGTCTGCTTCGGCAGACCTGCCGTCGGGGCATCGTAGTTGAATGCGTAAGCGATCCTGCGACGCCCCATTAAGATGGGGGAAGGTTTTGTTGGGTTTTAGTGGGTAGTACTGGCTTCGCCGATGAGTCCCGCATCTCGTGCGTAAATGCATTTCCCAACGTTAAAAAAAAAGCTTATTATATTATAAAGAGGTAAAGTTTGTGAGATTGTGAGTTTGTGACGTTGTAGGGGGTAATCTCTGGGTCTACTGAACCGATTTAGATGAAGTTTGATAAGAAGATAGTCTCGAGACCCCGGGAAGGACATAGGATACTTTTTATCCCGGAAATCATTCCTTAAAGGGATGAAAATGGGGATGAAAGTTTGTATTGGGAAGCAATTGTGAGTTACTAATAAATTAAATGTAATGGCCTCTTAATTAGTAGCTTTACAATTTTCTAGATAAGATATAAAATATTTTGTACGAGTATGTATCTACTGTAGAGAGTAGGCACACTGATAGATTAGATTATATGGTAAAACAACTTATTTATTGAGGCAGGCAGAGGAAAGTACGTCATGTCAAAACACAAAAACAGGTACTTGTTGTGAATTTTATATGGATCATATGCAAATATCTAAAAATATATATGAAGTTAAGGCTATGGGTGTGAAATAAATAAATAAATATGTTGGGACAATTACACACAGCACCATCTAGTTCCATGGTAAGTTACGAACGAGGCTTGTAGTATGGATACCAGATAACTGATGCACTACACATATGTAACTTTAAATACATACATATTATAAATATAAACACCCATGACTGAAGTACAAACATTTGTGCTCATCACACAAATGATAACTCCAGCGGGACTCGAACCCGCGACCGCTGGCTCAGCGAGTAGAGTCACTACAAACTTAGCCAAACGTGTCGTCAATAAAGAGAAATAAAGAGAGTAGTTATATTAAATGATGACACTTGCTTTTTTTACTTTTTAATTTAGGAAGATTATAATGACTTCGACCTAACACCCTAAAGATTAAATAAAGAAGCCAATACAATTAAATTGCTACTTTTATAATCAAATTATAATATCGATACCCGTATAAAAATGTGTAATGATTTTATAAATAATAATCCACAAAAATCTATATAAATATGAAAGTTTCGTTGTATTTTTGTGCTTTATGCGTCCTTGTAGACGGCCTAGGCTGGATTAATGGTTTAGCCTTAGACAATTCATCCCATTGTGATGAAACTTTTGTTGCGTCGTTCTGCGTACACCTACAAGGGTACCTGGCCATAATAAAAGAATATTTCTCTTATGTTTTTCCTCTATGTGTTCTTAAACCATTCGTCGCTAAGGACGTGCCCGAGCGAAGCTATAATATTTCTATCCTCTGTGTTCTTAAACCATTCGTCCCTAGCTAGAGACGTGCCCGAGCGAAGCGGTACGCCATTAGTTACGAGTACATTATAAAAAATGTGTACAAATCATTCATTATAAGTCAGACAATAGTCTACGCGATATCCGGGAAATAAGAGAGTTTATGAGTAAAATGTTGACGTACAAGATTATTTTATAAGATACCAACATAATAAACACATCACGAAAACTACACGTGACCTACATAATACACATTTAAATTCACTACGAATTTGAGCCAAAAATTTATATTGTTTAAACCGTTCCTTACCTTTTACTGTAATAATGAAAATAATTTATACCTCGATTCCATCTGTTATCAATTAGGACATTGACGCGAGAGGTACGTCACGGCTCGAATGACGATCGTAATGAATATTCATCGTCAAACGCTAAGCTGAGATTAAATGCCTTATTGATAAAATCTACAACGAAGGTTAGTTAAACATAACAGGGATTTATGTAATACTGTATTATTATAGTTATTTTTCCCTCTGATGTATAGATTGGATTGTGGATAATGGATAGGCTGCCTTTCATAAATATCAATTGTTTCTCCAATTGATTTCAATGAATTTTCTTTAGGAGTTATAAGAGAGTCGTTTAAGCCTTTTGCATACGGAACCCTAATAAATAAATATGTTGGGACATTAACACAGAACACCATCTAGTTCGATGGTAAGCTACGAGGTCTGTGTTATGGGTACCATATAGTTGATACTCTACACATATTTAACTTTAAATACATACATATTATAAATATAAACACCCGTGACTGGAGTACAAACATTCGTGCTCATCACAGAAATTGATGACCCCAGCGGGACTTAAACACGTGACCGCTGGCACAGCAAGTAGGGTCACTTTAAACTGGGCCAAACATGTCGTCAAAGATATAAAGATAATACGACCAGTAACTGAAGTTTTACCATTACCATTAACAGAAGAATAATCACAGTACTAAACGTAAGAAATCTAACATACAAAATTTCGTGTTTTTGTTTGTTTTCCAAGTAATTTGCCTCTTGAAATGAAAATTCCATATCACTCTTCTTCGGAACACACAATATGTATGTATTCAGTCCATTTAAACATCCTTTTACTGAACACGGACCTTCCCTTAAAGCGAAGAGATTTCGTATTTATTATAATAATATTATATATTAATTAGTAACTTTATAATAAGAAATTGTATTTGCATTTCTGTATTTTTTCCCGTTCAAAGACGATATGAAAAAAATTGCGAAGATTAAGTAATACCGCATTGTCATTTGTTGGATTTTTATAATATAACTATTTTATTTATTGCATGTGCAATGTAAACGTATTTTGCATAATAATTATAATATGTTAAGGCGTTCTGGACTTGCGCGTGCGCAGGTATTGTTATTGATATTGCATGCGCGTAGATGTGTTCAATAATAATCGTTGCATTTTCACTTTTAGTTCGTTCCCCCGTTTAACTAATTTACATGACCAAATTATGTGTGTGATGCTAGTTTAGTGTTTTCACTTATCTGTTTTCTTAATTTAATTAAAGGCTACCTTAATTTAATAGGACTACTTATTTCACACGGTTTTGCCTGCATTTGTTTAGCCATGAAAGTTCATTTTTTTTAGCTTTATGATGATAGCTGATTATCTGGGTCAATATATAGGATGCCACGTTTACTGCGGGAAAATATCTTATTTCTGAGAAATCTATACATATAATAAAATTGTAACCAAGCCGAATCTGTACATTAAATATTTTTTGGAAAATCTTATTGAAATAGACATTATTATCGATGCAGAGGCCGAATCTATTGTTTTTTAGAATTTTTGTCTGTCTGTCTGTTACCGCATCACAGAAAAATCAGTGAAGGGATTTTGATGAAATTTTGGTATGGTGATAGCTGGTTATCCGGGTTAACATATAGGATACTTTTTACCGCTGGAAAATATCTGATTTCTAAGAAAATATACAAAAACTGCAATGTAAGAGTATACTAATATGTAAAACCTAAGAATTTGATTTTTGGTCAAATGAACGCGTGCGGAGCCGCGGATAATGCTAGACTATACTAAACCTTAAAACGTAAGTAGGGACGAACCCGAGTAGAGGAGGGTGAGTCACTAGTTTATTGTAAATGTAATATATATTTCAAAACATAATCTTTAGAAACGTTAGACAGTTGCATGTTGTTGTTTGTTTTAACTAAATAGAGACTCATTTAGTTCAAAGAGCCCTCGGCGAGACCTACAAAGATAACACGTATGCAGAATAACGCATGACATAACACTTTGTAGTTACTTATTTGCAAATCAAATGTACGTGGAATCAAAGCCGTTTAAATTATCATTTTCATTGGTCAGTTACATTCCTTTCTTTTGTGAATTAGAATTTTAAGTTATTTTTTACTAGCAGAACACGCGGCTTTGCTCGCGCTGAAACTACGAAAAAAATCTAAAAAGGTAGTTTCATACAAACTTGCATCCCCTATTTTATATACTTTAAAAAAATGTCTTGTAACCCTTTTGTATTTACGTCAATAAAGGTATTATTATTATTATTTTACCCCATACAGAATGAATTTTGAAAAATGCTAAAACACGTATTTATTTAATTTTATTGAAGAGCAATAATACCAAGTTTCAAGTAATTCTGATCTTAAATATTTTTTTGGATTGCATTATAACGTGTTTTCCCGTTGGAATTAGATAATATCCCCCTGTAAAAAGTAGCTTATGTCACTCTCCAACTCTCCAACTATCTCCACATATAAAATCACGCCAATCTGTCTCTCCGTTTCGACGTGAAAGAAGGACAAACAAGCACACTTTCACATTTATAATATTAGTATGGATTTATTAACTCACAACTCAAAAAGAGGTGAATTGTAAGTTTAACGTGTGTATGTGGCATAGTAGCGGCTTAACAGTAGAGCCGGTTTTAATTTAATTTTTTGTTTGAAGTGTATATAAAAGGATGTTGATACTGTTAGAAAGATGTTGTTCTGACAAATTTATCGACACCGAACCGAATCCGCTGAAAGGAGCGGACTAATATTAAAATTGTATTCCTATTACATATGACATATTATGTTACTTTTAAGGATTACTGCTTTGCAGCTGGCCAAAGCCAATCAATAATTTCAATACTAGCAAGAAATAATATTGTAACTCTATTTTGAAATTAATTAAAAAATAGAAATTAGTTTCCCGTATATTTAAACTTCAAAAGTCCTGTATTGCTAAAAATACTGATTTACAACTTTGTTCCATGCAAGCGTTATTCGTAGACTTACGAGTATAACATGTATAACCAGGCTTAATAAAAGATCAAAAAAGTGATCAATGATTGAGAAGAGACACAAACAAGAGTCTATTGAGAATGTTTAAACATTAAAACATTATAGCGGTTTTAAAACGCTCATGTAAAAGAAAGTAGCTGTGTATAAAACTAGCTGTGTCCCGTGGTTTCACTCGCGTTTTTGTTTGGTTTTGTAAACATCGAACAAAAAAAGTTTTACAATAATATGTAGAAGTCTGCCCGATTTGTTAACATTTATGGTTACTGCTCCGCTCGCTTAGATAGTAGCATGATGATTATAGCCTTCCTCAATAAAGGGGCTATCTAATGCAAAACGAATTTTTTCAAACCATATAAGTATGTCCTGAGATTAGTTCGTTCAAACAAACAAACAAACAAACAAACAAACAAACAAACAAACAAACAAACAAACAAACAAACAAACAAACAAACAAACAAACAAACAAACAAACAAACAAACAAACAAACAAACAAACAAACAAACAAACAAACAAAACAAACAAACAAACAAACAAACAACAAACAAAAAAACAAACAAACAAACAAACAAACAAACAAACAAACAAACAAACAAACAAACAAACAAACAAACAAACAAACAAACAAACAAACAAACAAACAAACAAACAAACAAACAAACAAACAAACAAACAAACAAACAAACAAACAAACAAACAAACAAACAAACAAAGTAAGTAAGTTTAGAGTGAGACTGTACATCTGTCTGCCTGATCGTAGTTACCAAATTGTTGAACGGATTTTGTATTAGTATCTAAATCTACTGAAAAAGACTACTAGAAAGAATAAACGTATAATTTAATTATTAATTTTATTTATATAAACTAGCAACACACCCTCGCACCGCTCGGGTTAGTTCCTAGTTACGTTTTAACATTTAGTTTAGATTTCTCAGAGATGAGATATTTTCACGCAGTAAAAATTATCCTGTAATTGTTGACCCGGATAACTAGTTACCATCATACTAAATTTCATCAAAATCGCTCAAGTGGTTTTCCGTGCTGCGATAACAGACAGATATCTATTAAGTAATAAACGTATACTTTAATTATTAATTTTATTTATATAAACTAGCAACACACCCTCGCACCGCTCGGGTTAGTTCCTAGTTACGTTTTAACATTTAGTTTAGATTTCTCAGAGATGAGATATTTTCACGCAGTAAAAATTATCCTGTAATTGTTGACCCGGATAACTAGTTACCATCATACTAAATTTCATCAAAATCGCTCCAGTGGTTTTCCGTGCTGCGGTAACAGACAGATAGACAAACAAACAGACAGATAGACAAAAAAAATTAAAAACGGTATATTCGCACTTTGTATCGATAATAATGTCTATTTCAATGAGATTTGCCAAAAAAAATATTTAATGTACAGATTCGGCTTGGTTACAATTTTATTATATGTATAGATTATAATGTTTTATATATTAAATACATATCTTGAATGTAAATAATGTTAGAAAAACAACAATCATTGTAGGTATACAAATTATTTAACGCTCTAGTTTACTTTATACTTTAACGTGTCGCTAAATCATCACCATTTAGCGTTTTTGTAATAAATGATAATTCGATCATTGATAACACATCAATTGTTTATTTACGCATATGC
Organism: Brenthis hecate; assembly: GCA_951806755.1. NCBI lineage: Eukaryota > Metazoa > Arthropoda > Insecta > Lepidoptera > Nymphalidae > Brenthis > Brenthis hecate. The sequence continues at coordinate 23,307,526 of OX638251.1, forward strand.
GCTATTCAAATAATTGCAGATGAGTGGTGTATTTAGTTAATAATTATCTATTAAATATAAAAAAATATATCATTATTTTTATTTATATTTCTGTATCAGTTCGATTATAATGAAAATTTTGTAGTTTAGTAGATTGTCTGCAAAGTTTTCTGACTTAGTTTTATTTACTATAAGTATTGTGTTATCAGTCGTACTATGAAATGAATTATAGAATAAGAATATATAATTTAATTAACGGTTAGTATACAGCAGTAAAAAGTATCCAGTATGTTGACCAGGATAACCAGCTATCATAATACCAAATTTCATCAGAATCTGTCCAGTGGTTTTCTGTTGATGCGGTCATAGACAGACAGACAGGCGAAAATCCTAAAAACTAAAGATTCTGCCTCTGTATCGATAATAATGAATATTTCAATAAGGTTTTCCAATAAATATTTCATGTACAAATTCGGTTTAGTTACAATTCTATTATACATATGTATAGAAGAAGACGAAACAACATTTACGCAATATCTATTGAAATCTAAAAATCTAATCGTTTTGTTTATCTGTTCGTGTATTTTTAAACAGATCGTGTATGTCGTTAACCGATTAGCGTTCCATAGTACAATGCCACTCACGTCGCGACTCGTCTGTCTGATACGACGAATTGCACACGCTAAACTAACCTCGAACGCGATTAAATATTAATGTAACCACTGCTTCTAATTCCTTACTTTCCATTACCCTGAAATGCAAATTAAAAACCACAGATATATATATATATATATATATATTATATATATATATATATATATATATATATATATATATATATATATATATATATAAAGTTTTAATTGGAAGTTCAAAATATTTTTTTATATTTATGATTTTAGATTGTTTCTTTAATTTTAATAATTCAAATATTCATATTAATTCTACTAATATTATAAATGTGAAAGTGTGTTTGTTTGTTTGTTTGTTTGTTTCTCCTTCTTTCACGTCGAAATGGAATGACGGATTGGCGTGATTTTTTGTGTGGAGATAGTTGGAGGGCTAGAGTGACATAGGCTAGGTACTTTTTACAGCGGGAGATATCTCATTCCCACGGCAAAAGATGTTATAACACAACCCAAAAAATATTTGTGATCAGATTTACTTGAAACTTGGTATTAATGTTCTTCAATACAATTAAATAAATATATATTTTAGCATTTTTCGAAATTCATACTATACGGGGATAAAATAGAGGATTAAAGTTTGTATGAATCTACCTTTTTAGAGGTTTTTTTGTAGTTTTAGCGCGAGCGAAGCCGCGGGTTCTGCTAGTATTATATAAAAATAACACCTCCAGGTAAATTTCTAAGAAATTAATCAAATTTCTAAGAAATCTATTGTTAACTGTAACGCCGGCGTGTCCGCGGTCGTGGAGGGAATAACTAAGTATTACATATAAATACTTAAGTACAAATTATTAATTACGTAACATAGGCGTGTTGACGCAGCTATTTCATGGTACACGACCCTTACGTGTTTAATGTTTAGCAATCGTTTACGAAACAAACAGTCTGTCCCGGCTTCTCTCAGATATGGCTTTAATTTGACCGAGAATATTATTGACGTAAATAACGTTTAGTAACTTTGTTTACTCTTGTTGTTAGTAACTTTTTTCCTCGCTATAAATAGCGCGTATTAAATTAAGTTCATTGCTAAATTACTTCGTTGGTTTAGTGGCTAGCATATCTGACTTCAGATTCAGGTAGCCTAGGTTCGAGACTGAGTCGGGTCAAGTATAGTTATTGGGTTTTTCCGTCTAGAAATTCCTTTGAATCGAGGTAGAGCAGTAGAGCACGTAAAGCCGACGGGCCTGTGTTCTTGATCCCTCAGATCCAGTCGATATCAAGTTAGAGAATAAAAGTTTTACTATTTATTTATTTATATATTTATTATTTTTAAACATTCGCGATAAGAGTATGCAATTTTTAAAAATATTTCTTAATGTCTTTAATTACTGGCCACTTATTTTGGTGATTTAAAAGAAAAAAAAATCCCATTTCAAATTATACAATTAAGGTACTTTATTTTGAAAATATAAGTAACTGATGCATTTCTCGCCAGAGGTCTCTCTTCTCAGCAGAACATTACAGCAGTACATTCTAAGCATGTTGTAAGTTTATTCGTCACTGTCTAGTTACACTAACACTTATATGTTAACTACTAATGACTCGCTTTGCCCGGGTGCGTTCCTAGGTAAGAACCTATAGCGTTGCTACAAACTAATAAATCTTTTTAATAGAAATCATTCCGTAATACATTGTTTTCATATAAGTCAGCATGATTTTTGCCAACATCTTCAATAATCATCGTCATATTTCAGTCGATTTATACAAAAGTTTAATAAATTATAAACTTAAACCTTTCTCATGAATTACTCCGTCTGCTGATGAAAACTGTATGAAAATCCATTCGATAGTTTTGGAGTTTATCGAGTTCAAACAGACGCAGCGGGCGGGCGCCCTTTGTTTTAACGTAGAGTATATTTTAACTTTTGACTTGAGTTTGGAAAACGTTTTTTAATTACTGTATAGTAATTTAAACTACTTGTACTGATAAAAATATAATTAGAAATGTTATACTAACATATATTGTAAGGTTATATAAAAAATTTTTTCTATTACCTGTAGTTTTAATAATTAGTTTTAACGAATTTATTCTAAGACCTAATAACAAGTTTTAATGGCATTAAAAAAACCAATTCCGTTGTTAGAATTTCGATTGAAAATAAAACTAAGTGCATTATTCTTGGCTTACATATTGAAGTAATTATTATGGATTATCTTAAACAAGCTATGATGACCTCTAAAATATGACGTTGTATAATCAAACCCATGATCACCGTAATATTAGTATAGCCATTTTGTAAATTCTGTAATTTTCAATTTAAAAAACAAATGAAATCAATGTATTTTAAACTTCAAAGGCTACCTACTTCCTTTCTAGTTGACATGGGTGATGTAATTGGAAATTACATAAATAATTAATTTATGCTCGAATACGTAGGTGCGACGTCGCGTACATAAGATCTCTAAGTTTTTTGTCGAGGATATCAACTTAACTGTTCCTTGTTGCAACATAAATACGTCATAAGTAAATAATATAAATAAATATTTTCTTAAATACTAGCGGACCCGACAGACGTTGTCCTGTCTACACGTCTTTAACTTGAAAATTTCAAACTTTTTGGACAAAATTGTGAATCTAAACCATTCCCAGATCCCCTTAAGCACACACAAAAAATTTCATCAAAATCGGTCCAGTCGTTTGAGAGAAGTTCAGTGACATACACACTCACAGAAGAATTATATATATAAAGATATACATAACTAATGACTCACTCTCGCTCCGCTTGGATTCGTCCATAGATACATTTTAACGTTTAGCTCTTTAGCTCAGTATAAAGTATTGTATAATATGTTATCCCGGATAACCAGCTATCATCATATAAAATTTCATCAAAATCTGTCCAGTGGTGTTCTCGTGATGCGGTCACAGACAGATAGACAAAAATTCTGAAGACTATAGATTTATTTGGCTTCTGTATCGATAATAATGTCTATTTCAATAAGATTTTCCAAAAATATTAAATATACAGATTCAGCTTAGTTAGAATTTTATAAACATAAATGGAAATAAACATTATAAAGCAATCTAGTTAACGAGTGTAATAAGCTTCCAGATATCCCTTGCTGGATACAAGATTCCTTCATTCGATGTTTACAATTTTTAACATATTAAACGAGCGATACCGGAATTGATTACCCTGCAATGTGATGCATTATTGGTATATATATATATATATATATATATATATATATATATATATATATATATATATGACAATCCTCAATATAATATAGCTTTCTCCTTCGTAATTTTTCAATAAATATAGATATGTGTGTCCTTCTGACCAATTTCGGCCACGGCGGTCAATTTCACTGAGAATAGCCATCTGCGCTAAATATATTATATGTAGTAGATACACAAGTGTACGCGCAGACACAAGGGCACTCTCTATTCCTTTCACTCTCAAATTCCGGTGGGGCGTGAGAATCGAACAAATATTGAGTGTCCTAAAGCACTTTACTTTAAGTACTTGGTATATATGCAGGTAAAACCGTATGCTGTACCTAGTCTATACCAAATATTTAGAAATCAAATCTCGTTCTTATAATTCAAATAACAGTCAACAAATGGAAGTATTCAGCAACTATTTCATTGGGAATTAGGCAACTATTAGACACTAAATGTGAAACTTGTAGATATCGTACATTCAAATCTACTATTTTGTATCAAAAAAAAGCTAAATAATTAAAGTTTGAAGTTATTGAAACATTCATTGTTTCTTAAGTTATAATAGGTAAAATAATTTATTGAAATATTATTTGAAGCATAACGTATATGGATTTGTTAATGTTTTGATAAACAAGCATTATGTTCTATAGCAGATGTAATTTAGTGTAGTTTGTTTTATTATATGACTAGCAACTTACCTTTGCTTCGTTCAGGTACGTTTCAATTTTTCGAGCCGAACTCTAATTATTTTTTAAAATAAAAGTAGCCAAGTTACTCCTTATTACATTAGCTATCTACCAGTGAAAGTCCCGTCAAAATCAGTCTTGTCGTTTTGAAGATTGGCCGGAACAAACAAACAGACAGATAAACATTTAAAAATTGAGTTTTTTCTTATAAGTACCGTATATAATTTCATATGCATTTAGTAAAAAAAATTGTTATTTTGACATTACAAACAGAACCTTCAATTTTATTTATCTGTATAGATAATAAAAATTGATTTTCCCAAACGCCATAAATAATAACGGGTTTTAATGAAAATGGATAATATCATTCATATTATTGATTCTAACTGTACCCGCGTCTATATGAAGTGAAGCGTAAATTTTGCCTCAAGGTCGCTGTCGCCGGCGATAGTTGTCTTATATTGCGTACTGGTTGGCTCAACAGACGTTGTTTGTTGTTTGGCCAAAATTTAATAAATTTATTTTCAATATCTTCTGGTTTATATGTCCAATAGAAAAAAAAACACTTTCAGTTTTTCCGGCATTTCCCAGTTTTCCCAACGTCTTTTCTAATTTTTCTCCATGCACATCTTATTATTATTTAAATGTATTAATAAGGTTTATGTTCGTAGATTTAAAAAAAATAGTCTTATCGATCCAACCGTTATCAAGCGATTATCTTTACCAACTGCGTTTTCGCCTCTAGAAAAACAAAAACAATACTATCCCACGGGAACCGTACATTTTTTCAGAATAAAATGTATGTAGGCGTGTTATTTTGATGTATGAGCTATATTATTGTAAAGTTTCATTAAAATCCATTCAGTAGTTTTTGAGTGAAAGAGTAACAAACATCCAGACATCCATACATCCTCACAAACTTTGGCATTTCTAATATTAGTAAGATATATAAACTAAAATTCGCCTAGTGGTCGGAATTCGATCATAGTAATTACTGAAAACATATACCAATAGAATTTATCTATCTATATAAAAAAACTTGTTTCCAAATTATTAAATAGATACTGAACTCTTTTGTCTTTGCCTATTTATTTATAGATTTCTCTTGATTTCGAACGCCTAACTCCATAGTTTTTTAACTAAAAGAATTTAAATCAAAAAATAATTACCATAAACAATTCATGTAATTTATGTAAAACAAATGATAGTTAAGTAGTTTTTACTTTATAATCATATTCTTCTAATTATATATTACAGATTTAATAGTAATTTTATTACATTATGTAATGGGAAAACCTTTGCATACAATGAACGATTAAAAAGAAAATTACGAATAATCTATACTAATATTATAAAGAAGTAAAGTTTGTGAGTTTGTGAATTGTGAGTTTGTGACATTGTAGAGGGGTAATCTCTGGATCTACTGAACTGATTTAGACGAAATTTGGTAAGAACATAGTTTGAGACCCTGGGAAGGACATAGGTTACTTTTTATCCCGCAAATCATCCCTTAAGGGGGTGAAAATGGGGATGAAAGTTTGTATGGGGAATCAAGGTAGATACGAACCCGAGCGAACCGAGTGTGTGTGTTATCTTATATATGAGTGTATAATATAAAAAAAATTAAATTATAAAACACTGCCTATGTTTTTTTTAAATAGCTACCCCTGACCTCATATAACTAATCTCATGTAGTAAAAATATTTAATACTATCGACTCAGCCTTGCTCCGTTTCGTCCCTACTTACATTTAAATGCTTGGTATAGATATTTCAGTGATGAGATATTTTCCCGCAGTAAAAACTACAGAATCGGCCTCTGTATCGATAATAATGTCTATTTCTCATTAAAATAGACATTATTATCGATACAGATTTTTTTCATTCATTATTTTTTAGAAGATTTTTTTCCAAAAAAAATACCTATTTAATGTACAGATTTGACTCATTTAAAATTTTATTATATGTATAGATTCGTCAGTCCCTTTGTATGCGCTAATCTTCGGAATGGCTTAATCAATTTTAAAGGAAGTCAAATTGACGAATAGTATCATTATTGTAATACTCAAAAGCAACATAAAATATATTATGGGAAATAAAGGAAATAAAGCTTCATTCAAAATTTAACTTTTCCTTCATATATGAGTATTTTCTCTATATCTCTCCGCTCAAGTCACAGGTTCGAGTTCCGCTTAGAATAAATATTTACATGAGTCACATAAACATACGAGTATATAAAAACCAATATGCAGTTCTGTCTGTGTTCTTCGCACGTTTAACAGACGACTTACAGATTGTTGAGTACCTTACAAGCTTACTATTAAAATGTGAAAATTTGTACATATGATTACACCCTTATCTACCTACATATAACACTGGTAATTAAATTTAGAATATATTGCACGCACATAATGAAGATAATGCACAAAAATAGCAAAAATAGCTAAAGATTTCATTCCGTATGTAACAACTCTGTTTGTAAAAGGAATGCAGCTAACTTCATCATGTCGCTTTCAGCTAACTTCATCATGTAGCTTTTTGGCTGCGGTGTGCGCGCGCATCGAAAACATTTTACTCTCATATTTTTTTACAAATTTGCCAAACGAAGTATAACTTCAATAATTTTCACAAAGCACATAGTTAACAGGTCTTATAATCCCGATGTTATTAGAATCGTTGGAAAAATCATTGGAGATAAATAGTTTTACAAATTAAAAATGATTTGAAAAACAAATACGTACTACGTGGTTGCAGGTAGCGTGGTCACCTGGTGCCGGCTGGCAGGTTTCCGGGGGAGTGGCAGGCCAGCCCGCGCTACAAAACGAGCAAAGTTGTGAATGCAACGCATCGCTTTACAAGACAACGCTTAGCACAAACACATTCGCTCGCATATTATATTTGTATTGTAGATATTCGCAATGCAATGAAAGAAGGAAAACTGGTCGTAAAATGACAAAAAAAGTTTTTTTTTTTACATTTAAAAGGTTTCTGGAAGAAATCTCTTAAAGCTTAAAGTTTTATTTTGTTAAATATATTTTATGGTATATTAAATAAATAGATCGCACATCAGAGAATGATTATTTATGCATGAAATTGGTTTTTCTCATCCGAATCGCTTTCAATAGGATTTAGTAATATGTAATTGATAATCAAAAAGTTACAACGACTTTAAAAACACTAATTTTCCATCAATAGTACATAACCTATTAATTATAAAAAGAAGCATTAAAATCGGTTCACTATTGTCGAAGATATTGTCTATGCAACAAAAAAATCCCATATTAAGTACCATCTATTTTATAAAATCGGTTAAAATAATAAAATAAAAGGAAAATGTAGTAAGGATATTGTCTTATATAGTATTGTAAAGTGCTTTGTCCTCAACATATTATGTATAATGTAAACAAATAATAATCTTTTAAGCAGAAGTTATCGACAAAGAAATTCAATATTTGTAATATATGTACGTCTAAGTATTACTTAAATTGCACGTCATACGTCTGTTATTGTTTTCCTCATTCTTTCGTCCTGTCTGATTTTGCATATATGTAAAAATAAATAGCAACTTACGTTTTAACGTTTAGAATAGATTTCTCAGAAATGAGATATTTACCCGCAGTAAAAAGTATCCTATATTTTGACCCGGATAACTCCATACCAATTTCATCAAAATAGGTCCAGTGGTTTTCTTGTGATGCGTTCTCAGATAGACAGACAGACAGACAAGAATTCTGAAAACTATAGATTCAAGCTCTATGTCGATTGAATGATTATTTCAATAAGATTTTCCAAAAAATATTTAATGTACAGATTCGACTCAGAATTTTATTATATATATATATATATATATATATATATATACAATATGTACTATATGTAGATTTGATGCTAACGTAAAGAAAAATTCAGAACGGAATTCCATTGTCTAATTAGTGGTCTGTTAAAAATGACATTTTTAACTATTTATTATCGAGTTTCTTTGTTTAAATGCAAATTTCACAAATAAATCTGTTCAATTGTCATCAGCTCTTTATATTTATTCAGAATCTTTACAGTATATTAATATATCTACCAAGACAAAGAAATAACTCGTTTTCATATCACTTAATATGTATTATGTATAATTAATTTTCATTTCAGTTAAGTTTTGCTATATTTAGCTAAAATTTATTATCTGACGGGTATAATTAATGCGAAATTTTGTATGTGTGTAAGTTTGTTAGTCCTCGTCGAAACGGCTGGACGGATTTCGATGGAATTAAGTAAGGAGGTATGACTAGGATCCGGATTACAATATAGGATACTGTTAGGCCCTTAGATACCCCCCCCCCCCCCCCTCCCCAACGTGGCTTGACAACGAAGGCTCAATAGTGCCCGGCAATCCAGCCGGATGCGAAGCTAAGAAACGCACTGAGAGGCGGCCCATCTCGGTGGTGGTATGCTGGTTGCTCCTGGTACTTCTCTGATTGCAGAGTCGACTGTGGAGCAACCCCATGGTTATTGTGATCTGCTTCAGCAGACCTGCCGTCAGGGTGTCGTGGTTGAGTGCGTAAGCGATCCAGCGACGTCCCATTAAGACGAGGGAGGTTCCATTGGATTTTAGTGGGTAGTACTGGCCTTGCCGATGAGACCCACACCTCGTGCCTTTCCCATGCACTTCCTATGCAATCCAATACATTTCCCAACATTAAAAAAAGGGCTTTAGAGATGTAACCGATCAAATCTAGAATAAATCGCTAATTAAGTAGATTAGTAGTTAAGTACATTCGATTGTAAGCAAAAGTCTCATATCCACTTATTTGAACAATCTAATTCAATGTCTTGGCCAAGGACATGCTTTATGCGGACTGTTGGTGCGTAAATAATATTTATGTATGAATATTCATTGAAAATCAATATGTTAGCATTTAAGGCCTACGTGATAATTCATTAATTGTAAATTACACGTTTAATAATGCTTATTGTATATGTAGCCGTTTAGAGATCTAGATAGTAACTAACAAAGTTAAGAATGGTTGGATAATGGGATACTTTGTTATATTTGAAGCTTAATTTAATATGTAAAAACAACAAAAAATGTAATTAATATGTTGCAATTGTTATGAATAAAAGTTTCTCTAGTAAAAGCTCAATGCAATTTATCAGTTCTTATTTTTAGCATGTGGATCCATTATTGGTAGCTCCAAATATATATATATATATATATATATATATATATATATATATATATATATATATATATATATATATATATTGTATTGTCATTGAAATTACTTGATTATATATAGATTACGATACTACAGCTCAGTCGGTAAACGGTAACTAGTGTCCAGAAAACTCAAAAAATGGTCAGAACTTCTCTACCGTAGAGACATACAATAAAAATGACGTAATTAAAACCTAACTGATATTATAAATGTGAATGTTCAGATGTTTAGATGTTTGTTACTCAATCATACCAGAAGGGCTGAACGGATATGGATGAAATTTGGCACAGAGATAGATGATATAGTCTGGAATAGCACATAGGCTTTTTATCCTGGAAAAATGTACGGTTTTTGTGGCTTAAGTTCGTTTTTGTTTTTCTAGAGGCGAACCCTAGCGAAGCGTAGGTGAGTCGATAGTGGCAAGCATATAAAAATTACAAACAAATGAAATTGAACAAAAATCTAACAATAACGTAATATTGAATATAAAATAACATCAACAAAATAATGCGATGATACAACACACAGAATAAGGAAATTTTCACAGCATTTGAATAGTATTTCAGATCGTAATATTTATTTAAAATTTTAAAGCTAGTCTTTAGAGCAATTATCAAAATGTGAAGTTCAGTAAGTTTCAAATTCATGTGCGTTGACGAGTCAGCCACTTGAAAATATTTAATAATAACATCGTCTATGATGTTTGTCTTATTTATTTTTTGACATTGACAACACGTTTGGCTCAGTTTGTAGTGACCCTACTTGCTGTAACGGCGGTCGCGGGTTCGAGTCCCGCTGGGGGCATTCATTTGTATTATGAGCACGAATGTTTGTACTCCAGTCATGGGTGTTTAAATTTATAATATGTATGTATTTAAAGTTATATATGTGTAGTGTATCAACTATCTGGTATCCATAACACAAGCCTCGTAATGGAAGTAGATGGTGTTGTGTGTTAATGTCCCAACATATTTATTTATTTACTATTTAATCATAGGTAAATCTAGTGCGTAATTTAGCATGAGTTCAAATTACATATACCTAATATAATTTATTAACTTATATGTAGCAAATTATTTACTAATTGTTTTTTTACAAAAAAAATTACATAATAATTCATTAGAGGTATGCCCGATTATTAAAAAAAGAATTATAAAAAGCAGAGAAATACAGACTAAAGAGGAGGAAAAGAGGCTGGAGAGTGACATAGGCTACTTTTTACGGCGGGAGATTATCTCATTCCCACGGAAAAACATATTATAATACAATCCAAAAAAATATTTATTATCAGAATTACTTGAAACTGGTAGTAGTAGTAGTAGCGAGCGATGCCGCGGGTTCTGCTAATAGAATAATAATACATAGCCAATCACTCTTTCCCTTATATACGAGTATCCCTTATATTCGTCACTGTTTAAAAGAAGGTCCAACTGTGGCTTAAATAAAACGTGTAGAATTAAACCGCATTATTTATTAAATCAGACATAAATTATATTATACTAGCATTGCCCGCGGCTCCGCCCGCGTTCAGATAACTAAAAACCAAATTCTTAGGTTTTACAGTATACTAGAACAGCGCAGTTTTTGTATTTTTTCTCAGAAATGAGATATTTTTTCGCGGTAAAAAGTATCCTATATGTTGACCCGGATAACCAGCTATCACCATACCAAATTTCATCAAAATCTGTTCAGTGGTTTGCTCGTGATGCGGTAACAGACAGACAGACAGAAAGACATACAAACAGACAGACAAAAATACTAAAAACCATAGATTTGGCTTCTGTATCGATAATAATGTTTATTTCAATAAGATCTACACCGGACTAAATTGACTTATTTTCTCACTTCTGAAGGGTTTCTGGAGGATATCTCTTTAGAGATATAGGTATATCCTTTGTCGACATTCTTTTACTTTATTTTATATAATATATATTTTATGGTACATAAATAAATAAAAAATAAACGTATTTTTTAATCACCGTTGCTCACAGAAAACTAATCGTAAGAAATATGCGGAAATGTTCTTATTGTATCACGTGATCAGAATATGTAATATACGTAGATTTTTTACATTTCTATTAACCTTATCTGACTACTATCGTAGATATAGACTTGTCTAAAAGGAACAGACAGACAAAGAAACACACGCATTTATAATACATAGCAATACGACTAGCAACTCACCCTCGCTTCGATCGGGTGCGTCCCTAGCTTGCTTCCCAATACGAACTTTCATCCCCATTTTCACCCCCTTAAGGATGATTCCCGGGATAAAAAGTATCCTATGTCCTTTCCAGGGTCTCAAACTATCTTCTTATCAAATTTTATCAAAATCGGCTCAATAGATCCAGAGATTACCCCCGTCGTTACAACGTCACAAACTCACAAACTTTACCTCCTTATAACATTAATATACCTAGATGATGAGTGATATTCACGTGTTAAGTGAACTCTACTATTAAAATTTTAAAAGATCATTATATAATCATAGTTATGTGCACGTGTCTTGGAATAATCGCTTGTAATGAATATTTTGGTTGGTAGGATGAGGTCGGTCTTTGCCTTTGCGACGCATATCAAGGTCGAAGCCGATTTTTTGAGCAATGAGAACTAAAACCGGATTTAAATGTTAAAATTGCATTACATCACCCATTCAAAAGTTACACTAATTAGCCCTTCTGTGTGTGTGTGTCTGTATTATCTATACAGATAAATAAAATTTAAGTGTCTGTTTGAAATGTCAAAATAACAGCTTTTTACTAAATGCATATAAAAGTATATACGTATACACTTCTACATGCATTTTTAAATATAATAATTCATAACGATAATAATTATCTATTTCAATAAGATTTTCCGAAAAATATTTAATGTTCAGATTCGACTCTGAAGTTTTTATATGTAGTAGATATAAAATTATAAGAACCACGTACAACTAGACCCTGAAATCATTTTGTTACGTGTAGATAACATCTCTTTAGACATTTGCATTAATATTTGCTTCGGTTTTCCCATATTTTATTGGGGCCATATTTTATATGAAAAACTGGCACATGATAATTATAATACCTAATCCAATATATACTAATAACACTATTTATTAACGGATTACGGTCGTTAACATTTAACTAATATACAAAGTGAGTAAAAAAACAATATGACAAATCCAACGATTTAATGAGCAAAATAACAAAAGTTTACTTCATTTTATATTTTCAGCTACGAATATTCCTTCTAAGAAGATATCACTGAACAATAAAATGTCAGAGTTATTGTGTAGTGACATACACTGCAAAGAACAATATTACAACAAAATTTTAGATATTTCAGGCATAGAAGCAATATGGACTGGATATTGACTTCAACTGCAGCTTTGGTTCAGTTTGTTACACTACTTGCTGTGCCAGCGGTCGCGGATTCGAGTCCCATTGGCATTAACTTGTGTGACGAGCACGAATGTTTGTACTACATTTAAAAAAAAAACAACCAAATTATATATAACACCCATGTTGTTATATATAGTATGCTCATCTGGTATCCATAACACAAGACTTATAGCTTACCATGAAAATAGATGGTGCTGTGTGTTAATTAAAGTCCAAATTAATTTATGGTTGAGTTGCAATATTATTCCTTGCACATGCCGATATTAAATACGTGTCTTATTTTCTATATTATTATGCCAATCAAAATACAAGCCAATCTAGAGACGTGTGATATTAAAAAAAATGTTTATAAGTTTGATTCTTCTTCTGACGTTAATAGTAAAAACACTGGCCAATTTACATACAACGTGTATGTAAGACTATGTTACTCCAATGGCTATAGCTACGTAACAAAAACAATAATATAAATTGAATTATTACAATTTTTTACTGAACGACGAACGTAACTCGGCCTTATTTTTGTACTAACATAAGCTGGGTTTTTTTAGAAAAGCCACGTATATAGAAACTCAAAAAATAAAACCTATCTAAATACGAAATTTGATCCAAATCGTTACAGCTGTTTACGATATACACGAAGTATATATAAATATATATATATATATATATATATATATATATATATATATATATATATATATATATATATATATATATATATATATATATATACTTCGTGTAACTTATAAAATGCAAGTCGCGCGCGCGGAAAACGCAAACCTATGATGCTTAGTGCATCCCTGATAAAACAGTGAGAGATTTACGACAGTACTTAGTTCCGCTTCTCAATAAAAGCAGAAAATACGTGATGTACGTCTGTTTACATTCTAAACCTAAGCAACTTCCGGCGACTGAACGTGCCTAAGAAACATATGATAATTTCGCTTCTAGAATTTTTCTACTCATATCATGATACTAGCCATTCGCCATCGCTTCGCTCGGGTTCATCCATAGGTGCGTTTTAACGGTATAGTAGTAGTGCTAAAAGTTTTAGTATGAAATAGATAAACTATATAATTAGTATATATAATCACATACATATAACTTTAGAAATTATTGATTCCCCATACACACTTTCATCTCCTTTTTCAACCCATTAAGGATTTATTTTCGGGTTAAAAACAATCCTATATCCTTCCCAGGGTCTCAAACTTTCTTTACACCAAATTTCATCTAAATCGGTTTAGCGATTTTTTTGTTATCCATATTTTTTTATAATAGTAGTATAAATATTTGTAGATATTTATATTTACATATATTTTCGTTAAATATTTACTAGTATATTACTATAAATTATTTATTTAAGTATACAATTCATTGATTATTTTCCGTAAAGACTGCTGATGGTACAGAAATATATTTTATATTACCGTATTATCAAAAATTTTATGCTATGTATAATAAAAATCACTAAAAATAGGTTATTACGTACATCTTACAATATTAATAATGAATAAACTTATGATGTTGTTCTCCTGACCGAGTCCGGCCACGGCGGCCAATGTCATTGAGACTAGCCAACTGTGCAGGAGATATTATAGTGCTCAAGTGTACGCGCAGACACAACGTGCACTCTCTATTCCTGTTACTCTCATACTCCGGTGGGACGACTGCTCGACACGACCAGTGAGAGTTAAGACGCAGGACCAGCGGCTTTACTTGCTCTCCGAGGTACGGGAGTGAAGCACCGCCAACTTCCCAACTCCGGGCTGTTACCCCGAGCCTTACTATATAGAAAGACTCAATAACTAAACTTGGCCCGACCCGGGACTCGAACCTAGGACCTCCGGGTGTGCAGCCGTACATGCTAGCCACTACACCACCGAGGCAGTTAAATAAATAAACTAAAATGAATAAACTAATAAAGACTAAATAAAATATTACAACGTACAAACATAAGCATTAAGTTTACAAATTTTTTTATTCATGGGTTTTCACAAGTCCATTCAATGGTAAAGATAAGCGTTTTAATCTTCTCGTAACATAACATTATGCCAACAAAAACAAAATACGGCTACTGTTTAACTATAAATTACGATAATTTGTTATTTTTCATTAATATTTTGGTTTCAACTACAGCAAATCCAGTATACTTTTCCTCGTGACAAGTTAAAAATTAAGAATTATTGAATTTACTAGTTCTAAGAGTGTGATGTGTGTGCGAGATGTTTGTACACGAACATAACATATTTAAGTTGATTTCTTTTCGTATTATCTATCTATACCTATAATAAAATTCTGAGTCGAATCTGTAGATTAAATATTTTTTGGAAAATCTTATTGAAATAGTCATTATTATCGATACAAAGGCCGAATCTATAGTTTTTAGAATTTTTGTCTGTCTGCCTGGAAACGCATCACGAGAAAACCACTGGACAGATTTTGATTAAATATTTGTATTATGATAGCTGGTCAACATATAGGATACTTTTTACTGCGGGAAATTTAATTTTTTACTTCTTACGTGCTTACGTACGTCGATAAAAAAATTGCTTATGTTGTCAGAAAATCATCTTTCACACGCACAAATCATCTAATCGGCACTTGGCCAACCTGATGGACTAAGGCCCGATCCCCCTCGCATTGCGGGGAATCCGTATCCGAAGAGTGTTTGAAATGGCTGAAATATCATTATTATACTAAGAAAAATTAACTTTTTAATACTATTTGTAATATTTAGTTCAATTTTTATACTAAATTTTCAGTAATAAAGTACAAATTATCAACAGAGATTCGAAAAAAATATATTATTATTTATCATTATATTATATTCATTGGAGTTGTGCACGTTATCTTAGATAAGTAAGGTTCGACTATCATTATGAGTTTTTGCTTCACGAAACGTGTCGAGGTGAAGCGTATTATAATATGAATTATTATTATAATAACATTTGCATACTATATTTACGATACGAACAATTTTGAGGTGAAAGAAAATTTACTCGTAAAGAAAGGCCAAGACACAAAGTTTTTTTACTTTACAAACAAACACGTTAACCTAAAGTGGATAAAAAACTTAATATTGTTCATAACTAGCTACTAGCTTGGCTTTGCTCGCGTTCAATCTTCCGATATAAAAATCAGTTTTACAATAATGTAAAGAAGTCTGCTCGATTTGTTGACATTTATGATTACCGCTCCGCTCCCTTAGGTTGTAGCATGATGATAGCCTATAGCCTTCGTCAATAAACTGGCTATCTAATGGAAAAAGTTTATTTTCAAACCGGATCAGTAGTTCCTGAGATTAGCGCGTTCAAAGAAACAAGCAAACAAACTGTGCCTCTATAATAATAGTATAGATAATAAACATTATATGACTCCCCCACGGAAGCCTAAGATTCAGATGTAGAAGAATTTTATTTTATTTTTTACTAGTATTGCCCGCGGCTCCACCCGCGTTTAGTTGACCAAAAACTAAATTCTTAGGTTTTACATATTAATATACTCTTACATTGCAGTTTTTGTATTTTTTCTCAGAAATGAGATATTTTCCCACGGTTAAAAGTATCCTATATGTTGACCCGGATAACCAGCTATCATCATACCAAATTTCTTATCCATATTCTTTTCTATTTTCTATTCTTAACCATATATCTTATTAAAAATGTGATGCGGTAACAGACAGACAGACAGACAAAAAATCTAAACACTATAGATTCGCACTCTGTATCGATATTCGATAATAATGTTTATTTCAATTAGAATTTCCAAAAAAATATTTAATGTACAGATTTGACTTAGTTACAATTTTATTATATGTACCTATAGATTTTATTTTGAATGTCAATTAACGCTAACGCTGACGATGCGTGCGTACGTTATACGTACAGTTTAGTTTTATATATTGTTTTATTTTTATAATAAAATTATGGTAGCAATACATTATGCTTAGTAGAAAGTTATATTATTTAATAATAGGTAATGAGACTTCTTAGTAACAGTGCTAAAAATATTTTATGAGAAATTACAATGACTATAACTAAGCACAAAAATAAAAAGTACTCGTGTTTATTCTTTTCGATTCATAAACAAAACAAAGTAAGTGATTTTTTTAAGTTGTTCGAACTTGGTTGAAACCAACAAAATTCACATATACTCTACATGATCTTTGTGTTGCGTAATAAAGTTGGTTTTATTAAAAATTTATTGTATATTTATTACTTCGAATATCCTGTTATTAATCTAAATTAATCGCTTCTCAGCATGTCTAGACGTGAGGTGCGAATGAAAACGTGCGCATAGTTTGCTTAATTATAGCATCCGTTATATGTTTGAATTCTTACTTTATAAATTATTTATTGGGTAAGAATTTTGAAGTTTTAACTTATCCTTCGCTAGCAGCTCACCCTCGCTTCGCTCTTGTTCGACTGTAGAAAAACAAAAAATCTATTACAGTACATTTTTTGGGATGAAAAGTAGCCTTTATCTTATTCTGATGTTTGAGCTATATTATTGTAAATTTTTATTAAAATCCATTTAGTAGTTTTTGCGTTAAAGAGTAACAAACATCCAGACATCCATACATCCTCACAAACTTTCGTATTTATAATATTAGTAGGATTGATAACGCTAATGGATAAATAACTTATATTTTGAAAGAAAATGATCTGTAGAAAGAATATATAGATTTCTTTCTGTAAATATGATGATATAGTACAGATGAGATATTTTCCCACAGTAAATACTTTTTACTGGAGGGAAAAATATGCCTATATGTTGACCCGTATAAATAGCTATCATCATACCAAATTTCATAAAAATCTATACAGTGGTTTTCTCGTGATGAGTCCATAAACAGACAGACAGACCAACATTCTTAACACTATAGATTCAACGTCTGTATCGATAATAATGACTATTTCAATAAAATTTTCCAAAAAAATATTTAATATGCAGATTCGTTAGAATTTTATTATATCTATAGTACTACACTAATATTATAAAAGAGGTAAAGTTTGTGAATGGTGAGTTTGTGACGTTGTAGGGGGTAATCTCTGGATCTACAGAACCGATTTAAATGAAATTTGGTAAGAAGATAGTTTGAGACCCGGGGACGGACATACGATACTTTTTATCCCGGAAATCATCCCTTAAGGGGTTGAAAATGGGGATGGAAGTTTGTGTGGGGAATCAACCTAGGGACGAACCCGAGCGAAGCGAGGGTGACTCGCGAGCGTATAGATAATGTAAAAATTAACCTTTTGCGTATCTTTAATTATTTTAATTAAATGGTATAAAAAGAGCTAGCAGAAAATATTCTCTATAGTAGCATACTTGTAATGATAATATATTCAATCTTTTTATTCTCTGTGGCACAAAATTTTGATGTGACTGGCACTTGCACGCTACATCGCATGAACTGTAAATAAGGTCGAATCTAATGGCCATTGTCCTGCCCATAGAACGTCGAGACTGCAAAAAATAAATTATACTTCAACAAATTTTTGTTTTCTACTGTCTGTCTGTTTGTTAAAGTAATATATAAAATATAAAAAGTTTAATATATGATATATTATTTTTTGTTGAACTTATGGTGAAATTTTCATTACTCGTGACTTTTTTGTTATTAACTTGCAAATATTGTTTTAACTTACATATTTGGAAGGCAATTTAATGATAATTTTTAATTTAAAAAAAAACCGACGAATTGAGAACCTCCTCTTTTTGGAAGTCGGTTAAAAATTTGAGCCACTTAGTTTTTATTTATAGCATTAATTTTTTCAATTTAACAAAAAATTATATTGTTACGAACGACGAGTAATGTAAGTATTCGCTGAATGCACTGACATAAATTGCGTATACATTACATTTATGTAACAATACAGTGTCCATGAAAAAGGTCTTTTTTAATTCAATCTAAGATTAATCGTTGTAAGGCCGTAATTTAGCTATAACAGAACTATGGGACGGTCGTTCAATGTTATCATTCTGTTCACCCTGCCATCAATTACGAGTTTAAGTGGTCGAGGTAACGAAACATGAACGGTACTTGTTTTAATTATATTACTTATATATTCCATCAAGTTTGTTGAATTTGTATTATCTATATATTTTATCTACAAGACGATACGTTTGGCTTAGTTTGTAACTCTACTTCGTATGCCAGCGGCCGCGGGTTCGAGTCCCGATGGGGGCATTCATTTATGTGATGACTGATGAGCATGAATGTTTGTACCCAGTCATGGGTGCTTATATTTATAATATGTATATATTTAAACTTATATATGTGTAGTGTATCAAATATCTGGTATCCATAACACAAGAGGATTTTGATGAAATTTGGTATGTTGATAGCCGGTTACCCGGGTTAGTTTGTATACTCTACTTCGTATGCCAGCGGCCGCGGGTTCGAGTCCCGCTGAGGGCATTCATTTATGTATGTAACATATACGATTTTTACCGCAGGAAAATATCTCATTTCTGAGAAAAAATACAAAAACTGCAATGTAAGAGTATACTAATATATAAAACCTAAGAATTTATTTTGTGGCAATCTGAACGCGGGCGGAGCCGCGGGCAATGCTAGTAACATATATTACAATGCTTCAATAAATATGTCGTAATCGCTACATATTTGTCTAAATGTATGACAAATATCGAGCAAGTCATTAAATATTGATTAAGCAAACTATTCACTTTTCAAATGAATTAATTGTTTGTGGTTAAATAAACAAATTATAAGTATAATATATTAATACAAGAAAAATTATTAAAATGGCAAATGGATACCACAAAAATTACTGTTTTAGCATCATTTAGATAAGATTATCATATCTCACTGGGCCCATAAGGTATGTGATGTGACACCCAAAATCTATATATCAACAACTAATATATGTATATATAAAACAAAATTGGGTTCGTTACAAATCTTCTAACTCGAGAACTGCTGGATCAATTTTTATGATCTTTGATGATGATTTGTATTCACCCCGAATAACAGAACACTATTAAAACATCGAAAACATTCACAAAAAAAAAATAAAAAAAAATCAATTCATTTCTAAACGTCAAAACGTACCTAAAAAGAACTTTTCTGAAAAAAATTTTTTTTTTTGGTATTTTATAGCCTTCTAGAGACTTACTGTCTCTTCGCTCGGGTGAGTCCCTAGGTACGAACACATAGCATTGCTTCAGTTTAATAAGAAGATCAATATAAAATTCAAAATAAAGCTCCCAGTCGGCATGTTTTTTCGACACCTTCGACAATCATCGACATATTTTAGCTAATTTACACAAAATCTTAATGAATTATACACCTAAGTCTTCCATATGAATCACTCCAAAAATTGGAGAAAACCGTATGAAAATCCGTTAGGTAGTTTTTGTGTTTCTCGCATTCAGACAGACAGCCGCGGCGGGTGACTATATTTTATAATATGTAGTGATATATTGAGACAGACACCTATCATTGCGCTACGACTTTTAAGACGGAAGAAATAACGCTACTACTTTAAATACTAAAGTTTTTATGTGTCACACACATATGTATGTATGTGTATGTTGGTTACTCTTTCACACTCAAAACGGCAGGACATATAAGTTTAGTACTTTTTATAAGAATTTAGTAAAAAAATATAATAAATATAAAGGCACACAGTGAAGCAAGGTTTAGTCGCTAATTATACTGAACAAGCTACGTGAGCAGAGCCGCGGCCAAACGCTATTGTACGATATAACAAAATTAAAACACGAATTACCGTAATATCAAAGCAAATGGTCGAATTCATTAGAGGATCCCAAGAAATAACGTGAACTCACTTACGTCACTTGTTTTGGATCATATAAAACGTCTTACCGCTTATTTGTTCTACGATCATAAATAGACGCGGTGCGATGAAAAGAAATACTTTATGAATTGTAGTGATGTAGATCTCATGACGTTTTGTGATCATAATCTGGTCATTTCATACAATACATTGAGTTTAAGCTGTAACTCGTTGATGTTTTTGTATCGATACCTATATTGATCGGTCGACTTATTATTACAATATGTAAAACTAGCGGCTCACCCTCACATCGCTCGGGTTTGCCTCTAGGAAAGCAAAAACGAATCTATCCCATGGGAATAGTACATTTTTCCGGGATAAAAAGTAGCCGTGTTATTCTCATGTAGGAGCTATATTATTGTAAAGTTTCATCAAAATCCATTCATGAGTTTTTGCGTGAAAGTGTAACAAACATCCAGACATCCATAAATCCTAACCAGCTTTTGCATTTATAATATTCGCAGGATAATTAAAACGGAACAAGATAAAACATAAAAAATATACCTTACTGTAAAATGTTTAGTTTATATTCTATGTGCAATGAAAATATGAATATTTGAGCAATTATAAGTACACGAGTTGAAAATGTTGAATTCATAGCAAATTCCTTACTTTCATTTGAATAGTTTCAAAAAAAATTACCTATGTTAAACAGTAGACAAAATACGCTCTCGTCCTTAAGACGTGGAAGGCTTTATTAGATGAGAGCTGCGATTTTCCTCCATTCCTCATATAGTATGTACAAGCAAAAGCGTAGCGAAGCGATCATTTGAATACCAATTATGTGGAATCAAAAACTGTACATTACGAAAATTGTATTGTATCTAGCTACTTGCTGTCGAAATCTTAACTTATAAAGAAATATTAAAAATATTAGTAGATTATCTCAGATATGCAGGTTTTTTCACTGTTTCCCTTCACCGTTAGACAAGTTGTAATAATGTTGGAAATGATTCGCACATGAAAATATGTGAGACTTGGAATTCGAACCCGTATCAATCGGTGTTCAAGCGAGCACGTTGTTACTGAGCTACCACTCGCTCAAAAGTATCCATGTTCGATTCCCGCTGCGTACAATATTTAAAACGTATAAACAGATATTGTTAATCGATTACGAAAAACCACGATACTTTTGTTAAGCACGCAATATCCCACTAGAATAAAAATAATATTCTATCTATGTACTTGTCACGCAAAATAACGTAAAGATATACAAAAATAAGTAAAAATTCAAAGTGTTTAATAGCTACGATTTTCTAAGTTTTATTATATTTTTAATTTATAATAATATTACAAAGAGGCAAGAGTTTATTTATTTGAACGCGCTAATCTCAGGAACTATTGATCCGATTTGAAAAATTCTTTTTGCAATAAATAGCCTGTTTATTGAGAAAGTTTTTAGGCCTCATATCATCATGCTACTACCCAAGAGAGTGGAGCAGTAACCATAATTAATGTCAACAAATCGGGCAGACTTACTATACTCGTAACGCCAAAGATTTTTTTTTGTAGATTGAAAGTGGGCGAAGCCGCTAATTCTGCTAGTGTTTTAATATTTAGAAAGTTAGCTTAAAAATATAAAAAAGAAATTACTAACAAAATACTTAATTGTTGTAATTTTCGTTAGTCTCACAGCTTACTAAAGAGTATATATACTATGACTTTTCATGCTCCTTACATTTGTTTTGAATGCGAGCGATTATATGTAATCTTCTTTAATGGACATAATGAAGTTAATGCAGCAGTGACATCTAATTGTCTGATTATTCATATTGATATTATTAAGTACGAGTATTTCCGTTTTAAATTGTTTTAACTAGCTTTAATTTTATGTTTTTTTCAAATTATGACACGAGTTTTAGATTATGATTTTTAAGTATCTCGTTGGCAGCTAGGTTAAAAATATAATAAGACTGAACTACTTAAGTTGCGTAAATACACTTCCCATAGTCAAAATTATGTTTTTATTCCATTTTCTGTAGAAACCTTTGGCCCATAGAGTCACAGTGCTAAGCTTTTCTTAAAAGACATAACACCCCGTCTTATCACCTCTACTGGTGACAGGAGGGCTGGCGCATTTTTCGCCCAAAGAATCGGCATTGCCATTCAACGGGGGAATGCGGCTAGCATTCTTGCCACTATTCCACGCCGACATGACTTGTACAGTAATAACTAAATGTACATTTACCAATTATTCAGCAATGTAAAATTACAGGTTTACATAGGAAATAATAAAGCATGTTGGCTTTTTCTACACTTGATTTCATTAACATGACACGACTTGATTGCATTAACATTCAATTTTCATATATTCAAATTAAGTAAACTAGTTTTGTTTGAATATATGCGATTCGTGTAATCTATTCAATTTATTTAAGCTGAAGGATTTGAGGAAAATATAAACTATCAACTTAATCTACATATACCTACATATAATAAAATTCTGTGTCAAATCTGTTCATTAAATATTTTTCGGAAAATCTTATTGAAATAGTCATTAATATCAACACAGGACGAATCTATAGTTTTTAGAATTTTTATCTATCTGTCTGTCTGTCTGTGTGTGTGTCTGGGCACGAATCACGAAAAAACTACTAGACAAGTTTTGATGTAATTTGGTACGATGATAGCTGGTTATCCGGGTCAACATAGAGGATACTTTTTCCTGCGGGAAAATTCTCATCTCTGAGAATTCTATACTGACCGTTAAAAAGTCTCTAGGGACGAACCTAGCGAAGACGAGTCGCTAGTAAAACTAGATAAAACTATCTGTTCGGATTTTTTTGCGGATTTATTTGGATTTTGGGTTCGCGACGCGACGTTTCGAATGTTTTACAGCAATCATGGTCACGGGAAAGACTAAGGTTTTAGACGTCTCAAAGGTCAATATGATGTTCTCCTGACCGATTCCGGCCACGGCGGCCAATCTCATTGAGACTAGCCAACTGCGCAGGAGATATTATAGTGCACAAGTGTACTCGCAGACACAAGTGCACTTCTCTATTCCTGTCACTCTCATACTCCGGTGGGACGACACGAGACACGACCGGTGAGAGTAAAGGCGCAGGACCGACGGCTTTACGTGCTCTCCAAGGCACGGGGGTGAAACACCGCCAACTTTCCAACTCCGGGCTATTATTGAGTCTTTCTATACAGAAAGACTCAATAACTAAACTTGGCCCGACCCGGGACTCGAACCCAGGACCTCCAGGTGTGCAGCCGTACATGCTAGCCGCTACACCACCGAGGCAGGTCAATATATAGTTGTTACAAACAACACCTACCCATAAAATTACAATGTAATTTTATTTAACAAAGTTTTATTTAAAAAAGCCGATAGCAAATCGCCATAGAGTCTGCTTCTAATACAACATATCTATTTCTCTCTTAATTAATATACTTTTAACTATTTTCAATAATCTTTTTGGGTTTTCCTGTGGTTTATTTTGATTTTTGCTGGCGTATAAGTCTCTACTAAATAAGCTTATTTCATAACATGATGTTATGAAACAACATATACATAATTTGTCTTGTTAATAATTATTCTGTAAAGCGATTTAAACTGACTCATTGAATTAAAGGATTGTATATTTTCTAAGAACAATACTGCAGGAAATCCTGAAGATGTTTATCGTATAAATGTACTACTTCCTTTTGCAGTAGATATTTTCCATAGAAGTTAAAAAATTCAACTGCATTTGTGTAAAACTCTTACAGTAGAATGATTGATACATTAATATATGGATCTGTGAGGCTGATTTTTATTGTTTGTACTAGCGACCCACCCTCGCTCCGCTCGTGTTCGTCCCTAATTACGTTTTAACGTTTAGTATAGATTTCTCAAATATGACATATTATTCCGCAGTAAAAATTTCCTATATGTTAAACCGGATAACCAGATATCATCATATCAAATTTAACCAAAATCTATCCAGTGGTTTTCTCGTGATGCATTCCCAGAGAGACCGACAGACAGTCAAAAATTCTAAGAACTATAAAGTCGTCGTCTGCATCGATAACAATAACTACTTCAATAAGATTTTCAAAAAAATATTTAGTATACAGATTCGACTCAGAATTTTATATATGTATTGATAATATATACATAGTAAAAATGTCTCATAATCTTAATTGATAGAACGTAAGTCAGTATACATTCAACTTTGATAATTATATGTAACATTTTTTTTTTAAGTTAAAGTTATTCAAATTTTTTAATTCACTTTCATACTTACTGCATAACGAGCAATATAAATATGCTAAATTAAATTAAATAAATCTGATAAAGGAGTTATATTTGAAAAGACTTTGACAATTTTAATCTCGGCAATATGGTGATTGTTTTGTGACTTCTCAGAATGGAATGCATAAAAACTAAAAAAATAAATAAAAATCCATTAAAAAAAACACTCTACAATAAAAAATAACTGATCGGTAGTTTTCATTTACTGTAGATACCTAATCAAATATTTTCGAAGTCGGTTTTTATTTTTTTTTTATTTTTTTAAGTTTTTAATTTTTCATTCTTAGTGTAGACATAGTAGTAGCAAAGTAAGAAGGGTTTATTTTAAAAATTCAGTAGGTGAGAAATCAATCATCTTATATTTTCTATACTTAAGTGTGCATTTATTTATTTTTTAATTTAAACTGGACCAACTTCTAGGTATACCGTAATCCAATAAAAAAATACGAAATAGAACTACACTGTAAAAAGTAATGCGTGGTCAAACATTAAAAAAAAATACGTGTCGAATTGAGAACCTCCTTTTTTTCATCGGTTAAAAAATGAAATAACTGATTTCATTTAATTACGCTTTCTAATTATATGAATATTTAACTATTTGAATATTACGAAATATTATTAAATACTCTTGGTTTTTAGACAGTTATTGCAGCTTAGTAGTAGACCAATTAAAGAAAGGCTCGGACTCACTAAAGGTCAAGGATAGTTCTAAATTGGATGTGTATCACTATCCCAATTTATTTTTAAAATTTGCTACTATGTACTCGTATACTAAATGAGAACTCTCCTTGACCTTCTATTACAAAAGCCGTTTTTTATGTATGTATTTACTGAGTGTATACAATTTTAAATTGAGACATCCACAATACACTAACGTGTATTACATTAAATGAATAAAAGTAGAGTATTTTTTTAAATCAGTTTGGTCGATTAAAGGAGACAACCAGGTCTTGTCTATACATATAATAAAATTCTATCTGAGTCGAATCGTTACATTAAATATTTTTTTTGGAAAATCTTATTGAAATAGTATTTATTAATCTTATTAGTCTTATTGAAATAGTCATTATTATATATATTTATAATATGTATGTATTTAAAGTTATATATGTGTAGTGTATCAATTATCTGGTATCCATAACACAAGCCTCGCAGCTTATCATGGAACTAGATGGTGCTGTGTGTTAATATCTGAAAAAAAATTTTATTATCGATACATAGGCCAAATCTACAGTTTTTAGAATCTTTGTCTGTCTGTCTGTCTGGGAACACATAACGAGAAATCCACTGGACAGATTTTGATGAAATTTGGTATGATTATAACTGGTTATCCGAGCCAACATACCTATAGGAAATGCGGCAAAATATCTCATCTGTGAGAAAACTATACTAACCGTTAACGCTCTAAGGACGAATTCGAGCGGAGCGAGGGTGAGCCGCTAGTGATCTTACACAAATAACTTAATTGTTAATTTCGTTTGTAAATTGTCATGACAGATCCCTTGTAATATAAAATATTTTATGGAAAAGATTAAAATTACAAATAATAAGCATGGAAAAATTTCGCATAGAAGAATAAAAATAGCTGCATACGATAAAGCTGCCTTATTTGGTTTTAACAACATTCTTAACAATATTGATATACATCACTCAAAATTAAGGTCTGTCACGTACGTATTATTTACAGAGGAAGTGGTAACGAGAATGTCCTAGATTTAAAGCGCCTGAACGTCCACGTCTTATTAGGTCATGCACTTGTAATTTTTATAAGATAAAATATTTAAAACGTAAAAATGTATAGTAATTGTATAAGACTATTTATTATACCAGTATTTGCATTGGTTTTGATTGAATATAATTAACGAAAAAGTAAACTAACTTAAAGTCTGTTTATAAATCTTTATTTCGCCCTTTGGTAAAGATTTTTGTTTGAAATTTATATAAGACCACCCTGCATCTATACAGATAAATAAAATTGAGTGTCTGTTTGTAATGTCAAAATTAGAGCTTTTTACTAAATTCATATGGAATTATATACGGTATTTATAAGAAAACACAATTTTTAAAATTTTTATCTGTCTGCGGTCTGTTAGTTCCGGCTAATCTCCGAAACGGTTGGGCCGATTTTGACGGGACTTTCACTGGCAGGTAGTTGATGTTATAAGGAGTAACTTACGCTACTTATATTTCAATAAAAGAATTAGGGTTCCGCTCAAAAAAATGAAAATGGACGTAGAGACTGAGACGCAAGTTTTTAAAAAACTCCTGTTCGTTAAGTGGTCGAAATCCAAACATAATGAGTATCGAAAATTTAAGGAAAACACATATATCAATAGAATTACCTTAGCTATTTTAAAAAAACTATTTATATATACTTTTTATTAACAGCACTAAAGCAAGCTAGCTCGTTAATAGCTATTTAACAAAAAAAAATCGATTAACAAACAGAAAAGAAAAAAGTAGTGAACTGGTTTATCTTTATTTATATATAGATAAAGGTCAATTGCGAAATTCAGTCCACAAATGGTGAAAATATCGGGTAACAGAAAAATTTAATTATCAAAAATTACATCCTGTAAAAAATTGTATGGTTATATGTTTTTGTTGAGATGGACATACCTTCCTACAATATATCAATGAAAAATAGAATCCTACATATGTAGGCATAAATGAAAAAGACGAATTTGTGAAACATCATTTTCCTCTTCCAACGAAAAACGTGAGGCAATATATATATATTATATATATATATATATATATATATATATATATATATATATATATATATATACTAGCGGACCTGACAGACGTTGTCCTGTCTACACGTCTTTAATTTGAAAATTTCAAACTTTTTGGACAAAATTGTGAATCTAAACCATTCCCAGATCCCCTTGAACACACACAAAAAATTTCATCAAAATCGGTCCAGTCGTTTGAGAGAAGTTCAGTGACATACACACTCACAGAAGAATTATATATATATATATATATATATATATATATATATATATATATATATATATATATATATATATATATATATATATGTAATCATAAAACAGCTTCATAGTATAAAGTATAAAATACTATACAATTCATTGCAAAAGCAACAAGATTGTTCAAAGTAGAATAGAAACGATAACATCTAGATGGCTTCGTAATTACAAACTTTGTATACGGAAAATACATAATGGCGTTATGCGGTGCATTGTGCAATTCGAAGAACCGACTTCTAGTGCTAAATAACCTTTCAAATATGGTAGTTTTATGACACTTGCTTGGAATTTTTGTAAGACACTGTACGTTAAATATCTATACATATAATAAAATTCTAACTAAGCTGAATCTGTACATTAAATATTTTTTAGAAAATCTTATTGAAATAGACATTATTATCGATACAGAGACCGAATCTATAGTTTTTAGAATTTTTGTCTGTCTGTCTGTGTGTCTGTTACCGCATCACAGAAAAACCACTGGAGGAATTTTAATGAAATTTAGTATGAGGATAGCTGATTATCCGGGTTAACATATATGATAAATTTTACCGCGAGAAAATGTTTCATTTCTGAGAAAAAATACAAAAGCTGCATTGTAAGAGTATACTAATATGTGAACCCTAATAATTTAGTTTTTGGTCATCTAAACACGGGCGGAGCCGCGGGCCTTGCTAGTTTGTATATACGTATTTGTGATTATTATATCTCCCATATACTTAAATTTCATTATTAATTTACGATTAACGGTGCTTTGACTTGTTTATTAATAATTAGTAAATAAAATGAATCGTAAACATACGGAGTTCATAAAATGTAATGTATTTTATAAGATTATTTAATTTACATTCCGTTTTATAAAGAGAGATGTTTTATTTTATTTTTTCTTGGTACTCTTAATTCTTGTTAAATTTAATTTACCTTGCATTAATATTAATAATACGTACAATATCATAAAGTATTATTCATAAATATATTATATAAAGAATGTGTAAAAATATATATTAGACAAATTTGTATTGAACCCTTTTTAACGTCCCACTGCTGGGCACGGGCCTCCCTTCAATACGATGGGGATCAGGCCATAGTCCACCATGCTCGCCAAGTGCGGGCGGACTGAGCATAACTTTCGAAAACTAGCTAGGTTCTCTCAGACATGCAGGTTTCCTCACGATGTTTTCCTTCGCCATAAGACAAGTGATAATCATGTTGAAAATGAACAACATCAAAACATAAGACAAAATTAAAACATGGGAAATAAGTAAACACAATGCTTGAATAAAAAAAAAACACTGGAATTATACGATAATGAATGTTGATAATTAGAATTTAAATTCATTAAAGTCGAAAAATTTTAAATTCCATAATATGTAATCGACAAAAAATATCATTAGTGCATACTTTCTGGCCGTCTTACAAAAAGTATTATAAAAACGGTACGTATAATACAATCTAATACAATCTAAAGGCTTTTAATAAGCATCGGCGTTTCAATGTGTAGCTAAAATTGAAGTCGTACTCATATACATGGTCATGGTCATGTTGGATACATACTTAGCAGAAAAAAAAACTACAAATATTAAAAAATATATATGAAAAGTTTCTTCAAACGTTAATGGATATACTTAAACACAAGTAGCCAGCACTTGCTTTGCTTATATTCAATTTTACAACTAGCTATATCCCAAGAGAACACCTTGCCACTTGTTGCATATTTACACCTTATAAATTTAGGTACTTGTGAATTTAGTAATTGTAGTGAGAGTTACGTTTTTTTTTCTAACAATTTATTTGTATATACCTACCATATATATGTATCAATATATTATTATTTAATCAGCGAACTGTAGCTACTTACATAATAGAATTTTAACGGCATTTATATTTATAACTAGCGGCTCAGCCTCGCTTCGCTCGGGTTTGTCGCTAGGTACGTTTTAAATAGATATAAATACTTAAGTATTAGCCAGCGTCAATTTTTCATATGTTTTAATACCTATTATCCTATTCCGGACTGAAAGAAATTCAAAAAATCTAATATCATAAGAATTGGTCCAGCCGTCGACTCTGTTTTATATATATATATATATATATATATATATATATATATATATATATATATATATATATATATATATATATATATATATATATATATATATATATATATATATATATGTGTGTCCCTTAATGAATATGTGAAAAAAAATTTGCTGAATTGGTCGGGCCGTTCTCGAGTTTTGCGCTTAGCAACGTTCATTTTTATTTATATAATATGTAGATAGATATATGTGTATTTAAATCTTAATTTTAAATCTATAGTGTAACAACTATCTAGTATCCATAACACAAGTAAATCTATTTTAAAATTAACGAAAATATGTTCCAATACTTCCTAGCTTTCTATATCCGTCAAAAATATAGTACTTTTACAAAAAAATTAAATTTAAGATACTAAATTCATCCTATTTTTAGTCGTAAATAAACGACAATTACTTTATTTATCTGTCTCGGTCAAAATTTCGCTGTTAAGTTAAACTATGACAAGGTCGAGATGAGTTTCGGCCTTCTCACATACTGGACATTTAATGCATAACTGTTTCACGCCTGTTCGTATTAGAAGTGACCGCTGCGTGATTTAGAAATGATTTTTAACTAGCAGAACCCGCGGCTTCGCTTGCGCTAAAACTATAAAAACAACTCTTAAAAAGGTAAGTTTCATACAAACTTTCATCCCCTAATTTACCCCATCATATGATGAATTTCGAAGAATGCTAAAATACGTGTTTAGTTAATTGTATTGAAGCTATAACCAAGTTTCAAGTTATTCTGATGATAAATATTTTTTTGGTTGTATTATAACGTGTATTCCCGTGGGAATTTGATAGTCTCCTGCGGTAAAAAGTAGCCTATGTCACTCTCCAACTATCTCCACACAAAAAACCACGCAAATCCGTCACTCCGTTTCGACGTGAAAGAAAGACAAACAAACAAACACACAAACAAACAAAGAAACAAACAAACAAACAAACAAACAAACAAACAAACAAACAAACAAACAAACAAACAAACAAACAAACAAACAAACAAACAAACAAACAAACAAACAAACAAACAAACAAACAAACACACTTTCACATTTATTATACTAGTATGGATTTAATATTTATTATGTATATAACTTTGAAAAAAGAATCTCAATGTCGATCAAATTTAATGAATTATGGTTGATTTTCAACCACGAGGCGATCACTAACAGTAGGTAAATGCAATACATCTATAATTGTACTGTAGCGTCCCCTGGCAGTCTGTAACATTTTAAACTTAAGAACATGCTCGGGAATGAGACTTATACAACGCAAAAAATCGTTTCAAAATCGGCTTAGTCGTTTCTGAGAAAAATGGTAACAGACACACATACACCTCTTACTCCAAACGCATATATCATCTCCGTGACCGTCGCTGGTAAAAATAAGCTAAAACAAAGATATGAAATCGATAAAAGTAAATAAAACACACACACGCCTCTTCGAGGATGGCCGGCAGTTCCGCGAGAGGCCAATAAAAGAAAACAGTTCAACGGAGAAAGTAAATGTGAAATCTTAAATGAAACTCGAACGTAAAAATATATTTGCCTTCGAAAGGATATTGCCATTGACTCGATAATAAATTCTTAAAAAAAAAAGTATTTATATCAGTATAGCTTTCAGAATTTATTTGCTTTAGTACAATTACTACATATTTTGACGACAAGTTTGGCTTAGTTTGTAGTGACACTACTGGCTGTGCCAGCGGTCGCGGGTTCGGATCCCGCTGGGGCATTCATTTATATGATGAGCACGAATGTTTGTACTCCAGTCGTTAGTGTTTATAATTTTATAATATGTATGTATTTAAAGTTATATATGTGTACTTTTACAACTAAATTAGCCACAAAATGGAGCTGCCTGTATATAACATTATAACAAATACAAAAGAAACAAGTCTATTAGTCGCTAGTTACAAATATACTAGCATTGCCCGCGGCTCCGCCTGCGTTCAGATTACCAAAAACCAAATTTTTAGGTTTTACATATAGTATACTCTTACAATGCAGTTTTTGTATTTTTTCTCAGAAATGAGATATTTTCCTGCGGTAAAAAGTGTCATTTATGTTGACCCGGATAACCAGCTATCACCTTACCAAATTTCATGAAAATCCCTGCAGTGATTTTTCCGTGATGTGGTAACAGACAGACACACATACAGACAAAAATTCTAAAACTATAGATTCGGTCTCTGTATTGATAATAATGTTTATTTCAATAAGATTTTCCAAGAAATATTTAATGTACAGATTCGGCTTAGTTACAATTTTATTATATGTATATACTAGCGGCTCACCCTCGCTTCGCTCGGGTTCGCCTCTAGAAAGACACGATTAGAGATCTATTACTTCCCACGATAACCATTTATTTTTTCGGGATGAAAAGTAACCTGTTGTTTGATCGGAAATATAAGGTATCAGAATGTTAAATTTTACTAAATTAGGTGCATAAGTTGTTATGTACTAAGCTGTATAAGATACTATAGTTTTTTTAACTATGCCACGGGAACTCTTTAATTTTCTGGGATTAAAAGTGGACCGGGCATATAAGGTACCACCATGTAAAGTTTCATTTAAATCGGTCCAATAGATTCGGAGATTAGCCCGTAGAAACAGAAAAACAGACAAACAGCTCGCTCGGGTTCGTCCATACCTACGAATATGTTGTATTATCTCTTTAACCATTTGTCCAAATTATACGTAGTAAAAGGGAAAAGTCTTTTATTTTAAACATTTTAGACGATAAATTTACTTATTTTAATAAGAATTCATAATTGTTGATAATATGACCAATAAACATGACCTACCGATTTAAATAATTTTTTAATATAAAAAACTACTTTTTGTGACTAAAATATAAAAGTTAGACATATGCTGTCGCTGACCTTTTTGTAGGCATTATTAAGCTCTACGACTTTTCTCTAGAACATAATCATAAATCTCTCATCGTTAAGGCAGCGTTCGTAAGAAATGTTTTCGTCGACCGTTTTTTCTTCGACTTACTTTGCAAATCCGACTACCACGAAAAAGCCTTTTTATCGGGTTAATATATAGCCTATGACACTCAGAAAGAACGTGGCTTTCTATTGGTAAAAGAATTTTGAAAATTGGTTCAGTAGGTCCAGAGATTACCCCCTACAACGTCACAAACTCACAAACTCACAAGATCACAAACTTTACCTCTTTATAATATTAGTATAGATGTACATTATAATACCTAATGTATGATAGAATATCTATATGTATGTATACATATAATAAAATTCTAACTGAGTCGAATCTGTACATTAAATATTTTTTGGAAAATCTTATTGAAATAACCATTATTATCGATATAGAGGTCGAATCTTTAGTTTTTAAAATTTTTGACTGTCTTTCTGTCTGGGAACGCATCACGAAAACCACTGGACAGATTTTGATGAAATTTGGTATGACGATAGCTGGTTATCCGGGTCAACATATAGGATACTTTTTACTGAAAATGTCTCTTTTCTGAGAAATCTATACTAACCGTTAAAACGTATCTATCGACGAACGACGGGACGAAGCCGAGCGGAGCAAGGGTGAGTCGCTAGTACATATTATTATATAACGCGAATAATCATAACTCTTAAGTAAGAATATATTGTAAGTAGAAATAAGTGAAACAGAAATCACAAAATCAAGGTGACCTAGTAAATTTCAAGTCCACGTAAAATAGTAACTTAACTTACTAAGAAATTTTATGGTTTACACAACTGTACAGGTGCGAATTGTTTTTTTATTTATTTTAAAAATTTAGGACCTCAATGTGACGAAAAAACATCAAAAGCTAATAGTACTAATAAATATTATATATATATATATATATATATATATATATATATATATATATATATATATATATATATATATATATATATATATATATAAATGTATTATAATAATAGCAAAATAATAAAATATATCTTACTTCTATTATGTACTGACAGACTACAAAGAAGAATATACTCAATTCGGTTTCATGCCTTTTTTGGGTGACCCATATAAAAAAACCATCGTCAGTCGAACTGTGACGATTAAATAAATACTTTATGAGAATATAATAAAGTAAATATACGCTCATTTTAAAAAAATAATTATTTAATAACAATGACATAAAAATACACTTGTTTAGTTAATTGGACAGAAATCAAAAAAATTCCGACGAATTGAAAACCTCCTTCTTTTTCAAAGTCGGTTAAAAATACATATTTGGAATTTCCATAAGTGAAACAATGCATGACATTTTACTTGTAGGTATTCTTAAGTAGACGATTAGAGGATCGTATAACTTTCCCGCTTGCTCAATACTAAAGCCGAAATTTGCCGTAATGTATTTTGCTACGCGAATACTAATGCGAATTTGTTAAAACATCGCGATATTCTAATGAAATCGAAACTTGTTTATTACACAACAAGAAAGCATCTAATATTTGACTAACTGTGGAGATAAAACACATAGATATCTACATCAGATAGGATAATGCATCTAATCTATAATATAAAATGAGCGATTCTTGTCTATATGTATGTATGTAAATTTTGTTTCGTGTATCTCGGAAACGGCTCTAACGTTTTGGATCAAAAGGTTTAGCTTTTAAGTTTATTTATATAGGTGTATTTTTCGAAAAACGCCAAAGCTCGGTCACCAAGGTTTTTAAAAATAATTCACGTATTAAGTGAATTATTCCTAAAAAAGAGTCAATAAAGTTTTTTCTTTTTCGACCATAATATAAAAAAAAACTCTGTAAACGTGAGTCATAGTAACATTATGTAAGAAATGTTATAATTTCACAGCGATTAAACATGTCCTTGGGTGAGAATGAAATGTTATTAACATAATAGAATCGTTTCTGATGTGAAACATCTAAATATTAGCGCTTTGGCAGTGCAACCGACTCGTGGTGTGACGGTAAACGGCATGACGCTCTCGACTTCCTTGTGTGTGCGCGCGCGTATGCTGTATACTTGCTGCTTCTATGTGAGAGTTGCGTAATGTTTCTATTCGACTATAGTATACTTAACACGTTTACCACTTCTATATACGCTTTGTATTTTTAATTACGTTTTTTTTTCTTTTTAATTATGTCATATTTACTGCCTTTAAAAACCGTCCTGACATGCGTATTTTCTATACAAAAGTTTCGATGTTTCACATCTGTCAGACGTCCCGCGACGGCTTTAATAGTTTATTTTTTATTTTTATGTTTGGGGTGAACTTTACAAGTCATTTAGTCCATATAAGTATAATAAGATGATGTTATAATATATATAATCGATTGAATAAAGATATATAAAAGCCTGTCTTGTAGACGACAAATGCTTTTTTAACCGACTTTAAAGAGAAAGTATTAAATTTCGTTGAATTATAGTGCATGTTACGGTCTCCTTTAATCAAAAGGTTTAAAATCAAGGGTAGTTGCTTCTATATAAATATCTATTAATACTTCTACAGCCAGTTGTGGGTAGCTTTTAGGTGGTTTTTGAGTTACAGTACTTTTTTATTGCTATGAACTTATTCAACACTTAAATAATTAACAAGTTCCAGCTAACTGCCAGGCAATTAATGTTTTATTTTATGTTATTTCAATACAGTTAAACAATAAATGGAATTCTTCCTGTTATAAAATATATAGACTTTAGTTACAGTAAATAATTTACATTCTCATTACGCTTATACATATATAGTCAATTCAGTCGATTTGTTTGTCATTTTAAATGAATCTATTACTTTCTCGGTATTTATCGCAGTATTTATTATATTTTTGTCCCGTTGTTTCAAATACTTGATAGCAAGCATCATCACAAGAAAGTATTATGCTATCTGTTTGTTTTAAATAATTGGGTTCACGTATTAGTAATATAAAGTACTGACCTAATTAGCGATCTTAATAATAAAAATACATTGCTTTTATAAATGTGAAATTTTGTATGTGTGTATGTTTGTTATTCCTCAATACTGAAACAGCTGAGCGGATTTGGATGAAATTTATTATACAGATAGACTAAAACGTGCAATTAGAGATAAGCTACTATTAGTACTAAAATTTACCTAAAGGTGGCGCTGTTTGTATATAATAATATTTTAAATAAAAAAAAACCTAGGGACACATCCCGGCGAAGCGAGGCTAAGTATCTAAATTCTAAACAATATATAACGAGATATAAATAATTTTAATTATATTTACTACGAATTTTCCCGTTATCTGGGCATCAAATAATTATTTTGTCACGAGAACACTTAAAACGAAGTAAATCATATGAGGCAAAGTGACATAATGACACATTAACATTGCATGTAATATGTGTTGCTACTCGTGCGGCTATTTGCATATAATAAAAACATAACAGGTCGCGTTTATGTATATTTTATTGTACTACTAATTTTTTCTATGACTTCGCTCGTGGTACGTACGTAAATACTATATCCAGGATATAAGCCACTTCTATTACGAATTTCAATCAAAACCATTGATGTGTTACAGCGTCACGAACTAACACACATTCATTCGTTTACAAATATCGTATATGTGTGTGGCAAGACTCATGAAAAATATTGATCCATAGTTATTTAATTACAGTTACTATACTTAAATTAGCTATCATATCATTATTAAACGAAAAGGTATAAAAAATTCATAAATATTTTTTTAAGTCGTAGGTATTACTACTGAGTCCAGTGGTCAAAATTGGACTATAATAATTTTTTTACAAAAAATAAAAAAAGTAAATCGGTTGACAAACAGCCTATGTCACTACAGCCCTCCAACTATATCCACACAACACCAGTGCGTTATTCCGTTTTGACGTGAAAAAGGACAGACAAACAAACAAACAAACAAACAAACAAACAAACAAACTAACTAACAAACAAACAAACAAACAAACAAACAAACAAACAAACAAACAAACAAACAAACAAACAAACAAACAAACAAACAAACAAACAAACAAACAAACAAACCAACAAACACACCTTCACATTTAAAATATTAGTAAGTATGGATATCTAAATTAACATTTAGAGACGTTAAAACTTTTTGAAGACGCCTATTTTATTATATTATTGATAATCATTCCAATTTCATAAACAACAACAAACAAATAAACATTTTTGACCACAAATGTTTAGGTCACATTAATTTTATTGCGTCATTCTGTGACAAGTTTCTAGGAAAAAATGAACGACTTCACTGCACATATTTCAAATATATGTAGCGTAAATTATTTAGGTTATCCATAATTTAATATAGATCATTTATATTAAAATTCATTATAAACGTAAAATTTTGTATGTTTGTATGTTTATCAATCGGCTGGACAAATTTGGATAAAACTTAATACACAAATAGACTCTGATCAGGAATAATATAGTATACTCTCAGTGATGAACCAAATAAATTAAATACAAACTAAATCTATCTACTTATTAATAATCTCCATTTTAATTGAAGTTTAAGTTTTTGCAAACAATTCTTACAACATTGTTGATTTTGAGATCATATTCCATTGTGCCAATTATAAATGCACAATTTGGCCTTATACTAAACTCTATATATAACAGCGCAATGTAAATATTTAGTACGTTTTAACGTTTAGTATAGATTTCTCAAAGATGCAATATTTACCCGCAGTAAAAAGTATCCTATATGTGGATTCGGATAACCTGCTACAATCATACCAAATTTCATCAAAATCTCTGCAGTGGTTTTTCCGTGATGCCGTAACAGACAGACAGACAAAAATTCTAAAAACTATAGATTCGGCCTCTGTATCGATAATAATGTCTATTTCAATAAGATTTTCCAAATAATATTAATGTACAGATTCGACTCTGTTAGAATTTTATTATATGTATAGATAGCAATACGTAGATAATTCAGGAAGTGAATCTCAAAGCGTTAATATATTTACGTACTCTGAATAATATATATTATAGCTATTCTTAGTTGTGATTATTATCTAGTTTTTAATCTCCATCACGATTTAACAATTAATTTGTTTATCAATTTGAAATTATCAATTTATTACAATTAATGAGTTTAGCTGCGTTTTACTACTCTTGTTTAATGAAATGTATTTTATAAATTATAACTATTTTTTTTTTATAATTGAACGATGCAAATAGTGTTACTAATAGGCCATAGGCTCTTTTTCCGACGGAGATAAAAATAAAGAGCAATGACGATATAAAAATAAAGAGCAATGTAACTTAATATGGTCATGAGAAAAAGGCAGGCAATCTGATGGACAGATAAACATTTAAATATCCATATTTTGTCTAGGGTCTAAAAGCATGCAATCTATACAAATATTATAAAGAGGCACAGTTTGTTTGTTTGTTTAAACGCGTTAATCTCAGAAATTACTAATATGATTTGAAAAATTCTTTTTGCATTAGATAGCCCGTTTATTGAGGAAGGCTATGGACTATATGTATATCATATAATATATAGTCTATCTATTACATACTAGCCGTTAAAAGCTAATAATATCTAACCAATGGGGA
Organism: Brenthis hecate; assembly: GCA_951806755.1. NCBI lineage: Eukaryota > Metazoa > Arthropoda > Insecta > Lepidoptera > Nymphalidae > Brenthis > Brenthis hecate. Next base: position 23,346,325 of record OX638251.1, read on the forward strand.
ATAATTGTATAGGAATATATAGAAAAAAAAATCTCCAATACTTTCGCATTTATAATACCACTAGCGACTCACCCTCGCTTCGTTCGGGTTCGTCCCTAGCTTGATTCCCAACACTAACTTTCATCCCCATTTTCACCCCCTTAAGGGATGATTTCCGGGATAAAACGTATCCTATGTCTTTCCCAAAATCTCAAATTATCTTTTTACCAAATTTCTTCTAAATCGGTTCAGTAGATCCAGAGATTACCCCCTACAACGTCACAAACTCACAAACTTTACCTCTTCATAATATATGAACGAACATCAAACTTCACTAACTATTGTATGTAGTTCCAATAGAAGACAGATTTAGTTGCGTGAGTTATATATTAAGAAAAAGTTTAATATTGACAATCGAAGCCGCAGAACGATTAATAATTTTGTGAATGTGTAAGGTAAATTGTATGGACGTTTCATACCGCATATGTTAAACATAGGTAACGTTAAATGAACAATAAAGAATAACTGCGTATTGTTCGAATAATGCTGTCATATTTCAGTATAATGATACCACCTACCGCTTAGACGACTGTGTATTTATTTAGTACGACATTACTATCATGGGAAGTTTTTTATGGTTTCTAGAGTTTGCGCAATACAATTTTTTTAATTTAAAATTTATCTATACAGATAAATAAAATTGAAGTGTCTGTTTGTAATGTCAATATAACAGCTTTTTACTAAATGCATATGGATGTATGTACACGGTATATATACCAAAACAATATTTTTTTCAATTTTTGTCTGTCTGTCTGTTTGTGTTCCGGCTAATCTCTGAAATGGCTGGACCGATTTTGATGGGACTTTCACTGGCAGATAGCTGATGTAATAAGAAGTAACTCAGGCTACTTTTATTTTAGAAAAAAATAGGGCCCTATCTAGATGATACCTAAATTAAAGAAATCCATCAAGTGGTTTAGAAGATACGAGGGAATAAAGAATATTACAAACAAACATACAGAGATAGGCGCGAAAAACATAACCCTTTCCTTGCAGTCGGAGACATTCATGAAGCAACAGCGTTATATATATTACAATTAAATCTTGTAATCTCGTAGTCTGCGAGCATTCGCTTTTAGTGATAAGACTGTCTTTGCACATCTGTTTTATTGTTTAGTTATATTGTTTTCTCGTAGATGTATGCAAGAAAGTGACGATTCATCATTCATATTATTCGTGTATTTATTTACCTCGTATATTTATGGCGGTGTATGTGTATTAATGGGGTTTTTGCTCACAACAAATTTAATAATCAGTCAAGTGCGAGTCGGATTCGCGCACTAAGGATTCCGTGCCATAGTACATGTACTTTTTATTAATGTGACTTTTACTCTATGTATGTATAAATTAACTTCGATGATCGATTACGAACGTTAAACAAATGTTTCTTGTATTTTATTTTTTTTATTCTTATTATTTGTTATTTTAGCGGCAATTGAAATATATAATCTGTCAAAATTTTCGCTCTCTACATATTACGATTCATGAGATACAACCCTCTGACAGACGGGCGGATGGAGACAGTGGAGGCTTAAGCTTTTTAGGGTGCCGTTGGCACCCTTCGAGTACGAAACTCTAAAAAAATCTTAGGTTCACCGAAACCCATTCGATATATTATAAGAACTCTTTACTTCTTTTTTAAATTATTGCCAGCTTTCATATTTCAAGAATAATATATTTAATTAGTAGTAATGAATTTATTAATATATTTGTGTAATAATAAAGTTCGTACACACGTGTAGTTTTATTCTAACAGCGCACTGCGCGTCCGTGACCACGATCGTTAGTGACCAAAGTTTATATTGTGTTAAGTAGTGTACATTACGCGACGAATATGCGTCTGTACCCATCATATAAATAATCATCTTAATGCTGGAACATTGAAGATTAGAAATATATATATATATATATATATATATATATAATATATATATATATATATATATAAAAAACGTATTAATTATGATTGTATTACATAACGATTAGTCATTTCAATCCAATCTATACAGATAAATAAAATTGAAGTGTATGTTTATAATATAATGCAAAATAACAGCTTTTTACTAAATGCATTTGAAATTATATATAGTACCTACTTGTAAGAAAAACACAACTTTTAAAAATTTGCCTATCTGTGCATTTGTTTCGGCTAATCTTCAAAACGTGTGGACTGATTTTGACGGAATTCCACTGGCAGATAGCTGATGTCATAAGAAGTAATTTAGGCAACTTTTTAACTTTGAAAACGAATCAAGAGAACGTAAGTTACTAGTCACACATCGATTGCGTGTTTGGCCAAAATATTATAGAGTAATTTTAGAATCAATCTTGTATAGCTTTAAAGGATTAGATTTAGATCGTATTCTCAGAACAAACGTGTTGGAAAGTAGGTTCTTTACCACTCGTAAACTTGTTAGTACCGTTCGCACGATGTAAGATGTACCGCACATTGCACATTATTTACTATATCAATATTATATAGGTAGAGGAACGGTTTTAGGTACTTATGTATTCATCTTTGTACAATGTAATATATAAAAAATATTTATCTCATATTTAATTTTTCGCTTTTATTATGTTTTTAACTTTCTAACATACTTTGTTTTAGGAATTTTTACACCTCCAGGTAAATTTTTAAGAAATTAATTAAATATCTAAGAAATCTATTGTTAACTATAACACCGGCGTGTCCGCGATCGTGGAAGGATCTATGATATCGTTTATTACCAAATATACCTATGTGCCTACTATTACATGTTTTCAGTTTTAAATAATAATCAATAGATTTGCGAGATGAACTGACTAACTGATAACTTTAACTAAAATATTATGTATATGTTTATGTGTATTTTAGAAAATAAATGCCAGTTTAGTAAATGTATATAAAAGGTATAGGCTGCTTGTAAAAATTTAATTATTTAGTTGCTACTAGATACATTTTAACGTTTAGTATAGATTTCTCAGAGATGAGATATTTTCCCACAATAAAAAGTATACATACTATACCTTTGTTGACCCGGATACCCAACTATCATCATGCCAAAATTTTATCAAAATCTATCAAGTACTGTTCTCGTGATACATTCCGAGACAGAGAGATATACACACAAACATTCTAACTATAGATTCGGCCTCTGCATTGATAATAATGACTATTTAAATAAGATTTTCCAAAAAATATTTAATGTATAGACTCAACTTATTTACAATTTTATTACATGTATTAATTACCTGTTACATTATTATGCCGGGCAATCTAACAAGATGTTTGTACATCCCAAAATTAATGAATCCCAACATGGCGTCTAACACAAAGGAAAGCGGAAAGAGTGACGATGATTAAAAGAAGATGCCGAGACACATTTTTAGGATATATCTATACATATAATAAAATTGTAACTTAGCCGAATCTGTACATTAAATATTTTCTGAAAATTCTTATTGAAATAAACATTATTGTCGATACAGAGGCCGAATCTATAGTTTTTAGAATTTTTGTCTGTCTGTCTGTCTGTTACCGCATCACAGAAAAACCACTGAAGGGATTTTGATGAAATTTGGTATGGTGATAGCTGGTGGTTATCCGGGTCAACATATAGGATACATTTTACCGAGGGGAAATATCTCATTTCTGAGAAAAAATGCAAAAACTGCAATGTAAGAGTATATTAATCTGTAACACCGAAGAATTTGTATTTGGTCATCTGAACGCGGGCGGAGCCGCGGGCAATGCTAGTTTATTATAAAGTTACTTCTAAGCTTTTAGCTTTGACAGTTCAATTTGCCTGACAATCCTAGGCTTGGTATAATGTATTCGCAGTCTTGTAAAACTTGTTTATACCGTTTGTATGGTTTGTGGCGACCAATGCACATAATAATTAATAACCTATTCTAATGCCTTTAATTAGTTTATGTTGTGATTATAACTGCACTTTAATAGATTTTTCTATATTTTTGACATATTTCATCGGACTACTTTTATAATTAAAAAAAAACACAAACCTATCCCACGGGAACCGTTAACTTTTCCCGGTAAAAATTAACCTATGTGGTATTCTAGACTACAATCTATCTATGTGCCAAATTTCATCCAAATCCATTCAGCCGTTCTGGCGTGATTCAATAACAAACATCCAAACATCCAAATATTTAAACTTGCACATTTATGTTTGTATGTATAGATGTGAAAGTTTGTTACCTTTCACGCTGAAACGGCTGGTTGGATTTTGATGAAATTAGGAACACAGATAGACTTATAACCTGGAGCAACACAAAGGTTATGGTAGACATTCACAGATGTACGAAACGAAGCGGAATCGCTAGTAATTTTTATATTAATACACAACTTTTTCCACGTTTAAGACAGTGACTATTTAAAGTTAAAAGAAAATTCAACTATTACTTTTGCATAGTGAATTATTTATACGAAAAATAATTAAAAATATATAATTGATGGAATTTTTTTATAAGTGCAAGTCCGTGACACCTTTGTGTTCCTTGACTACACATCGTCCTAAATATTGTATCGCACTTATATGTAAATAGCAATAAGTCAATGGCATATCTGTCTTTGTTTGGTCAGTATGTTTATAAATTAACCTTGCTCGTTTGATATTTACTAATGAGATAATATACTGTCCACAATAATAAATCGCCTAACGCACCCGTTTGATTTTTAAGTCAATGCTCTTTTAACCCGAATTATGTAATGCAGTATACATATTTAAAAAAATATATAACCAAGCTCTTAATGCGAAGTGTTTCATATCGCATAGTGGAAAACTATACAGAATAAAGGATAATACAAAAAAGAACTATCCTATATGTTGACCCGGATAACCAGCTATCATTATACCAAAATTCATAAAAATCTGTCCTGTGGTTTTCTTGTGATGCGTTCTCAGACAGACAGGCAGACAAAAATTCTAAAAACTATATATTCGGCTCCTATATCGATAAAAATTACTATTTAAATAAGATTTTGAAAAAAAAAATTTAATGTACAGATTCGACTCGGTTAGAATTTTATTATATGTATAGATTTGTATATGCCCAACATTTATAAATTAAAGTTAACAGAAACAAAACGCCTCCAAAATTTTCAATTCTAAATTCTACATATCCTTGCTATGTCTTCATACGAAATAGCAACAGAAGCAAAATCGTGCGCATTAAAACAACGATCAGGTTTAATGGTGTTAAATTGAAAACATTTACAAAATATGCGTAGAAGAGATTGTAAGGTATTCGTGTCGGGAGGATGGCGCCTAACGACCGGTCCGGTGAAAACGTGGATAGCTCAAGTACCTATGCAATGTTACATAAAGATCAGCACTGCCTTTGGCCTCATTCAATACACACTACACAGTTCAATAACATAATTGCGCACACGCATGCGACCGTTGTTCGGTTTGATTGTATCCAAGCATCTAAAAAATTGTATCAAAAATTTTCTTTAGAATATTCTTGCTTAATCAATAAGTTAATTGAGAGTTAAACGATATATTCATTTAACTCGCGACCTCAATGTTTGTACTTCCAATCGTTAGCTGGGTCAGTAAAATATGCGCTTTCCACTATGTTTTGACCGACTCCTTCAAGGAGGTGCTCAATTTTTTGATAAATATGCTTATCAGTTATCAATTTATCATACATCAAAGGTATGAACTAAAAATACTCTTCTCAGCATGTAATAATTATTCTAGTAATTTTGAAAGCATTTAATTTTTTATTTAAAAAGATAAAAATACAGCTAAAATTCATCTCTTTAAACTTCAACGAGAAAAACGTAAAGGTCCGATAATACCACAAATATTGAAGTTTTAAATATTTAACTTGAATATTTTTTGTTTTGCATCATATATTTTGACGACACGTTTGGCTTAATTGTAGTGGCATACATGTTGTGCCAGCGGTCGCGGGTTCGAATCCCGCTGGGGGCATTCATTTGTGTGACGAGCACGAATGTTTGTACTCCAGCCATGGGTATTTATACTTACCTATAATATTTTTGTATTTAAAGCTATATATGTGCAGTGTATCAACTATCTGGTATTCATAACACAAACCTCGTAGCTTACCGTGGAACTAGATGGTGCTGTGTGTTAATGTCCATATTTATATTTGTTTACTATTCCGAGTAAATTGGCTGTTTATTTAAATACGAGACAAAGAAAGGAAATTGTTCGAGTAACGCAGTCCGGCGAACAATTTCTGACATTTAGCTTTAGTATTTCTGATATTTTCCTGTTGGCTCAATATAACCTTTCGGCGAACAAATCGGTAATATCTGTTTTTAACAAAAAAATAAATATTTTTGTTGAATAATTCAGCACTTCCAAATGCTAAGAATCTTATCAAATTCGGCTTAGTTTCCACAAAAAATATGTTTGTGTTAAAAAATATGAATAAATACTTTAAGTAAATAGCGCTTTTTTTCTTGCTGGATTTACCTTATAATTTTAACATCATAGGAGATTCTTAAGAAAATTCTCAATAGAAAACCAAGAATTAAAAATAAAAAAAACTATAGTAGGTGTCTACGCCAATATTATAAAGAAGCAGAGTTTGTTTATTTGTTTGAATGCGCTAATCAGGAAAAAATCTTTTTGCATTAGATAGCCCGTTTATTGAGGAAGTCTATATACTATCGTGTAATATGTAGTCTATCTATTCCTTACTAATCGTTAAAACGTACCACTAGTTGTAATATATATATATATATATATATATATATATATATATATATATATATATATATATATATATATATATATATATATATATATATATATATATACTTATATATCGATATTATTAATAAATAAACTTTTAATTTTTTAACTATAACGTGGTCAAGATGGGAAGGTATTCATAAAATCGTTTGTGATGCTTCGCACGCGGCATCAACCTTGCGGCAAGGCTTTTCTGGTCGTGTGGCCGTGTGGTAACATTTGATGAACTACATTGCATTATAATTTTAGTGTGTCCATCTGTTTGTTTGTTACGTTCAAACTTGAAAATTTCAATAAAATCAATGACGAGTAAAAATAATGTTCGTTTAAATATACATATTTTTGCTACATACAAACTTCGACAGTACGATGAAATACTTATAGTATACTAGTATTGCCCGCGGCTCCGCCCGCGTTCAAATGACTAAGAACCAAATTCTTAGGTTTTACATATTAGTATACTCTTACAGGGTGGCAGTGGTAGCCCAGTGGTAACGCGCTCGCTTGGGACACCGAGTGAAGCGGGTTCAAATCCCGGGTCTCGCACCTCTGATATTTTCATGTGCGAATCATTTCTAACATGGTTACCGCTTGCCTTACGGTGAAGAAAAAACATCGTGAGGAAACCTGCATGTCTGAGAGAACCTAGCAAGTTTTCGAGAGACATGTGAAGTCCGCCAACCCGCACTTGGCCAGCGTGGTGGACTATGGCCTGATCCCCTTCGTATTAAAGAGAGGCCCGTGCCCAGCAATGGGACGATAAAAAGGGCTGAATACATACATACATACTCTTACATTGCAGTTCTTGCATTTTTTCTCAGAAATATGATATTTTCCCGCGGTAAAAAGTATCCTATGTTGACCCGGATAACCAGCTATCACCATACCAAATTGCATCAAAATCTTAATAATATACTAATATTATAAAGAGGCAGTTTGTTTATTTGCTCAAATCTCAGGAACTAAGTATTAATCCGATTTGAAAACTTGTTTTTGCATTAGATAGCCCGTTTATTGAGAAAGGGCTATATCTTCCTCAATATACGGGGTGTCGGGTGATATATATAAAATGTACGGTTCCCGTGGAATAGATTTGTTTTTTGTCTAGGGAAAAACCCGAAACGAAGCGAGGGTAAGTCGCTAGTTACTTATAAATCGCGTTAAATTAGATAAATATAATTTATTTACTTTATTTATAAAATAAATTATAATGAATAATTCTAAAGCCATATCAATGTAAATGCTCTTAGCGGAAACAACAGAGATTAAGAAACCGTGAGATCACCTAAGATGCGACATCAAAAATGCTAACAAATATTTAACATATACATTATCTTGCAAAATTTACAATAAAAGTGTTATTTATGGATTTCAATTCAAAAAATTTATTTGGTTTCTACAATCAAGGTTATGGCGAATAATTTTTATTTACCTATTATTAGTATTAAGAAAAATTGACCTTTAGTTTATTTAAATTGGTACATAATAGTATGTATCCTCCTAATGTTATAATTATATATATAATTGTGAAAGTGAGTGATATGTGGATGTTTGTTACTCTTTCACACAAAAACTACTGAATGAATTTTAATAAAACTTTACAATAATATATCTCATACATCAGAATAACACATAGGCTACTTTTTATCGCGGAAAATATACGTTTCCCACGGGATAGATTTGTTTTTCTTTTTATAGAGGCGAACCCGAGCGAATCGAGTCGAGTCGCTATTGTAACATAATTCAGTAAAACTTGTAGTTATAGCTAACTTTCATATTTTGTTACTTAACATTTTAATACTCCGATAACCATGAAATCGATTTCAAAATTTTTCTTCTAAATAAGGTAAAACCAATAAAAGTATGTATATCTGCTTTATAAATTAATATGATCGCGGCTTTAAAACTTTAAAAATTTGAAGCAAATATTGATGGAAACGAATCACGTTAAAAATTAAATAAATTTCAGTAAAAACTAAAATTAAATATGTTGGAACATTAGCACACAACACCATCTAGTTCCATGGTAAGTCGAGGCTTGTCTTATGAATATAAGATAGTTGATACACTACACGTATATGACTTCAAATACATACGTATTAAAAATAAAACACCAATGACTGAAGTACAAGCATTCATGCTCATCACACGAATGAATGCCCTCAGCGGGACTCGAACCCGCGACCGTTGGCACAGCAAGATAATGTCACTACAAACTGAGCCAAACGTGTCGTAGAATAATAAAAATAAAATTATGCACGAAACGGTTCAAATTACTATTATACAATTCGTTTAATACTTCTAATCGGCATACATCTTTATTTACAGTACTAGAGGAAGTTTTGCAAGTTTAACTTTATTTATGAGAATATCTATACTTAATATTATAAAGAGGAAAGATTTCATTTTTCGTTTGTTTGTTTGAACCGAATAGGCTCCGAAACTACTGAATCGATTTAGATTAAATTTGATAAGAAGATAGTTTAACAACCTGGGAAGGACCTAAGATAGTTTTTATGCTGGAAATCATACCTTAAGGGGTTGAAAATGGGGATGAAAATTTGTATAGGAAATCAGCCCAGGGACGAACCCGAGCAAAGCGAGTGCGAGTCGCTTGTTTACAATATTTTAATAACTAGAAATATTCCCTCCACGACCACGGACACGCCGGCATTACAGTTAACAATAGATTTCTTAGTAATTTAATTGATTTCTTAGAAATTTACCTGGAAGTGTTAAGTGACTCAACAATAGATAATTCTTGAAATTGGCACTAAAGGCACAGTGTACAAAAATTTATAGACTGCGCTATTGACTTTATACAGACCGATAATTTTATTTGGCACATTAAAATTCTACAGTGTGCGGGTCTCTTAACTGGGAACGGCAGTATGAGATAGCATTTATGAGATAGCATTTATGAGCTTACTGCCTAGTTCTATTTTTACATATAATGAGAATATTTCCAGTTTTTAACATTATACAATGCCGTTTTAATAGAAATACGTTTTATCTTATGAGGACAGCTTAGTTATAAATATTTTTCCAGTCAAAGAAAAAATCCATCAAGTCAAAAGCAATCACCAGTATGACTGACTGTATTGTTATGGTGTGCCAAAAGCCCATAAAATAAATTACGACACTTGAATTAAAATTGAAAGAAGCTAAATTACTGCATCCATCATCTCACCGTTCTTTGCCATTGTTATTTTGTAAAATCTGAACCAATCAAGTGCAGAAAATAGATTTATCTATACCATGTGAATATAATACTTATGTTTATTAACTTACGTGCCAGTATTCCTTGTAGTAATTAAACATTACGCAGCCAACGGTTACAGGTTGTTTTTGAAACCAGTTCTAGCAAATAAACGAGACTCAAGTTCAAGCTTTATTTGCAGGAATTATTGTTAATCGTTTTGAAATATCCGTTTAGAAACTACCATATAATTTTTAATTTATCTGTAATTGGAGGGAATTAATATGGACGATAACATCTGAACGTTTTAAATATATCGATATATTTATTTATAATCGATAATCTGAATGTCCCTAGAATGGAAAGTTATCGATATTTATATATAAAAAATTGTAAATATCACTTAGTGAGTTTTGTCACGACATTTAATTACATGTTTCAATTAACACGTTAATTGATCGACAATTGAGTTTTTTTTTTCAAGTTTAATCTGTCTCTTTCTAATTTCTTAAGAAAGAATAAGTCGAACATAGAAATCTTGAGGGCTAACACGTTCTTAGCCATATTAGACGCGATGCGCTCAAATAGCGAAGTATATACATATCTTTAATTCTTTACAAAGACAAGCTATAAATTACTTATTGACAGGCTTTTGCATTCTTCCCACACAATTTCATATGGTTATTTTTGTTTTATAAACTCAGACTATAATAATGTACTGAAATGGAGACACACTCTCGCTGGCAATAATATGACGAATATTAAAATTATTTTATATTACACTAGCGACTCACTCTCGTTTCGGGTTCATTCCTAGACAAAAACAAATCTATCCCACGGGAATCGTTCATTTCTTCGGTATAAAAAGTAACCTAAATGCTATTCCAGACTATAATCTCTATGCTAAATTTCATCCAGATCCGTTCAGCCGTTGTGACGTTATTGTGTAACAAACATCCATCCATCCTTACAAACTTTCACATGTATAATATTAGTACTGATGAAGGATTTTAATTGTGTATTATATTAGTTAATTAATATCTATTTTACAAAATTAAGAGAAGTGCCACTTTTCATTTATATTTTTATCTTTTATACATCTTCATTTTCGTTTAATAACTTAAACGGCAGTTGTTATTGTATTTGACCTTTGCTAATTTACACCACTTAAGTCTCTTTAGAACTTTCAAATGAGTGTGTTTTATGTTTTTTCAGTCATGGTCAATACTTGAATATGAGAAAGTTGTTTTAAAAAAAATATTTTATATATGAAGGTGTAATAGCTACTCACTCATGTTCCGCTCGTGTTCGTCCCTACGTTTTAACGTTAAGTATAGATTTCTCAAAGATGAGATATTTTCCCGCAATAAAAAGTATCCTATATGTTGACCCGGATAACTAGATATATTCTCAGACAGACAGACGGACAGACAAAAATTCTAAAAACTATACATTCGAACTCTGTACCAATAATAATGACTATTTCAATAAGATTTTCCAAAAAGTATTTAATGTACAGATTCTATTCAGTTAGAATTTTATTATATGTATAGATATATATAAAGTTTTTAAACTGTGTTAAAAAAAGAATATACCTAATAATATTTCTAAATATTACCGCTACGATAGAGTGCAACCTTCCAGAGTCCTCGGCTATGGATCGTGGGCGTTTACTCGACATCGTGACTACCCAATAAAACTTCTAACTGTCGTTTTTGAAAGGATAATAATATGTTACTGTTATTTTTCCTCTTGTAATTGGGATTTTTAAAATTACGTACTATATATAGTATATATATTTATGCAAGACGTTTCTTCGTGAATGCTTCATTTGTAAAAAATGATCATTTTTTTAGGAATAAAGAAAAATAATAACAGTGTTGACTTTTGTTTTTGTAATTAGTAGAATTTATTTAATTCACAGTATTTAACTACCGGTAAGAATGACATTAAAAATCAAAATAATCCTATTAAGTAATTTGTATCCTAACCAAGGCAACTCATACAAAATGTATCATAATCATCTCTTTAAACCACATAGATTTAAATAGACGTACATACATACATATGGACACTTGAAAAAATTATTACTATCCTTCTGCGGCAAAAAAATAATGTTCATAACATAAAATTCACAATTAATTGGATTTTAGACTATATAGTGAGCTATTTTCATTGTGTTATATTTCGCTACATAAAACTAAAGTAATCTAACAATTCATACTTTAAAGAGCTGGCCAGATGAAACAGACGCACATTTAGTAATTTTACTTCAATGAGTTTGCTGCTTTATTAATTTGCAAGCAATTCTATGAGATAACATTAGTGTAAAAAAAACATATAAATAGCAGGAGACTAAGGTCGAAGCCATTATACTCGTAACGCGAATCTTAGATAGCAAACTCCAATATAACACATTTAATTAACCACGTCTACAGTCGTTCTTGAATTACAAAGATGACAATCGACGCGCTGACTTAACTTATTTCCTAGTAACAAGTGTATGGTAAGCTAGTTTGTATACTAGGTTTGGTTGTTGGTCTCGTCTGCTTTTTTTTATTCATTTTAGCACACGTAGAATTGAGGGCTCAAGTTATGTTTTTGGGTCAAAATAAATAATATATATGTTAGGGCATTAACACACAACACCATCTAGTTCCATGGTAAGCTACGAGACTTGTGTTATGGATACCAGATAGTTGATACACTGCACATATATAACTTTAATTACATACATATTGTAAATATAAACACCCATGACTGGAGTACAAGCATTCGTGCTCATCACACGAGTGAACGCCCCCAGCAGGACTCGAATCCGCGACCGTTAGAGCAAGGAGGGTCATTACAAACTGAGTTAAACGTATCGTCAACAATAACTGTAAGTAGAACATCCATGTCTTGCAAGCTGATAATTATTAATTGTACAAAAACTGTTTCATAAAATTTACTGGTACTCTTGGGAATGTTTGACGTTAGACATGTTAGCCTACGATTTCTTTAGAAAAATATTTCATACAAAATCTATTTTAAGTCTAAGATAAAGTAAGAAAATTACAAAAATTGTATTAACAAGTAATGAAATGTCAAAATTTGTACCAGAACACAGTAAATTGCTACTTTTCTCTCATTTTGATAACTACATTTTGCAATTTTTAAGCTATCATTAAATTAAAAAAAAAAACAATTCTATGGCGAAAGTGGTTTGAGCAACAAAATCGATTTTTGGCGACTAATTAGCGATAATTTCATCCATTACTTAATTAAATTCGATTATCACTGATTGTGTACTAGTGGCTGGCTAGTGAGAAAAAAATTATAAATACGTATAATAAATTTTATTATTATCAGCTCTCTCTAATCAAAACTGTTTAGATTTATTAAATTATCAATTAGGTCGAGGAAAATTTTAATTGCGAACTCTAGCCGTGACATTTGTAACTTCGTAGGTCATCTAATATTGTTTATAATGTTATAAAAATATGAACATATGTAAGTAACATTTTCCTCGTTGCGAGTGTGCAAAATCGATTTTACAGTACATGAAAAGAAAGAATTTAATTAAATATATATATATCGATTTATGTCGAATAAATAAACAATGTAATGAAGTATATCTAATCATCATTACATGTACATAATAAAATTGTAATAAATTTCTACTTGTACAATATATTTTTTTAAACTTCTTGTCGCACGTCGATCACGCCTCGACGTTTTTTGCGCAAAAGATAATACTTGTATTTTGAATTATAATTATAGCAAAGTTTAATTTCGATTGGTCGTTTTAATTATTTTTTTAAACTAAAGGTTCGCTGATATAAAAAGCAAGTTACCTTTTGTAGTGGAATTTATTAAAAAAAACGAGCGACTCATCCTCGCTTTGCTTGGGTTCGTTCCTAGTGTATGATAAAAACAAATCTATCCCACGGAAACCGTACATTTTTCCAGGATAAAAAGTCACCTATATGCTATTCCAGACTATAATCTATTTCTTGGGCAAATTTTATCCAGACCCGTTCAGTCGTTCTGACGTGATTGAGTAACAAACGTCCATCCAAGCTTTCGCATTTATAATATTTATGGGATAATCATGAAATTCGAAAACAATTACACAAACCAATTCATACGTACACAAACAGATTTACCCGCGGATTAAGTGTCTCCCTTTTTGAAGTCGGTTAAAAAGAAGATTGTTTCATTGTACAATGAATCCGGTTTAGATACAATCATAATAAGTCATGTTTTAATAGACTAAGATAACGACATCGTTTGATTCTTCCAAGGTTTCTATCTCTATATAAATTTTATATTATAAAAAGTAGCACTAAAAGTTGCAAGAGTAATTAATCATATACCTTATACTTTTGTGCTTAAAGCTTTATGTCAAAGCTTTTTACAATTCGAGGACTTCTACATCATTAGTTTATTAGTTTGACGACACGTTTCACTCAGTTTGTAGTGACCCAACTTGCTGTGCCTGCTGTCGCGGGTTCGAGTCCCGCTGGGGGCATTCATTCGTAGCTTACCATGGAACCAGATGGTGCTGTGTGTTAATGTCCCAACATATTTATTATTATTTATTATATTTATTAGTACTAATAAGTGTTTCAATCAACAGTTACTTCAGCAATGTATAATAATAAACTAATGTACTTATCGTTAAAGAACGATATGTTTCAGAATTAATTAAATAATTGGTGTTCCATGATGTATCTAAGTTTTGGTACTTTTTAGAGTTCCGTACTCGAAGAGTGCCAACGGAACCCTATTACTAAGCCTCCGATGTTCGTCCGTCCGTCCGTCTGTCAGAGGGCCTGTATCTATGAACCGTAATAGGTAAAGAGTAAAAATTTTCAGTCAGTATGCATTTGTATTGCTGCAATAACAACAAATAATGAAAAATAAATAAAAATCCAAGAAAAAAATATTCAACGTTCACAATCGATCATCGAAGTTATTATACTAACTAACATACATAGAGCAAATGTCATATTAATAAAAAAATCATGTACGTACAATGGGTACGGAACCATTCGTGTGCGTATTCGACTCGCATTTGACCGATTTTTTGGTTCGTAGAAGACGTAGCTTCATAATAAGCCGTATTCCAAAAAAAAACACCGTAAGTAGTAACTGTAATATCCATTATCCTTAAACGTCTAGTTATTAAAATATGTATTTGGTCTACACTATAATATAATATTATAAAGAGGAAAGATTTGTGTTTTTGTATGTTTGTAACGATGGAACTCAAAAACTACTGAATCGATTTAGATAAAATTTGGTGAGAATATAGTTTGTGATCCTGGGAAGGTCACAGGATAGTTTTTATCCCGGAAATCATCATTAAACGGGGTAGAAAGGGGGATGAAAGTTTGTATGGGGAATCAATCTAGGGACGAACCCGAGCGAAACAAGTGTGAGTCGCTAGTATATTATAACAAGGTAGGTAATTTAGTTTCAATTTTGCACTATCCAAGACAAAAGAAGCTAATGAGTTTGGTTTAGCGCGAACATGTAATAGTGGGTTGCAGTAATGACGCTTTAACTGCTTGACGATGTGATCTTTTAAAAATAATAGCTTTTGTATTAAACTGTAAACATACGTTTAAGCAGCTGTATAATAAAATATGATTAAACTAAAAAAAAAACTTTTTTTATATATTTAGACATTGATTAGGTAAAAAGCTAGGTACAATATTTGTATTGTATTGTATTCAGCCCTTTTTAACGTCCCACTGCTGGGCACGGGCCTCCCTTCAATACGATGGGGATCAGGCCATAGTCCACCACGCTGGCCAAGTGCGGGTTGGCGGACTTCACATGCCTTTCGAAAACTTGCTAGGTTCTCTCAGACATGCAGGTTTCCTCACGATGTTTTCCTTCACCGTAAGGCAAGTGGTCATCATGTTAGAAATGATTCGCACATGAAAATATCAGAGGTACGAGACCCGAGATTTGAATCCGCGTCACTCGGTTTCCCAAGCGAGCGCGTTACCACTGGGCTACCACTGCCTATTACGGGCACAACGTAGAGTGACATAAAAGAAAAGTAACAGAAAATGTAAATCTATACATATAATAAAATTCAAACTGAACCGAATCTAACCATTAAATATTTTTTGGAAAATCTTATTGAAATAGTCATTATTATCGATAAAGAGCCCGAATCTATAGTTTTTAGATTTTTTTGTCTGTCCGTCTGTTTGGGAACACTTCACAAAAAAACCACTGGACAGATTTTAATGAAATTTGATATGATGATAGCTGGCTAACCGAGTCAACATATAGGATACTTTTTACTGCGGGAAAATATCTCATCTCTGAGTAATCCCGGGCATAGCGAGGGTGCATCGCTAGTATATATAATAAGATATTTTCCATTATATATTATAATTATTTACTTTTATGACTTACTGAAGGACAGTTTATTTTAATTATGAAGAAAACCTTCTGTTAATGTGAATTGACATTGCATTACTAAAACGTACCATGGAGGATTTTTTATGGCTTATTATTACATAAACCTACTGTGAAAAATTATACTAGATGAAACCAGTAGCGTGCGTCATCGTGATTCCATTTAATTACAATTTTTCATTTTCTATGCAATAAGATTAAGAATTATGATATACTAGCGGCTCACCCTCGCTTCGCTCGGGTTCGCCTCTAGGAAAGCATACACAGATCTATCCCACGGGAACCGTTCATTTTTCCGGGATGAAAAGTAACCTGTTGTTTGACCGGCAATATAAGGTATCAGAATGTTAAATTTTACTAAATTAGGTGCGTAAGCATTAGTGTACTAAGCTGTATAAGATAATATTGTTTTTAACTATCCCACGGGAACTCTTTCATTTTCTGGGATGAAAAGTATCTAAGATATTGCCCGGGGATATAAGGTACCACCATGCAAAATTTCATTTAAATCGGTCCAATGGATTCGGAGATTAGCCCGTACAAACAGACAAACAGACAGAGAAACAAAAAAAAATTAAAAAAAAAGGATTTGTTCTGTCTTCTTACATCCCCCTGACTCGGTTTTTAGCATTTTTTTTGCTATGTACAGACATTCGACCTCTACTGTTTTATTATAGTATAGATTATACATATAAATAAAACAGTAGTGTTTGTTTGTAATGTCAAAATAACAGCTTTTAACTAAATGCATATTATGAAAGTATATACGGTACTAATAAGAGGAAAACAATTTTTAAATTGTTTGTCTGTCTATCCGTTTGTTTGTTCCGGCTAATCTCCATAACGGCTGGATTGATTTTGATGGGACTTCTACTAGCAGATAGTTAATGTTATAAGGAGTAATTTAGGCTACTTTTATTTTACCTTTTACCTAGGAACTCGAGCGAAGCGAGTATAAGTCGCTTGTGAAAAATATAATGCTACTGACTTTTACGTGTTTACGCGTTTTTTTCTTCCAATTTGAGTACCGAAAGTTTTGTTTACGCACTAATTACGCAACCACTTTTTTGCATTTTGAAAATATTGTTTATGGATTACCTATTATTATTATTATAAGATTACCTATTATTATTATTATAAGATTACCTATTATTATTATTATAAGATTACCTATTATTATTATGATAGGAATATTATAGGAAATTATTATAGGAAAAGCCCTTATTTGAATAAACTCAATACATAGATGTCAAAACTAGATAAATGTAAACAGTTTTAATTTACAAATTTTTAATTTAAGATCAAACATTTAATTTGAATATCCAAAAATAATAACTGTTTGTTTATAGTTTTAAGTTTTTACTTCCATCGGCAGTCGTCATAACTGCTTTTTTTCTTATAAATATTATTTCTTAAAATAATTGCAGTCAATTCAAAAAATCATTGGGATTGTTATCACTAATGTAGTGTGACACTAACTAGTATATATGCTATCGATAACGTTAATTTGATATTATTAGGATAACAGCGTACTTGAAGTAAAAATTTGTCGGTGACTAATCAAAGAAATAAAGAAAATTTACACTAAAAATATACAACCAGCATTCATTAGCTTACAACAATAAGCCAAACAGTAATAATAATATGTTGTTGTTGGGACATTAACACACAGCACCATCTAGTTCCATGGTAAGCTACGAAGCTCTTGTTATGAATAACAGATAATTGATACACTAAGCGTAGATAACTTTAAATACATACATATTATAAATATAAACGCCTATGACTGGAGTTCAAACATTCGTGCTAATCACACAAATGAATGTCCCCAGTGGGAGTCGAACCCGCGACCGCTGGCACAGTAAATAAGGTAAGTACAAACTGAGCCAAAAGCCAAGAAAAGTGAACATACCTATAACATAAAATACAAAAGTCCTTCACAGACTGACTAAACACAAAATATCGAAAACTATTTGATCTATAGAACTGAAGTTTAGGCTAGGTTTGAAGGTAGGAGACGTCTTCTAAGGAAGAATTAAGATATCGCCCAAGTAAGAAAACCATCGAAACTTTTTTTTATGTTGTTGGGACATTAACACACAGCACCACCTAGTTCCATGGTAAGTTCAGAGGCTTGTGTTATGGATACCAGATAGTTGATGCACTACACATATATAACTTTAAATACATATATATTATTATAATAAACATCCATGACTGGAGTACAAACATTCGTGCTCATAACACAAACGAATGCCCCCAGCGGGCCTCAAACCCGCGACCGCTGGCACAGCAAGTAGGGTCACTACAAACTGAGCCAAACTTGTCGTCACTTTATATGAAAGGTCTATGTTTTTGCTTTTCAGAGACGTAAATAAGAATTATTTTTACGCGAGTGGAGTCGCGGGCAATGTTAGCGATTACATTTTGAGAGGACAGCCTATATAGCGTATGAAATTAGCAATTGTCCAGTCAGGTTAACAAATTAACTTACAGAATAGCTCATATCCGGTAATAATGTCCTTAATTAGCTAAACGGTATTAATCAACATTTGAACGAATCGGAATGAATAATTTTAACTAATTTACTATATTTAGTATTTCCAACTGACTTCAAAAACGAAGATGGTACTAAACTGAGTGAATTTCCTCTTTCGAATTATTGAAGATGTATGTATGTATGTATGTTATGTTCCAAACAGCTTATTATTATAACCTATAAACAAGTGAGATTTTTTTTTTAAATAAAACTGAGCGTCATAAACATTTTTTTGTTTGAAAATTTTTGACAATGATATAACAATATAAAATTAGTTAAATATAAATATAATCAGCAAATAAACGCAACTAAAATTGTCAAATTGTAACATATTATATGAAACAATATCTACAATGTAAAGCTGTAAAATTTAACGACAACTCCTATCACCGTTCACATTAAAATACATTATAAATAAAATATGTTAGTTTGTAAATAATTCATTGTCAGTGCATACTCGACGCAAAATCACAACGGTGTGGCAGTTATGTAAATCTTAAATTCTTATCGTGAAACACGAGTTTCTAATATGTAACCACTCGTAAACACAAAGCCGTAAAAATGTTATCAAACCAATATTTACAAACTATACAATACTCTTAACATCAGATCTTCCTTAAGGTCGACTACTGCTTATGAATATTCTACTCTTTCATACTTCCTGCTGCCACGCACTGTAGGTCACATAGCATCTTGAATTCGCAAAACCAATTAATAGATTTGCTAATATATGAACCGAATGACCTTAGATTTGCAAATTATTGTATATTAATTTTGTTTACGTTTTGCAGAACTCAGTTTTTAGGAAATAATAATTTTTTTTTATAATTAAAGATTGATATTTAAAAATTGATGTGGTCATGTATATCCTAAACACTTTTATTACGTATGTTATCTTTTTTGACATACACGAAAATTTTGACGGGTTGTTATATCTTTTACTGGGCAGCAGATTGTAGGTTCGATTCCTGCACTCCAAAAACGTACATACATATTGGCAATACAAACTTAATCTGGACTCAAAGTATGATAGCATGTTTTGTGTACACTACTGGCCCTGTGCAATGTTATTATCTACACATCTATTATATATTGTAATAAATTATTGTATAATGTGGACATTTTCAATAAAATTTATATAGTTTGTGAAACTTGCGTGCAAATGCATGATTAGCTCATTTATTTAATGACCTCCAAAGAAATCCGTTTTGAGATTGACAAAGCAAATATTCAAGGTACAACCGTTAAGTTGGCATAGATAAAAACGTCTGACATCGTTAAAGCATTGGAACGGGGTCTTAAGAAATTTCGAATGAACATATCCAGTTAGCTTCCTGACTGACAGGTGACGACCTAGCGTATTGTATTTATTTCTATTCATCGACTCAATTGAAACTAATATTTTAAATAAAATTATCTTTTTGGATTATTTCGCGGATTTATTTTGATTTTGGATTCCCGGCGTTTCGAATGCTATACAGCAATCATGGACATGGAAGAGATTAAGGCGGATGTAATTGAGATGTCTCAAAGTTATTATATATAACAGAAATAATCCGAAAACATAGTTTTATTTAAAACTAGTGACTCACTCGCGCTTCGGTCGGGTTCATCCCTAGACTAATTCCCCATACAAACTTTCATCCCCATTTTCAACCTCTTAAGGGATGATTTTTGGGATAAAAGGTATCCTATGTCCTTCACAGGGTCTCAAACTATCTTCTTACTAAATTTCATCTAAATCGGTTCAGTAGATCCAGAGATAACTCCTCACAGTGTCACGAATTCACAATTTAAAAACTCTCAAACTTTACGTCTTTATAATATTAACTGTATTGATGTCAAATGTTCGCGTAAATCTATACTAAGAAAGTATTATAAAATCAATATTTTCAGTACATTTTTTCCACTTTTGTATCTGTTTTAGTTGCATTATTTACTGTTCTATAAATTGAATGATATTTCATTAATTATTATCAATAACAATTTATTTTATGCAAATTAATTGCTATCTTTGCTGTAGAATGCCGATCTGGTAGAGGCTAACTACCTGCGCGTGACGGGTCTGACGCCAGCTCGAACTAAGATTTTGATATTTCTATTATTTTCTAAATATACATATAATAAAATTCTGAGTCGAATCTGTACACTAAATATTTTTTGGAAAATCTTATTGAAATAGTCTTTATTATCCATAAAGAGGCCTGTCTATAGTCTGTCTGTCTCTGTGTCTGTGACCGCATCATGAGAAAACCAATGGACAGATTTTGATGAAATTTGGCATGATGATAGCTGGTTGTCCGGGTCAACATTTAGGACCAGTGGCCAAAATGTGTATCTACATATGTATAGATCTATTTATCATGTAACTAAAATATAGTTTTGTAGTGCGTTGTTCCATCGTTTCTAGCTAACTTTATTCATTGTACCTTGAGTTGTAATATGTTTCAAATACATTTTCGTTTTTGGCTGATTTGTTTTCCGCTAACGAAACCTTCGGCGGGACTATTTCCATAACCATCCTTACAGTGACCTCGGTGTTATCTATTAACGACTTAACTTAGTGATTTTAACTGCATTTTTACTACTCCGTTAACGTTGACATAATTTTAAACAATATATTTAGTTCTTGAAGTTAAACTGTAGACATTATCGTGATAACGTTTTTTTTTAATCGGATAACTTTACGTCCTTTAATTTTTAGAATATTTATATCGGGTAACTTAATAAGGCAGTGGTAGCCCAGTGGTAACACGCTCGCTTAAGAAACCGAGTGAAGCAGGTTCAAATCCCGGGTCTCGCACCTCTGATATTTTCATGTGCGAATCATTTCCAACATGATTACCACTTGTTTTAAGGTGAAGGAAAACATCGTAAGGAAATCTATATGTCTGAGAGAACGTAGCAAGTTTTCAAAAGACATGTTAAGTCCGCCAACCACACTTGGCCAGCGCGATGGACTATGGTCTGATCCTTGTATCAAAGGGATCGTGCTCAGCAGTGGGACGTTAAAAAGTGTACAACTTAATATCTGGAGTTACCTGTTAGACTTGACGTTTTGATTATTATTATCAATATAAAGTTATATAATATATAGATAACGATAATTAAAGAGAAAACAAGTTCCGTTTATGTCAAAAAACTACACACTACCGCTCGATCATATCATAATGTCAAACTTATCTCGAAAAGCAATACTTCACAACAACTTAAGAGGCGTGTCGTTTATGTCTCTATTAAGATACATACAATTTAATATTAATACATTGAAACGTTTTCAAACGTCAATGGTAGATTTATTATTTTTCTATTAAATATCTTAATATATATATAATTCATCTGTACGTGTGTTCGTCACCTTACTGATCCTGAAGGGCTAGACCGATTTGGATGAAATTTTGTTTGTATATTTCAATGGACTCCTGGATGGTTTGAAAACACAATTGGACCCGGTAGATGACGCTGCTGTCGGTGTGTCAAAGAGTTTGTTTGTTAGTAGTTTGAACGCGGTCGAAGCGGCGGGTACTGCTAGTAAAAATATAAATTTATTGGTACATTAACACACAGCAGCATCTAGTTCCATTACATTAAATTTCATTGTATTCAACGTTTTTTTTTAAATCAAGTTTCCATGGATAGTGAAACTTCAATAGTTATTTATATTTAAAATCTGTTATATTAATAAATTAATAGAAACTTTATTAATTTATTAAATATTACACTAAGACAATAATATGATTCAAACGAATTCTATATAGCTGGATTCTAACATCTATCGCATATACTCTAAGAGACAAACCCGAATTAGGCGAGTTTCAGCCGCTAGTTATAAACATTTTGCATATTCGAAAACAAATAAGAAAAAATAATAATCTTTGAAGACAGCAATGAAAAAAATAACATAATATATATCATTTTGCACAAAATAACAACGGTTACTATGGCAACCTAATGCAAGCGGGTGCTATAGCAACCCTGACGGTTTTTCGTGACGCGCCCTTGAAATTGTACTCTCATTCGCGCAAAGAAATTTCACTACAAAAATTAAAACGCTTCATGTTACCATGAATTATGTGTAAATATCAGAAGGTATCAATCAAAATCAAAGCAAATCTTGCCATGCTAGGTTTGCCCGTTGCGTAAATAAATATTAATCGCAGTAGATCCAGTTAGACTCATTGCGCCATGTCGTTAGGGCCGAGGCGATTTTAATAATAAGATTCCAAAGACATCTTTCAGCGGTTGACTTAATAACTAGGAGGCCTCTAATAACTTGACATATTCTTCTTCTCAGATCTTACTCACAGAGTTGCAATCGTTATGTAAATCTGGCTTCATATTAGAAACAACATGAAAATGGATGTCTTTCTTTAGCTTTACGTAACTACACAAGTTATGTAATATTTAATATTTATATTTCTAAGTAATATTTTTGAGCACGTTAATATGACGATAATACGTTTTTATACTTTGAATTCACTAAGGATATTTCCAAAAAGTTGTCGCTATCACGCTCATATCTGTGACACCGTTGTTTGTTTACATTCTAGTGGTTTTTACGGAACAAGTGAATGAATATTAACAATTTTAGTACTTTTTTTTAAGAAAAGGTAAAATTATTATCTTCCATTAGGTACTTCAAACGTTTAATATGCCTTAAAACAAATTTTTAGTTATTGGATTTATTAAATAATCTTATAACCTGACTAAATATGAAAGTGAGGCAATTTATTTTAATTAACGCTGTATAATTTTTATTTGCTTATGTTTTATGTCCATCCACTGAATAAATTTTGATTAATTGAAACCTTAAATTAATCCCATTTTTGGTTTCCATTTAAACTAACTAAACCTTATTCAGGTTAGGTAATTTAAGAAGTTTTAAGAGATAAATAACGTAAAGCAACGTCGCCCATAACATACTTTCTGATGGGTGGCCACTTATGCCTCGTAAAGTACATAAAGGCATTGAGTTAGCAACTAACTGATAGATTCTGACACCAATCCCATAAGAAATAAACAAATAAAAGCTGACATATGTACGAGCATATATGAATTAAATAAAAAAACAATATTATTCATTACTTCGAACCCCTATATGTATGTACTTGACATAAAACCCCAAAAAGGGTATGATTACAAGGTCACCGTTTATTTTTATGTGTCAAAGCATACTAGTATAAACTTTATTAGTACGTAATACAGTACATTTTCGTTTGTCGAGGTAAGTAAGTGATTCCTATCACCGTGTATAGATGGAAAACGAAAGTTACTCAGTATAGACATCCTATAGTTCAGGTTGAGGCGGCGTCTTTTTCTAATTGAAAGTACTTACGAATGTTTTCTATTTATAATTTAATAACAATCTATACATTTAATGAAATTGTAACCAAGCCGAATCTGTACATTAAATATTTTTTGGAAAATCTTATTGAAATAGGCATTATTATCGATACAGAGGCCGAATCTATAGTTTTTAGAATTTTTGTCTGTCAGTCTGTTACCGCCTCACAGAAAAACCACTGGAGGGATTTTGATGAAATTTGGTATGGTGTTAGCCGGTTATCCGGGTCAACATGTAGGATACTTCTTACCGCGGGAAAATATCTCATTTCCGAGAAAAAATACAAAAACTGCAATGTAAGAGTATATTAATAAGTAAAACCTAAGAATTTACTCTTTGGTCATCTGAACTAGTTATATATAAAATGAAAGTAGGTACTGTATACAAATGCAATGAACAAAAATATTATAAAATATTACTATTCACTAAATATTTAATTTAATAAATGTACGAGCAAGTCGATTATGTTTTCATTAGCGACACGTTTGGCTCAGTTTGTAGTAACCCTACTTGCTGTACCAGCGGTCGTGAGTTCGAGTCCCGCTGGGGGCATTCATTTGTGTGATGAGCACGAATGTTTTTATAGTGTATCAACTATCTGGTATCCATAACACTGGCCTCGTAGTTTACCATGGGACTAGATAGCGATGTGTGTTAATGTCCCAACATATAATTATTTATTTATATTAAAACGGTTTAGTTATTGATTTAAAAACCAATTATTTTGAAACCTGCAAATCCAAAAAAACATCATGATCGCTAAGGATTTATCTTCAAAATTATCAAGTTGGAAGGTAAAGGACTCGACACACTTATCAACAAACTCGTTTAATGATATTTCATGCGGATGACCCAGATAATAATCCCGTTGTTCAAATTTATTAATTACTTTTAAGTATTAATTTTGTGTTTTGGCACTGAGGCAACGGTAACATGAATATTTATATTTTATTAGTTATCACTAATATATTTTGGGATGTTTTGATTTTATTGGAAACAAGTTTTTGTCCGCTGCTTCGCTCGCGAGATAAGTGGGTCGGAAGGACAACCTATATTCGACCCAAGATTCAATCTATGTCCTTGGCAAATTTTATCAAAATCGGTTCAGCGGCTTAAACGCGAAAACAGAATTACTTTCACATTTATAATACTAAAAGGGATGTCTAAGATTAAAGTACTTTCTATAATATAAATGAAAGAGTAAATAAAGTCACAAGTAACACTTATATATAGAGTATAACTTTGCTGAACTTAGGTACAGAATATATGAGTGCATTGCTTTCCCAACTTGTATCTTTGTGACATCGCACTACGTGTACACAAACGGCATGAATAATATTGCTAAGATACCTTTGCCCGTGACTTCGCTCGCGTAAATACTATTTATTATCAAATACTCATGAGATTTACATTTTAAGGGCCAAAAAACCTACTTTAAGTAAAACCCTTATGTGTCAAATGAAAGAAATATTTGAGATATTTAAACGAATATTTACATTTTTATTCGTATAGATGACGACACGTTTAGTTCAGTTTGTGACCCTACTTGCTAAGCCAGCGGTCGCGGGTTCTAGTCCTGCTGGAGGTATTCATGTGTATGATGAGCACTGTGTGTTAATGTCCCATCATATTTATATTTATTTTATTTATATATTGAATCGATCTGTATATTTAAATTATCATCAATACTTCTGCATATTATAAAAGTTATTATATTATATACCTATATATTAATAGTCACTAAGCAATGATTTTAAATATGAACATCTTTTTGATTAGTATGTATTGAACTAGTAAATGAACGTTTATACCTAATTTAATCGCACTAGATATCTCCTAGGTCATCGGGACTTTCAAATTAAAAATTCTAAGACATAATTTTTTCGCTTCCTGCTCTCAGGTCGTTTAGAAAGTGTTCAGGATTTGATCGATAGTACTCAAAATAACGAGTGTACAAAAATAAATTATCTTATTAATGCGACCAGTTGGAAATGCCTGATAGGTTTTGACTTGCATACTAATTTGAGCAATTTTTTTTTAGTTCGTCTTTTATACAGTTACTAGAGAATCACACTCGCTTCGCTCGGGTTCGTCCCTAATTACGTTTTAACGTTTAGCATAGATTTCTCAGAGATGAGATATTTTCCCGCAGTATAAAGTATCCGATATGTTGACCCGGATATCAGCTACCGTCATACTGAATTTCATCAAAATCTATCCAGTGGTTTTCTCGGGATGCATTCCCAGACAGACGGTCTAAAAACTATAAATTCGACCTTCATCGTTAATAATGACTAATTCAGTAATATTTTCCAAAAAATATTTAATGTACAGATTCGACTTCAAATTTCAATATATGTATAGTAGAAGAACAATGGATATGAAGACACGAACAATTGCTAGTATAAGGCTTGTATTTTAAACACCGAGTAAGAATTACCGCTAGGAGCTTGGACCCAAGGCATACGTTTTTTTAAAATGTAAATCGCAAATAAAAAGATGTATTGAATATATTATCACAGTCAGAAATCAGCTTTGTTATTTTTTATCTTAGCATGTTTCAATTGTATTTCTTGTTTTCGTCAAATAGGTCGATGCGAAGGTTAGTTAAACATTGTATAGGTGAAAAGTAATTTCTTTGTATTTGTTAATCTATACATATAATAAAATTGTACCTAAGCCGAATCTGTACATTAAATATTTTTTGGGAAATCTTATTGAAATAAACATTCTTCCGAATCTATAGTTTTTGTCTGTCTGTCTGTCTGTTACACATCACAGAAAAATCACTAGAGGGATTTTGATGAAATTTGGTATGGTGATAGCTGGTTATCCGGGTCAACATATAGAATACTTTTTACTGCGGGAAAATATATCATTTCTGAGAAAAAAAATACAAAAACTGCAATGTAAGAGTATACTAATATGTAAAACCTAAGAATTTGGTTCTTGGTCATCTGAACGCGGGCGGAGCCGCGGGCAATGCTAGTATGGTAATATAAACGTTTTTATTAGCTGCCAGATTGGGACATCAACAAACTAGCGACTTTTCTACGTGTTGTTTCCTACGTGATTCTTTAAATTGAGATAACTTTTTTATTTATAAACCGATTGAAATAAAACAAATACTAAATGTTAAGTGAAGCTTACCATAATACATTAGTGAAAATCGCACCCAAATCAGTTAAGCCGTTTCTGAGATTAAGGCTCACAAACGCATAGACAAACAGACAAAAATTTTAAAAATCTTTGTTTTGGGTTCTGTTGCGTTAATAAAGAATCCCGATAATAGTTTTTCTCAAATATCTTCCATGTACTGACTGCGATCAGTTACACTTTTATTATATGTATAGATTAAATATTTAATAAGTAGAATACAAAGAAATACATTATCTGGGTTTTAAAAATTAATATGGGTTATATAATTGTATTACTCTACAAAACCTAAGTTTGTAAGGTAATTCTAAACGACTTTTAAACCAAAATGTATATACTCCAAAATAAGATATCTATATTTTACGACACGTTTGGCTATTTGTAGTAACCCTACTTGCTGTGCCAGCGGTCGCGGGTTCGAGTTCCGTTGTGATCATTCATTTGTGTGATGAGCACGAATGTTTGTACTCCAGTCATGGATGTTTTTATTTATAATATGTATGTATTTAAAGTTATATATGTATAGTGTATCAACTATCTGGTATCTATAACAAATGCCTTGTAGCTTCCATGGAACTAGATGGTGCTGTGTGTTAATATCCCAACATATTTATTTTATTTATTTATTTATCTACTAACGATTTATCCTTGCGCCCATATGTGTCAGTAGCTTATATATTACTTTAGGTCACAATCTATCCATGTAATTTAACCCAAATGTATCTAACCATCTCAATGTCACAGTGACAAATACACACATACAAACTTTCGTATAATTGTTTTGTCTTACGGTGAAGGAACACATCGTGAGGAAACCTGCATGTCTGAGAGAACCTAGCAAGTTTTTGAAAGACATGTGTGTGAACTGTGATGTGAAGTCCGCCAACTCACACTCAGCCAGCGTGGTGAATTATGGCCTGATCCTCCTCGTATTGAAGGGAGGCCCACGCCCAGCAGTGGGACGTTAAAAAGGGCTGAATACATGAATACGTACAAATTTAATTTAGATTTTTGATGTGATTTACTATATTTTTATTTGATTTTTTTTATATATTAGAAGAAAAATATATTTTTTAACATTCAACGTATGAATATATTTTGTTACTTTCTATTAAGAATTATAACCGCTCGGTTAATTCGACATCAACGCGATCATAGCCTTGTCCTCCTTGGATTGTCTTCGCATGATATTGATAGCTCCATAGTTTTTATATGGGAAATTGCCATTTTATTTAACATTTATACCTTAGTTTGCATTCTGCCAACAATTATGTAACTAAACAAATCATAAATTATATTCAAATTGCAAAAAAAAAAATTTACCTTACCTTTCTCAAACAAAATATTGTATAAATATCAGTTATTTTCTAAACTAAGCGATTAGAGTAAATGTAAATGCTAATAATCATAAAAACGCCAAAGTGCCTCAAGTTTTTTTCACTTCTTTACGCTGTAACGTAAGAGAAGTTGTGCGTCAAAACGATTATAATATAAATAAAAAAAATTCTTGTATACAAAACTAACGCTTAACATATACAAGTAAGTGAGCTTCTAAAAGATAAAATTAATTCAAACAATTTTAATACTTTCAAAGTATGTGTTTAGTGCATTTAATGATCCCGATAACGCTAACGATGTCGACCTGTTCATATTGAATTTTAATTACTTTACGTATCTCTTATCTGTCGCACGCCGGCGGGTACATTTTTGTAATTTTATATTTATTACGGTGATTGTTAGTACATAAGTCGTGTACAAATCTAAGGGTTAGAGTAATATATTTATCTTTATTATATTATGTTACCATTTTTTTCTTATACTGCCATTACTAATCATTTCTATGATTGTAAATAAATTATATTATATGGGAATATGGACGTATACCGTATACATGAATAAAAAAACATTTGCCTTTATATTATCATTAAATAAAGACTTTTTGATTGAAAGTGATTATAAAACCTATTCGTTAAAAACCTCTTTGCTGAGTACCTCTTTCTTTTAGAAGTCAGTCCATAAACAACATCGTCCATTTTTTTTATTGACGTTATTTATTGTGTCAATACGTTTGTATTGATATCCTAAGTATATAAGGTCTACCATCCACTATCGTTGTGTGATTCAGTTATTTACTTAACAATATTAAAAAAATTGGCCATGTCGATGACGATTTACATGAATTTACTTCCTATCCAAACCTGCCTATAGAAGATTTCACTTCAAAAAGTTTGTAAATAGATGTCACGCCATACAAAACTGTTGGAGTCAGTGCACTTTATTCAATTTGAATAGTAAGTAATATAACTTACAGTCGACAGTTTAGTGGGTCAGATCGAGCTCTAATTGGCTACCATTGACATATCTCGTTTGTATACTCAGGTGCTACCTGTTACACAAGAAAACGTTGGAAATCTAATTTTGCAGCTTGTTCTAATAGCTGTGTTTTCATGTCGACTAATTGACAAAAAAGCCAAGATTATATTATGGAATGACTAACTTTACATACAAAAACTAAAAACTACTAACTAAAGTTTCATCACAATTGGATTAGTTTAGGAACGTAAACTTTAATCACAAAAATATTCATTTATATATATATATATATATATATATATATATATATATATATATATATATATATAATATGTAAATATATTTATTACGTAAACGTCAGTATGTACGACTTTTTTGAATTCAAACAATTTCCGTATAGAATAAGCATCCAATCTATCACATTATCAGAAGCATAGATAAGTTGTGAAAGTTAAAACAGACCGTGTTGCAAATCTAAGTATTCGTGTTACCGGTAATAACTAAAATTTCGTAATTTCAATCGTTTCTAGCTTAAATATAGCTTGTAATTAGCTGTAGAGCCTTGACAGACTGTCAAGTAACACAAGTACATTTTAAGTTGCCAAATCAGTCATACGTCATCGTCGTGGGAACCAGTTACTTTTTAAATACCGGTTTAGGGCATTACCGCGGGATTGGGATAACCTCACAAGCAAATGAGAGTTAAATGTTTTTTTCTTCTTATACAATCCGTATAAGTAAAAATGAAATGCTATTCTTTGATAAACGAATCATTTGAGAACAGCTGGACCGATATAGTTATTTCTTTTCAATATTATTTATAGTTTGCATGATGTTTTTGGGAAAAAAGTTGGGTTGTTTCCCAAAATATTGGAGAAATCGAGGAAATCTTTGAGTCCGATTTTTGTGTGGGCTCAAATATGATAAACTGTTTAGAATTACTGTTTGGAAAGGACAACGTCAACTTGTCCTTAATCTATACTAATATTATAAAGAGGTAAAGTTTGTGAGTTTGTGACGTTGTAGGGGGTAATCTCTGGATCTACTGAACCGATTTAGATGATATCTGCTAAGAAGATAGTTTGGGACCCTGGGAAGGACATTTTATCCCGTAAAACATCCCGTAAGTGGGTGAAAAAGTGTGGGATGAAAGTTTGTATTGGGAAGCAAGCTAGGGACGAACCCGAGCGAAGCGATGGTGATTCGCTAGTATATAATATAAATATATTTTGTTTCTTCCATATCGTATACTGCTGTACTTTTAAGTATTCTATTAACTTTCAATGAAAATAAATTGCAGTCACTTACGTTTTATATGAGAATTGTAATTGAAATTGCTACACTGTCTCGATTAAGATATATGTATGTACTAGCGACTCAACCTTACTTCGCTCGGATTCGTCCTTGGGTGATTCTTTAAATTGACATTTTTTTAAATTTATGAACCAATTGAAATAAAACGAATGCTAAATATTAAGTGAAGCTTTCCACAATATATTAGTGAAAACCGCACCCAATTCGTTTATTCCGTTTCTGAGATAGCGCGCACAAACAAACAGACAAATATTCTAACAATTGTGGTTTTAGGTTCTATTGCGTTAATAAAGACTCCAATAATAGTTTTTATCAAATATCTTCCACGTACAGACTGCAATCAATTACAATTTTATTATATCTATAGATGAATGCATGTTTGTATGTACCGCAGTCGGTATAACCTTTCCAAATCTACACAAACTTTATCCTGTTTTGAGTGGTTATTTATAATCTCGTTATAAATTCTCAAATTGTATTAACGTAATTGAGTGTGCGCGTGCTCTTATAAAAGACAGTTATTTATCAACTTTTGAATTCTGTATGTGTGTATTATTTGCAATTTCTGTCACAAAAGTTTAATCGTATGGTAGTGTATTCCACGTGTAATGGCAAAATCCTTACGTCGGCTACTGAATTATTCATAAAATTTGGCAGATAATATATCTTCTCTATAATGCGAGAATAGATATTACTCTTTCACCATTGTTTTCTACTTATAGCTAAATTTTAAATCTATGGCATGTAGAGAACGACAATGGCATGTAGAGAAGAGACTGTTTGTTTGTTTGGACGCGCTAATCTCAGAAACAACTAATCCGATTTGAAAAATTCTTTTTGCATTAGATAGCCTGTTTATTGAGGAAGTCTATAGGCTATATTATCATGCTATTACCCAAGGGAGCGAAACAGTAATCATAAATGTCAACAATTCGGGCAGACTTCTATATATTATTGTAAAACTGATGTTTATAATCAAACAAAAACGCGAATGAAACCGTGTGGCACAGCTAGTGTTTGTAATGACATCACTTCATATATATATATATATATATATATATATATATATATATATATATATATATATATATATAAATTTTAATTTTTGAATACTTAGGTACGGTCTAATATTTTTGGCATAACCAAAAATATTAGACCGTAAGTATTCAAAAATGAAAATTATTCAAGAAAACAGTTTTTCTCATACATAGGATTATTTATATTTTATACAAAAAATACATAGAAAAAAAACATTATCTTATAATAAAACTGAAAGCAATTAAATATTTTATTGATGTATGTAATGGTAAACAAAATTTAGTCATAAAAAACTGTCCTAGAATCTTCCAAAGCGTCAAGAAAGGAAGTTATTTTTAAATTTCCACTATAAAATTTTATATAAAATTTTATTTTATATTTTATTTTATATAAATATTAATTTTATTTTATATAAAATTACTGCAAAAAACACAGCACACCAAAATTCTTGTAATTTCGAATTTTAAACTCATATCGCGAATATTTATCAATTAGCAATAGTTTTCTTTGCTTATAAATAGACTACTTTGAATCTCTTATACTTGTACTAAATCCCTACTTTTCTCTATGCCCCTATGTATGTAGTAATTGAAAATGCATTAAGCTACTGAATTTCTCTACAAATTAAAATACATATAGTGTATACATGATAGTAGAGTATTTTTGTAGTTTTAACCAGCTCTCTTAGATAAATCGTCAATCGACAATCTATATCGCCAACAGAAAACCTCGTTCATATTAATATACTAGCGACTCACCCTCGCTTCGCTCGCGTTTGTCCCTACTTACGTTTTAACGTTTAGTATCGATTTCTCAGAGTTGAGATATTTTCCTGCCTTAAAAAGTATCCTATATGTTGACATGCCAAATTTCATCAAACTCACTCCTGTGGTTTTTCCGTGACAGACTGACAGGCAGATATTTAATGTACAGATTCGGCTTAGTTACAATTTTATTATATGTATAGATATCGCTACAACAATTATTCTTTTTATATTTCTTTTTGCATTAGCGATTTGAAAACCTTATCTGATCTATGAAATGAAAAGATATTCACTATACAAGTGATGGGCGACAAACCTAAGTTACAGTTATGCAACAAGTCTACCTTCCACTTTTCCAATGGACCAATAGAACTGTTTATATCAACCAGAATGCACCGGTTGTAGCCAGCTCAATTCTTTTCAAACTACGTGTTACCTCGTACTCGCAATAATATTTTATAATTGCAACATTTTAGTTAATAATATTAACAATCGATTTATATTATATGAAATTCATTATAAATTCATATATTACTGGCGAGACTTTCGCTTCTCTCGGGTGCTTCCCTAGATGTCTACTTTTTAAATAGATATATTAGCCAGTGTTAGCGATGTTAATTTAAATATATATATATATATATATATATATATATATATATATATATATATATATATATATATATATATATATATATATATATATATATATATTAAATATACTTTTTCCGATGTTTCATTAGTTATTCTGTTATTCAGGGCGGAGACAAATACAAGAAATCGAAGATCATAAAAATTGATCCAGCCGTTCTTGAGTTATAAATGGTGTACGTGTAACTAACACGACTTTGTTTTATTTGAATAAATAGATTGAAATTCATTTATAAATAGTTAAGTTTTGTTCAAACTTTGCGTGTTTTAATTGTGGATGTAAAGACAGCACATATAAATTTTAATGTTAGTATACTGCAAGCAAAGATTTTAGATACCTAATATACACATGTAGGTATTTGATAAATAAATTAAAAAAATGTTTTTAATATGAGAAAACAATATTTTCCGATTCATCCTTGTTATTAGTTATACAAAGGGACGGAAAATGCAAATTTATTAAAGGCTTAATTTTAGCCATTTTTGTATTCGTAATATAGATTTCTCAGATATGAGTTAATTTCCCGCAGTAAAAAGTATCCTATATGTTGACCCGGATAACCAGCTATCATCATACTAAATTTAATAAAAATCTATCCAGTGATTTCCTCGTGATGCATTCCCAGACAGACAGATAGACAGACCAAAATTCTAAAAACTATAGATTCGGCCTCCGCATCAATAATAATGACTATTTCAATAACATTTTTCAAAAATATTTAATATACAGATTCAACTCATTTAAAATTTTATTATAGATAGGTATAAAAATTTTTGCCTTTGATATACGCAAAACTTTTTCAGTTAAAAATATCTCGCAACACTGTGGGCGATATATGATATATGAGGTAATTTTTTTATCTCAAAGAGCCGATTTGCGCAGCCACATATAGCTTCCTATTCTAATTAATAAAAAGATGTAAAATTAACAAGGAAATATTATTTTGTAAAATAATTTATACCCATTAAAAATTACATATATATATATATATATATATATATATATATATATATATATATATATATATATATATATATATTGTATTAAGTCAAACATCCGTCATCCCAAGTCGCATAAGAAAGGAAGTGAACTGTGAAGACGTTAAGAAAGGCAAAGCAAGTAAAACCTGATTTATCAAAATTACTCAATGTTATTTACTTTCTTTAAATTAAGTATAAAATTTCTGTTATTGATATTAATTTTATCGCAATAAAAGCTTTTTTTTTATCTTACTATAAAAAATATATAGAAATTATAATCTACACTAATATTTTTTAAGTTTTTGAGTTTGTTTGTAATGGATAAACTCAAAATCAGCTGAACAGATTTAGATGTAATTTGGTGTGAAGATAGTTTGAGACTCTGAGAAGGACATAGAATAGGTTTTATCCCGGAAATCATCCCTTAAGAAGGGGAAAAGGGGGACGAATCATTTCTCAAGCAAGGAATATAAAACTCATCATACCTATGTATACACTAATATATCGGACGAAACTGAGTGAAGCGAGGGTGAGTCGCTAATTATTCAATATACTAACATACTGTTTGGTTTGTAACAATAAAATTTTAAAACACCGTGTATGAAATGTGTTAGTGTTAGAGCTATACGAAGACGTACTTAGCATTGAATGTCGTCTACTTTGTAGATAAGTGTTACGATTTTACTTCTATAAATAAGTTTTCTAAGTAATACTTCGTTGAACAGAACTGATATTATTTTCTATAAAGAATTATGATATTCATGTAGAGTTTAACTTGAAAATAGCTTAATGGAAACGAGTTTGTAAGTTACAACGGTTTTATAGTGCGAAATAACATCGTTGATTTTAGCTATAGGATGCTGTGAAACTTGTAATATAGTGTAAGTACCTTGAGAGTAAATCTTTTGTTTTTACGACTTCCACTTCAGAATTTATAAGCTAAAGGATAATACGTATATTATATGGTAATAATATATTTATTTAACACAATTTATTACTAATAAAAAATCTTCTATTCATGTCTGTCTATAATTTTTAATATATTAATATAATTTTAAATAGTTTTTTTCTTTTTATTTAAAGTAGTTTTAAAAC
The DNA here is from genome assembly GCA_951806755.1 of Brenthis hecate. NCBI lineage: Eukaryota > Metazoa > Arthropoda > Insecta > Lepidoptera > Nymphalidae > Brenthis > Brenthis hecate. Next base: position 23,381,912 of record OX638251.1, read on the forward strand.
TGTAAATCTAACGCTAAGCATCAGCAACTTCAACAAACAGCTATAAGGATGAAGGCATTCAAATGCCAATAACTTTAAAATAGGCGCGACATGATTGCGACACCCAATGATAGGTCAGAGGAGGTATTCCAACTATTCAATATAGAAATCTTAAGGCCGTACTCGTGTACTGAACCGATGGACTCGACGACAATGACTCGTATCACGATTTTGTTTTGATTAAATGAGGAAAAATTCAACAATTACTGTAGATATAATGGGTAATTAATATCATGCTCGTATATTTTTCCATTTTTTTTTCCACACGTTTTACACATTATTTGTCTATTGTTTTATAGTATTTACTAGCGACTCACCCCCGCTTCGCTCGCGTTCGTCCCTACTTACGTTTTAACGTTTAGTATAGATTTCTCAGAGATGAGATATTTTTCCGCAGTAAAAAGTATCCTGTATGTTGACACGGATAACCAGCTATCATCATGCCAAATTTCATCAAAATTCCCATCAGTGGTTTTCGCGTGATGCGATCACAGACAAACAGACAGACAAAAATTCCAAAAACTATAGATTCGGCCTCTATATCGATAATAATGTCTATTTCAATAAGATTTTCCAAAAAATATTTAATGTACCGATTCGACTTAGTTACAATTTTATTATAGTATAAAGTTTGTTAAATATTGTAAGCTAGTTCTTGCCCGCGGATCCAACGGGGAAAACTACCTTATTTTACTTATTAATACTTCGCAAGATAGTTTTTTTTATTTGTTGTTTTTTTGTTTGTTGTAATTTTGAGTATCAGTCGCTGTGCAATTATTATGTTTATTCCATTATAACTTTAGATATAGTCTTTCAAATCAATATCGACAGCAGTTTTCATTATCATCATTAATTATGTGGAAGAAATGTAACTGTACTATGAAAATTAATTAAATAATTATTTTTTGCCAAATAAATGAAATATATATATATATATATATATATATATATATATATATATATATATATATATATATATATATCTTTCCACTAGAATCCTTGAAATACTTATTTCAAAAACCGTTTATTCAATTCCATTTACAACTAAGAAAAATATCAAAAATTACATATCTTTTTGTAGTCGGTCAGGACACACAATATAAATGTTATATATGTAATATGTTCAAGATTCTCATACATTCAACAATTTAACGAATAAATTTGTTAGGTTAATTGAGCGGTACAAAAAATATTTTTATACTAGCGACTCAATCTCGCTTCGCTCTGGTTCGGGATAAAGTAGTATATGTTATTCTGATGAGCTATATTATTGTAAAGTTTCATTAAAATCCATTCAGTAGTTTTTACGTTAAAGAAGAACCAACATCTATACATCCAGACATACATACATCGTCACAAATTTTTGCATTTATATTATTAATAGCATATTTGTTTCAACTAAACCAAAGAATTGTGTGATCTTAGAAGAATATTGAAAAAAAAATATTAGCAGGATTCGCCTCTGACATGTTTGATTAAAAAAAAGTTTTTTCTTAAAATCAATGAACGGTACACATGAAGTTACAATTTTTTTATATTTTTATATCTACTTCATTCTTATAAAAATAAACACGAGTTAATATAAAGCGTTAAAAATAATTTAGATAATTTCAATAAATTAAGAAGCAATATTTTATAATCACAGATCATTATAATTTGTAATTTATGGCATTTTTGTGTACCGTAATGGGTATTGTTTTAGTATTGGAAATAATTAACTAAAGATAACAAAAGGAAAGTGTATATATCCAGAATATGTACACTTGGTTATTTACAAATATATTAGCTTTAAGTAAATATTTAACAAAATTAAATAAATCAAATATAAATAAATTAAATTAATTATTAAATTTAATTTTTTTTTTTAATTTTTATATAAATAAATTGTTTTATTTTATAGAAATTTATTTAAATGTTAAAAAACAGGTTTTTTAACAATATAATTAACTAATAATTTTTTATTGAACACCATGTTGGTGGTAGCGATATTATTAAAGGCTTACTTATATGTTACATATCAGAAATTGATAAAACGAATGTAAATAAAAAGTTGCGATATGTTAATAATAAAGTAGAAACTTTTTGTCTGTAACCAAGTTTTGCTTCAGAGACAAATTAACAATCTTTTTGTCCAGAGTCGATTAAAATGTAATTATACTGCTTCAAATTAGTTTATTTTTGCTTAATTTTCAGATTTGCTTAATTTGTAATATATTATTCTACCAAAATAGACTGAGTGCTTAAACTCAGTATATGAATTGTATTTAATTACATCAATTTATTATGTATTCTATTATTATTTATTATGTATGAAATCTCAGTTGTATTGATGGTTTACAGTTGGATTTATTACAAGGAAATCAAAATTACCAAGAATCTGGTAAGGTTGGTAAATAACTATTATCGTCAGCGAGACTTGAACGAGCACGTTCCAAAGATAGACAGCGTCAGCAATAACTATAAAAAAATGTTTGATAGCATGGAATATTCTACTAGAGATACATAAGTTAATAATTATATTTCAAAACGTATTGTATGTTAATATTTTATATTGTACTCGTAGTGGTGTTGTAGTCTCAGTCTTGTACTTGTATCTAAGTACCTACGAGATCATTTAATTGTAATTTCATGTTACCCTATCGAATTTGTTTGTTTATCATTATTAACAATACCAAGTTCACTGTTCAAGCTCATTAGAAAAAATAATGTAACATATATTTATAATAATAATAGTTTAAAATATATAAACAATTGCAAATAATTTGTGTATACATGAGGAACGATCACCTCGAATAATTTTTTCATTATTGAACAAGTTTGCTGAGCTATAAGGTGGTATAATGGTTTTTGTATTTCATACCTGTCGCTAGTGTATAACGCGCGAACAAAAGAATCAAACATACGCGTCGAATCGACTTTTCACTACGACATCGTTATGACTTAAATATGAGATACAAAATTTTTAGCACAAAAATATTCTGCTCCGACCATATTTACAGATACCGTCAGAGCTGTTAACCTTAGCTCGAAGGGAAGGGCCCAGCGCCAATGCATATCTGCAAGTTTTTGAAATCGCTATGCTAATAAGAAAAAATACTTACCCCGTTGAAATGTGAGAAGGTCCAAAAATGGTTCCTTGTTTAATTCCGGTATTCACGTTTATGTTTACGGAGAGAAAGGGTATCACTCGCGTGCGTATGAGTTGTGGCGTAGAGCGGGAGTGGCGTGTTTGCTGTCGCGGCTCGTGGTGGCTACTGAAGGCCGCACGGCGGGGGGGCACTTTATGTGCGCGCGCGCACCCTACACCCACGCTCTGGTGGATCCTCGCGAAAACTAACTTAGCGCGCATTTTCAGTAATTATTCCCGTTAATTATGATTTTTTACATATTTTAACCCCCATTTATTGGAATTTATTTTGTTATGGCAGGATTTTTTTTATAAGTTATGTAACATACGGTTTTTAAGACAATTCAGAGGCATAGTTTACTCGCAAAGTGTATATTAAAAATCAATCTATGTGAACTATTTATTATCATTCTTAATTTAACTTTAAAATATTAATCAAAAAAATTTAAAATAAAGCTAAAATTGTTATACTCGTACTTCAGACATGCATGCAATTTAAATTTAAATTTGAAAAAAAAAACACCATCTTTCAAATTTGGGAAACATTCCAAAAATGGTAAGGTTTAAGTCGGTTCAGTAATATATAGTATAATAAATTGCAAATATTTCGTTATTATATAAATTAAAAAACGGTAATTAAAGTCCATGAATATGACTGTTTTCTTATCCTGTTCTAAAAAGAACCTACTATTTTTTGAAAATCTTGTACAATTTTCTTAATACATGTAACTATGTGTTTGAGCCATCCAAATAAACAAGCTTCAAAGTAAAAAACTACGATGGCAAAGACAGAAATTCATATAGGTATTTACAAATTTATAGCAGTTAACAACAACCCTTTTATTTCATGGATTAAAATACATGAAATCAATCGGAGCTTAAAATAAACTTAAAAATATACAATTAAAATAGACCCTTGAATGTTTTATAGAAGGCCAAATATAGTTCCTATAAAGTTTATTATAACTATTAAAGCTTTTGTAGGGTCTAGATTTTAGAAATTCCTGCTCCTTAAAACGCGATAGACTTGATGCGATTTAGGTCATAAGGTGACCCTAATTTCAGATAGCATTTACAAGGATATATTTATTCGTACTTATTTTTTATGTTTAATTATATATATATATATATATATATATATATATATATATATATATATATATATATATATATATATATATAATATATACAGACTTTAATATGCAAAAAATCCTTTATTTAATACGTTACGCATAGAATTACTATGTAAACAAGCATCCTTATATGTTTCTGAATCTCGTAGAACAAGATCACTGGCAATTCGGATATTTTGTAAATTTAAAATATTTTAATATCATAAAAAACACATCTAATATCATATTTCTGTGAAATAGGTAAAGTAGGTGCTCTATTAAATTGCACGGACTATACTTATACGTACTAATCTCATCTGATCATTACTTGGTTTTATGTTTGACGGTTTTATAATAACATCTTGACGCAACAATAATGTTATGTTAGCTGACTAGCTTTTTGTATACAGTGTTACATGCTTTTTACAAAATTATAGTCTATTCTAATATTATAAAAAGGAAAAATTATTTTGTTTATTTGTGTTGAATAGGCTCCGAAGCTACTGAGCTGATTTAGATGAAATTTGGTAAGAAGATAGTTTGAGACCCTGGGAAGGATGTTGTATAGTTTATGAGGTGAAAATGGGGATGACAATTTGTATGGAGAATCAACCTAGGAACAAACCCGAGCGAAGCGAGGGTGTATAGTAAATAGTAATTAATAATTTCATAATATTTTTATTATTTTGAATCCTGTTTTCAGTTCAAGTTTTTATAAAGACATCTTTTAGAAGAAAAAACGATGCAAATGTTCATAAAATATAATATACTAGGCTGAATCAAAAAGTTCTTTGAAACGCATATATATAAAACCTTTTAGGGGAATATCGATATTCGTTTTAAAGAGTGTTAATTAAACAATATATTTTATGCCAAGAACCTATCATTTGTTTTTATCAGTTTATTCACACGCAATTAATTATTTTGTAAAACGAGTTGCTAAAAACGCAAAATTATGGATAAAAGTAAGTTACGTGCGGTGATAATGTGTCTGTTCCTGAAAACAATGTCCTCGAAGCAATTTTTAGGACATTCAGAAGATATTAGGAGATAATGCTGTACCCTGTTCTACGGTTCCGTATTGGGTGATCAATTTAATAGAGGTAAACAAACTGTAAAGATGAATCGCGTTCTGTCCGCCATTCAACCTTTGTTACTGGAGAAAGCATCAAAAAGGTAGAGAATCTGGTTTTGCTTCCAAAACAGAAAAATAACCATAAAACATTTAGCTGAGATCCTAACCATCATATCATTTGGAAGGATTCTATCCATTTTCAACCAACTTCCTCAAAAAGGAGGAGGTTCTCAATTCGGCTGTATGTTTTTTATTTATGTTTGTTACCTCAGAACTCCGTCATTTATTAACCGATTTGGACAGTTTTTGTTTTGTTTGAAAGTGTATACTTCCAGATTGGCCCCATTTAAATTTCACCTATATAATATCCGGAGTCAGCCCCTAGTGATGTTCACTTATTCCAAAACTAAAAAGCATATTTGTAAAATTAAATTTCACGAAAAAAATTTTTTTTTGCAAGGAATAAGAAAGTTAGAAACGCATTATTCTAAATGTATTGCATTAGAGGGAAGTTATGTAGAACTATAAAATATTTTTGTTTCATTTTGTGGCATTTTTTATATTAATTCCAAGAACTTTTTGATTTACCTTCGTACATATATAGTAATTAAGTAATTAGAACCTGGGCTTCACACGGCGTAGGCGCTCGTCCTGTGGTCATCATCCATTGGCGACAAGCACCACAGAAATTTAAGAGATGGCGCTATGTGACATTGTCAATATGGCAGCAGATAGAATAAGGCTCTGTTAATAAGTAATAATATATAAATAAATATGAAATAAATTTATTTTTTTGTAAAAAATTGCTTTTTTTTTAGTAAAGGCACCTAAATAAGTAAACGTAAAAATTAGAACCTTTTCTAAATACAAAATTTGATCCAAATCGTTAGTCATTTCAGAGATATACGAAATAAATTTATATGTAAATATACAAGGATTGCTCATTTAATATTATAAGACGTTAAAACATTAGATTTTGAAGCTAATCACTAAGTAAATTGAGGAAATAAGCTAATTCGTCTCGTTTTTTTCATTTTAATCAATCTTTTATTAGTTACAACTTTATTCTTTGAAATTTAGTTAAAGTGGTCTAATCTTCATCCGCTATAAAGAGGACAATAATATCTACACAACAGTTTTACTAGAAGTATCCATTATTCGTGTTTAGTTGTTTATTTTTTTTTTTGTAAAAAAGAAACATATTTTTAAACTAAGATAAATATGTTGGGACATTAACATACAGCACCATTTAGTTCCATGGTGAGCTACGAGGTTTGTGCTATGAATACCAGATAGTTGATATACTACACATATATAACTTTAAATATATACAAATACATATTATAAATATAAACACCCATGACTGGAGTAAACATTCGTGCTCATCACACAAATTAATGCCTCCAGCGGTACTCGAACTCGCGACCACTGGCACAGCAAGTAGGGTTACTACAAGCTGAGCCAAACATTTCAAAATTTAACTAACCTGTCAGCGACTGCCGAGCTACAGGTGGCTCGGTTAGCAATTGAATTCTTAGAAATTAACCGCGAGGTGTTAGGTTATTTTTATTTACACTTTAACTTAACAGTAGAGCTTTCTTTATAGATGTATTCTAATCTATCTATTAATCTAAAAGCAATTTATGCTTGGAACAGTTTTAAAAGATCACAATCGGTATTCGCAGACTCCTGGAAATCTACAGTTAATTTCTTAATGACTAACTCTCTGAAAACGAGACAAAACAAATTAGTCACTGCCTATTATTGTCACAAATGGTTCAGAAAAATACGTGCCCTTATCGTTCGGTTTTCATTGTTGCGCAATAATAATAATTGTTGGAATTTTTATTTTTTAGATAAACACTAAAATTTATTACTCCTTCACTTCACCTTGCGTGACATCTATACCTACATATAATAAAATTCTAATTGAATCTGTACATTATATATTCTTTGGAAAATCTTATTGAAATAGACATTATTATCGATACAGAGGCCGAATCTATAGTTTTTAGAATTTTTGTCAATCTGTCTGTTTGGGAACGCTTCAGGAGAAAACCAGTGGACAGATTTTGATAAAATTTGGTATGGTGATAGCTGCTTATCCGGAACAACATTTAGGATACTTTTTACTGCGGGAAAATATCTCATTTCTGAGAAATCTATACTAAACATTAAAACGTAAGTAGGGATGAGCGGAGGACGATTAATCACCAGTGTTATATAAAATTCAGATTTACGTGTGTTTGTAATTCTTCTCTTATTATATGGTTTGAGCCATTCTGATTATTTTTTGCAATTACTAGGTCACCTGCATGGTTTTTAGTTATAGTCCAACTCAGTAGATGGCGCTGTTATCGAGATTCACATTTTATATTTACTAACATTAGTAAATTGTGTATGTTTTTTAATCACTTATTAAAAACGTATACTTTGATACCCCACTGGATTGTTACGTATGATACATTTTTTTCACGACACACGAATTGGCACCTAGGAATGCGCCATTTTGATATTTAATCATATCTATGTACCCTAAAAGAACTAAAGTAACTGACATCGCGCGCAGAATGAGCTCGCTGAAGTGGGTGTGGGCCGGTCATGACTCCAGACATAGTAATGTCGATAGAGCCGAAACGTACTAGAGTGGAGACCGCGTTTAGGCAAGCGTAGTGTAGGACGCCCTGCAGCACGATGGAGAGATGACCTACGAAAGGTGGTTTGCAGTGGATGGATGCGAGCTGCCCAGGACGAGGAAGGTTTGCGCTCATTGGGAGGCTTTTGTACAGCAGTGGACGGCGTTAGACTGATTGATTGATTGATTGATATGCCCTATAATACTCGCGTTATCAAGACGTATAGATCATCAAAATCGCTTAAGCTGATTAGTCATTACGAGAGAACATAGGCTCGGACATACCTACAGGTCAAAGTCATAACCCTGCTTTAGACTTCGCCGTAGTCGAGTAAAAAATATATTATAAACCCAAATTTTGAGCCTCCAAGCGCCGACGGGACAATCTTCGTAATAAACTTTTCTCATTTTCTCATATTTCGGTACATGTATATGTAGAAAGCTATTTCTTGAGATATCAATATTAAAAATCACTTTTTTCGTAATTATTTGTTTGTATAAACAAAATATAAACAAAACAACAAAACAAATCTATTTTATTATTTATACTTATCCAATGACACCTTCGTGCCAAACTACAAATGTCAGTTTTATCAAAGAGCAATATGCGCACCAAGAAATAGTGTTAATTAGTTCTTCTGAAATTGACGAAAACATACATATTTTAGATAAGGCAGTTGATTTAACGATCGGTGATGTGATCGGTGTTTTATGTTTCAAGCTATTTTTAATTTTATTTTTGTACTAGCATTGCCCGCGGCTCCGCCCGCGTTCAGATGACCAAAAACAAAATTCTTAGGTTTTACATATTAGTATACTCTTAAAATGCAGTTTTTTTGTTTTTGTATTTTTTTCTCAGAAATGAGATGATATTTTCCCGCGATAAAAAGTATCCTATATGTTGACCCGGATAACCAGCTATCATCATACCAAATTTCATCAAAATCTGTCCAGTGGTTTTCTTGTGATGCGGTAACAGACAGACAGACAGACAGATAGACAGACAGACAGACAAAAATTCTAAAAACTATAGATTCGGACTCTGTATCGATAATAATGTCTATTTCAATTAGATTTCCCAAAAAAATATTTAATGTACAGATTCGACTTAGAATTTTACTATATGTATAGATTACAATACTCGACTTGAAGTGTTTTGCTAGTTTGTCGACGTCTTCGAATTGTATTAGGTACTTAATAATTTATTTTCTAACTTGTGCGTCTACGTTTTAGTTTTTAACAGTTCTGTCCCATCCAAACCTCTGCCGAGATATAATGTAGCTCACGTAACAATATCATCCATAAGCTCAAAACTCACGCTGATCCATCATTTTTGGTAAAAGAAGAGGTGTTGTTTTAATAAAAAGATACCCAATAAATGTATTTTATTACTCGCTCTGCTCGGGTTCGTGCCTATTTCCGCTTTTAACACTTAGTATAGATTTTTCAGAAACGAGATATTTTCCCACAGTAAAAAGTATCCCATATGTAGACTCGGATAACCAGCTATCTGTCCAGTGGTTTTCTCGTGATGCGTTCCCAGGCAAACAGACAGAAAGAAAATAATTCTAAAAACTATAGATTCGGCCTCTGTATCGAAAATAATGTCTATTTCAGTAAGATTTTACAAAAAAATATTTGATGTACAGATTCATTTTGTAAGTACCTAAATATTATAAGCTTTTTTAAAGATGTTTATATTATGACATTGTAGACTACCTTATAAAGTTAACGACGAATTTATCTTATGACAATCTCAAACTCTCATATTTTCAAAGCTGTAAACCCGTTTGCGAGCAGTAATTGCTTATATCAATATTAAGAGTATGTAAGAGAGCTAGTTCAAAGAACGAGTGGGCAGCAAGTTACTTGAGCTGCGTAAGCGAATTTTACTCAGGCCACTGATCTTTCAAGTGCACTCTGCTATCAGGCTTGTTAATAATTATAAAATAATAGTTAATTTTTATTAATACAGCGACAGAAAATGATGATAAATTATAATTATCACTAAATCAAATATGTACAGAAAACGTATCTGTTAAAAAAATGCTTCCAGTTACCTCCAAATGCGAGGAATAATACAATAGTCTACTTTTGGTATATATTAAATAAGTAATAACATATCAATATATGATATGTTAATAATTATTTATTTTCAATAAATACATAGTTACAAACTTAAATAACATTAAAAATATCTACTACTAATACTAATTATAGAATAAAGTATGGCGAGTTGAAACATCATATGGATCAGCCAAAGTGCACTAATTTCCATTCGATATCATACTATGTGGCACAAAGAATATGTAATTTTTGGTTAGTATTAATGATGAATCTATTTTGGTGGACAATTATGTTTGGTTGGCCACTAAAATACAGGTCTTTTGGTAATCATCGCTAGTTTTCCCAATAATCAAGTCAACGAAGGCAGAATGCTTCTCATTTTGATATTGTCATTTAGACAACATAGTTTATGGGCTTATTATGATTTTACAGGTTCCATGAGTAGTAATATTTTCAAAAAACCAACTATAGCTAAAAATAAACTACTAAAACAATTATGAGTCATTGTTGCGCGAAAAGCTGATGTAAAAGCTACTGAGAATTTCTAAACAGGAAAATGCAATAGCTACACTCGACACGATCTGAGATTCGAGCCCAAAAACTCAGGATGTAATCATACTTTTATTTATTTTTTACATCCAATTAAAACGGCGGCGCCACTTACACTAGATTATACATTATAAAATATTACAAGCATAAAATACACAAACGAAACAAAAGTAAGTACTACTTGGATTCTGAGAGCATGCTGAGAATATCTAAGCAACTCAAAAAGCAAAGTTGACCATTTGTTATTGAATTTGTCCCAATGAGCATTATTGTCTAAGATCGCGTTGAACGATGCCAATGAACGCGGTATGGGTGCCATGGTTCGGGCAACAGTGCGACAATATGGAACAACGAAAAGCTTATTTTTTCTGGGGTGAATATTATTAATAATTGGGGCATGAATGCGACACAGTTGAGCATGAATATCCGGAGCATCAACGTCTCCTCGCAAAATTCGGCACATGGTTTTTAATTGGTCGCAAGTCCGTCTGACTTCCAAGGAGTTGAAACCTAAGCAACCTAAAAGAAATTTGGTCGGGTATAGAAAAGGGTAGTACATACCAGCCACTAGACTAAGGTAGTTAAAATAAAAACCATATCATGTATAGCTTTCAATGCTTAGTTTCATCATTTTTAGGCGTGCCAGTGGAACAGTTTACCTATAAATACCAATATCGCGCAGAAATTCAAAACTTTAAAAAAAATCTAAAAACCATAGTAAAAACAAACAGATATAGATATCCGTTTTTTTCTTTACATAAAGTCATTAAATAATAGACTTGTCAATCGTATTGTGCTACGATCACTTTATACTAATTTAGTACATAACAGAGAATCAGTTAATATACGTGTTTCAAAATTTAACTGTTGATTACTTGTTGTATTATGTTACAACTTCCTCAACAAGATGAATGAGGGAGTGATTATATGTGATTCTTGAAATAATGAACCCCCCTACATATTTTCTGCGCAAATTGTTTTCTAGAACGCAATTTGCTTATATAACAAAAATTGGTACTGCATTTTCCATTTTTACTGCGTTTGGTTTGGTTTTTAAAATCTAAGTATCTATATACGAGTATATTGGAAATGCTCTACATTATTACGAAGATACGTTTGGCTCGGTTTGTAGTGAGCCTTCTTGCTGTGCCAGCAGTCGCGAGTTCGAGTCCCGATGGGGGGTTTCATTGTCTGTACTAGGTCATGGGTGTTTATATTTATAATATGTACGCATTTAAAGTTATATTTGTGTATTGTATCAATTATCTGATATTCATAACACAAGCCTCGTAGCTTACCATGGAACTAGATGGTGCTGTGTGTTAATGTCCCAACATATTTATTTTGTTTATTAAACGTTTTAAAATGTTATTTCAATTACCTAATAACTTAGTTACTTAAGTTACTCGTAAACTCTAAAAATATCGTTTAAATTTGCAACCAATAACAAGTAAATATCGAAAAGAAAAATAAAATTGTAGTCATAATTACAAAAATGTTACAAATTTCTATAATTTTATAATATTAAATGAGCAATTCTTATATGTATATTTTATTTCGTTTATCTCGGAAACGGCTTTAACGATTGGGATTAAATTTTATTAATTCTTGTATGTTATAGATACATTTATTTCGTGTATCTCGAAGCCGTCACTTACGAATCGTAAGTTACGATTTGGATCAAATTTTGTTAATTCTTGTATATATTGTATTCAGCCCTTTTTAACGTCCCACTGCTGGCCACGGGCCTCCCTTCAATAAGAGAGGATCAGGAGTTGGCGGACTTCACAGGTCTTTCGAAAACTTGATACGTTCTCTCAGATATGCAGTTTTCCGGACGATGTTATCCTTCACAGTAAGACAAGTAACCATGTTAGAAATGATTCGCACATAAAAATATCAAAGGTGCGAGGTTTCCAAAGCAAGCGCGCTACCATTGGGCTACCACCGCCTTTAATTCTTGTATATTATATGTATACAAATTAATTTCGTTTATCTCGGAGGCGGCTCTAATAAATTGGATTAAAATTTGTATTTAGAATAAGTTTTGCTTTTTAAATGAATCTATATAACTAGGTGTCTTTTTCAAACACATTTTTTCTATCTCTCAGCTCACTTGCCCTGGTACTCTTTTCAAGTACTTTCTTCAGTGTTTGGTAAGTTCAAAAAAATATTAAGTGATAAGTAAATCTTATATCTTTAAACGAGCAATTCTTGTATATATATATATAATCTGGATCTCGGAAACGGCTCCAACGATTTTAGACGAAATTTAGTATACAGGGAATTTCGGGGGCGATAAATCGATCTAGATTAGTCTTATGTTTGAGAAAACGTGTGTTTTAGAGTTTTCATGCAGTTTTCTTTTGCAATACTCCACGCAAAATTTGGTCGAGAATTTGCACGCTCGAGCATAAGCATCGTGTTCAAGCGGCCAAGGTGCAAGATCAACAATCACTGGTGTCAAGGTTCGAATCTCGGTCGCACACAAAGTTTTTACTTTTGTTTTATTTTGAATATTTATTCAAGTTTTTAGTAAAAAAAAAGAAAGAAAATTGTACTCTAGGTCAAAAACTCTGAGCGAAGCTCGGTAGCCCAGGTACTATACATAAAATAAGTAAAAAAGTAAAAGGCATTCATTTATATTATATAATGTATTGGCTAATATAGTATTATTTTTGCATATACCCCCTATTCAGTACTAGCACCTTACCTTCGCTTTACTCGGGTGCATCCCTAGGTACCTGAGACCGCAAGACTAGGCTTCGATAGAACTTCGACTTCACGCACTTAAGTGTTATGAATGTTGTGTACAACCCTTTTAACGTCACTAGCCTTCCTACTGGGCAATAGACCCCTTCGATATGAGGGGGTTCAGGCCATAGTCCATCACGCTGGCCAAGTGAACATAATATGGCCAAGTGAGTATAAATATATAATATATAAAGATAAATTAAAACTATTTCATAATTATAATTTTGCTATATTTATAAAGCATATTATTATCTTTAAGCAGTTCTATAGATTTAATAAACGACTAGTTGGAATACTGATTAAAACTGCCGCCCCTAAAATAAATGCAAACGTCGCGTGGGAACGTTCCATTGTTCGAGAACATTTAGCATTATACATATAAGAATTATATTGGAAACATTATAGTAAGAATATCAGACATCGTATTGAGTTAGTAAATTACTAGAGAATTCAAAACCATAAAATGATAAAAGGTATTATCACTAATTCAAACAATAGCAACAAATTTGAAAACCTAATTTCGGTATTAAAAATGTTAAGGTATAAAAGGAAAACCTCAGTTTTATTACTGATAATATTTATTTCTATTATGGCTTTTATTTACCTTCACGTCCTTTACCTCGGTAAAGGCTTCATTTTGTATAACAAATAAATAAAATGTATAAGAATTAAATAATTTGAACAAAACATTAATTGGATTTTATGTGTTTTTGTGTAGAAAACGTGAGATTCCAGTATCGCTCGTTAATTAATGTTAAAAATTGTAAACTTAATCAAATGAAGGTATGTATCCAGCAAGGGACATCTGGAAGATTATTACACTCGTTAACTAGATTGCTTATAAGGTTAATTTGCATTTATCTATTTATACAGTACTAGCGACTCACCCTCGCTTCGCTCGGGTTCGTCCCTTGGTTGATTCCCCATACAAATTTCCATTCCTATTTTCACCCCTTTAAGGGATGATTTCCGGGATAGAAAGTATCCTATCTCCTTCCCAAGGTCTCAAACTATCTTCTTACCAAATTTCATCTAAATCAGTTTCGTAGATCCAGATATTACGACCTACACCGTCACAAACTCACAAACCCACAAACTTTACCTCTTTATATAGTATAGATACACCTTAAATCTTACTATATATATATATATATATATATATATATATATATATATATATATATATATATATATATATATATATATATATATATATATTTATATTTATATATATATATATATATATATACAATATATATATATATATATTTATATAGATATATATATATATATATATATATAGTTCTTCTGTACGTGTGTTTGTTAACCTATTTATCCTGAAGGACTGGACCGATTTGGATAAAATTTTGAGTATATATATTTCAATTAGCTTCTGGATGGTTTGAAACACAATTGGACCCAGTAGGTGGCGCTGTAGTCGGTGTGCCACTGATCATCTCCTAAACGGCAGGGAAGATTTTAATGAAATTTTTGTATATGTTCGAGTGGGTCCCTCCAAGGTTTGAATTCACAAATGAATAGGGTAGGTGAGGCTGCAGTCGGTGTTCATATCGACTCCAAAGCAGCTGGAGCGATTTTGATGAGATTTTCAGAGATCCTGTGCATTTTGTTAGCGATCGGAAGTTTAGACGCGGGCAAAGCCGCGGGTACTGCTAGTACATTAATAAAATTGTAAGGGAGTCGAATCTGTATATTAATTTTTTTTTGGAAAATCTTATTGAAATAGTCATTATTATCGATAGAGGCCGAATCTGTAGTTTTTAGGATATATGTCTGTCTGTATGTCTGTATGTTTGTCTGAGAGCGCATGATGAGAAAATCACTGGAAAGATTTTGATGAAATTTGGAATGATGATAGCTGGTTATCCGGGTCAACATATAGGATACTTTTTACTGCAGGAAATCTCATCTCTGAAAAATCTAATCTAAACGCTAAAACGTAACTAGGGACAAACCCGACGTGGTGAATCGCTAGTTGACATATATGTATATTGTAGTATTTTTTAATATAAAACAAGTAAAATTGATCAACAGCATTTACATCAAACTCAATGCAGTATATCACCTTAACCTACTTTACTTATCTATTTCTTGATGTTAGTTCTCGAGCTTCAGTTTACCATGGGACACTACTTCCCTTGTTATATGTAAAAGAATATTCTTCTTATACTGTGAAGGAAAATATCGTGAGGAAAACTGCATGTCTGAGAGAACCTAGCAAGTTTTCGAAAGGCGTGAAGTCCACCAACCACTTTGCCAGCGTGTTGGACTATGGCGTGAACCCCCTCGTATTGAAGGTAACCCGTGCTCAGCAATGGGACGTTAAAAAAAGTTGAATACATTTATATGTAAAGAAGATAATATCAATATCTAAACATACGTATTTATTTACTAGCATTTGTCCGGACCTAAGTCAAAAATGGTAGCCACGACTTAAACTTTAAGCCACCCTAAATTTATTGCAATATCGAGTGTAAATAAGTAACAAAAGACTCACAAAAAAGTTTCGCATATACGTATTAGTTTGTTTCCTGTTGTATGTAAAAAACATAAAATATTTTTATAACATTGTGTAGCAAAGCATTTATATTTTATGGCTTATTTACAAGGTAGTAAAATATTTTATCAGTGCTACAGTTGTAACTTGTATGCTGAAACATTGTGAATCATATTCATAGATAAGTTATAACCTATTACTTCTATTTAACTTTAAATTACTAAATTTTCAAACTAACCGTAACCGAATAAATTAAAAGAAATCTATACACAGAATAAAATTCTGAGTCGAATCTGTACATTAAATATTTTTTGTTAAATCTTATTGAAATAGACATTTTTATCGATAAAGAGACCGAATCTAAATTTTTTAGAATATTTATGTTTGTGTGCCTATCTGGGAATGCATTACGAGAAAACCATTGGACAGGTTGATGAAAGGTATGATGATAGCTGGTTATCCGGATCAACATATACCGTTTAGGATACTTTATACTGCGGAAAAATATCTCATCTCTGAGAAATCTATACTAAACGTTAAAACGTACTTAAGAACGAACCCGGGTGTAAAAAGATTTTTATTTATTGTAACAACAAAACTTCACCCCCAAGACAGAATAATTACTTTTGATATTTATAAATGACTAGTATTGCCCGCGGCTCCGCCCGCGTTTAGATGACCAAAAACCAAATTCTTAGGTTTTACATATTAGTAGGTATATTCTTATAATGCAGTTTTTGTATTTTTTTCTCAGAAATGAGATATTTTCACGCGGTAAAAAGTATCCTATATGTTGACTCCGATAACCAGCTATCATCATACCAGATTTCATCAAAATCTGTCCAGTAGTTTTCTCGTGATGCGGTAACAGACAGACAGACAGACAAAAATTCTAAAAACTATAGATTCGGACTCTGTATCGATAATAATGTCTATTTCAATAAGATTTTCCAAAAAATATTTAATGTACAGATTCGACTTAGTTATAATTTTATTATATGTAGGTATAGATTTTATAACCAAATAATTGTATGTTTTTAGTTAAAAGAATACCTACTTTTTATTGACTTATAAAAATAGAACAAAAAAGTAAAATTGCATTGTGATTCTAATTCCGGAGCATTTTTAATAATTACCTCATCTAGACTTTTAACTGTGATATCCATTATTACTAGGTAATAAAGAGCTTATAATATTTTAATTCTTATATTTCTAGTACAAATTATACGTATTTTAGCCAATGGAAATCCCACATTTTGTTATATTGTCTCATTAACACTGGTAAAAAAAACGAAAAAAAAAAACAATTTTTTAATATTAAAAATTCAGTTTATATATTATTAAACACCTTTATGCCCGATTTCACCAACGTCACCTAAGTTTAAAGGATCCCCTAAGCATGTTTAGGGGGCTGTTAGGGGACTGTTTCTGTTACACCGACAGTTAGGGGTCACCTAAATATTAAAAGGCCCCCTAAATTTAGGTGCTCGAAATATGGGCTTAAAGACAATCGTTAAACGAAATTTAATTTAGGGGCTAGCTTAGGGGACTTTTAAGCTAGGGGTAGCTTATGGATTTAATGAGATAAATGAAATTTTTTCTAATATTATTATTTATACCAGCACTAAAATTAGGTTTTATGTCTGAGAACGTCTTATTTAACTCTTGGACGCAACTTGGAACTCCTGTGACCCTTCCACTGGAACTATCATTTGAGAACCGGTGCTTTAGAAGTCCCTGATTTTTAATAGGTACCTACTCCATGAATATATTCTAAATTAAAATTCTTTTTTAACTTCAATACAAACATTAGACTATATTTAAGCAACAAATATATATATTAATATAATAAATATTTATATTATATATATATAAAAATATGTAACACAACTTACTGTCGCTTCGCTCGGTTGCGTCCCTAGGTAAAAAACTCGAGTCTCGAACTGAAGTCGATCTGTAATGAGCATACCTACTCATTTAAATCCGTTCAGCACGTTTGTACATACTTAAAAACTGCTATTTTGCATTTATTGTCTTTTATCCGCGGCTTCGCCGTATAAAAATTTAAGAGCTGTAGCGTCATCTTCATACATATTCTAAGAGAAACAAAAGAAAAATGGACAAAATTAATTACAGAATGGTACCCACGAGATGGAAAAAGGAAAAAAGGACGACAAATAAAAAGATGGGAAGACGACCTGAAAAATGTGGCTGGGTCTACATGGACATACATACATATAAACCATGTCAAAATAATAGATTAGAAAACAATACTTGGACATTTTAATTGATAAAATAACAAGCGTTTCTTTTAAAATGGAGGAATACGATTGAAAAGTAAGGTGCGTATAGCACGCGAATGGTACTTAGGAGCTGCTCGATTTCCGCATATTTGTGAATCGCTCTCGTGGCTTGATTGTATTGAATAATAACCAGATAGGTCTTACGTTCACGCTTTTATAAAAATGTGGTCCTTGCTTATTATGTAAATTGTTTCTATGGGCAGTAACAGTGGAAGGAGAGGTCTTATTATAAGGTAGATTGTAATATAACACAAGTGAGTAGTGACTAGCTCTCTGTTT
Organism: Brenthis hecate; assembly: GCA_951806755.1. NCBI lineage: Eukaryota > Metazoa > Arthropoda > Insecta > Lepidoptera > Nymphalidae > Brenthis > Brenthis hecate. The sequence continues at coordinate 23,400,370 of OX638251.1, forward strand.
GATCGAGGATGGATGATTCTTGATCTTGATGATCTAAATGTAGCGCCTGAGAATTTCTTGAGAATGATAAAAAATTCCGTTAAAATTGCATTGCATGCAATATCGATAAGTAAAAATAAATATTTTGGGACATTACCACACAGCACCATCTGGTTCCATGTTAAGCTACGAGGCTTGTGTTATGGATACTAGATAGATGATACACAGTACACTACACCATATAAAATATAAACTTTAAATAGGCAGCAAGTAGTCACTACAAACAGAGCTAAGCGTGTCGTCAAATGTGATGTACAAAATATTATGATTTTCACCATTGTAACATTATTTTGCTTCCACTCATTAATTTCGCAGCGATTAGCGACAACATGATATCGCATACAAATGTTCCAGCTCGCCTAAACTGGACTTATTGGCCATTGTTCTAAAACAAAAGCACTATCATGCTAAAAGGGCTGAACCATCACGTAAAACGTATATCAAGATAAAAATTAAATTAATTTTTCCTTATCACTACAATGTATGCGTGTAATGTATGTGTAGAAATAGATTTGAGAGTTTTTGTATAAAGGTTATTTACTACTTCAGTAAAATAGTTATTTTATTTACATTATAAATAAGCACTTTTATTTATTATCAGGCTGCTGTGAAGCCCAAAGGATGGTTATGTGTTTGATCTGTATGTATGTATATTTGATCTTGTGTTCCGTAGTAATTATATTAAACGGCTAAAACGATTTTGATGATTTATACGTTTTTAGATTGGTAAGGCGAGTATCATAGGATATACGTTTATCAACAAAAATAAAAATGGCGGATCTTAAGCGCCAATTTGTGTCTTGAAAAATACTTTAATTCCGATTCGACCAAACGGAGTATTTAAATATAGGTTTTTAAGAGGCGATTACAAAAATATACATACACATCATATAACATATCTGATGTATATAAAAAAAAATTAGGATAAGAAATTGTTAGATAACAGACCAAAAATAAAAAGCCGAAAAAAAACATAATCTACAAAAATAAAAACAAGTTGACGAAGGAACATAGTATTATTACGCAGTCGGAGACATGAATACATTTTCTAAAATTTAGAGCCAGGATAAAACATTTTTTTATAGTATTCTGAATTAGTGCTTGAATACGTTCCACCTGATGGTAAGTGGAAACGCAGTCGTAGATGGTAAGTCGCCCTAATTCAGTAGCCATCTATTCACAATTGCCTTGAAGACACCCATGTTGTAATCGGACGGAAACACCGACGCCGGCAGGTTGTTCCAATCCTTAGCCGCACGTATAATGAAGGACGTTGCGAAACGCTTCGTGCGGACGGGTGGAATGTCCACGACATAGGGATGGAGACCAGCCGTTCGTCGGGTTGTCCGATGGTGGAAAGGGGATGGAGGAATTAAGCCGTGTAGTTCCTGCGCACACTCTCCGAAATGTAACCTATAGAATACACAAAGGCTGGCAACCCTACGTCGGTGATCGAGGCTTTGTAAGCTAGCTTTTACCAGCGTAGGGTCACCAATAAACCTGTGAGCACGCCTCTCAATTGAGTTCAAGGCTGACAGATGGCATTTCGCAGCACCAGCCCATATGTGACTACAGTATTCCACACACGACCGGACTTGAGCTTTATATGAAACAAGAAGCTGTCCCGGTGTGAAATACTGTCGGACCTTTGCTAATATGCCAACTTTCCTCGCTGCGACATTAGCCTTGGACTCGATGAACCGCCCGTAGTTCATGTTGGGACAAATGTCCAACAACTGTAGACGGTCAGTGTATTCCAGAGGCACATTCCTGAAAGTAGGAGTCAAGGTGAAAGGGCTCCTTTTTGTGGTGAATAGGCACGCCTGTGTTTTGGTGGCGTTGAAACTCACAAGATTGGCATGGCCCCAAGTGGAGACTGTCCTGAGTGTGAGTTTCAACCGCTCTACCATGGCCTCTCTCTCGGACTGAATTTGATCTCTACTGGTCCGAGGATTCGGCATGTATCTCTCTACAATAGTGCTGTCGTCTGCGTACCCATAGATACCGGGTATAAGCAGATCGTTGACATGCAGCAGGAACAAGGTTACAGAGAGAACAGACCCCTGAGGAACTCTTGAGTTTGTCTGTAAGGGCTGTGATAAACAAGCCTCAACAATCAACATCTATCTGATTGCACATTACTATGTTGCTTTGTCAACTTGTTCTCATCTTCTTAGTTCGCTTTTTACGCAGTCGGGTTTTCTTATTTTTGGTATTTTTTTTTTATTTTATTATCAACGTCTCTGTCTTTTTGTCGGTTTTGGGGATTATATTTATTTTTTAAAGAGCTCGTGTGCTTATAATTTGAGAGCCATTTTACATAATTCTTGTTTTTTATGACAAGGAAAATGAAGAGTCCATTACTAATTGAATTTTCAAATATCAATCATATATTATATACCAATTTATAATGTAGGTATATACATACAATTATATATCCATCTAAACTAATTTGCATTGACCCCTAGCGTCAACTCTATTTGATTACCTTTAGAAAAGGACCCTTCAGTTGTTTCTTACTTAATGAATCCCATGAATTCTGTTTATATTTTTTTAAATAAACTTTAATTACTGAGAAACAATAATTGATATAAATATAATATTGAAGGGTTGTTTTATTGAAACTCGCTTTTCACCCCTTTCGAACTTACAAGACAGCGACATAGATGGCGCTGAACGTTTTTAAATCGCGCTATCATTTCGTTCCGACAGGAAGGATTTAACTATCAGAGCGTGATAACAAAGTTGCAACAATTTCTACTAAAAAGTTAATTTTTGTAAACGGGCAATCAAATCCCGTTAAGAAGAAACTATAAACTTGTAGCGACGCTATAGAGCATGGTGCTATGTACGTCTATAATAAAATATTATGTTATCACGAGTCACGTTTTTAAGACTTAATAATAAACTTATTGCAACAAAATCACATCCCGCGGGATCACCTTGATCTACCGGGATAGAGCCATAGTCTATCCACATGACTGAAGATTCCATTATTAAAATTAAAATACACAACTTTATTAACAAAAATACAAAGTAACAAATAGATTTTCATATAAATAATATTATTTGCAACTGACCATTGCTTCGTTTGGTGCTCTGGGTGCCTAGAAGTAGCCTGTGTTGTACAGATCATGATCTGTGTATTATCGTAATCTGTCCAGCCATTTCAATATATTTTCCATTTGCCTATGTACATTTAATCTAGATATATATAATAAAATTGTAACTAAGCCGAATCTGTACATTAAATATTTTTTGGAAAATCTTATTGAATTAGGCATTATTATCGATACAGATGCCGAATCTATAGTTTTTAGAATTTTTGTCTGTCTGTCTGTTACAGCATCACGGAAATACCACTGGAGGGATTTTGATGAAATTTGGTATGATGATAGCTGGTTATCCGGATTAACATATAAGATACTTTTTACCGCGAAAAAATATCTCATTTTTGAGAAAAAATAAAAAAATTGCAATATACTCTTAGTATACTAATATGTAAAACCTAAGAATTTGGTTTTTGGTCATATGAACGCGTGCGGAGCCGCGGGCAATGCTAGTATATAATAACAATAGTTATTGCGAGTGTACGTTAGGAGATAGACATATACTATTGCGGATTTTTCTACATAGGAACTTAAGCATTGATGTTGATGTTCTCGTGCCCGATTCCGGCCACGGCGGCCAATCTCATTGAGACTAGCCAACTGCGCAGGAGATATTATAGTGCTCAAGTGTACGCGCAGACACAAGTGCACTCTCTATTCCTGTCACTCTCATACTCCGGTGGGACGACTGCTCGACACGACCAGTAAGATTTAAGACGGAGGACCGACGGCATTACGTGCTCTCCGAGGCACGGGGGTAAAACACCGCCAACTTCCCAACTTCCGGCTGTTACTGAAACTTACTATACAGAAAGACTCAATAACTAAACTTGGCCCGACCCGGGACTCGAACCCAGGACCTCCGGGTGTGCAGCCGTACATGCTAGCCACTCACCACCGAGGCAGTTAACTTAAGCATTAATAATAATAATAGTCAAACTAGCGATTGTCACTTTGCTCAAATTCGTGCCTAGGTACCTAATAGTAACTTATATATTACTAAAGGCCAATTGGTGACGCGCTCGCTTGGAAAACCCAGTGAAGCCGCTTCAAATCGCGGGTCTCGCACCTTTGATATTTTCATGTGCGAATAATTTCTAACATCATTACTTACTTATGTTGAAGGAAAACATTGTGAGGAAACTTGCATGTCTTAGAGAACCTAGCAAGTATTCGAAAGGCCTGATCACCTTCTTATTGAAAGGAGGCCCGTACCCAGTAGTGGGACGTTAAAATATATAATAAATCGCTAAATATATAATATACTCTAGATCATATCCTAGTTGTGCACTTTTCATCCAAATCCATTCAGTCATTTCCTTTTCATCCATCATCTAACTATTTATATACATAAGTTTGAAGACTGATTCTCTGATTAGTTTATTTGTATAGGTATGATGTACTATCATCTATACTAATATTATAAAGAGGTAAAGTTTGTGAGATTGTGAGTTTGTGACGTTGTAGGAGGTAATCTCTGGATTTACTGAACCGATTTAGATGAAATTTGGTATGAAGATAGCTTGAGACCCTGAAAAGGACATAGGATACTTTTATCTCGGGAATCATCCCTTAAGGTGGTGAAAATGGAGATGAAAGTTTGTATGGAGGATCAAGGTAGGGACGAACCCGAGCGAAGCGAGGGTGAGTCGCTAGTATATGAATAAATAAATAAGATATGAACAAAAATTATAAAGCTAATCATTTAAAGATTAGTTTCTAGTTTAATGTGAAGAAGCAGATGCACACTTAAAAGGCTGTACTAGACTTAAGAGTATAAAGTTTATCCAGAGTATATTTTATAAACTAACATAATTCACCAGTAAGAAACGTAAATTTGTAAAAAGATGCCAAAATTATTATTGAAATACTTCATCTTAGTTTACCAAAGTGCTCTTCGAGACAAAAAAAAACATTACACTACTTTCTCGAGACTATCTAATTTGAAAAGCAATTCATCTGTACATATTTTGTGTCCATCCGTGTACTAAAACGATTAGGATGTGTTTTGTAAATAAACTAACACGCATTACAATACTCCCTTCACTAACCTTCCTAAAGTAATAATTCAAGGAATATCTCATCAAGTAACTGGTTGCGTTCTGATGTTACCGGTTTATGACCGGTTCATCCCAGATGAACACGCAACTACATTTGTTTAGATTAACCATTATATTATATATACTAGCAGAACCCGCGGGTTCGCTCGCGGTATAATTACGAGAAAAAACTAAAAAGAGGATTCATACAAACTCTCATGCCCTATTTTACCCCCTTTATAGGATGAATTTCGAAAAATGCTAAGACACGTATTTATGTAATTATATTGAAGAGCAATAAAATAATGTTTAGCCAAGTTTCAGATAATTCTGATCATAAATATTTTTTGAGTTGTATTATAACGTGTTTTTCCGTGGGAATGAGATAATCTCTCTCGGTAAAAAGTAAAGCCCTCCAACTGTCTCCACAAAAAAAATCATGCCAATACGTCATTCCGTTCGGACTTGAAAAAAGGACAAACAAACAATCAAACAAACAAACACACTTTCACAATTTTATAGTATTAGTATGGAAGTATGGATATTTATGTACATGATCTTAACTCGAAAGATTGTAAATAATTAATGTCGAAATGAATTCATCATTACTATCTAATTAAATGCTCTGAGACTAAATCTGCTAAGTCTTCGTTTAATTAGTAAAAATTAAGGCAATGGAGTTTTAGATAGAAATCTTTATAGCGATCTCAATCTGGTAGTTTCTGGAGTTCCGCTTAATTTCTCACCGGTCGTCTAGTTTGCCGTGCCATCTAACTACTCGTAATAACTATGATAAAATAAATAAATTATGTTGGGACATCAACACACAGCACTATCGTGTTCCATGGTAAGCTACGAGGCTTATGTCATGGATACCAGATAGTTGATTTACTACACATATATAACTTTAAATACATACTATAAATATAAACACCCATGACTGGAGTACAAACATTCGTGTTCATCACATAAATGAATGCTCCCAGCGGGACTCGAACCCGCGACCGCTGGCACAGCAAGTAGCGTCACTACAAACTGAGCCAAACGTGATGTCAATGATAGTAAAGATATTTGAAATGCACTGCTGAGATGTTCACTTTAGTATCTGGCACATATGTTTAGTCTAAGAATCGGTTTAGCAGACACGGTGATTTGGGAACACTTATGAATTTTTATTTTCATTCATATGTAATATATATATATATATATATATATATATATATATATATATATATATATATATATATACACACACACACACATAATACATATATATTTATAATAATTTAAAAAAATAATATTTTTTTACGTTTTACACTGCTATTATATGACCACTTTGATTTTAAAGTTCAACACTGTTCCCTACTGATATCTTCCATCGAGACAGACTTAAGCCAATGTGCAATTGAGACCAATTAAAGAGCCAATGTCGCAATTAAATGAACGAGGGAAAACACGGAGATCGGCCAAATCCCAGATTATTGCTTTGTTCTGGATTGGCCTTTGGTATATGAGGTTTAGTTTTAAACTAGTTTTATCCCGCGCCATTGCTCGCATAATAGAAATGTCAACAAAATCAGCGGAGATATGCTTGCTTGTCTTTCTCAATTTATTTATGAAGATATTATCGGCTTCTCAAATTTTTAAGGGTGTATTTACAGGACGACCATACAATGGTTTTATTTTTTCAAAAAGTACAGTTCAAGACGAAAAGATGAGCCCTATCTGAAAATTGAACGAAATTTTTTTTACGTCCACCTGAAGTTGGGGGTTTTTTCAGCCTTTCGAGACCATAAAACATACTATTCTCGGTAATAGCTAAACATTTCCATTTAATTTTTTTATTAATTTATTATACGTATTTTGAAGATTACATTCCCTCAGTTTCATTAAAATCAAAAGATTATTATAGAAATTTATTAAAATTATTTTTATTATTAAATATTTATTAATTATTAATTTTATGCACACAAAAGAAAATCATACGTCCCGCGCCAAACGTCATTATATCTTGGTCGCCAATCGTCTTACTTTTGCCAGTCTGCCTGGCACCTGTGTAGGCGATCACCACAGAAGTTTTAGGAAGACGCTCGATGTTTTCGATTAAACTAGTTATGCGACAGTATTTTTATCAGATTAAAATAAAATAAATGTAAAAAAAAAAACATTTTTAAAACAAGCTTTTATTTAAAGGTTTTAACAAGAATAAAATTAACTTTAAATTAATTCAAACCCATCAATTGATTACATCACACAATTTATATGATACAAAAGCTTGTCTATCTATACATATAATAAAATTCTGAGTCGAATCTGTACATTAAATATTTTTTGGAAAATCTTATTGAAATAGTCATTATTATCAATATCTTTGGCCGAATGTAGTTTTTAGAATTTTTGTCTCTCTACAAACGCATCACGAGAAAACCACTGGACAAATGTTGATGAAATTTGGTATAAAATATACTTTTTTCGGTATTCAGTCACCCGATGAGTTTTTATGTAGGATAAAATACAAGATATGTGGATATCGATAAGAGTGGATAGGAGATTTTGTGGGTAGTCAACATTTTTCTAATATTTTAAAATCAACCATTTGTGGTTTTGCATTTACATTAAATAATATGTAATATGTAGATAGATTACTATGAATAATCCCAAATTCTTTTCATAACGCTGTCACGCTTGTCTAATGGATATCATTTAAGGAACGAACAATTTATAATCCCAGTTGTATACACTGAGATCACTTGCTACGGTCACGTTCCGAGTAAATAGCTGGTCATCCGGATCAACATATAGGATACTAAACGTCAAAACGTAACAAGCTAGTATAGCTAGTATATTATACTTTGATTATAATTTATTACAATTATTATAAAAAAAAGGTATCAAATAAATAAAAAAACCAAATAAACAACATATCTTTATTACAGAGGTAATCAAAATCGCACAATAAAACAAAAGCTAATCTAAATACACCATTTAATGCCAATCTAACAATAACTGGACAGCTAGTATTACATACACTCGATTCCTTTTTCTTCCATAACAATTAGATAAAAATCGATTTTGCTCAAAATCGGTATTGATCAAAACCGATATTACTCAAAACCGATACAGCAATTTCAAATTCCTTTGGCGTTCACATAAATGCAGTCTCCCTATTATATTTACTATAATCATTATAAAGACAAACCTACATTTTATATGAATAAATATATTTTAAATAATGAAATAATTGTATGCACACGTACTGTACCGCATGAACATAAACAATAGGGAACATGCGTGACTTTTTTAAATATAATAGCTAACATTGTTATACAATTGTAAAAAAGTACGCAGCTCCAAAAAACTAAAATTTAGTATGAAAAAAAAAACGCCCGCCGTTTTGCGAGCTTTGCGTGACGTCACAGTATGGTAAACACAGAAATGACGACTCAATTTGTAGCGAGACAAAATCGCTAATCGCACTATTATGATATACTCTGACGTCATATTCGGTCTGACCAATGGCGTGCGTTTCAACTACTTTGAATTTAAAGAAATTACATTAAAATTTTGATGAAAGTCTACGCTTTATTCAAAAGCAATAAAGATTATTAAATATAAATATTTTTTTTGTTTATTTAAATCACACGCATATTCCCTATTGTTAGTGCGATATGGTTCTATTTACAATATTCTCATAGAAAAATTGATAAAATATTCTCATTCTAGGAATACAAAACACCATATGACACTCACCATCCAATAAATTATTTGCGTAAAATCATTGAATGTTAAAACAATTTAATGTGAAATGGTTCCAAGTACGTATGCCATACAAATGCCATACAAACATGAATGAAAACAACGATTAATTATATTTTAACGACATCAAATCATTATAAGTATAACATAAATACAAATAATGATATTTGATTCCTTTTTTAATGATATATAAGAAAAATATACCATATATGTTTGCTCATTGCACGTTATCTCCAATACTAAGTGTATAATATTGCAAGGCGAATATTCTAACACTAATTTATATATCTAGCATTCCAGCGATTTTGACTGCCAATTAATCTAATTATTGCATCAAAGAACTGAATTATGTGATCTAATTTAATGACGCCATATAACCATAATATGGCCCATAGGCCATATAACCACAATATAGACATTAATATAGCCATGGGGGGATTGAAAGGGGGTGCCCTTTTCATGAAGGAAAATATATACAAAAAAGATAACGAAATAAAATTATATTAGTAATATCATTGTTTAAGACATTACGATTAAAAGATAAAAAAACATTCCTAACAAATATTTAAAATGAAAATTATAAAGTTAATCATTTAAAGATTAGTTAGTAGTTTAATGTGAAGACACAGATGCACCCCCCTAGGAATAATTCTGCCGCCGCCTATGAAAATATTAAAGATGAAAATTTTTATTAAAATATTTTTCGTTACATACTATTTTATAATCTATCACCATGTAATAAGGTTTAAACTCGAGTTAAATACTTATGCCAATTTCCAAACCGTATATATATATATATATATATATATATATATATATATATATATATATATATATATATATATATATATATATAGAGTATATATATATATATACTCTAAGCATTCTTTACAAAAATACAATTTTACATTTATACGGCGGACAAACATTGATTAATAAGCGAGTAATAATTATTGCTTTTGTGAGAATCGATTAGATTTTTAATCGATTATTAGTAAGGTGTTTTTTACATGATAATAAAAATATTTATTAAATTCGTTGTTTGATTAAACGATTGAGCTATCAAGTATTATTTAGGTTTAGCTTCGAGTTTTAGCAGCCAATATTGTACTACATTTTTGAAATCAACGTCCCTTTAGAAATGTGATTTCTTTATTCATATCAGCGTAAAAGTGGCCTAACTAAGACGATTAGATTAAAAATATATTTATTTTTTCTAGTTTGTTTGAAAGATAAAGTGTAACGTACATACACCTAAATGACTAAGCTTATTGTTGTGTTAGTAAATATTAAAGTGTATATATATATATATATATATATATATATATATATATATATATATATATATATATATATATATATATATATATATATATATATGTTACTACGCCAGAGACATAAAAATTACCAGTATCAAAATACAGACGAAAAGTAATCCATACAAATATTATAAATATGAAATTTTGTCAGGATGAATGGATGTTTGTTAATCTTTCAGGTCGTAACTGCTGAACGTATCTCGATGAAATTTGGCACAGAGATAGGTTATAGTTTGGAATAGCACATAGGCTACTTTTTATCCCGGAAAATTGTACGATTCTCGTGGGATGGATTTGTTTTTATTTTTCACTAGGAACGAACCCGGAGAGTTGAGTTATGAGTGAGACTGTGAGTTATTAGTTTTCTATATATGTTAAATGAATATTATTTAGTAATTATTATGCAAGAGAAATTAAAATTTAAACTTATTATTTAATCTATTGCATACCTATTAGCTGCGTGAAAAACTAAATAAATGTTTTATATGAAATTATATCATGTATTAGTTTGGCCATTTTTGCACTATGATTTTTACAATATTTACTTATCGTTAGACATATTGATATTCTAACCGGTTACATATTATGAATATTATTATTTACAAATATGATTTGTATTGAATTTGATTTTCGCACATAAACTACCTCGATAAATATTAATAATGTATCCTGCAGTACTACAATAAAGTGTTAAAAAATTATTAATTTGAAATGTTCATTATTAATAATTATAAATTAATTCAAATAAATTAATTATTTTCAATAATAATTTAATTGTTTAGAAAAATCCCAAATCGCATACATAATTAATATATCGCAAACCAAAAGGACATATTTCGATACCTTTACATATAACTTTTTAATTAGAACATAAAGTACTCTGTACTGGTAATATCATTTCATATCATTTTAATTTGCTTTACAATCAATCCATTATTTAACAATAACAATTTACTGTTTACATATTAATAATATATATTATCTCACTCGTACTGTCTTTCTATGACGGAGGTCGTGCATTCAATTACCGTTAATTTATGAATTGAAAATGTATATAGAAACTATGTTATTAAGAAAAAGATATATCTACATTAATATTATAAAGAGGTAAAAATTGTAAGTTTGTGAGTTCGTTTGTAGGACGTAATCTCTGGGAGTACTGAAACAATTTAGATGAAATTTGTTAAGAAGATAGTTTGAGACCCTGGGAAGAATATAGGATAGTTTTTATCCCGAAAATTATCCTTTAAGGAAGACAAAATGCGGACCTAAGGACGAACCCGAGCGGAGCGAGGTGAGATGCTAGTTTTAAATATAATAGGAGATCCCGATCTATGCTTTGGACCCTTCACTCTTTTTCTCTTAAAAATATATTTCGCCTGGAAAAATAGTGATACACAGATGACATAGATTGGGATCTTAGACTAAAATGAGCGACTTGGAGAAAGAAACGGAAAAAAATAAAATAAATGAACAATAATAATAATAATCAATAAAAGTACTTAATTTCAAAGATTCTAAAATGCACGAATCTTATATATATAAAAATCTTGTGTCACGATGTATGTTGCCAATAAACTCCAAAACTACTGAACCGATTTCAATCAAATTTCACACGTACCCGTATTTTGGTCTAACTTACTGGATAAGATAGTTATCATCTCAATTATTCGCTTATATCGTGAATGTAAACGAATAAAATGTATCAGTTAATTGTTTCTTAAGCAAGTGTTTATTTACTGTTTAGTTTTATGAAGGTCTCATAGATGGCGGTGTACGTTGATTCATCGATAAAATTCTTCAATATTGTTTGACATCTAGGTTGCAAATACACCCAATAGATGGCGCTGTGTTCTGTTACTTAAAATATAAATTCTATTACTTTATTTCACGTAATATTTATTTATGTTCACGATATAACCGTATTATTTTAATGGTTTGTGACTGATATTTTTATAATTATACTGCGTATTATGTTACAATAATATTACTATTAACAACAAAAAAAATTTTGTACTATTTTTGTTAGAGAATTATTGAAGTTTTGGCGCCAAATTTTAATCAAAGTTTCAAGATCTGGCCGTCAAATTCTATCGAGTCGCCATGTCTCGAAGCACGCGAACTAGAACGTTCGGGAAATTCAAGGTTCAGATATAAATGCTGGCGCCGAGTGTCACCGCAGTTATATGTAGCAATATACTCTACGTCAGTTCCTTTTTAAACGAGTGAATTAATACTATCTCCCGGAAAGTGACAGTCTCAGTAAAATCTCCGTCAGCTCTCAATTCTTATGGACAATTGTATGTGGCCTGTTCACGTGAGGGAAAACCATCAAATTTGTTTGTATTAGCAAAAGACAGGTTAACCAAGAATATTGTGCACAAAATAGTGTTAAGATAATTGTCAATTTTATTAAATTAAAAAAAAATAATTAAATGGAAACAATTGGTCAAAATCAAGTTATCTACCTTATATGTTATCTACCGTACAACAATATGAATTTTTCAATTGAGTACTCCAGTTTTATTTTCAATTTAGCTAATTCGATTTTACCGGAAGGCTTTTATTTCCTCTGTTGCGATTAGAGAAATAAAAAATGGCGGTACGAAGTTCGCCGGGTCAGCTAGTATTCATTTATAAAGTTTCAATACGCTATATAAAAAAAAACATTTTAAATTAAGTTAAGAGTTAGCACGACAGTATCTTAGAAGCTCGAACGTTAGTTGCTTCGAATTAATTCATTACAATAAGAAAGTAATCGTTTCCCAACAATTTATTTTAATTATTTCGCATATTTACCACTAAATTGTGGTAATTATGAATAATTTCCAGTAAATATGAGTATTAGCAGCATTTAACGTTAAAAATATATAAACGGGAATTGAATTCACGACCTGAATGCAAAAACTCATTCAAAACAAAATTTTCAAATAATCTGTTAGTTTATAAAATGAAATGACAAATTTATATCTATCTATAGCAGTACAAATATATTAGACAATATACTCGGAAGACTCGACTATGGGATTTCGTAAGTTACATCGTAATCCGTTCAGGATTATGGAGATGACAATTCATCGTTTATAGTTTTTATCAAATAATAATAGATAATTTGTTGAAAAAAAGAAGAATTGAAAACAAAGAACGTGAGAGCGTCATTATGAATAGTTTTGAAGAAAAATTTCTGAAGGTATGACTCGCGTCATCTAAAAAGAACGCTGGAAGAAAGTGGAGGGGGTATGTTTGCGCATGGGTATACTCGCGCACAAAAGTACTAAGCGTATTATTTTATTTTTCATAGCATTTCGCTCGCGGCTTCATATATTAGTTATTGGTAGGGACATTGAAAAATATATTAGATAGAATATCATTAAATAGAATTGTATTCATTTTTAAAATATGTTTGATTCAGTGCAGAATGATTAATCTACTTACAAAAAATTAAATTAATACGTTTAATGCATTCTTTTTTTATTATTAACTGCATTATTATTAGACTCTCTTTGTAAAACAATATACATACGTCAAAAACAATTTTTCTCTTTTCTATATATAAAACCATTACGTAATTAAAAACTTTTGTGTGCGCGATGGTATTTCGAACTGACGAACCAATAGCGCGCCGGCAAGCATGCGGCGCGTGCCCGCCGCTCGGCTTCTTACCACCATTTTGAGCGATAAATCGCCTCTGCGCAGCTTGACAGCCAGCGTTCTTTTTAGATGACGCGAGTTATATCTACAGACAGACATACATGTACATACAAACCTTTTTTTAACTAAACAATAAAGGTTTAGATGATATTTCAAAAAATAATAAAATATTGTAAAACGAAAAACATTTGTTTTGGATGTTTGTTTGTAATGGATAAATTAAAAAACTGATGGACCAATTTTAAAAATTCTTTTACCAATCAAAAGTTACATTAATGAGCAAGTAATAAAAAAATTAGAGATCCCCACGAAATAGCAATAATGTAATCTAAAGTATCAATAATTCGCATAAAATAGTCATTACTTGGCGAAATAATAAACTGATTGGTCTTATAAATTCCTCACACAGAACAATTGAAAATAATGCTATAAAATCACATCAAAAAGACATGTTTTTAAAAGAAAGCATATATATAATAAAAACAATATATGCTACATAAATAAATCATCGTAAAATCTATCGAATAATTACGCAGACAAAATTTAGAAAGTAACACTCAAATTAAGAAACCTAATCACATATATCTCTATATTTTCAAAATGGACGACGCCGGCCATTTTGTTTAAACACGAACTGTCATCCCCATACTATAAAATTGTATCAATGAAACGCTTTAATACAAACGCCGGTATTTCAAATACCGGATAACTACTTATTTATAGATATACTATATTTAATTATCGTACTCGTTTAAAATATACATTTATCACGACCGTAAGGCGACCGTAACTGAGGCCATGGTCGTTAGTGACCATGTATTTGTTATACCCAATACATTACATATAAAAATTGTTTATATTAAATATAACATTGTTATATTCTTAATACTTTCTTAAAACGCGAATATTTGACATTTTAAACAAGTGTATAACGACTTTGAGACGTCTAGAACTTTAGTCTCTCCCGTGACCATGGATGCTGTAAAGCATTCCAAACATCGGGAACCAAAAATCAAAATAAATCCGCGAAATAATCCCAAAAGATAGTTTTATTTAAAATTTTAAATAAAATTATCTTTTTCAGATTTACTTTGATTTTGATTGACGTTTCGAATGCTTTGTATCAAACATTAAGACGTGTCTTGTGTTTAGTTATTACATATATAGTTATTATAGGCAATGTTAAATTACAAAATTATACATAAAATTTGAAGGGAAGAGAAATGGTACCAAAGTAGCTTATACGATATTAAAATTTCAATTCTAAAACATTCGAAAAAATAGTTAAAATTGTTATATACAATATCGTACTAAGCGACGACCATCACACAAAATAATTGGTCCTCACGACCCTGGTCTCTGTCGTGATCGTCAAATTTTAGAGTCATTTTAAACATTCGTTACAACACCAAAATCCAGAAAATTATAGATTTTTAATATTCTAAAGAAAGGTTTTAAACGAAATAGTACACGCGAAAGTGATTTGTTCTTTTAAAAATATCCTAAATCACTTCTGCTGTTGTTAATTCTTTGAACTTAGTTCAAATACCAATTTAATTTAAACTTTAAAGACATTGGCTTAAGTTATATTTTTGTGGTACACTTGTTCTTGACCGACTTCAAAAAGGAGATAATCCACCAACGAACCGATTTTAATGATTCTTCTGAATTACGTTACACCCTAAGGGTGGTCCCATATATATATCCCAGGGGCGGAATATATTACAAGAAAAGTTACTTTATTTTTTTTTATTTCAAAGGAATTATTACATACAAACATCAATTACAATCTAAAAGTTGTTTAATCCAAACTAAAATCAATATTTTTGCAATGTCTAGTCAGTTTCAAAGCATATATATATATATATATATATATATATATATATATATATATATATATATATATATATATATATATATATATATATATATATATATATATAATAAAGCTTAAATATTCACAAACCTACATACAAACATAGTTGACGTACATTACTTTAAGATATTATCCTTTTAAATAACTCTACTATAATCGAGGCGTAACTAAATTTACTATACAAACTATCGAATATATTAAGGCAATGATCTAATGCGAATATAGTATTAACTATAATAGTGTACTTAGGATTTTATTCTTCTATCAAATTATTACAATAATGGGAGGTTTCAATTAATAAAAGAAAGCAAAGAAATAAAATATATTGATTTGAGTACAATATTTTATCATATAGCCTAATACTAGCTGTTTAGCGTTTTAAGTTCACTTTCGGAGTATTTAAATAAACAAACATTTAATATATCACTACATATTATAAAATAAAATCCCCCGAATCTGTCTGTTTAAACGCGATAAACTCAAAAACTTTTACTAAGATTTTCATACAGTTTTCAGTATTAAGTGATTCATGAGGAAAGTTTAGGTGTATAATTTATTAAGGTTTTGTGTAAATTAACTAAAATATGACGATGATTGTTGAAGATGTCGGAAAAAATCTGTACACCAATAGTTATATGAAAATAATGTATTACGTGATTATTTCTCTTAAAAAGATCTATTAAACGCAAAGCTATATGTACATTGTATGTACCTATCTTTTTGTAAATATTGCCTGAAATAAATGATTAAATAAAAATAAATAAAAAAAATAAAATTAACAATAAGTCGCAATGAAACCTCCCATAGAAATTAAGAGTAGCCATAGAAAGAAAAACATCAAAAATCGTTTACAATTTCGCCAATTTCGCCACCATAAGGTATTTGTATAACATTTGTGCGTAATCGTTTTGGTATTGCTGGAATGTTTTATGGCAACAACGGTTTTGATAAAACTTTCTAGATTTTGCACTTCACCGCAGCTGCCAATGGCGCTAGTTAGCGCCTCGACTTTAGTTTTCAGGATCTATTCTTCACTCGATGATCTGAAAATTTTATATTTTAATATTAATCGTATGCCTTTCGATGAGACGTTTGGTTCAGTTTGTAGTGACCCTACTTGCTGTGCCAGCGGTCGCGTGTTCGAGTCCCGTTGGGGGCATTCATTTGTGTGATGACCACGTATGTTTGTACTCCAGTCATGGGTGTTTATATTCATAATATAGTTATATATGTGTAGTGTATCAACTATCTGGTATCCATAACACAAGCCTCGTAGTTTACCATGGAACTAGATGATACTGTGTGTTAATGTCCCAACATATTTATTATTTAAATGCAATTGTATGAATAATCTATAGTATTACAAGTGTACTGTTTATTGCTTACTACTTACAAATGAGGTCTGATTAAGATCAAATAAAAAATAGCCGAATCAAATTTCAATAGATGGTTTTATATGTATCAATGAAAAAAGTAAATTCTGATTTTAAAAATAACATGTAGTTGTATGGAGATAGTTGAAGGGCGGGAGAGTGACATAGGCTACTTTTTACCGCGGGAGATAATCTCATTCCCACAGGAAAACACGTTATAATACAACCCACAACAACTCATCATACCTATGTCTCTACATATATATATAGCGTATCTATTCCATACTAACCGTTAAAACGTACCCGAACGTATGTAAGGACGAACCCGAGCGAAGCGAGGGTGAGTCGCTAGTCTGTATATATAAAAGGAAACCGTGACTGACTGAATATAACCAATTCGATTTAGATGAAATTTGTTATGGATATAGTTTGAGGATAATTTTTATCCCGGAAATCATCCCTTAACGGATTGGCATCCTTTATATGCGGAATCAATCATTTCTGAAGTAAGGGATAAATAACTCACCATATGTATGTATATACATATATAATATATATACTAATATCGATACATCCCAAACTATTGAACGGATTGTGTTGAAATTTGACACACATATAATTATTATTATGACATAGTCATTCGTTAAGAAAGGGTTTTTAAAAATTCAACCCTTAAAGGGGTTGAATAGGGGTTCAAAGCTTGTATGGAGAAAACAAATAAGAGAGATGTTTCAATTCGAAAATTGGCAACACTACTCCTATCAACAAATAAATAGCCATGTGTTTCATGATTTTTCAAAAACAACCCCTTAATGGGGGTGAAAAGAGGTGAATAGTTTAAAAATCAACATGGGTGTCATTTTCAAGCTTTGTCGGAACGTTGATAAAGTAACTGATAATATATATTAAAAAAACATTTTAACAAAAAAATAAAAACCGACTTCAAACAAAAGCACTAAACAGTGAAAAATAACTGATTGGTAGTTTTCATTTACTATACATACCTAATCAAATATTTTCGAAGTCGGTGTGCTTTGGCTAAGTAATTAAAGCCTACCTATTAAATATATACCTAATCAAATATTTTTGAAATCGGTCCCAGCCCTTACAAAGCAAAGCACACCGACTTCGAAAATATTTGATTAGGTATGTATAGTAAATGAAAACCACCAATCAGTTATTTTTCACTTTTTAGTGCTTTTGTTTGAAGTCGGTTTTTATTTTTTTGTTAAAAAGTTTTTATTTTTCCCTTTTTAGTGTAGACAGTAGTAGCAAAGTAAGGATTCTAACGTGTTAGGCTTGTCAAATCAAACAAAATAAGCCCAAACTCAAAGTATCTACTATAAGCCGTTGAAGAGTTCCACCTATCCACCTTCTGGCCTTGCCATCAGATCAGGTCAACAACACCGAACCACTGTACTATCGACGGAAATAGAAATACTTGCAAAGTTTCAAGTCAATATGACAATTAGAAGTAGGTTAAATTCATCATTAGTTGTTTTTCCACCCTTAGGGGTGGTATTTTTTTTTGAAATTTAAATGGGACCAATCTGGAAGTATACCCTTTCAAACAAAACAAAAATTGTCCAAATCGGTTAATAAATTACGGAGTTCTGAGGTAACAAACATAAAAAAAAACATACAGTCGAATTGAGAACCTCCTCCTTTTTGAAGTCGGTTGAAAATATTAAAATGTTATATTTGAAATCCTTAACATGTAAACTGATGTTTCCCATAACGGGTTTATTTCAACATAACAGACAAACGGACAGAGTTACATTATCATTTACAATATAACTTCGGGTTTTTGTTGTAATGCTTACATATAATTATCTTATAATATTAAATGAGCAATTCTTGTACATACATATCTGTATAAATATTATAATTGTGAGAGTTTGTGAGTATGTATGGATGTTTGTTACTCTTTCATGCCAGGACGGCTGAACTTATCTGAATGAAATTTGGCACAGAGATAGATTACAGTCTGGAATAACACATAGGCTTTTTATCCCGGAAAAATATACGGTTCCCGTGGGATCCGATTATCCCGGAGCGATTTGGATCAAATTTTGTATTTAGACAAGGCTTTATTTTTTAAGTTTATCTATATCTATATAGGTGTCTCTTCTGAAAAACGCAATTTTTCCCAAAAATAAATAAAAATTTACTATCTACTCTCACGTTAACAATATCACATAGCGCCATAGTAAATTTTAGAGTTACTTGCATTGTTGCCAATGGTTTCGCTTACATATGTCTTCCATGCCAAAATAACTGTCTGTCTGTTACATTTTCGTTACTGTTACGCTTAATCCGCTGAACCGATTTAGATGAAATTTGGTACGGAGATAGTTTGAGACCCTGAGAAGGACATAGGATACTTTTTTATCCCAGAAATCACCCCTTGAGAGGGTGAAAATGGGGATGAAAGTTTGTATGGGGAAACAATAAAATAATCAAAAAAAAACAATACTCACTGTTACGTGGCAATACAACAGCATGGTTATCGGGTACGGTACAACAGTGTATGTTATTGTGGAACATATATTGTATTGTTAGATGTTTGTCTTCTCCCACGCACGGGTCGTAAAAACCTGGTAACTCCGACTGAAAAATTAAGAATATTTGCATCAATCAAAAAAGCACTGATTCACAATCAGCGACAAAAAATGTCCTCACCGAATCAGCGCCCTTTTAATTTTTTTTTTGTAATAATAACTTGAAGCATTGCATTTAAGAATCAATTTACATTGTTTTATATTTATTTCAACTAGAATAGTTACCTAAATACAATCGGTGACAGTTTTAAAAGAACTTTTGCATGAGATTGTGTATCTAAAACTTTTTTGATCAATGAGTATGAGATTTTAAAGAGCAAAAACTTCTTTCTTTTCTTTCTTAATAATTAATAAATAAATAAAATTTAAGAGTCTATTTGTAATGTCAAAATAAAAACACAATTTACAAAAAAAAATATCTGCCTCTTTCGGCTAATCTCCTGGCTGGACTGATTTTCACGGGACTTTCACTGGCAGATAGCTGATGTTATAAGGAGTAACTTAGGCTACATTTATTTTAAAAAAAAACTAGAGTTATGCTTAAAATAAATACGGAGAAAATTAACCATTAGGGACGGACTCAAGCGATACAACGAGTAAATCGCTAGTTTAAAATATAAGAAAAAAGATAATTAACAACATACCTTACTAGCTTCAAGTAATTCCAGTCTAGAATCTTTAGTGAGACATTGTACTGGTATTGTCACATCTATAACTTCTGCATAAGCACTTGGTGACTCCGGAGACGGCATGTCACCCATTTCTGCTGGGATCTCGTGATTTGTTGCACCTGTGTGTTATTTAATCATATTATTATCCTTGTATTGAAGACTTTTTAACGTCCCACTGCTGGGGGTAGGTCTCCCTTCAATACGAGGTCAGGTCATAATCCACCACGCTGGCCAAGTGCGGGTTGGTGGATTTCACATGTCTTACGAAAACTTGTTAGATTCTCTCAGACATGCCAGGTTTCCTCACGATGTTTTCCTTCACCGCTAAGACAAGTGGTAGTCATGTTGGAAACGATTCGCACATGAAAATATTAGAAGTACTAGACCCGGGAATTGAACCTGTTTCACTCCGTTACCCAAGCAAGCGCGATACCACTGAGCTACCATTGCCTACGAAAACAATTTATTACGGAATTATACACCCTAAAAAGATCTAATAAAGTGTACCAACATTATATGTAAGCCACTATAATATTCCTATCGCGTTAAGGAAACAGTGAGTCATCAAATGCAACTTCAGATAAAGTTATATACATAGTGGAGTAAAAATTCTATTCAAATATATTACAAAAGATCAAGTTTAATGGATAAAAATCAACTTAATTATCTTACTTTTTTTCTTTATTATCTCAAATCTTGATTTGAGATGATAATGACTTTAATTTGATCTGATGATATGATCAAAATAAAGTTATTGATAATATATTTAAATCTGCCTTCAACTGGTCATTGTGAACTTGAATTTATAATTTTATGCAATCTAATTTGTGGCTAGGCCGGTGGACAACGACGACTATTTTACTCATTATTTTACTTATTTACTGCATTTTCTCTTTCTGTGCCGCTATTTAACACTATTTCCCACATACATGGGTTGACTGGAAGAGATCTCTTAAAGAGATAAGTCCACCTTTGTCCAAGTCACTTTCTTTGTATTTTGTTTTCTTATAACTTACTTGTGCAATTATATATATATATATATATATATATATATATATATATATATATATATATATATATATATATATATATATATACGCGAATGAACTATTATAATAAATAAATAAAATAAATTCACTCACCCGAAGGTAGTTTTCCATATAACGCCTTAATTATTACTAAGCCTTTCTTCTTTTCTTCGTCATTTTTGATTCGACTATACGTCTCTTTCATCAACTCGACCGTCGCCCGCGCTTGTATTTGCATTTCTTGTAGTCTGTAAAGAAATATAACCATTTTATAAATAATATGAAGTTTCATCTCTTTATCTCTTTAGATATCGAATGATATTTAAAAACTCTTACATACACACATTTTTTTTAAGTAGAAATATAAATACTTTATAGAATATCTATAGAAATACGACACGTTTGGCTCAGTTTGTAGTGACCCTACTTGCTGTGCCAGCGGTCGCGGGCTCGAGTCCCGCTGGGGGCATTTATTTGTGTGATGAGCACGAATGTTTGTACTCCAGTCATGGGTGTTTATATTTATAATATGTATATATTTAAAGTTATATATGTATAGTGTATCAACTATCTGGTATCCATAACACAAGCCTCGTACCTTACTATGGAACTAGATGGCGTTGTTTGTTAATGTCCCAACATATTTATTTATTTATTTAATATAATTACGCCGATAAAAACAAAAGATGTTACACTTATTCATTTATTCATTTGTTTTTGAAGTTATACTTCTTTTGAATGAGACGTTTAGAAAAGAATATGAGAGTAAAATTTTTACGACGACAGCCAAAAAGCGACATGACGAAGTTAGCTGCATTCCTTTTACAAACAGAGAGTTGTGACATACGGGATGAAATCTTTAGCTATTGTTGTTCTGTTACGCCAAAGAAGTATAACTTCTTACGTGCGTACATAAGAACACACATAGGTAACGAAAAAGGTGTGTATGCTTTATTATTTACTAAGAGCATTCCATCTGACGTCACCACAAGTACCAGGCGAGCATAAGTGTTAAGTAGGTTGTATGCACTCTTTGACGGGACCATATACATACATATATAATGAGCACTCCTTAATGTCCATGGTCCTCTAGTACTTGTGAAAGCGATCATAAGTATTGAAGATATTTAAAAAGTATGATCTAAGAAATTCGTGTACACTCAATTCGGTTAATTTATTCAATACTTATATATGGAAGCATCTATCCAACAACTTTGTCATAGATTGTTACTTAATTAGTTAAATAATAAATACTAACATTTTATAAAGACCGTATCAATTTTATCTTTATTTGTACTAATATTATAAAGAGGTAAATAAAGTTTGTGTGTTTGTGACGTTGTAGGGGGAAATCTCTGGATCTACTGAACCGATTTAGATGAAATTTGGTAATAAGATAGTTTGAGACCCTGGGAAGGACATAGGGTACTTTTTAACCCGGAAATCATCCCCTAAGGGCATGAAAATGGGGATTAAAGTTTGTCTTGGGAAGCTATTCTTTAATAAAAATAATGATTTATGCTACCACATAGATTGTATCATCATCATTGACCTGATGATCTATCTCCTATTATGAACTTTATTTATGAGGTCCTATTGTTTTATTTCCTACATCATGCTACATACTGACCAACTGTACCTTTTGTAATATATACTAATCTAACACTTTCTTATATTTACGCGAATATTTGGCATTTTAAATAAAACTGTATTTTCGGAAGAGAGACTAATGGTATCTCCCGTGACCATGATTGTTGTAAAACATTCGAAACGTCGAGAAGCAAAAATCAAAATAAATCCGCGAAAAAAATCCAAAAGTATAGTTTTATTTAGAAATTAATATAACTTACCTTTCAAAATTAGCCTCCATGGACCTTTGTCTTTCTCTCTCTCGTTTCTCCCTCGCTATAGGTTCCAAAACTAACTTCTTTAACACAAGCCATGACACTATGGGCACCATGGTCGCATAGAACACCGGTGATGGGATAACTTCTTCGCATAAATGTATTGGCACTACAATTGTTTGCGATGAGCAGGACCATCTGTACATTAAAACGGTTATTTTTTCATTATTTATACATTAAACATAAATCTATACTACTATTATAAAGAGGTAAAGTTTGTGAGTCTCTGACGTTGTAGGGGATAATCTATGGATCAACTGAACCGATTTAGATGAAATTTGGTACGAAGATAGTTCGAGACCCTTGGAAGGACATAGAATATATTTTATGCTGGAAATCATCGGTTAAAAAGGTGAAAATTGGGATGAAAGCTTGTATTAGGAAGTAAGCTAAATAAATATTTTGACACATTAATTATTTCAATATAAATAATAACTATAGAATAAATTTAAAAAAAGTCTATATTGGAAACGCTATAGAGATTTACAGTATATAAAACTATATCCGATAAAGACCAGAACTAGACCAGAAATAAATAAAAAATGTGTACCCAATATTGATAACAAACAAACAAACAAACACGGAAAACTTACTTCAATTTAAGCATAACCCCGCTTGGCACTCCGAGCATGACTGCAGCAGATACACTGCTGTTTTGTGACACTTTCTTCTCTGCGCCATATTCTGCAATCGCGCCAAATGTACCCAATCTGAAATTATTTATTTCAGTATAGTATTTTTAGTTTTAAGTCATCTGACGACACGTTTGGCTTAGTTTATAGTGACCCTACTTGCTGTGCCAGCGGTCGCGGGTTCGAGTCCCGCTGGGGAAATTCATTTGTGTGATGAGCACGAATGTTTGTATTCCAGCTATGGGTGTTTATATTTCTAATATGTTTGTATTTAAAGTTATATATGTGTAGTGTATCAACTATCTGGCATACATAAAACAAGCTTCGTAGCTTACCATGGAACTAGATGGTGCTTTGTGTTAATGTCCCAACATATTTATTTATTTATTTATTAATACTAATCCAAAGTATTAAATTAAAATTAGCTTATATATTTATATAGAAAAAAATCGTATGCTCAATAGTGAATTATATTACTACTCGTACACTACTGTATACTGCAAATTCGCTTAAGTTAATTTTTTTAGAACACAATCACATAATTATTATTATAACATCTTATAATATTAAATGAGCAATTCTTGTATATATATTATTATATTTGTATATAAATTTATTCCGTGTATCTCGAAAACGTCACTAACAATTTGGATCAAATTTTGTATTTAGATAAGTTTTTGTTTTTTAAATTATCTATATGTTTCTTTTCTAAAAAAAAACAACTTTTTACATCGTCTATATATTATTCTTGTATCTACTTAACAGATATCAATATCAATGAAACATTGTTTATTAAATAAATCCAGCCATCACATAAGGATAATCGATTCAAATGACCGTACTTATGCTTTAACTTTTTGAAGAGATACTTCTTTAGAATCATTGTGATTTGAAACTCGATGAAACAAAAATGCGACACTAAAAAGAGACAAACACACAAATATATAGGATTATGCCGGCGAGAGAATGAGATAGAATACATTGCCATGTTGCCATGGTAACCGTTGTTATTGTCTGACAAATATATAATATTATATTCTTTCCATATATAATATTTATTCTATAAATATATGATTATAATATGCCTCGTATGTCTTATTTAATTATTGATTTGTTTTAATTTAATTGCAATATTTGCCAAACAAGTTTTACCTCAACCGCGCGTTTAAAGGTTACACGCATCCATTTTTTTTTATTTACAATCTACATTACATATAACATTTTAAATACCAAACTTTTGCCTTACAAATAACACCAATATTATGAAAGCGATAGAATAAGAATTGCGTGAGCTATAATGTATTCGCTTGCTATTACTATATATCGCATAGCACACTTACAAATTCACTATATCAATACAATTGAAATACATTTAGCTATATCATTTTAAATGCTTTAAAAAATCTACTTAAATAAAAAGATTACTAAATTGCATATGAAATTATATATGACACTTATAAGAAAAAAAAACAATTGTTAAATTTTTTGCCAACAGTTTGTTCCGGATAATCTCCGGAACGGCTGAACCGATTTTGATGGGGCCTCCACTGACACATAGCAAATATTATAAGGAATAAATTAGGCTACTTTTATTTACTCACTTCAAAGCCAATCTCAGTTTGAGCTCATGCTGCGGCAACTTCCTCATTATATTGAATGATATGAACGAGTGAGGGTTGCCGATTTGCACCGAAGTGTTGAGATGATACTTTTCCGAGTCCCTTACATATGTTGACGTCATCGACGACCCTGACTGCCCACCGGCTCTATATGTTAGATATCCGACTGAATGTGCGTCCAGTTGTAACGCCATGGCTGGAAGAAATTAATACTAATATTATAATTTGTTTGTTTTGTCCTTCTTTCACGTCGAAGCGGAGTGGCGTATTGGTGTGATTTCTGTGGAGATAGTTGGAGGGCTGGAGTTACATACGCTACGTTTTACAGCGGCGAAACACGTTATAATGCAACTGACAATAACTCATCATACCTATGTATATATTCGTATATGTAATCTATATATTCCATACTAACAGTTAAAACATACCTAAGGATCGTTCCAAACGAAGCGAAGGTGAGTCGCTAGTTATAAATATTTCTCGCTACCAACACAATATAAAAAATCCATACAATAAACTTTTCAATTTTAATGGAAATGCAGAAGAAAATCAAATATCAGAGTTGTAAAAAAATACTTATTTTCATCACGAACGGTTTCAAACGTAATGCGGTGTAATGCTCATCTACACTAGTATTATAAAGAGGAAAGATTTGTATTTATGTATGTTTGTAATGTATGAATTCAAAAACTACAAGACCGATTTAGATGTAATATTTTAAGAAGAAAGTTTGAGAGCCTGTCTGTTTGACAAAGGTTATTTTTTAATCCGGAAATCGTCCTTTAAAGGGGGGGAAATGGGGATCATAGTTTGTATGGGGAATCAAGCTAGGGACGAACCCGAGCGAAGCGAGGGTGAGTTGCTAATACAACTGTATGATCATATCGAACCCACTATACTTACTCGAAACGAAACTAGGCACAATGCCTCTAGGCGTGAACTGGAGTCCCGTCCAACAGTTAACAAACATTAGACGGGATATTGTCCTGAATATCTTGAAGCCGAAAACTGGACCATTTCCGATACCACATTCCACTTCTGTCCAACCGCGTTCAGAGCTAAGATGACGGTTAGACATTGTTAGCGAGCCCGTACCTGAGAATTACCAATGATAATAATTTTAAATAAAACTATCTTTTTGGATTATTTCGCGGATTTATTACTTACACTATACAGGAAAGTCTGTAATAATATAACGGCTTTGAGACATCTAAAACTTTAGTCTCTCCCGTGACCATGATTGCTGTAAAGCATTCGAAACGTCAGGAACCAAAAATCATAGTGAATCCGCGAAAAAATCCGAAAGATAGTTCAATTTACAACGTTATATATTAGCGTGAATCTATGAAAGTATTAAATGATAATTTTTTTCTAAGTTTAAGTAAAAATAACTTAAAACCTAATTATTTCGCACATACAGGTCAATTGTTTTTGAAATCCACATAGATTTACCTTTGAGGTGAAATGATAAATAGCGAAGATTCGCGTAACATAGACAAAAAAAAATCATGCAATTGAATTGAGTGTCTAACTTTTTTTTACCTAAAAATGTAATTTATTGTAATCTTTCATGTAATAAATGAAATACTTTCTACATACATATTATGTAGATATATATGTGTTTTTTATTTATGCGAATTCTCTTCAAAGTGCTCAAGTCTCTTGAAGTTGAGGGACTCGACTTCGGGATACTTGAGGATTTATTCAATAAATAAACATCTTGAATATAGACATCACACATACTAAAGGGAAATTAAACGACTAACTTCACACTGTATGTCAATAACGACTAACTTCATACTATAATCTAAATCTGTAGAAACTTTGAAAATTCACTCTCATCAGTTTTTCTCTAATGTGACAAATAATTAAAAAAACATGGTTTATAGTCATCCAAGATCATGTAACAAAGAAACACCAGGGGTGTTCTACTTCCTGCTATTTGAAAGTTTGTCACATAACATCATACATTTCAATTAAATCAATACATATAATAAAATTCTAACTGAGTCAACATATAGGATACTTTTTACTGCGGGAAAATATGTCAACTCTGAGAAATCTATGTTAAAACGTAACTAGGGACAAACTCGAGCAGAGCGAGGGTGAGTTGCTAGTGATATTGAGTAAAAATATCTTACCAGTTCCATTTTGAGTGGATATATTGCCGGATAAAGTGACTGTGTTTCTCAAAGTGACAGGTGCATCGATGGACTGCTGTATTGTCATACCGGATACTTCTATACTTGGTATTATGGCAGAGTCTTCCCTGTGATCATGTTTTTTTATTAAAACAGTGACGAAAAAAATTAAAATACGTTGTCTAGACTAAGTTTTAATAGAAATATATCGATGATTATTTGAGTTCCTGGAAAAATCAACAACTTTTCAAATCTTCTGAGCAACATTTGCTTCGAAAGCCTTATTTGGATTACATTTGCAGTTACAGTTAGACCACATCATCCCACTGCTGGGCAAAAGAAAACTAAAAAATATGAGTATATAGCCCAATCAGTTCAGCCGTTCTCAAGTACTTTCACTACAACTATCAAGGGGTCTTACTTGGTTGGTTGGTTCGATTCCCGGTTCAGGTAAAAAAAAAGAAATGCAGTTATTATTATTTTTAAAAATAAAGAAATGTTTCCTTTGAGTAAATCTTGATAATTTAAATATTTAAAGTACTTTTCTTCCATGTGCAATCGATTTGTTCCACCTTGTATAATGATTTTTATAATGATTTTGATTTGTTATTATATTAAAATAATGACATTTTTAAAACAAATTTCTAAGTTTAGTGATGATTGATAAATCAGCTGTTAACGTTTGATCTACATTTCCAATAATCTTTGATCATTGTCCTTAGATTTTTCAAAGCATTATATTCCACAAATCTGAATCCACACATTTAAAAAAAAAAGAAAAAAATTAAAGCAAAAAGATGATAAAAGAATTAGGACGGGCCAATTTCTTTTCTTTATTTGTTTTGTTTGAGACAAGATATTTGTACTAATACAGTATTGTGTTTCATGTAGTCCTAGTACTAAGTCATATATGAATAAAATATCTAATGATAAAACATAGTATGAAACGAAAATACCAAAAGATATAAAAAAAAAATAGTCCTAAAATCTAAAATTTGACAAAAAGTGACAAATTTTATTTATTTTATAAAATAAACAACATATGTGATATTGCTTAGTAATCAATATTTCACTTTATCATTTTTAATATTATTAAAATATTCATATTGTATAATCTAAATCAACTAAAAATAAATAACTATAAATAATAAAGAATGAAATCATATAAGATATGTATGTATTATTATATATTATCAGCCCTTTTTAACATGCCACTTTTGGGCACGGGCCTCCCTTCAATGCAAGGAGGATCAGGCCATAGTCCTTTATGCTGGTTGAGTGCAATATATAATATAAAAAGTATATATCAAAGAAACTTTAATTCCCATTTAAATATTGAAAAAAAAAAATAATAATGATGAATGAAACCTACAATATGTCATACTCATCGTAATATTTCATGAAGAGATCCGTTGCGTTAATGGAAAGAGTGATAGTTCCTCTCGGGTTAGCGCTTTGTTGTAGCCTTCGTTCTTCTCGTTCTCTTTTCAATCTAAAAAAATATAAATAAATTATTTTTTTGTAATGTATAATATAGTAAATCAATTATATAATTAATAATAGATAACTTTGGATACTGCAATAATACATGTAATTTTTATTCAAAAACAAGGGTTTATACCTAGAAAAATTTAATGTAGTTTGGTTTTTAATTTTAATCAATCACATTATAACTTTGAGCATTTTTGCTTTTTGCTAGTAACTTTATTACTTACTTTAAATATTAAGTTTCTTTAATATAAAAACATAAATCCTTAAATTGATTTATTACCTTTCATATTCTTCCCTTATCTCTCGAGGAGTTCGAGTGCGGAAAATAACTTCCCATCCGTCAACCTCTAGACCTCTCTTGCCTAAAAAATATTTATCAAAACCATATAAATAAGAATTAATCACTGAAATGTATGTACGCGCATAACTTCCGATCGACTGCACCAAATTGGATAATTCTTTTTTTTGTGTTTGCTATTATCAGGATAAGCAATGTATAGAAGAAAAAAGAAAGAAAAAAATTTACTAAAAAAGATTTTTTTAAGCCTCATGCTATGAAAAGTGAGTGAGTGAAATAGTTTTTATCCCAGAAATCATCCCTTAAGGGAGTGAGAATGGGGATGAAAGTTTTTATGGGGCAACAAGCTAGGGATAAACGCGAGCGAAATGAGGGCGAGTTGCTATATAATACAACAGTTGCGTTAACAGTTGCGTTATATAATACAATAAAATTTTCAACCAATATAACACATAAAAAGATTTTTTTTTTTCCAATAGTATACTTTAAAATAAAATAATTATATGTATGTTATAAAAAAATTACCGAGAGTGTCATAGATTGCCCTTTTATGAGAGTCGGAGAGCACTTCATATGCCTCCTTCACTTTATTGAATATTTGCTCAGCCCATTTCTGCTTATTTGGGTCTGTGCTGTGTTTATCTGGATGGAACATGCGGGAGAACCGACGATATGCACTATTAATTTCATCTTCAGTGGCCTGTAACATAAATAGAATATAGCAACACTTATTTCTATATTTCAACTTTCAACTTAAAATAAAGGACTAATTCATATTTTGATAACTACAGACCAATCTTACACATCCATCCATATGATTCATATCTCACACTAAAGAATTACATAGGAATCCACCAAGCTAAATGTCAAAATCAAAAATAATAACATGATTTTGCGGTTCATGCTACTATTCTTTATTTTGCAATACAGATTGTTTACTTTCTTCAAAGCATAAGGAAAATTTTATATAAGTATTAGTCGTTAAATTACAATTATTGAGTATAGTATTTTTTTAGGTGTAGGTTCACTTCCCCTTGAAAAAGAGATAGCATAAAATCATCTAATTTTTTTTCTTTTTTGAATTATTATTTCCTTATCACAGTAATAAGTATTCTATTCATATTTTTTGTTTTAAACCTATTTTGTTTCAAATATAATTGTTTTGTTACATGTTTATCTATGACACCTATATTATTACTTAGTCCGAGGATCCATATTTGTCATATTAATTGCTGAATACTTTAAAAAAATGTTCATTATACCTTAAACTTTCATTAATAGAATTGGTGAGGTGAATAGAACTTATTAGGTAATTAATACTTTATTTAGTACTTTCTTTATATTAAAATAATTGTAATCTTAAAATTAATAGACCATTATTATGTTAAAATTAATAAGAAATCAATGAAATTTATGAAATATAAAAACACTGACCCAATGTCCGATTAGAAATAAAACTTAAATTTGAAGGTATTAAAAAAAATAAAACTAACTACACTTATGAACATACTTCATATTATAATATTGTTAATTAATTAGTAAGTAAAATGTGTGTAATTATGTAAATTTATAATGTCCATATCATAACATATTGTTAGTTACATTGTTAGTTATTAGAATATTCGCAATCACAGGCAATACTGATAAAACAAAGAAGACTAATCTATTTTATTTTCATGTCCATATGTACGACTTGATTTGATTTTGATCGTGAACATAACCTATAAAATTATATCAGTACAGAAAAGCGAATAAAAAATGTTATGAGAATATAATATGGCAAGTCGCATTTAATTATAAAACTGTTCATAGTAATATTAATTTTATTTACAAAAATAACGTTTCGGCGTTATATAATAATGTTGCAATAATATGATAATTCGGAAGAATAAAAATATGAACATATATTTACCGTTTTAGAGATATTAAGCAACTGATAATAATTGTCTTCTAAAAGAATACTTTCTCCTTCTTCATCCATTTTAGCTAAATTTCAAAATAAAACCTAAAAACTCAGTCGGCCTATTCAACTTCTTTTACCGCCGCACTGACAGTTCTGGCGACCATAAAGTTAATGTAGGTACTACCGTAACTTGTAAGTGTAAAGACACATGAAATTTCTCCACTTGTCTATGAATTATGAAATGAACTCTACAATAATTCAATAGATTCTCATATCATGATGAACTAGCTTCTGCCTGTAACTTTGTATTCAATATATTTTTAACTTTTACAAGAACTAGTAACTAACATTCATTAAACATGACTTAGTCAAAGCAAATGTATGAAATGCTCCGACTCGAATAATCCTAAAAAACTTCATGTAAATAAAATAGAAGAAAACTTCCTGTAGGCCGTAGGCCTTTGGCTTAAAAAGACAATACTAGTTCTTTATTCAACGCTGTAGTGTCTAAAGTACAAGTGGCCTTATTGATTGCCGAACTTTGAAAGAATATGATACCTTAAAAAGAAGTCAGCATTAACATAAAATCACTCAAAACAATATAAAGGCCTTTGCTCAATCCACAATTTTACATCTAGGTTCTTTGAATTAAGAAGATCTGACTTCTAAGACTCCATTTGACCGAATAAATAGACCCATGTTTTAAGTTGTTCAGCATTTTTATTGAAAATAGAATATAATAACCTGATATCTTCTTCTTCAAATACCCCTGCATTACATAAGGTCGGCAGTTATCGTCCTAAATTCTTTATTGTTCACGGTTAGACTGAACAGATTTTCAACTCTCTTTATCCCGGTCCATTGTCGGATATTACTGAGTCAGGACTCAGGACATTTTCCTTCTACTAACACTTCTTTTACCTACAACTTTAATAGTCTGAAGCAGTCAGTAACGACCTACTCCTCGACAGCATGTCGACGGCAGGTCTGCCAAAGCAGACCACAACAACCATGGGGTTGCTCCAATAGTCCAATCTGCTATCAGAGAAGTACCAGGAGCAACCCACACGGTACACCGCCCATTGAAGTGAGCCATCTCTCTGTGCGTTTCTTAGCTTCGCGCCCCGCTGAACTGCTAAACGCCAATGAGCCTCCCCACGTAAGGGACTAAGCCAAGCGAATTAAGGAAAAGTTACTAGTATTTGAATATAATTATATATTTAGTATATTTGACCAGTCATTAATGAAAAAATAAACTTTTGTAAAAAATAGTTATTAAACGTAATACTTAAATATTATGTATTGATTAAAACAAAAAATGAGTTTATTGAAGTCAAGGTTGTAAGCAGTTTCAATTTTTGCATTATATACAAGGAGCCCTGTAACTAAAGGAATCTCATGAAACTCTCACTCTCTCTTTCCTGTAACTAAAGAGGTCTCAAGAAACGGCAGTAGCTATAATGTATGATGAATAAGATAAAAGAATATAGTTGTAAAATTACAATAAAGTTTTAAATGAAATTGAAATTTAGAAAATCGTTACATTTAAAATAATCAATGTATTGCGTTCATCGTTTGTTAAATAGTGTAAATGAGGATCAGGAATCTGAGCGAAAGTGTGATTTCTGATTTGTAAAGTACATTCTCGTGAGCATAGACAATAACTGAGGCACTGACAAGAGTCAAGACGACTCAATACGAAATTTGCTTTGTTATCTGTGAACTGGTTGCTCTCTCCGACGTTAAAATGTGGAATAAATTTAATAATTTCTTCTGTAATGTCCCGTTAAAAATATTGTTTTAAATGTAGGTAGTATTGTTGTTTGTTATTGTGATCTCATTGTGTATACTAATTTGAAGGGATTATTCTAAAGGTAAATAATATATTTATTTAATGTACATATATTTTTCTAATTTTAAATTTGTTTTGAAAAAGATTTTTATTCATGCCGATTTTTTTCCTTTAAATTGATGAGTGATATTTTTTACATTTATTAGTAATACGTATTATTAAAACATTACGCCACCTGGAGAGGCTTTTAAGGTGATTGTATTGCGTGTAGGCGGCATAAATTTTTTGGTAGGCAATAAAATAGTGGTTTTTCAAATCGGTTGTTATTATTCATCTTTCTATACAGACTGTACTCTAGTAATCATTTAGAATCTGTTTTCTCTCAATGGCATGTGTAATGTGTCTGAGATGCACTGATAATTTCTTTAATGCAATACCAGGCTTTCGCCAAGAACATGAATTATCATCAAATTCACTAAGTGAAAGTTGGATAATTAATTAGTAACTATACATCAATTAAATAGAAACAATATTTTACATATACAGAGATAGCTTAGTGCATTCATTCAACCACCACTATTATCTTTATCACTTCATCTTATCACTATGTAACTAAATAATAATGACTGTTTGTTCAAAAATGGTGCACATTTTTTTTTAACTAGTGAAATGAATATAATTTTTCATTATATTTTTTAATTTGTATAATAATATGTAGGATGGGATTCATCCTTTAGTATTATATTGCTATTAAATTTAGACTTAAATTTAATTGAAACAGTTATTTTAACTAGATATTAGTGTTATATAGTATGTAGTACTAATAATATTTGAAGTACTCGGTATGTAAATATTTTATATGGTGTGAAAGGAGAGAGATACATTCATAAATTTGGTTTGTTGTATGTGATAAGAATACATCAATGTCAGAAAAGATAAGAGTTATTGAGTCGAGTTGCCAATTGAAACTTATTTTTCTTGTTATCATCATGGTTATATTTAGATGTGCAGAATTATCATTATCACATCCGAGGCTTGTTCTTCTTTACCTTTAAAAATTAATTTTGAAAAAATCTATTAGAAATGTCAATCAAAACAATCAGGTGAAACGCAGGAATATTATAAGTATTCTTAAGCCAATTTGGCCATTTGCTGTAGGTAAGGGAAGTACAATACTTCACGATATGTTTAAAATACATTTTCAAATTATTATTGTGCTCTATAACTTGGTTTCATAAATCTTCTATATTAATTCGAGATTGCTTTTGGCTGCCATGTATTGTCCCATTAATTTTATAATTGTTGTTATAAGGAATGTAGGACAGTAAAATATTAAGCAAAAACTTTTAAAGTTTTAAAATTCACATTTTAAGCATAAAAATTGTTATTGTTAAAGGTTTAATAAAACAAAAGACAAAAAATGCCATCGACACACTTAAACCTGCGTGAAGATGACGTCGTACGTCTTGCTTTGGAGTTTTTGCACAATCGGGATCTGCATATCACACAGTTATCATTGGAAAGAGAAACCGGCGTGATTAATGGAAATTTCGCTGATGATGTACTGTTTCTACGCCAATTAATACTAGACGGACAGTGGGATGACGTGTTAGAATTTATTCAACCGCTTAGCGCACTGAAAGCTTTTGAAGTTAACAAATTTAATTACGCTATACTTAGACATAAATATATAGAATTACTATGTATTAGATCTGAAATTAAAGCATACAACAATGTTGAAAATATTGTTGACGAAGTTGTAAAAGTTCTTAGTGATTTAGAAAAATTAGCACCATCTAAAGAAGAATATTCCAATCTATGCTTACTTTTGACTCTCCCTAGTATTACTGATCACGCACAATTTAAAAAATGGAACCCCAGTAATGCAAGAGTTCAATGCTTTAGGGAAGT
The DNA here is from genome assembly GCA_951806755.1 of Brenthis hecate. Classification (NCBI taxonomy): domain Eukaryota; kingdom Metazoa; phylum Arthropoda; class Insecta; order Lepidoptera; family Nymphalidae; genus Brenthis; species Brenthis hecate. The sequence goes on from OX638251.1 coordinate 23,435,484, forward strand.
TTACCCTCTTGTAGAACAATTTTTACCCTGTGACAAGAAATCTTCGTCTACTACAGCGCCTAAATGCGCTAAAAACGATCGACTTATGCAGTTGCTCATAAAAGGTATATTGTATGAATCATGTGTAAATTATTGTCAAGCAAAAGCGACTGGCTCCAAAGAAGCGCAATCGAATGAAGTTAACTTCTCACGACTTTTAGATGGTTCTGGATTTGACGAGTCCGATTTGAGTTTGCTATCTTGGCTTCAGTCTATACCTGCTGAAACCTTTAGCGTGCCCTTTGAGCAGAGAATGTTGAATGTTGACGTAGAGAAATTAGAACGTCCGTCCTTACATACGTCTTGGACCGAGCATATGTTAGTGACACCAATTAAGCCTAGGACATTCCCGCATTTGGCAATGCCGTTCAGACGTCCACGGTCGGCAGCAGATGCAATGACGAGATCTCTCAGACCTTTGCCCGATGGTGCCCCCCGACACCCTGCAGTCATGGCCCTGTCTGCCATTGACTACGGCCCCTCATCCTCATACTTCGCAGGGTTCCATTTGACGGGTATAAAAGGCAGTAAACTTATGAACACATCAGTTGATAGACTGTTCGATAATAAAAATGGCGACAGTATTTATAATGGATTGAATGAGTCGTTGAAACCAATTGATGAACAATTGAAACCGATTGGAGAATATAAAGCGAGTGAAGCAAGTAGTATCGGTGCGTCTAATGCTACGACCCCCGAACACAGGGGTCAGGATTATTCGGCGTCGACGTCCATATCCACAGCTGTTTCCGCAGAACGATCGATCGCTGAAAGGATCCCTCAACAGCCCGAGCATCAAGGGGATGGTGACTTTAGGAGAGAATTACTAAAGGAATATCAGATCCAAAAGCAACGCGAGTGTGATGATTATTTGCGTAATCTGTGCTCTTCAGAATTGAGGCCGCAGAAACCGTAAGTAGAAATCTTTTGAATTAATGAGCAATAGTATAAAATATATATATATATATATATATATATATATATATATATATAGATATATATATATATATATATATATATATATATATATATATATAATATTAATTAACATAAAAATTATGTTAAAACTTCACGTGTACTTTCCAATCGAGAAAGGAATATCAATCGAAAATCGAAAATTCAGTCCTCATAATGTATTGATCATATTTGTCTTCAAGCATCCTTACTACTTACTATAATTAACGTTAAGTGTTGGTTCGTTTGTTCTTTCATTAAGTAAGAGAATAAAGGGTCAGTGATGCATTTTGCATACAGAGAGCAAATATACCAGAGCTAGATATAGGCGTCTTTTTATATATCCATATTAATATTACTAGCGACTCACCCTCGCTTCGCTCGGATTCTTCCCTATCTTAATCCCCCATACAAACTTTCATCCCCATTTTCACTTCCTTAAAGGATGATTTTCGGGATAAAAAGTATCCTATGTCCTCCCAACGCTCTCAAACTACCTTCTTGCCAAATTTCATCTAAATCGGTTCAGTAGATCCAGAGATTACGCCCTACAACGTCACAAACTCACAATTTCACAAACTTTACCTCTTTATAATATTAGTATAGATAAAGAGGCAGTTTGTTTGAATGCGCTAATCTCAGGAACTACTAATCCGATTTGAGAAATTATTTTTGCAATAGTGAATAGTGGTTGATGATGATGATGCTCGTTTATTGAGGAAGGCTATAGGCTATATATCATTATGCTATTGTAGCATAATGATATATACTCATACAAGGGAGCGGAGCAGTAAAATAATACTTAGTCTATCTATTCCATACCAACCGTTAAAAGGTACTTACTTTTGGATATTATTTTGTTCTAAGTATGTTTTATATTTTAAAATGAAACTATATGTTCTGATTTTCCTCAATGAACGGGCTATCTAATGCAAAAATAACTTTTCAAATTGGATTAGTAGTTCCTGAGATGAGGGCGTTCAAACAAACACTGCCTGTTTATAATATTAGTGTAGATAATTTTAAGAAAGTATTGTGATTATATTTCCTTTAATCAATTTTCGAACTAAAACGTTATACCGATTTCAAAATCCTACGAAATGGATTAAAAAGTTAGTGATTTCTAAGGAGCAGCACAATTGGCATAGTAATCGCATAACAACACACGCACATACATATCCAAATTGTACTTGTTTGAAGTCGGTTAAAAGTATTAGCTAACATAACACTTCATGTTTTCAGTATGGAGCAAATGAATGAAGTTCCATCTGCTTTTCCGTCGGCCGTCAAGTTCACTCCCCCGCCTACCGTAGAACAGAATCAAAAAACCATTGACCACTCTCATTATTTAAGGTATGTCATTTTTGTTTCATTTGAAGCTTTTTGTTTTTTTTTGAAGTTATACATATTTTGGCACGTTGGGAATAAATTATGGAAGTAAAATTTTTACGATGCTCCCGCACACCGACAGCCAAAAGCGACATGATGAAGTTAGCTGCATTCCCTTTACAAATAGAGAGTTGTGACATACGGGTTGAAATCTTCAGCTATTTATGTTCTGTTACGCCGAAGAAGTACATATAATTTCTTACGTGCGATCATAAGTACACGCACAGGTTTTTTTTTTATTTTATATGTGTATAGTTTTTATTATTAGTTAGACTTTGTATGTGAAAAGCAGTTATAGGTCAGTGGTAATGCGCTTGGAATATCAAGTGAAGCGGGTTCAAACCTCGTGTTTCATTATCTCTGATATTTTCTTGTGTTCCATATATTTTTGTTGTAAGTTTGATTTCCTGCTTGAACACTGCCTTTTATCCAAAATTTATTATATTATATATTTTAATATTGCATCAAAAGTGACTGGTTCAAAGATCCCATTAGTTAGCGTATCTCCATTAGATATCCTACTAATATTATAAATTCAAAAGTTTGTGAGGATATATGGATGTCTGGATGTATGGATGATTGTTACGCTTTCACGCAAAAATTGTTGAATGGGTTTTAATAAAACTTTACAATAATATAGCTCATACATCAGGATAATACATAGGCTACTTTTTATCCCGGAAAAATTTACGGTTCCCGTGGGGTAGATTTGTTTTTGTCTTTCAAAGATAAGAGAAATAGAGAGTATACAGTAATTTAAAGTCAAATAATCGACGTTGCTTGTCAATTTTTATTTCCATATCTATATATATGTATATTTTAGAATATACAGGTTTTTTGAAACACTTTTGAATCATAATGTTTATAGCACATTTATATTTATTAAAGTATAATTAATCCTTGAGGAAAATATAGTTCTGATGGTATTATTTCTTAACCAAAAATATCTCGCCAAGCTAAATGGTTTATAACATAGTTGCTCCGGAAGAGCAAGTTGAGTGTACGGTCACAATGAACAGTCACTAACTAACCATGACGATATTATGTTGCTCTTTACTAGAAAAAGAGTAGCTTCTTACTGGACCTAGATGCAATAAATAATTGTTATTTAAAGTAAATAATCAATTATTGAATGATTATATTATCACGTTCTATTAATCGCATACAATTATTGCCTATGTTGGTTTATTATAAACTAGCGGCTCACCCTCGCTTCGCTCGGGTTCATCCCTAGTTTGATCCCCATATAAACTATTATTATTATTTTCACCTCCTTGAGTGACGATTTCCGGGTGTGTTATTTTCTAAAATATCTTCTTACCAAATTTCATCTAAATCGATTCGGTAGATCCAGACATTACTTCCTACAACGTCACAAACTCACAATCTTTCAAACTTCACCTCTTTATAATATAGATATATCGATATAGATTCGTGGCTAACTCTCGCTTCGCTCGGTTACGCCCCTAGGAAAACAAAAACAAATATATATATATATATATATATATATATATATCCATATATACGTACATATATACATGCATAAATACAATACCTACTGATCAAACACATAACCCTCCCCTGGACTTTGCTGCAGTTGAGTAAAAATAAGTTTACGGTATTAGACATGTTTGTTTCTTAATCATAATGTATTACACATTTACCTTATTTGTATCTAGTAATAGGGATTTGTAATATGACATCATACATGAATTTTTGTAATTTGAATGAGTATGACATATGCTTGCTTACGTTTAACTAAAAATGATTTTGAACGTTAAAATAGTTTTACTTTCATTGATACCATATAAATCTATACTAATATTATAAATGTGAAAGTTTGTGAGTGTAGATGTATGGATGTTTGTTACTATTACACGCCAGAACGGCTGAACGGATCTGGATGAAATTTGACACAGATACAGATTACAGTCTGAAATAACACATAGGTTATTTTTTATCCCGGAAAAATTTACGGTTCCCGCGGGATAGATTTGTTTTTGTTTTTCTAGAGGTGAACCCGAGCGAAGCGAGGGTGAGCCGCTAGTACATTTCTTAAACACTTTTAGAAGTGAATAGAAATGAATTATTATTAATTCACTTCTAAGAAACTTTTAGAAGTGAATTTATATGGTATCAATATTATTGTGACTTAATAAAAAAGTTAGATTTCGTCACTCTCCAGGCCTATAACTATGGCAATCTAACAGAAAGATAATAATCACATAAGAGTTATATATTATTTTAATAGTCCTAATTGAACATAGCGCTAGCGGGTCAAAATACAAACACAAACATACGTTTAACAATGCGCTAAAAACGCTAATATTAGGTAATTTTTTTTATTTGCCTTGCCGTTAATGTGGGATGACCAAATCTTTCTATTTATTAAAGAAATAAAGATAATATCTAAATCAATAGATTCGTTCACTATAAAATGTTGTTATTTAACTAATTAGGTAACAATCTATGACATAGTTGTTGGATGGATGCTTCCATATATAGGTACTAAATCAATTTATCGACTTTATTTTATATTATATCTCATAACTTTTTGAGGTAGAACAACTGTGTTGCGAGACTTGCTTTTTTTTACATGTAATGTTTTTGATGGAATTATATTATATGGACGAAATCACACCACTATTTCATGTCACATAAAACAATATATAATCTTTATATCTGATAAATAATAAGTACCTAGACGACTGAGCCTCGTTTGGAATTTTTTTGGAAAAGATACACCTAATAAGTACATAGCATTTTTTCAGAAAAGACAACTATGTATGTACAATAACATTATCTTAAAAAACACAACCTTATCTAAATGCAAAATTTGATACAAATCTTAACTGCTTCCCTTCCGAGATACACGAAACAAAACATAGTACAAGAATTGCTCTTCTATCTACATATATAATAAAATTCTGAGTTGAATCTGTACATTAAATATTTTTTTGAAAATCTTATTGAAATAGTCATTATAATCGATACAGAGGTCGAATCTATAGTTTTTTAGAATTTTCGTCTGTCTGTCTGCACGTCCACCACCAAAACCACTGGACAGATTTTGATGAAATTTGGTATGATGATTGCTGGTTATCCGGGTCGAAATATAGGATACTTTTTATTGCGCGAAATTATCTCATCTCTGAGAAATCGATATGAAATGTTAAAACGTACCTTAATATTATAAGATTAATATCAGTATGTTTTTATTATTCCAGAAAAAACGACATTAGCGAGTCCATTGAAGTACCTGACACCACAAACGTAAGATTTTTTTTAACTTATTTATATTTTGCAATAACTTATTTATTTAATATACAAGTTAATTATTTCAAAAGGTTTGCTCGATGATTATGTTGTAAAATTATTATTTTTTCTAAAAAGGTTATTTTGATTTAATACTTTCTTAGATTTACCCGAATATTTGACATCTTAAATAAAACTATCTTTTCGGATTATTTCGCGGATTTATTTTGATTTTTGGTTCCCGACGTTTCGAATGCTTTACAGCAATCATGGTCACGGGAGAGACTTAGGCTTGAGACGTCTCAAAGGTTGTTATATACTTGTTAAAGATAGTGCCTACCCACAACTTTACAAAAACTGTTTGAAACTAGAGCTTTGCGTAAAAATCCGAAAATATAGTTTTATTTATTCTGATTTCTCTCTTTTTATAAATAATCTAGTCTAAGAACTAATATCACTTTACTATTAAAAATAATAACTAAGAAAATCTATTCACAATTTGTAGAAATTCACAAAAATACAAACGAGGCGAGTACTTCCTTCTTTTGGAAGTCGGTCAAAAATAGCACAAATATTATTAATATTAATTTATTTTGTTCATATAAATTAATTATTCTGAAGTTATTAATATATGTACATATTTATCAATTTTCACGCTATGCGTATTAAAGGTGGAACAAGTTATAACAGCACATTTTAAAGCTAACGTATTCTTTATCTATACATATGATTTAGCGTCTTTCGCTTCGCTCGGGGTTGTCCCGTAGGTACGTTTTATATACAGATAAAAATATTTATTGTAAGCGTACCTTAGGAGGTACACACATGTGTGTATCCTACAAACTCCTCAATCTTTCACAGAAAGTCCCATTACAATCGGTTTAGCCGTTCCAAGCATTATCCTGGATAAACAGAAAGACAGACAGATAAAATTTACAAATAGGCTTATATAGGTACTGGTATCATATGAATAATTTATATGTACTTGATAAAACGTATTTATTTCTAAATTACAGACACACACTTGAATTTATTTTTTATGTATATAGATTATTTATTATATATTTAAAGGAGATATTAAAACTAGAATGAAAATATTTATCATTTTTTAATCGAATGAGTATGGTTTATTCAGAATATTCCAGATCTTGCGTTTATATTGTACGTTTTTTATTGTACTATAACACACAATGACAATTAACCTACTTTGAAATATGAAATATGTGTTTGCGTTTTTTTTTCTTTCAATTTGCTATGCTGTTGAAAGTTTTGTGTTGTTTTAATAAATAAATGATTAATAAAAAAAATAACAATATTAATAATTGATAGATGTCATAGAATCGAAATTTTCTTCGATGAGCCGTAGGAGGTACCTTTAATGGAATATGTAACTTAATTTTTCTTGCAAACACTAGTTTTATTTTAAAGTTGAGTTCACATGAATATATATATATATATATATATATATATATATATATATATATATATCCTGTATATTATTTATTGAATATTAGGATCATATTTGGACGACACATTCGGCTCAGTTTGTAGTGACACCAGTACTTGCTGTGCCAACGGTCGCCGGTTCAAGTCCCGCTGGGGACATTCATTTGTGTGATAGGCAAGAATGTCTGTATTCCAGTCATGGGTGTTTATATTTATAATATGTATGTATTTAAATCTGTACGGATATGTGTAGTGTATCAACTATCAGGTATCCAAAACACAATCCCTTGTAGCTTACCATGAAACTAGATAGTGCTGTGTGTTAATGTCCCAACATATTTATTTTATTTATATTTAGTTTAAAATAAAATATCAATCAAAATTAATTTTTTTACTATATATTATTTTAAGAGTAGCATCCTATATGTGTCTAGTATATGTATTCTCGTACATGTATATCTCAATTTGGGTGTTTATTTATAGCGTTCGACGATCGAATCATTGCAATGGTAAAGTTCAAAAAGTACAAATATTATTGATCCAAAATAACTTTTTCATTCAAGTCGTATGTCTTTTAATATTCTGATGCGATTGAATTTGGTATACGTTTGTGTTTGCGTTGCGAAAGTTTCTTATTTATTTTGATTATGTCTCAGTTGACAATTTTTTTATTGTACTTTTTTTATGTATTTGTGTATTTAGATGCATGTTTACAGCAAAAATAATTTACTTTGCAACTAGCGACTCATCTTTGCTCTGCACGGGTTCGTCCCTAAATACGTTTTAACGGTTAGTGTAGATTTCTCAGAGATGCGATATATTCTCGCAATAAAAAGTATATTATATGTTGACCTGGATAACCAGCTATCATCATATCAAATTTCATCAAAATCTGTCCAGTGGTTTTCACGTGATGTGTTCCCAGACAAAAAGACAGACAAAAATTCTGAACACTGTAGATTCGGTATATTATATACTCTGTATCGATATATAATAATGGCTATTTCAATAAGATTTACCAGAAAATATTTAAACTAATCAACGGCTCATCTAACGTAAAAAACTGTAGAAATCTTTTCCCTTTTAAATTAAATTACCTATTATTCTGTTTATATATTTTTTTCTAAAATTAATATTTTTCGAGTAAACGCGTTTGAAACTCGCAAATTTCGATACTTTCGTTGGCTTTTTGCAATTATCTCCCTCACCGTTCACTTATTATTTAATCTTGCAATTTTATTTATAATTATCAAAGTTATAGACCTTTTAACTTGTTGAAGCTTGTTGAAGCTTGTTGATGATATCAGAAAAAATCATGCCGAATGGAAACTACTGGTGTGCGTCTCGTAAACCAATAGTTGTATGAAAACTATGTATTACGGGATAATTCCTCTTAATTTTTTTTTTACTATAGCAACCTTATATGAAAATTGTACATACTCTTTAATAAACTTAATTAAACAGTGCACTGCTATTATGCCTATGTGTTTTGTATATTTTCTTGAGGATAAAACTAAATATTTATCGCAGGTAAGAATTCAATTGTACTTGCAATTCGAGCACATACTATGACTGCTTTCTTCACTATTCCGTTTGGAATAACAACAAAGAGTTTTTTTTATAGAAATTTTTCTCTGAGTTAAATACTCTGTATTTAGAAATCAAAAGTTGTTACTGTGTTTAAAAAGTTAAATTTATTATTTTAGAATTATCTAAATTGTATGTAAGTATTTTTTGCCCTGACTGACGCGATAACACAATATTATTAAAAAAATCTTCAAATTATTGTCAAAAGTGAACAAAAATATTACGTTATATTAAGAAACAAATGAACAAACAAACATACAAATAGCTATTTTTTTGTATTGCTATCCATAAGTTCCACCGTATTGATATAATATCGTAGCGCCTTATAAACTTTAAAGGCAATATCACAGTCACGTGATCTTGCAACTGCTTTGTTTATTTTGTTGAACTTGTATTTCAAAAAAACCTACATATAAATGGTGGTATAGTCAATTTTATGTTTGTACTTTTTATTTTTTAGTTAGAAAATACGTAAAAAAATTTAAATTCTTAATCGGGTGATGTAAGAAAAGGATACTCGTACACTTGAACCCATATTACTTAAAGTTTCGCTCAGTTATTCTCTTTAACACGTATATAGTTTGCAATTTACAATAGAATTAAAAATAACCTCAATATATTACAGTGACTTTGATATGCCCTTATTAAAAAGAATAAATATCAAATTATATAGACCAGAGTATTTTGTCAATGTTTTTCTTTCAACGCTCTACGTTATATGAAATTAATTAAAAATATCTTTTTTAGTTTTTATTTCCGTTGTTGCGAATCGTTCGTTTGCATAGATACCTTCCAAGGTTAATGTCGTATCGTGAGGAGGCATTTTTAGTTTTTGCCAACAATAATTTTTAGTGTTCGTATTTATTATATAAATATGCTCGAGCTGATTTTCTACTTTAGAAATGAATTGTTTTTATTTTTATTCTTTCCATATAATAACTTTTCTTTTGTATGTATTTGCATCTGTTGTACTCAGCCCTTTTTAACGTCATTACTGTTGGGTACGGGCCTCCCTTCAATACCAGGGGTAATTCAGGCCACCAAGCCAAGCTGGCAAAATGGGGCTTGGCGGACTTCAAGTTGAAAACTTGTTAGTTTCTCTCAGATATGCAATATTTCTTCACGATGTTTTCCTTCACCGCAAGACAAGTGGTAATCATGTTGGGAATGATTCGCACATGAGAATATCAGCGGTGCGAGACGTGGGATTTGAACCCACTTCACTTGATTACCCAAGCGAGCGCGTTACCACTGGGCTACAACTGCCTCGATATATTGTTTGTATATACTTACTTGGCGATTTTTGAAACCTATCACCTTGTATTTTATTCTTTAGGGTGTTTTCACATAAATATCTTTGTTTTGGACCGTAATAACAATTACAGATAAACTAATCAACTATTTCATACTGACATGTACCCGAACCTAACTTAGGCTACATGGTACTGGTCATGAATAGCGCGGGTGTGATATGTTACAAAATATACAAAATGGTACTAACGAGTTGTCACATAATAATTATTAGTGATGTATAATTGCGAACAACATGTGGGTAGTATTGCGACATGTTAAAAGATTGGTACTTATATGTAGCCAAGAATAATATCTTAGTGTTAGAAATACTTGGTTTTTTCAATCTATTTATATGTCAGATATATTTTTCTTAAAGTATGTATGTATGTATTTAAAGTTATATATGTGTAGTGTATCAACTATCTGGTATCCATAACACAAGCCTCGTAGCTTACTATGGACCAGATGGTGCTGTGTGTTAATGTGTCTACGTGATATAAAGCGAGGGTGAGTTGCTAGTGTTAACATAAATATGTTTGTTAAAAAATACATAAAAATCACATCTTATAAAGTTTCTTCTACTGGCAAAATGCCTTTATAACTTAGACGACGTGACGTGATTTCTGCTGTTTATTACTAGCGATCTGTTTTTTTTTGTATATTCCAAATACAGTATATTTTTTTGTCTCGCAGAGCAATAATGTTAAGTTCTAGGTTTTGCTCGTAGCTCCGCTCGTGTAGTTTATTCAAAAAGTTCTAAGGTTAACAGATTGATTTTGCGACCATCACTGCGACCAACACCTATGTGTCCATTCTAATGTGATGTTACTATAAATAACTTTCCTCGATAAATAAGCTATAGTAGTTTCAGAGATTATTTTTTCAAACAAAAAAAAAAACAAATACATTCTTAAGTTTTATAAGTATGGGTATAATATAGAACTAGCGACGTACCCTCGCTCCACTCGGGTTCGTCCCTACTTACGCTTTAACGTTTAGTATAGATTTCTCAGAGATGAGATATTTTTCCGTTGTAAAAAGTATCCTATGTGTTGACCCGGATAACATACATATTGACCCAAATTTTAGTGATTAATTTAATGTTCTCTCGGTGCGTATGTTAGTAATATCATAATGTGTACTTTATATATATTAATATTATAAAAAGGAAAGATTTACATTTGTTTGTTTGTTTGTACCGAATAGGTTCCGGAACTACTGAACCGATTTAGATAAAATTTGGTAATAGGAAGATAAGTTTGAGACCTTGGGAAGGCCATAGGATAGTTTTTATCTCGGAAATCATCCCTTAAGGGGGTGAAAATGGAGATGAAAGTTTGTATGGGGAAGTAACCCAGGGACGAACCCGAGCGTAGCGAGGGTGAGTTGCTAGTTGATAATATTTGAGCAAAGTCTAGTTTTTGAAATTAGTTAGCCTAGATGATTAATCATCATCATCGCTTTGTGTGCTTTATTTATATTTGTATAATTTTATTATTATGTGAAATATTTGCTTGCTATATAAGTTGACGTAATGTTATTTTTGCGACTTATTTATGGGTTTCTAGAAAATCATTTAAGTTTTTCCTCTTTTGTATTATGATATAATTGCTTGGTTTTATCTATTTTTATATGTTACTAGCAGAACCCGCGGCTTCGCCCGCGTAAAATATAAAAAAAAAACTCATTTGCTTTATGCTATATAGCGACTCACCCTTATAATACCTAATTAATAACAAGGATTTTTTGGTTTCACAACAAGGTATTTAAACAAATAATAAATGTAAGGTAATGCCGTTGACGTTTATTGTAAAAAATACAAATTGTGACGAAACTTTTTTTAATAATATATTAAGTTCAAACATAAAAACATAGGCTATATAAAATATTTTTGTGATTCATCAAGCACTTTAGGACAACGGGTTATAAAATTACATTCAGAAAATACATCTATATACTATATAGATAAACTTAAAAGCAAAACCTTATCTAAATGCAAACCAAAATCGTTAGGTTTTCTAACCGTTTCCTAGATACACAAAATAATTTTATGTATATATACATATACAATAATTGCTCATTAAATATTATAACATAACAGAATATCTTAATTCATTGAATAAATTAATCTAATAATTTAAGATTCTTTCTCTTTTAAAAATATAACTATAACACACACACACACACACACACACACACACACACACACACACACACACACACACACACACACACACACACACACACACACACACACACACACACACACACACACACACACACATATATATATATATATATATATTATAAATATTATTATAAGTGTATTGGTTTCTTTTATATAATTTAGCGAGGTTCCAAATAAAAAACTAGCGACTTCATATCCTGAGGTCAAGGGTTCGAGTACCACATCGGTACTTCTGGAGAAAGTCTGAGCGATAGCCTGGAATCAGAAAATTGATGGTGCTTCATCCGTGAGACTCGGAGAGCACGTGGAACCGTCGGTCCTGCAATTGATCTCTCTCTGAGGCTTAACAAACGATGCGTGATTTTTTAAATTTTTTATACAATCTCTAACATCGTTATATAATTGTAAAAAAATATCTAGTTCCAAAAAACTTAAATTTAGTGTATTCTTTTTAATACGAGTAACATACCGATAGGGATACCTACTTTAAATGCCCACCTTTTCATGCGTTTGTTTTGACATAAAAATATGATACATAGAAAAATTAGTTTGTAGCAAAATTTTCCAAAGTCTTCCAACATTAACTTACATAGTAACAAGTAATAAAGCTAATAAAAGTGTGTTAAAATTACTTTCATATCATCTGTCCAGCTTTCCTCGATGATGATGATAATGATAACGATGATGATGATAATGAAGAATTAGAAGAAATAAAAAATATATTTTATTTCTATTGTATCATTATGTATACACATTTGTTTTTCGAAATATATTCTCTATTCAACTTTTACTTTGTTACAATTACATAATATGAATACGTATTAATGATAAAAAAATAATGATTAGACGCTTAAAATATTTTTCTTATATAAAAAGAAATCTATTATTGTTAAAACACCATTAGATGAAATCGGAAAGATATCAAAGTGGCCTTTAAACGAGGCAGCTGTGTTTTTTTAAAGACATTAACACACTGCACCATCTAGTTCCATGGTAAGCTACGAGGCTTGTGTTATGGATACCAGATAGTGCATACACTACACAATATATAACTTTAAATACATACATATTATATAAACACCCATGACTAGAGTACAAACATTCGTGCTGATCACACAAATGAATGCTCCAGCTTGATTCGAACCCGCTACCGCTGGCACAAGTAGGGTAACCATAAACTGAGCCAAACGTGACGTCAAAACGCGAACATGTTTGATTACTAAGATCTGACAAACGCGTGATGCGCAAACCGGAAGCAATATGTAAATCACCGTTTCCAGACAAATACAAGAAGAGAATACTAAAAGCGTTTCTAGACTTTCACCATCTTAGTTGCATGTTGTTTAAATGCGTTCTTATTATCTCAAATAGGGAAACTACGGTATTTAACATACATTAAATTACATATTAGGTACTTTGTTTAATTTCGTAACGTGTGTTAAATAAACATTTCGTATAAGCATACGCGTTGAAAGAGAAAGTTTTTTTGACTGGCTTTAACAAAAAAATAATAATGAGTTTCTCGAACTGAGTGTATGTTTTTTTTTCTTGGTGTTACGTGATATCTTCGCTAACTGTTAATCTATACCTATAAGATTTTTTTAATTAATAGGTTCTATCTTGAGTGGTTCCGTATTTATAATGGAGTTATAGACATATGTAACTATTATATTATGACCTATATTAGTTGGTACTACAATTAACACCTCCAGGTAAATTTCTCAGAAATTAATTAAATTTTTAAGAAAACTATTGTTAACTGTAACGCCGGCGGGTACGCGGTCGTTGAGGGATTAAGACGAATACATCGATCGACATCTCGTAAAATAATCAAATCTCATATGCTGCTGTCAATAGGTAGATACTTTACTCTCCTTCTGCTGTTGTCGCATAATAAATATAATCAAATCTAATACATAAATATCTCGTGTCACCGTGTTTGTGGTCGCACTCCTCCGAAACGGCTCGACCGAGTTTAAGGTTTTTTTTGTATACTTGGTAGGTATGAGAATAGGCTGTAAAGATTAATCACCCTCCTACCCCCATCCCCCATTTTTTAATCGCAAGCAAAACATAAATCCAAAGAGTTTTTTTTGTAGATTCACCGCGGGCGTAGCCGCGGGTTTTGCTAGTATTAATATAAAATGACGTTTCTGTATAAATCATTTAATACACATAATATTTTATAAATAATGCTATAATATAAACTCTAATACATAAATATGAATTAATTTGCAGTTTGCATAAATTTTTAAGACTTCGATTATCGTATGTAAGTTGAAAATTTCACTTCACTTTCTGTTTCTTCCGGCATTGAGATAATATAGTACACTTTATAAGATTCTTAACACTTTCCTTTGATAGATTGTGTAAGACAATCTATTTTAGATTTGTGAATTATTGTTTAAATTTGAAGCGGATAAAAAAATTAGTTCTGTTACATAATAGTTATTGGAATAAGATGTCGGCTGTGTTCAAATTTATTATGCACTAGCGTCTCAACCTCGCCCCGCTCGGGTTCGTCCCTACTTACGTTTTAAAACGTTTAGTGTAGATTTCTTAGAGATGAGCTATTTTCCCGCAGTAAAAAGTATCCTATATTTAATATTAAAAAGTATTCTATATTGACCCGGATAACCAGCTACCCTCATGCCGAATTTCATCAAAATCCTTCCAGTAGTTTTTTCGTAATACGGTCATGGACAGACAGACAGAAAAAAATTCTAAAAACTATAGATCGGCTCTGTATCCATAACGATAATAATGACTATTTCAATAGGAATTTCAAAAAAAATATATTTGATGTACAGGTTTTTTTAATCTGCATGGCAGCCCTTATGAAATTCGCCATCTTGTTTTTTTTTATTAGTTGTTGTTATAGCGGCAGTAGAAATACACAATCTGTGAAAATTTCAATTCTTTATCTATTACGGTTCATGAGATACAGCCCTCTGACAGCCGTACAGACGGACGGACTGACAGCGGATGTTTAGTATATAGTTCTGTTGGCACCCTTCGGGTAATAATATTTTTAAAGGGTTTTTGTTTAATAATTAATCGTTTTACTATTACTAGCTACCATATAGAAATGGTCACGTTTGGAGATAATAGATTATGATAGTATTCCTGATAGGGGCCGCTAGGGGCGTAGTCGTTAGCTTTTAGGTATAACAACATAAAACATCTTTTTCGGTTCAGCTACCTGTGATATTACACCATTACTTATTTTTGTACGTTTTGTTTTAACAAACACCTTATATAAATATTAGCGACCTAACCCTAGCTTGCTTCTTAATACAAAATTTGATCCCCATTTTCACCCCCTTAAGGGATGCTTTCCGGGATAAAAAATATCCTATGTCCTTCACAGGTTCTCAAATTGTCTTCTTACCAAATTTCATCTAAATCGTTTCAGTAGATCCAGAAATTAGCCCCTACAACCCCACAAACTCACAAACTTTACCTCTTTATAATATTAGTATAGCTATAGAGTATAGACTATTAAATTCATGTTTTTTAATAATACAGTAGGTACATCCAATTACATAAAGAGCAGGAGCTAAACTGTGTCGTTTAATTTAACCAAAAAAATTCCTTTTAAGAAACCGTAAAATTGTCAAGTAACCTTTACTAGCCGCATCAGTTAATTGACATAATTACATAACAACGCGAGCGCGAAATTAGTATCGAATCAACGAATTGAGAAAACGATTTTCTTAAATCGTCGACACACTCACCGTGTATTCGTCGTATTCGTCTATATTTGAATTGGAGATCATCGAGCGTGGGTGATTGTTATTATTGAATATATAATTTTATAGCTATACGACTCTAACGACACTGGTAGCAAAATAAATGTTACCGCCGTTTTCCTACTTCTGACATGGATGACCTTCGCTCAAACTCTCAACTAACGCCTACATTTTACGGTCCTTGTTTATTATTGATTCGCTCGCTGCTCTACTTGAGTATTATTTACCTCCTTGTCACCATATTTACATACATCTGCGATGTATTTGTAGGGCACGTTGATAATAATCGGTTTTATTGCGCGAGCGCATGCCGCCGTGAGTCATAGGCGAGCGTTTTGCGCACAATGCCGTCCGAACAGTCCAGTCGCGTCGCGGCATACTTAGAGGACATACATATCACTTAAGTCACGCATTTGCGCTAACTATAATTGATATTTACGAGAGATTGTTGAGGTTTTGTGAATTAAAACTTTACTGTGGCAAGTTCTGGTGACCTGCAGTGAAGATGACTGCGGTGAAGAAAGCGTTGGCCATGCGGCAACTGGATTCCATGTTTGGTACTATGACCTTAGAGGGAGAGGGCCGTCACTCTCCATTAGTCAGCTCGACGGTAGAGCACGATCCACATTGTGATGTCCACGGTCGGTACAGCACGCCGTACAGGTCGTCTCTTTACCTGCACAGTCGGGAGTCGACGCCGTATAGAGAGTGTATATCTCCAACTAACGGGCTCATCATCAGGTCTGTATGCGATAATAGAAATAATAAATGCTTTGTGAAAAATGCGCTTTCTAACGATAAATATGATAGCAGGCGTAGGGGATCTCTGGGTCTATCGGGATCACCTGCACGGGAAATGGAACATCCTTCGTCTTTTCCGAGTATACTTCGTCGAGATCGACAGAGTCCCTGTCAGACGCCCCCGAGACGTGACACGCCGAGTCCGACCCAAAAGTACGGTTCGAAAAGACACTCAATGGGCTCATTCCCCAACCTCTCCCGGGGCAATGTGATCAATTACAACAGACGCGACTCAGTAAGCAGTACCGGCATTCGAGATATGAAAAGAGATTACGTGGGCTCGATGAGTTCACTGTCGAGAAAAAGCTCCATAGATACCAAAAAGTCGTCAACGGATTCTCTGGAGAACTGGCACATAAATTGGGACTCCGATCGACACAATTCCATCTCATCGTTGGCGCATGACGAAGGACTCTCGTATGGACACAATAAGGTAACTGTACTAAACAGTAATTCACTGTTCTATGTGTCATCTTAACAGTCTCTTTGATGACCCCCCACACATGACAAACATCGAACCCGTATTCGTTTTTTTGTCATGTATTGCAGTCACTAATATTATACCTATTACGCCACTGCGGTGAGGTCATATCTTTGAATTCTGATTTTATTCAGTCATAATTCACACTTTTTTATTAGGTTGAATCAATAAACCGTTAAATTAATATAATATAGATACTTATTAATTTATTTTTTTGATGTACGCATATAAGGCATTGTTGTGCATTCTCGCATGCAGTATAATTGAGCAGTGTTCGATCCGTACGTCGACTTATGGATAATTATTTTACATGATTAGATGTAAAACCGTTCTAATGATCTGTTTCTTTTTGCACCGTTATATAGTTAACGAGCGTTACGATCAGAACTTACGTATATACGTTAAGAGCGTATGCTGGCTTTGTTTATAAACCAACACGCGATACTAATATACGTAATTATTTCTCGTTATATTTCAATAGAACAGCTCTGAGTGCACTCTCGCAATAATTATTAAATGCCAATGAACTACTTGCTACTGTTAATCCAAACTGTAATCAGAAAAATTATTAGCTGTTTGATCTTAGCTAAAGCAAAGACTTCTTGTTAAATCCTACGAATTTTTTGATCGGAATATTTAAGGTAAACAACTAAGCCCAATAAAGAGTCGTGACGCAACGATTATATTATACAGTTAGAACGACATTTACTATGAATAATTTTAAAGTGACCATATTTTTTTAATTTAATCTGTATTTATATCACGCCACTTATTCCATAACATTAAAACACTACAAAATGCCTATTAAGGACTCATACCATACGCACTCTAATCTATATTATTTTGTTTGACATATTTGTGTGTTGGGTTGAATAAATAAAATATGTTGGGACATTAGTACACAGCACCATCTAGTTCCATGGTAAGCTACGAGGCTTATGTTATGGATACCAGATCGTTGATACACTACACACACATACATATATAACTTAAATACATATATATTATAAATAGAAACACCCATGATTGGAGTACAAACATTCGTGCTCATCACAAATGAATACCCCCAGCAGGACTCTAATCCGCGACCGCTGGCACAGCAAGTATGGTCACTACAAACTGAGCCAAACGTGTCGTCAAATATATTAGTAATATACATATTATTTATAAAGGCTTTGTTAATCTGTTGTGAGATAGGATCAAAATGGAATGTCTTCGCTAGGCCACTATACTTGGTTGTATCAACTCGACTCGATGCCACCAAACATGGTTACGTCGACTGGCACTAAATCATGTCAATATTTACATGTCTGTCAGACAACGATGTGAGACAGCCGAAATTATTGTACGACGTATATAGCAGTTGCCAATTTAAAGAGTAAATTAACAATTTGTTGTTATTTCTTTCGATCATAATATATAGTAATTGATTGATTTTATGTTGAAAGCTTTTTGTAATTACTTTTTTCTTCGTAAGTTTTTTTTATATGTTATAACTAGCATTGCCCGCGGCTCCGCCCGCGTTCAGATGACCAAAAACCAAATTCTTAGGTTTTGCATATTAGTATACTCTTACAATTTAGTTTTTGTATTTTTTCTCATAAATGAGACATTTTAAGCGCGGTAAAAAGTATCCTATAATGTTGACCCGGATAACCAACTATCATCATACCAAATTTCATCAAAATTGGTTTTCTCGTGACGCGGTAACAGACAGATAGTCAGACAGACAGACAAAAATTCTAAAAACTATAGATTCGGTCTCTGTATCGATAATAATGTTTATTTCAATAAGATTTTCCAAAAAATATTTAATGTACAGACTCGACTTATTTACAATTTTATTATATGTAAGTATCTATAGAAAAAGTGACGTAATTTTATCGTGATGTGGTGGTGTTATAATAGAAGCTGTTATATCCCACAAATCGCTCCAATAAATTCATATAAATGGTAAAAGATCACTCTAAATTCGATTGAATTTTTGTAATTTTAATTGTATCTAATAATATAATCAAGAAATAGTTATTTGGTCTGTTACAATAATCTAAAAGAGTTATTTTTACAAAAAAACTTTGTGTTATATATAACAACATTTCTTGTGTTAATTCTAATAGAGAAACCACTGGAAAGCTCTTAATATCGCATTTATTTGGGAGTTACATATGTATGAGAGTGATATGTATAATGAAGTCATAATTATTATTCTGATGTACTGTTCTAACACTTTAGAAACGTATTTAGAATAGAAAATCAACGAAATGAATAACAAGATAAGGAGTTAGCAAAAGGAATGCTCTGCTAAAATAATTTACAGCAAATGCCTTGTTCGAATGCATTCAAATTCCAACACATCTTGCGCTCTTTTTAGGTATTAACACTGCATCTACTAACGTGCGTCACCGCATTTTAACCCTGTAATAGTATGTATTATGTAAACTAAAGGTTAATTAGTCATTTTTAATTTGCATTTAATTGAAGTACTCTAGATTGTTTATAATGTACTACTTTTGAACGCGATTATACCGATTTGAAACGTCGATAAACTTCTTACTATGATTCTTAGGGATCTAAAATGTTTTAACCAAAAATGAAGAATATTAACCAAAAATGAAGGATAGAGCTCGTTATTTATGTTAGCCCATCCATATATTATGTTTTTCTAAGTATAATATACTTGCGTCTCATCCACGCTTCGCTCGGGTTCGTCCGTAGGTACGTTTTTACAGTTAGTATGAAATAGATTTATTATACGATTGATATATGTATATATTTAAGTCGCATTAGTAGTTCCTGAGATAAGCGCGTTCAAACAAACCAACAAACTCTGCCATTTTATAATATTAGCACGGTAATGTTACATACAGTATTCCATCTTCATACAAAAGGTCGGAAATCGAGTTATACCTACGCGCGTCGCGTTCGGTATACACTCGGTAGACAACCGTGCGGGGCTGCCACATCGTATAATTTGATACGAAAATTTTATAAGATGGTTATGTTATGTAACTTTTATAATTGGATGCAAAAATCAATATTTTATTCCTCCCGTAAATTCGCTATTATGTCAAACAAAAAAAGTATCGAAACATCGTATGTTTTAAAAATAAATACTAATTAATTAAATTAAAAATAAAAATTAAAGTGTTTTTAATTAAACTTTTTATCCGAATGCGGATTCTTTATACTATTAAATTTAACAACAAAGCTTTTCATATGTCTCAGTCGAGGTGCAAATATTTTAAAATCTCAAATTTATAAGGGTCACATACCACCCTTATAAATTTGAGATTTTTTAATTAAATCTACTAATAATAGTTTTTAAATAAAAAATATAATATTTGAAATCACAAAATTAGAAAGAAACTCAAGTAGGTAGATGAAGTTAAAGTACTGGCCGGCGGGCACTCGGGCGGCCCTGTCGCGTGGGTACGTGACGTTCGGCTGTAGGTAATTGTTTCAAGGACAGGTCCGAGTTGGAATACTGTATGCATTACATTACCGTGATATTAGTGTGTTATGTGTTTTGTTTTTTGTTCATGTTAAAAATGTGTGACGTTTATTGAATGTCAGATGACAATTTCGTTAGAGTGATTTTATTGCTTGCAACGCGACGTCAAAGTTACAAAAAAAATGACCCCTCGAGCTAGCGAAATCTAGAGGCTATCACAGCTTTTTAACCTGTCGGGTTTCACAAAAAACGTATTGCACAAGTTGCTGTAAGCCCTTAAAGGTATGCAAAATAGGGATGGGGAAATAAAGAGAAATCTGCGGACATTATGCATGTATATTCATAAATGTATGTGTATTCATTCGAAATAAAATTCATGATTATTGAAACGGACCGTTCCAAATATGCTGTTTCATTTTTCGAATTCGTATCTAATACATTGGAATGAATAATTTTTAAGGCAATTTTCTTTTGCTAATTAGTATTATATTTGTTCTACTGTTCTTGTACCTATTAAATGCTGTTGTATATATGTAAGATATGAGTGAAGGTTACGTGACTGTGATTATTTCAATTATAAGCAACTATCTCAGTAAATACGTCGTATAATTAAAACAGACCATGTATAACTAAATTGATTACATTTTTATTATAATGAATGAATAAATTATTGTTGACAATAACATTTAATTGTAAATATATATAAATAGGAAATATGTTAATAGCTAATATGTATTAGGAATGGTCTACATTTTCCGTATATAGTATTTAAATTTAAGTGTTTCAATGATGTTAATTAAATCTATATATATATATATATATATATATATATATATATATATATATATATATATATATATATATATATATATACATATACAGATTTTAGAATATTTTTTTGTCTTTCTGTCTGGGAACGCATCACGAGTTAACCATTGAACCGATTTTGATGAAATTTGGTATGATGATAGCTGATTATCCGGGTCAACATATTTTTTACTGCGGGAAAATATCTCATCTCTGAGAAATCTACAATAAACGTTCAAACATAACTAGGGACGAACCCGAGCGGAGCGAGGGTGAGTCGCTAGTTTTATATATAAAATGTGACTGTTTTATAAACTTTCTATTGTTTTTTAAGTAAACATTTGAGTGTTTTATAGTTTGTCAATACTATGAATAAATAATGAATCATTTAATCGGCTTATTATAAATCGATTTCAAATTAATTATATAGGCGCCTTCACAGTCATAACAGTTCATAGAAAGTCCTTATATAAACATTTTGCGAGTTTGTAAAACAAAATCGATAGGCCACTATTAAAAGCATTACTAAACGCATATTTAATATTTAGAAACATCGTGACATAACAATCGAGTGATTTACGTATCAAAATACATTGGTCACAATTTTATATAAGCGGAATTGTTAAATTCCAGTCCGAATAGTAGGTACTTTCATAAATCTTCAGTTTGACCTGATGTTGACTCCACTTTAATCAATAGGATGTAATTGAGCTAAGATACCGGGCAATTGAGATGCGGTCATTGTAGAATAGCGCTTTTACGACGAAGTGCCAACTTGCATTTGTATGAGTTACCTACGTACGGTACTTTTAAAGTTTTAATTATTTTATAAACAGTGTTCACGTCTTCGACTTGCAAAATTAGGTTTTTCGTATTTTTTTTTATTAATTCAAGGCACAAAAGCATTTTTTTTAATAGAAATAAATCTGGATTTTTTCGTGCATTTATTTTGATTTTTGGTTTCAGACGTTTCGAATGCTTTACAGCAATCATGTTCACGGGATAAATTATTAATTTAGATGTCTTAAGGGCAAAAATAAATCAGTGAAAAAATCCAAAAAATAGTTTTATTCGAAATGTCAAATATTCGCGTAAATCTAAGCAAGGATTGAAAATAAATCCGGTTAGACGACTATTAAAAGTCCTTTAGACGACTTATTTTGTTATTTTTATTTTGATATTATTAAAAATATCATGAATAGCTGTAACCAGTTGAAAATGTACATTAAAACGGACACACGGACAATTGTTTACAAACAGTACATTTTAATCAACGTTCCAATGGACAACGGGATGTCAACGCATTGCTCCATAGAAAGCCGTACGCCTGGTCAGTGGTTACATCGCTTGCTCGAGTGCGACGGCACAGAAAATATTTTATTTTCGACCGACTCTATTGTTGTAAAAACAAGATGGATTTTCGATATTATAAGCTCCATACAAATTTTGAATCATAAAAATTATAATATCTTAAGTAACGAGAATCATAGATTGATAGGTTATTGGGACACATTTTTAATTACTCATTAAAGGGGTACCGAGTATGTTTCCTTAATCCCTCAACGACCGCGGACACGCCGGCGTTACAGTTAACAATAGATTTCTTAAAAAAAAAAAATCTTAGAAATTTACCTGGAGGTGGTTTTTTTTTTAATATTTTGGGATATTTATACACAGCACCATCTAGTTCCATGGTAAGCTACGAGGCTTGTGTTATGGATACCAGATAGTTGATATACTACATATATAATATATATATATATATATATAAACTTTAAATACATACATATATTTTAAATATAAACACCCATGACTGGAGTACAAACATTCGTGTTCATCACTCAATGAATGCCCCATAAATTAAAAATAAATCTACTACTCGTATAATGGTGCTACAATTATTTGATTTTGATGTAATGCATCATTTTTATCGGAAAGTTTTCATTGTATATTATACTTAAAATCGTGCATTATTTATTTACACATTGCCAGTTATTACTAATTTATATGTAACTAGCGACTCACCTAGCTTGCTTCCCAACACCAACTTTCATCCCCATTTTCACCCCCTTTAGGGCTGATTTCCGGGATAAAAAGTATCCTATGTCCATCCCAGGGCCTCAAACTATCTTTTTACCAAATTTCATCTAAATCGGTTCAGTAGATCCAGAGATTACCCCCTACAACCTCACATACTCACAAACTTTACCTCTTTATAATATTAGTATAGATGACTTACATTATATGTAATTGTAAATATCAATGACAATTTCACTGTTATTTTTGCGATTATAATATAATGATTTCAATAAAAATATTTTGTTTGCGAAAATATTGTATTCAGAGTACGTGTGTCAATATTTGGTACATTCTTTACATGGGGTTTTTCGGCGTGTGACTCATTTGTATGAAGTCATGTATGCTTTGTTATGGGCTGTGTTAGCGTAACTTTTTCATATCTATGTATATATGTCTGAATTAGTTACGTTATAAATAAATCAACGTATTGGTCTTAAAAGTTTACTTATATTTAAACTAGCGTCTCACCCTGGCTTAGTTTGGATTCGCCTCTGGAAAAACAAAAACAAACTTATCCCACGGGAACCGTACATTTTTCCGGGATAAAAAGTAGCCTATGTATTATTCTGATGTACGAGCTATATTATTATAAAGTTTCATTAAAATCCATGTAGTGCTTTTTGCGTGAAAGAGTAACAAACATCCGTACATCTATACACCCAGACACCCATACATGCTCACAAATGTTTCACATTTATAATATTAATATGGATTCTTCTGCTTGTTACTACTATATAATATATTCATATGTAAAGATAAAAATAATTTAACGAGTAGGAAGGTGACACAAAAGGACCTTACACTGAGCAAATAGAATTTCATTAAAGAGATAAATATAGTAATTCCGCTTACGTAAACAGTATATATATGCAAAGTAAATAAGCCGACGTGAAATCATTAGCGGCTCTTTAGATGAAATGTATTATCTATATAAACATTATACATAATGAAATTGTATGTTGGCTACGTGGTTATGATGCGTAGGTACATTCGTTTTACGGCTCGAATCATATGATTAGTTGTATTGACTCAGTTTTTAGTGATACTACTTCCTGTGCCAGTGGTGGCGGGTTTGAGTCCCGCTGGGGGCGTTCATTTGTGCGATGAGCACGAATGTGTGTACTCTAGTCATTGGGTGTTTATATTTATAATATGTATGTATTTAAATTTATATATGTGTATTGTATCAACTATCTGGTATCCATAACACGAGTTTCGTAGCTTACCATGGAACTAGATAGTGCTGTGTCCCGATATATTTTGTTAAAAATAATATGAAGTCTAACTTTGTTAAACATTAATTTGAGTTGTGTTTTGCCTGTGTTTGTTTCAATTTTGTGAGTCAATTATCTCATCATGATTTGTTGCAATTTATATTTCGTTTTACGTTAAAATAAATTTCATAATGTTTGTAGCTTGGACTATTTAGTTCTATGTTTTGATTTTTCTCGAAATGTATTATTGTTCTTCGTTTTTTTACTATAAAATTTACGTTTACAATAGTATTAAAAGGTATAATTTAAGATTTTTCAAGGAAGCATAAGTGAAAGACTTTTCTGAAATTCATCCTTATAGAAGTTTGTATGGGTAATAATATTTTTGATGTGTTACAATAAAAAAAAAAACCAATTGTAAATATATTTTTTTGTACTAATTATTGTCGTATCTTAATTAATTTGCTTTAATATACAATCAAATTTGATCGAAGTTTCAAAAGTTAAACCATATGATTTCACATACACAAGATGGGTCCAAATTATCTATTTACAAGTTCCATGAATGGATGAATGGGTCCCAAGCTGTATACTAGAACGTTGTATCATAATATATGAACTTAAGTGCCAATTTGTAGTTTGCCTTTAGAAAATTTAACTAAGAATGCCTGTAGCGGGATTTCAGTGAGATAGCGCATGTGATAGATGGGTAAATGATTTCCTCGTTCCTACCATGGGATATTTTTTATGTTAACATAAGAATTTCCTTTCAAAAATGTAGTGTATATATCGATTTACTTGGAGTTTAGTTTCTAACTACGAGTATATAAATAATCTCATCGTATTAAACTGTGTTAATTGAAATGATTCTGTTTTATGTGAATTTTAGTTGACGCATATATTTATTTTGTATGTTATTTATGTAAATATATAATTATACTAGCGACTCACCCTCGCTACGCTTGGGCTTGTCAATCGGTGGTTCTATGATATAACTTTTATATTTATAACCCCATTAAAAAAAAAACAAATACTAAATATTAAGTGAAGCTTACTGTAATACACTAGTGAAAACCGCACCCAAATGGATTAGGCCGTTCTGAGATCAGCGCGCACAAACGCACATATAAACAAACAAACAAAAAAACATTCTAAAACTCGTGGTTTTGGATTCTAATGCCCGATTGCAGCAACAACCCATAAGCTACCACCTACGTATGGGATCCCTAGCTTAAAAGTCTCCTAAACTAGCCCCCAAATTAAATTTCGTTTTACGATCGTCTTTAAGCCCATATTTAGAGCACCTAAATTTAGGGGGCGTTTTAATATTTAGGTGACCCCTAACTGTCGGTGAAACAGAAACTGTCCCTTAACAGCCCCCTAACCATGCTTAGGGGATCCCTTAAACTTAGGTGACGTTGGTGAAATCGGGCATAAATGTGTTAATAAAACCCCTAAATCCCCAATAATTGCTTTTCTCAAATATCTTTCATATACAGACAGTGAATAGTAACATTTTATTATATGCATATATAATAATATATACTCGATGTCATACAATCTCTGAAGTAACATATAAATTGGTACTTTATGCAGTAGCAATTACTAAGCATTCAGAAATTACATGATTTTGTTTTTCTTCTAATATTCATTACTGATTCATTTTTCTCGCGTAGGATGATTAAAGTTCGTCGTGAGTTTATGTCATAAACATGTTTATATTATGATCTATATATGGATCAGCCTTGGAATCCATTACTTATATGGCGGCTAATTGTTTGAATTTTCCAGCATTATCTCGAGGCGTGTGGGCGCAAGCGCAGGGTTTTGTGATTTATTGCCGTCGTCTCCAGTTCTTATTTGTTATGTTATTTTAACATACAAGTATGTTTATTATAAAATTTTATATAAGACTATCATTTAATAGGCGGTCGTTTAATTTAAATTATTATATATCCCTGCTCCGCTCGGGTTTGTGCCTAGTTACGTTTTAACGTTTAGCTCAGAGATGTGATATTTTCCCGTAGTAAAAAGTATCCTATATGTTGACCCGGATAATCAGATATCATCATACCAAATTTCATCAAAATCTGTTCAGTGGTTTTTTCGTGATGCGGTCACAGACAGACAGACAGACAAAAAATTATACAAACTATAGATTCGGCCTCTGTATCGATAATAATGTCTATTTCAATTAGATAGTCCAAAAAAAATATTTAATGTACATATTTGGCTTAGTTTGAATTTTATTATATGTATAAATTAATTTAACTGCTTTTTAAGTGTTTTCAATTTTACGTTAAAAAAAATGGGTTTATTATAGGTTACGTGGTCTTATTGTACACAGGATCTGTTATGTAATAGCTCTATTTATTGTGACACCGTCAATTTTCGAGCGAAAGTTAGGCAAGTAGTATACGTGACGAATTACACGATCTTTCGGAAACCAATAATTTGTTACAATTCGTGCAGATACAACCAATTGCGTGCACGCAACTATTTTTTCAATCAGTAGTTACGAAAACTCATACATTTAAAATTATATGTATATTGTATGCATTATTAATTCTGTTTGCGCAATAATAATTAATTAATGAAGTAAAAACTAAAAAGCAAATTGTTAGCAATCGCTTGTTATTTAAATTTATTCATATTAATAACTTAAACGTGAATTTATTGAAACTTTAAAAAGAAAACGCGAATTTACATTATCAACACTTCAATTTGCTAATTGCTATGCACAACTATTATAGTAGAGTTAGATTACCATAATGCTAACACGAAATCGATAACTAGAAAGTAATAGTCTACATTCTTCATTTATAAATATCTAATTTAATTAAGTAGTGTATTCGACAATGTTTATGGGTAATAAATATTCAAGTTTAACGACACTGACAAAGAGATATCCAAGCGCGTCGCGTTTTGACCGTACGGGCTACCCCTTTCACTTGTTCGCGTCGAACGGATTGAGTGGAACGTGCGCGTACGCCTTTCTCCATGTCCCCATCTCTGTCTAACCCGACCGGTGGTGGGCCGGCGCAGGCATCGAGCGCTCTCGCCATCAGTAGCTCTGAACCATCGGCAACATCCGCACTCGCGCGGATCTTCCGATATGAAGTCCAAACCGGCACATTACGTTGACGCGCCGTTCCGACCATGGCCCCCGCTCTCCCGCCCGCAGCCCAACTTTTACTTTCGACCGCCGGACCCAATGGATGCGAGAAATTTCAAAACCTCCTCCTCGAAAGGCTCCATCTACTCAGATTTTTCCGGATTGAGTGCGTACAGTAACAAATCGAGGGATTACTATTTTTTATCGCCCAGCTATAGATCGGCCGGAGCGCCTACGCCGAGTAATCACGCTGATCTCTACCTTAATAGGGAGAGACCGAGGCAGATACGCAACCCTAACGCTTCCACAGCATGCCCTTGCAGTCGTTCTCGATCGCTCGAGGATGTGCGTACCGAAGTGGTCACCGAGTGGGAGGACGACGACGAAAACGGAAATCGTATAGTAGCGCCCGCGACCAAATTCAACAGAACCGCTTACAAACCGAACACGACGTTCGAAAAACAGAATTTCCACACGCGGCATTCCATGGAAAATCTAATCGACAGATCTCCGCAAGTGCCTCCACCCAAACGCATCAGTGCCTTTCAGGTAATTGAACAACTTTCTACACAGACGGCGGACTCATTGTGAGGTGATTTATTTAAACAATTACATTTCTTTCTATAGCCTAAGAAGATATCGTGGTTCCGTGTTAATTTGTTCGTATTACTGTGCATCTGTGCTACTTTACAATGTATTTATGCGTACTTTCTAAGCATCCGTATTTACATGGGTATCTGATTGCTGAGGCGAAGTATATTTTTGACTGGGCTCGTGCGAATGTGCCGTGTAATAGAATAGTGTATGTTAACATGTATCAGTTGAGTGAGTAGGAAGCGATATGCTGTCATGCTCCGTTCAGCTCCGGTGAAGCGCGACCTCCCTGCGCGTACGCTCTAACGGATTTTCAATACATATCTCGCATTTGTTCACCAAACTTCAACGCACGTCCGAAACTTCACTCACCCAACTCGCTTATAATTTTTTTTTTCCATACTGTTACCTAACGTATTGCAATGCGAGTGTGAATTCTATTGTGTATTCAATCCAGTTATACTAGTTTTATTGTACGTGTAATCGTGATGTAACCCCAAATTATTGTACATATTCGTGTATCGTGTACATGAATTTATAATAAGCAATAACTTTTACTTTGCTGAATACTAGCTACATTGCATTCAAATGAGTTGTATATATTATTATAGCATTGCGATTATGAGTAATATGAAATAACTAGCATTGCCCGCGGCTCCGCCCGCGTTCAATGACCAAAAATCTAATTATTAGGTTATACATATTAGTATACTCTTACAATGCAGTTTTTGGGTTTTTGTATTTTTTCTCAGAAATGAGATATTTTCCCGCGGTAAAAAGTAGCCTATACGTTGACCCGGATAACCAGCTATCATCATACCAAATTTCATCAAAATCTGTCCAGTGGTTTTCTCGTGATGCGGTAACAGACAGACAGACAGACAGATAGACAGACAAAAAATCTAAAAACTATAGATTCGGACTCTAATGTCTATTTCAATAGATTTCCCAAAAAATATTTAATGTACAGATTTGACTTAGTTACAATTTTATTATATGTATAGATTAGGAGTAAGTATCAAATCACTTGTGAGGTTATTATTAATTAAAATGATAATTGAAATGTGGGTTATCAAACATTCCATTGCCATGATAACAAAACAATTTACGACTTGATTACATTTTTGTAAGAATTCCCCACACGATGGCGTTATCTTCAACAGTATTACATGTTTACTTAACGAATATATTTAAATTTGCAGAATAAATTAGTATAATATGATATTATATCATTAAAAAAGAAAATTTTCTTAATCAATAGTAGAAAGAAAGCTTTTTTGCGTAACATATTCGAAATCTGTGTCAGGTGTGAGGCTTTCTATACCAAAACCCAACTACTGCATAATATTGTGTGACGAAGCGGTTTCTTCGCCATTATACATTTTTAACCTGCATCTTATCTGATGTTTAAGAAAATTAAATTTTCTTTTTTATTTAAAAATTTCTACGTATACATTTAGTTTTACAGCTGTTATTATATTTTGAAATATTATATATCACTGTTATTGCGTTCAAATATTAGTTTCGATAAATCATTGTATAAAACACGTTTTATGAAATTCATATTGTTTAAAATATATTTATTTATAACCGCAGAAACACGCTGCCGTGTTGTAGTTGAATAAGTACATAAAGTTATTTTCTCTTTTCCAAATACATATAATATGTTCGATTATATGTAGCACATATGTATTTACTTATGTTCTTATTTAAAATACTTTATAGTAGAGGAGCCCAAGAGGGGATTTTTGTAGTTACTCAAGCGCGGCAGATTAACATAAGGGGCGATACCTTGCACTCTGTTGATTACCTCCACCATATATAAGTCCTCTGTATAAGGGCGCGCGTCTAAGGCAGCCGATCAAAATCAATATATTTAAAAAACATTTTGATAAGGTAGAAATACTTGAACCGTCAGATTAAGGTATGGTGGGCTAAATACATCCTTAAAAGTGTGCAAATCAATAATCTGCCGATTCCCACGTGCCGAAGACTCAAGAATCGTATATAAACTTTTAATAGTCGATTTTTGCCTTATCAGCTTGTGTTAATCGGCAGATTATTGAATTGCACATTTTTCATGTAATTAGC
Source organism: Brenthis hecate (assembly GCA_951806755.1). Lineage (NCBI taxonomy): Eukaryota > Metazoa > Arthropoda > Insecta > Lepidoptera > Nymphalidae > Brenthis > Brenthis hecate. Next base: position 23,466,020 of record OX638251.1, read on the forward strand.
CCGCCACACCTTAATCTGACGGTTTCAAGTCTTTCTACTTTATCAAAATGTTCTAAAATATTTTGATCGACTGCCCTAGACGCGCGCCCTTATATAGAGGACTTATGTATGGTGGAGGTACTCAACAGAGTGCAAGGTATCCCCCTTATGTTAATCTGCCACGCTTGAGTAACTCCAAAAATCCCCTCTTGGGCTCTCCTACTTTTAATAATATTTTTTTTATTGCTGTCACTACAGATAATATTCTAAGTATCAATAAATATTTTCATTTTTAAGAACTATTTAAGCCGTCGTGGTTTTATATTTTACGTTTATTACGTTTCGTGAGATTTTAGTACACAAAAATTCTTTCATGATACGCTGTGTTTAGGAAAATGAAAGAAATAAATGTCGTTGATTTGATGCAAGTTTAGTTTTCTGTAACTTTCTATGGGATAGGTCATTATACTAATTAGTACTCCGTTCTTATCTCTTCACTTTGCCATTTCACATTGCCAACCATCAACAGGATAAGTGAGATTCTTTTGTGCTCTTTGTACACGATGATTACAAAGCGCTGTTGTCACTATACAAGTGAACAATGTATGTATATACTTTCTAATTCGAGTCCTCGGAGCGTATCGGATGCATCGCGACTAAAAGGAAATTAGTCAATTATTTGTTGTTAATTCTATTCAATTCTGTTGAAAGTAGCATGTTTTGATTGTAGATTAAATTTTTTCATATAAGTAACAAGCGGCTCATCCTCGCCTCGCTCGGGTTCGTCGCTATTGTGAAAAATAAAAACAAATCTATCCCACGGGAATCGTACATTTTTCCGGGACAAAAGTAGCCTATGTGCTATTCCAGATCTATCTCTGTGCCAAATATCATCCAGATCCGTTCAGCCGTTCCGGCGTGTTTGAGTAACAATTGCATCCAGCCATCCAAACTTTTGTATATTATCAAAAACTTATATCAATCAGACTTATATATTAGCAAAATTTTTGTAATGGCAGTGGGCTTTTTTTTGTCACCTAAATGGTAATATCTGCTGTAAGTTGCAAGTTTGTTCCTTGTGTTAGTACGTACACGTAAGTGCGCGTGTGTATAAAAATTGATATATTTTTTCTTAAAAAAAAACTTTTAAAATTAAACTGTCTTTAATGTCTCTGGAGTTAATGGGATATCTTATTTTATGTAGGGCATGTTGTTAAAGAAGCTTTGAATAATGAATTAAGTACGTAATATTATGTACAATTAGGTCTTAACATATTTAAATAGTTATTTATAGAAAAAAAAAAAAGATTATATAACTACCTAGCTACAATACATACAGTAGAAAAATTTTACTCCATTTTCTACCTAATACAATATGTTCTGAAATGTAATTGTACTTTGTACAAATCGATATTAATTACTTCCCGTGATAAATCGTACGATAATCCATTGAGTCGATTATTGACATATAAAATCACTATTTCATGATTGAAAATACAAAAAAAAACGTGTTACAGTCGGAAGTAAAAAATTTAAGATCGGAACCACTACGTATTGAAGCAATTTAAATAATAGGCGGCAGCCATCAAACGTTCTTATCAATCGGATATGCGAGTTTTTGTTTTATCAAGATAGTTGTTATTTAGTTTTAGTAGATGTTTGTTTTGGATGGTTTAAATAAAAATTAGGTAATGTTAGTAAACTAGTGAACGACCCATGGTTTTAAATTGGCCGTAATTATTTAAGTTTTCACGTTGTTTCTTTGATGACACATTTGGCTCAGTTTTTAGTGACCCTACTTGCTATGTCAGCGGTCGCGGGTTCGAGTCCCGCTGGGGGCATTAATTTGTGTGATGACCACGAATGTGTGTACTCTAGTCATGGGTGTTTATATTTATAACTAGCGACTTACCCTATAGTGAGAAACTTAGTATTTAGGATATATATATATATATATATATATATATATATATATATATATATATATATATATATATATTTGATTGTAATACGTGATAAAACTAAGTCCAGGAATACATCCTATAGATTTGCATTTTAATTTTATTGCACTTGTTGTAAAACTGATAATTACTAACTAACGTTGAGTACGTACAACTACTACTACTGTGCCATAGATTACTGATGTGATTTTATGTACGCTAATGTACAGTATACGATCAAAAATTACAGTCTTTACTGCTTTTAATAGATATTTTTAACTAAAAAAGTAAATTTACATGCCTTAAATTCTACTTTTTTTGGAAAATCTTAGCGAAAAAGTCCTTATTATCGATACAGAGGCCAAATCAATAATTTTTAGAATTTTTGTTGGCCTGTCTGTCTGACTGGGAACGCATCACGAGAATAGCACTGGACAGTTATTGATAAAATTTGGTATGATGATAGCTGGTTATCCGGGTGAGCATATAGGATACTTTTTACTGCGAGGAAATATCACATCTCTGAGAAATCTATACTTACCGTGAACACGTACCTAGGGATGAACCCGAGCGGAGCGAGGGTGAGTCGCTAGTATCTTTATAATTTGTATAATTTTTTCTGACAGATAAACAAAAATTCAAAACAATTTAATGAAATTTTTAATTTGGCTCTCTCTATGTATAAATTAAGATATTAAGATATTTATTCACTATTGAATTCATATTATTCTTTTTAATTACCATAACGCCACGGGTGTTACCGATACATTACTCGTTGAAGTAATAAATTTTGCTATAATTATGTTTTTCCCCAAATAACTTAAATTATTAGCCAATATGGCCATATATGGTATAAAATTGCTTTTTATGAGAAATAGTTATTTTATCTCAGTGTATTAAAGCTTGGCCTTAATAAAAACGTTTTTAACATGTATTCAACTGCAAATATAGTACGATGACACCAGAGTTTGGGCATTCGATTATGACTCGCTAAAGTATAAAAATAAGCGTGGGTGTGTTTAAATTTGTATTTGTCCTTTGATTAAAGTCACATGCAACATGTAAAATACAGAAAAGGATATATTAAATGAATTGAAAATATGTAATTAAGTCTAATTTAATACGGAATTATTTGCCCATCCTGGCTTCAACACAGTAACAGTCATACACGTTCATCTATACGTATAATAAAATTCTAAGTGAGTCGAATCTGTACATTAAATATTTTTTGGAAAATCTTATTGAAATAGACATTATTATCGATACAGAGGCCGAATCTAAAGTTTTGAGAATTTTTGTTTGTCTGTCTGTCTTTCTGTCTGTCTGTTACTGCAATACGTAAAAACCACTAGAGGGATTTAAGCGAAATTCGATACGATAATAGCTGGTTTTCCGGGTCAACGTATAGGATAAAAAATGTAGGAAAATATCTCATCTCCGAGAAATCTATACTAAACGTTAAAACGTAACTAGAGACGAACCCGAGCGGAGCGAGGGTAAGTCGCTAGTATATTATACATATATTACCTTAGTCGTTTTTTGCTTTCATGTACGTAACAATTTACCTAAGTTTAATTGCTTTCGGATAAACCGACAAACCATACAATCATTCTTATATTATACTAGCGATTTACACTCGCTTCGGTCGGGTGCGTCACTAAGCTCGAGTGGTTTAGGAACGTATTAAAGACAAACGTCCAAAGAAAAAATCTTTTTTACGCCGGAAACTTTCGCAGCTGTATACACAATAACATACCAGAGTTTCATCACAATCGGTTCAATGGTTTGGCAATGCATAGAGGATAAACATATAAACGAACATTCATTTTTATTATATATATCAAGGTAGATATATACCGTTTCAAAAAAATATTTTTACAATATTTATTTTTTAACGTCACTTAAAAGTAAAAGTTATTTAATACTGCCAGTGCCAACACGAAACATTCCCATTAAGTTACTAACCTAGGGCAACATAACTTGTGCAGGTGTATTGGTATTCACCGCAGTACCGAGGTCCCTGCCACTTTCAATATTGCTTTACATTAACCTGACGTTTAAAGACGACTTATTAGAAATGCCATGTGACGAGAAATTATAGAACAAAAACTAGTAATAATATAATTATTTTCTATATTATTTTCGACTGAGTTTCTTTCGCCTGTTCTTCTCAGGTCTGATGCTTCTTCTTTTCGAACTGGTAGTAGACTCATGACGCTCAGTAAAAAATTGTAATAATTTAATGCTGAATAAAATATTTTAATTTGATTTGATTTGACTGACATCGAAGAGAGAATCTGTCCAGCAATTTTTTGCGTGAAGGAGTAAAACAAAAGCATACAAACATTCACGTTTATAATAATACTAGCAGAAACCGCGGCTTCGCTTGCGCTAAAACTAGAAAAAAAACTGTTTGGCTTTATGCTATTAGTGATAATGTATGGAAGTTTGCCCGATTTGTTGATATATATGACTACTGCTCCGCTCCCTTGTATAGTAGCATGATGATATATAGCCTATAGTCTTCCTCAATAAACGGGCTATATATAGTTCCTGGGGTTAGTGCGTTCAATCAAACCCAGGTAAAGTTTGTGAGTTTGTGACGTTGTAGGGAGTAATCTCTGGATCTAATAAACCGATTTAGATGAAATTTGGTTAGAAGATAGTTTGAGATCCTGGGAAGGGCCTAGGATACTTTTTATCCCGCATTCACTAAACATCCCTTAAGAGAGTGAAAATGGGGATTAAAGTTTGTATGGAGAATCAAGCTAGGGACGAACCCGAGCGAAGCGACAGTAAGTCGCTATATAATAGTATAGATTAGATGCTTATCTTACGTGTGGAACTCGACTAATAAGTACATATATATATATATATATATATATATATATATATATATATATATATATATATATATATATATATATATATATATACTTTAAGTGTTTGGAATTCACCATCGTAATAAAGTATTTATCACTTTTTATATTGCCTAAATGTCAATTCACGTGCCGTGTCGAGTTCTACTTGCGCCGTTTAAGGAGTGGACTTTCAATACTTTGTGCTAGCTTAGACCGCTTGGTATCTAGGTACAGTATATTATTAGTATAAGAAGCTAGTGTGCTGTTTGCATATTTCGACTAAAGAATGTATTTATTTCCGATTAGCTATATATCGTCCGTTTCTAAATTATTTTAGAATAGAATTTTGTTTAACGTTTTTAAATATAAAAGCTCAAAGAAAAAAAGAAATAAAAAAATCAAATTTATTTAGTAGTTCCTAAGATTAGCGCGTTCGAACAAACAAACTAACTCGGTCTCTTTATAATATTAAATACAGTTAAGTATCTTGCTTACATTAATTATATGTTTCATTGCATCCATCTCATACATATACATACGAGTAAATATAGTAGTTAAAACTTTTTCAAAAGAAATAAATCTCTGTTCCCACGTTTTTACTTCTTCCATACAAAAGCATTCACATCGTAAATAGATAGATGCGATGTTTTTATATTTGAAATGTGTAATTTACATAAAGTTATTGATCAATAAAATGGGAAATATATCAATAGAATGTGCTTCATTAGAAAGAAAATTCAGCATCCTACTTGCTTAAGAGGTGATCATTTAGTATAGACTTAAGTATAATGTCCAATTCTGCTGCTCTTATTAGTATAATTTGTATTACTAGTTTTTACTAGCGGCTTTGCTCGCGTGATAATAATATTAAAAGTAGGTATACTTGTTACTAAAATCCTTTTAGGAAGTATGACGTAAAAAATTAACGGAATAGAGAAATTCAACTTAACACGTTGATATATAATATACTAGCGACTCTTCCTCGCTTCGCTCGGGTTCGTCCCTAGCTGGCTTCACAATACAAACTTTTATCCTCATTTTCACCCCCCTTAAGGGATGATTTCCGGGACAAAAAGTATCCTATATCCTTCCCAGGGTCTCAAACTATGTTCTTACCAAATTTCATCTAAATCGGTTCAGTAGACCCAGAGATTACCCCCTACAACGTCACAAACTCACAATAACAACAAACGAACCCGAACGAAGCGAGGGTGAATCGCTAGTTTTTATATAAATTTTGAAGACATTATTGTTTTGACATGTTGACACTTAGATTTTTTTTCCTTTTACAGAAAGATATACATACCTTAAATGTTTATCGGTTACTAGAAACTTTCCCGAGTTTCGCTTAGGTGCGTCCCCAGTCGTATCGTCTATACAAAGGTTTTTTTTATGCCAGGAACTTTGGCAGGTGTACGTAATAAATCACTAAAGTTTCATCACTTTCGAATGAATGGTTTACGCATATAGGAGACAAACAAACAAAGAAACATTAATTTTTATATTTATAGTTTAACTAGCACTGCCCGCGGCTCCGCCCGCGTTCTGATGACCAAATACCAAATTCTTAGGTTTTACATATTAGTATACTCTTATATTGCAGTTTTTGTATTATTTCTCAGAAATGAGATATTTTCCCGCGGTAAAAAGTATCTTATATGTTGACCAGGATAACCAGCTATCACCATACCAAATTTCTAAAAAATCCCTCCAGTGGTTTTTCTGTGATGCGGTAACAGACAGACAGACAGACAAAAATTCTAAAAACTATAGATTCGGCCTCTGTATCGATAATAATGTTTATTTCAATGCGATTTTCTAAAAAATATTTAATGTACAGATTCGGCTTAGTTACAATTTTATTATATGTATAGATGTATTTAAATTTCACTATATAATTATATATAATAGTAAATAGAGGATTCAGGTCGCTTGGTTTGCGGTTCATATGTTTAACGGTTCGCTTAGTATTCATGTTTTTATATAATTTATGTACATATATAGCTGTTACTCGTACAACCAGAAGTTAAACTATTTTTATTATTTATGTTATCATATATTTTTTTTAATTGTCAACGTACTTAATAGACCTAATTCATTATTGAAATTGCCTGCAAAACCTATTTATTGCTGGTGTCGCTTGTGTACTTTGTGTTTGAGTTATGATTTTAAAAAGGGATGTATGTATATTAGAAACAATGTAAAGAATTTAAAGTTCTTTAAGCTTTCCCTTTATGAATGTGTTTACGGAATCACAGAAACGGTAGGTACTGTTGCTGCTTATGAGCAGAATTGCCTTCCTCATAAACTCGGCTCTTGTATTATGTATACATATTATGTATGTTATGACATACATTCACATATATGTATGTAATTAATCATTAATCAAAAAATAAAATGGTAACCAAGCCGAATCAGTACATTAAATTTTTTTTTGAAAAATCTTATTGAACATTACTCGTATTATCGATACAGAGGTCGAATCTATAGATTTTAGAATTTTTGACTGTCTGTCTGTTACCGCGTCACGGAAAAACCACTGGAGGGATTTTGTTGAAATTTAGTATGATGATAGCCGGTTATCCGGTTCAACATATAGGATACTTTTTACTCCGGGTACATATCTCGTCTCTGAGAAATCTTTATAAAACGTTAAACACTAACTAGGAACGAACCCGAGCCGAGCGAAGGTGAGTTGCTAGTGTTTTCATATAGTTGAACTGTCTAAAAGATACAGTTTTCCTCTATCTCTAATATATGATTACATACCAAGTCAAAATTATTATTCACATAGAGCATTGCATTCGTGTAGATTGTATCACTGGAAATAAATATAGTGTGCGCCATAATGAGCGAAAAAGAGAAACATAGTCATGCGTTCAGATTATCTCGTGTACTTTTTATTAGACACTTTGTCCGATACTTTACACGCGTTATGTGTATTTGTCTCATTGCTATTCTTGTATAGATCGTGTCGTGATGTTAGATAACCTATATTCTTCCTCATGAAATCCATACATCAATACTAATATTATAATTAATGTGAAAGTGTGTTTGTTTGTTTGTCCTTCTTTCACGTCGAAACGGAGTGACGAATTGGCGTGATTTTTTGTGAGGATATAGTTGGAGGGCTGGAAAGTGTCATAGGCTGCTTTTTACAGCGGGAGATTATTTAATTCCCACGGGAAAACACGTTATAAAACAACCCAAAAATGTTTATGATCAGAATTAGTTGAAACTTGGTATCAATGTTCTTTAATAAAATTTATTAAATACGTATTTTAGCATTTTTTGGAATTCACCCTATAAGGCAGTAAAATAGGGGATGAAAGTTTGTATGAAACTACATTTTTAGAGATTTTTTGTAGTTTTAGCGCGAGCGAAGCCGCGGGTTCTGCTAGTAGCTTATAAATTGCAAAACTACATAACACTTTCTTATAGGTATTACAGCTTATACTTGACACTTTAAATAAAAATAGTTTTTATGAGGTAGAGACTCTCCTTTCTTTTATTGGCACCCGAAAATCAAAATAAATCCGCGAAAATATTCGAAAAAATAGTTTTATTTAGTAGTTCTACGAATAAACAAACAATCAAATCCTTCAGTAACATAATAATATAGACTTATTGAAGAACGCCACTTAAAGAAACGCTTTCTCAAACTCATTCTATTGAAATAACAACTAATATTCATAAATCTATTCAAAATTTATTATTGTAAAATCAACTAAAATAAAGATTTATAATTCATTTTATAGACAAATTTATTTATTACCGACCATTTGAACTCAAGTCGTTCTTTAAAAATTCCCTTTGGGCTGTTTTCGATCAACCTATTAAAGGTATTCATCAAATAAATTACTGAATATAAACGTTGTACTATAAAACAATATTTTATTTACACAGAGGTATTATTTAAATTATATGTTTTATAATTGATCCAAAAAATAACTTGCATATTGATAATTGAAAATTCACTTTGTGATTGAATTCATATATATATATATATATATATATATATATATATATATATATATATATATATCAAGGGAACATACGAGATATTAAGTCAAATTAATAGAGCTATACAAATCGCTGCTAATATGCCAATTTACCATGTAATAACGCTTCCAATTCAAGTAACAGCCGTTTATCTATCGCGCTTAGGATTTTCTAATAATACGGATTCTACAGTCTCTAATTTTACAATATAACTTTGTGAATAGATTTTAATATTTGTCTTTTATTTGAAATATGTATTTGTATACAAACATGCAGGTATAATAATGTGTTTTTAATATCCCACTACTGGGCACAGACCTCCATAAATGCGAGGTAGGATCAGTCAAAAGCCCACCACGCTAGCTAATATTCGACGTATAAACATAAATACTTATAATAAATATTATTACAGACACAAAATCGAAATGGCGGGCAGAGCGCACCCCTATCGACTCCAGCGGCCGTGCCAGAGGTGAACGGTTCACGACCAACGTTCAAACCAGTCACAGTTTTAGAAGATTTGCAAGCAGTCCGGTGCGCTGAGTTCCACCCTAACGGCAAGTTGTACGCCGTTGGTTCGAATACGAAGACTCTGAGGATATGCACATATCCCAAGATTGAAGATGTCAAGTAAGTAATTTTATACTAAAACTAGCATCTCACTCTCGCTCCGCTCGGGTGCGTCCCTAGGTGCGTTAGTATAAATTTCTCAGAGATGAGATATTTTCCCGCAGTAAAAAGTATCCTATATGTCGACCCGTATACCCAGCTTCATCATACCAAATTTCATCCAAATCTGTCCAGTGGTTTTCCCGTGATGGTCTCCGACAGACTGACGAAAATTTTAAAAACTAGATTCGGCTTCTGTATCGATAATAATGACTATTTGAAATAGATTTTCCAAAAAATGTTTAATGTACAGATTCGGCTCAGTAAGAATTTTATCATACGAGTAATGTATAGATATTATCTTTTTGGACGATTTTTCGGTGACGACGGACCAATTCACTCTCAGTGAGTGAGTATAGCCATTGCTCAGGAGATATATGCACAAGTGTGTACGTACACATAAACAAGTGTTGGTATTCTCTATTGTTTTCAGTCTCAAAATTCTTCATGATCAGTCAGATCAGATCAGATCATGATCAGCTTTAGGTACTCTCTAAGACACTGGATATACGAGGGTTGTTACCCAATAAATACCCAATAACAATATTAAGCCTGGTCCGGGACTCGAATTCACGACTTTTAACTACTAGACCAATGAGATGGTGTAATATAATCATATTCATAACTTTAACCTTTGATCGAATCGAACTATTGAAATGAGACTGCCGAAATCCGTCTGGTCTTTCTCATTATGACAAAATATTTTTAATTTAACACTTTTATTACATCGATAAATGAAATGAATGTATTTGTCTGTTCATTTCGTTTTGGCTGGTGATCGTGGCAGGGTATTATTGGTATAAATATTCAACGGATAGGCATTGAACGCCTTACGTTTGCTTGTTATGATTGTAACTTATTACAGCTGTGAGGGTCGTTCGTGTCATCACGTCTTATAATAATCAAGCAAAATTATACTTACCTATATCTCCATGGGTTAGTCGTTACCAATTTTATATTATTTTCTATGAAAAAAACTTAAATTCGTGTTGGAAATGTCTTCGATATTAGATTAAATTACCAAGAACATGGTTTCTTAAACCTAACGTACATTAAGAAATTATTGGCGTTTATTAGTTTCGTAGCAAATAAGTAAATAAATAAATATTATGTTGGGACAGTTAGCAGACAGCGCCATCTAGTTCCATGGTAAGGTAAGTGGCTTGAGTTATGGATACCAGATAGTTGATACATTACACATATATAACTTAAATACTAACAAATACTAAATATAAACACCCATGACTGGTTATCAAACATTCGTGCTCAACACTCAAATGAATGCCCCCCAGTGGGACTCGACCCTGCGACCGCTGGCACAGCAAGGGCTCTACAACAGACAGATAGACAGACAGACAGACAGACAGACAAAAATTCTAAAAACTAGATTCGGACTCTGTATCGATAATAATGTCTATTTCAATTAGATTTTCCAAAAAATATTTAATGTACAGATTTGACTTAGTTACAATTTTATTATATGTATAGATTATTATAATGACAACACACGACACAAATTGACATAATGTTTTTTTTTTTGATCGAATTGAATTTGCGTAACATTAACTTAAGTTTGTTTAATTAAAGCGAGCATTATAAATTAGAAAAACAAATCTGAAATTGCAAGTAATACTATTGGTGTCATAGAACTAGTTTTACATGGCATGTTTCGTATTGATTGTTTTAAATATTATACATGAAATACGTGTACTATAAAAAAAAAAAACAAGAGCTTCAGTCCTATTGAATTTCGTTTAGTTTGGAAGTTAATAGAATAAGCAACGAGTTAACTGACAGGCAGAAATTTTTACAACTGTTTATTAAATTTTATCCTATCTTCCTTAAATAAAAGTTTAATTAAAATATTATGTTGTATTTACCTACAATCTATGCATATAATAAAATTCTGACCGAGTCGAATCTGTACAATAAATATTTTTTTGAAAATCTTATTGAAACAGTAATTATATCGATATCGATAGGCCGAATCTATAGTTTTTAGATTTTTTGTCCGTCTGTGTGGGAACGCATTACGAGAACACCACTGGACTGTTTTGATATTTTGAAATATTTTGATTTGATTTTGGGATTTGGTATGAGGATAGCTGGTTATCGGGGTCAACATAAAGGATACTTTTTACTGCGGGAAAATATCTCATCTCTGAGAAATCTATACTAAACGTTAAAACGTAAATAGGGACGGACCCGGGCGGAGCGAGAGCGAGTCGCCAGTTGTATTATAATATCGTTGACTATCAGCTACCGCTTTTGAATTAGTCTTAAAGTTAAAGTTATCTTAAACACTCAGTTTAAAACTTTGCTGCTTAAGCAAATTGATGAAGCAGCTGATTAAATTTGAAACCGCAAGTACCGAACAAGATCTTGGCATTCGTGTCTAGGTATGTTTTGAGTTAGATAAAGTTTATATAAACTTGTGTTAGTTTTACCACGCTGTTTTACTTCAATAGATTCTAAGAATATGACTTCTTACAAACTTTATATAAGAGTCGTCGTTATATCTTTTAATGTTTTTTTTTTATTTCTTGATAATTTTATTTTATTTACATTATTTTACGGCTGACGCGGTTTTAAATCCCGGTAACTCACTTCTGATATTCTCATGTTCGAATCATTTCCAACATGATGACCACTTGTCTTACGTGAAGGAAAATGTCATGAGGAAACCTACATGTCTGAGAAAACCTAGTAAGTTTTTAAAAGACAAGTGAAATCCGCCAACCCGCACTTAGCCAGCACGGTGGCGGAGCCACTTATTTATTTTTAAAATGTGTTTTCGAATTTTTTGTACCTTGTGCCGCGCTTTTAAAATCACTCTCTAGCTATCTATGTAAATTGGCTTAAATCTAATGGAAGCCCTTTCGAAATCCGGACCTATACTCTAAATTAATTTATTGATATAAATATAAGCGATAATACATATATTTCATTTTGGCAAATCCATATTAGTATTATAAATGTGAAAGTGTGTTTATTTGTTTTGAATTGTAATTGTTTGTTAAATCTATACTTATTAGTCTTATCGTTAAAAAAATTGACAATTTAGCGATAGAAGAATTTTTCGTTACTATATTCCTTTGTGTAGCGCAGCAATGGAACGATAAATACATTTTATTATTTACTAGCGACTCACTCCCGCCACGTTCGGGTTCGTCCCTAGGTTTATTCCCCATACAAACTTTCATCCCCATTTTCACCCCTTTAAGGGATGATTTCCGGAATAAAAGTATCCTATGTCCTTTCAAGGGTCTCAAACTATCTTCTTACCAAATTTCATCTAAATCGGTTCAATAGATTTAGAGATTACCCCCTACAACGTCACAAACTCAAACCAACAAAGTTTACCACTTTATAATATTAGTGGTTTAGTATATAAATGATGTAATTGTGCTTTATCTAATGTTCTCACAGGCTTTCTTTGTCTACAAAATGTTTTCATACGTCATCTGAGGCAATAGAATTCCGTAAAGTTTGTCGTAGATGTATCACCCTGATATAAAATATCTTTTCTCAATAAACTACTTATTATTTTGTAACTGCTTTGCTAGTTTTGTGGTTAATATGGAGGGCTGTAGTCCTAGATTCGAGTCTCGGTTTAGGAGAAATATTAAGAGGTTTATTCTGTAAAGAAATTCTCAGTAATAGCTCACGTTGGCGGTCTTACGTCTAGTATCTTAAAGGAGATTTTCTTCTTCAATCGTGCCCCATTGAAATTAGCGAATTAATTGCGAGAATACCTTATGTGTTATAATATCCCCCGCGCAGGTGAAAATAGAATTTGCTGCTTTGACTGAAAATCGCTTAGTAAGATCTTACTTTGTTGTCAATATAACAATTTTACAATTTATATTACTTTAAGTACGTTTTTTTTTCATTGGTACTTGACTTCATTTATCTATTACAGACTTAGTCGAATTATCTACATTGTGGATAGAATAAATAGTTTTTTGTCGCTATTTTCAATCGCTACCCATACTTTCTGTTATTGTATGTACATAATATAATGAAGAAAGATGAAATTAAAGTAGAAACTGTTAATTCAACTACCACATAATATTTTCCAACGACTTTTGCAATGGTATTGCAGCGCGTAACAAGGCTAAACGATATTTTAATACCAGTTAAAAAGGTCACATCTTAACACATCAATACATTGTAGTTTGTCATTAAAATAACTTGAATTTCAACACAAGCGCTATATTTAATCATTTATTGCAAAAGAATTTTTTATAGTAAGTAATAAACTTGTACGTTTTTTTAACTCATTTTTGTGTAATAAAATATTATTAGCTGAAACTGCTGAGTGTTTCTGTACACGTAATAATAGTTATAAGTAAAATTGAATAGTTTGTCTGTAATTAAAAAATTATATGAGTATTTGGAGAATACGATATCGCAATCGTTTAAAAATGATGGTATTTTTTTCCTATAAAACAGCATTTTTGTTATTCAAAGTTATTGTCAGACATTACTCTTTCAATGACCAAGTTTCAAAGTAATTAATTTTTAATATACGGCAGCTAGTATGTTTGTTGTAATATCTTATTGAAATATAAAAATCTTATTGAAATAGTCATTATTATCGATACAGAAGACTAATCTATAGTTTTTAGAATTTTTGTCTGTGTGTCTATCTGAGAACGCATCACGAGAAAACCACTGCACAGATTTTGATCAAATTTGGTATGATGACAGCTGCTTATCCATTTCAACATGTAAGATACTTTTTACTGCGTTAAAATATCTCATCTCTGAGAAATCTATACTGAACGTTAAGAACTCTACTGAATGATTATACACGTTGCTAATATCCCGTGAGTACAATTTATTCTTGAGATATAAAATATGTTTAGTTCTATGTAAAATTTATACTAACATAAAGATAAGCAGATATGTATATGCACCAATTTTATATACTTTTTTCGTTATTTTATTAAATAACTAGGTTATATACTAAACTACTGTATTAGATTAAAAGTTCTCATGAAGTCTGTAACGGTCTATTTGAATTTTGTATTCCGGTATACAAATCCGTTCTACTCGTATGAGAGAAGTTTACCAAACTCAATAATACGCTGCATATTACGTACTATCTGTTCAATTCCTATACTTGTAAATATATTCATACTAGCGACTCACCCCCGGTTTCGTTTCGGGTTCGTCCCTAGACAAAAAAATCTATCACACGGGAACCGTAAATGTTTCCGTGATATAAAGTAATCTTTGTGCTATTTCAGACTATAATCTATATCTGTGACAAATTTCATCCAGATCCGTTCAGCTGTTCTGGCGTGAAAGATTAACAAACATCCATCCTCACAAATTTACACATTTATTATATTAGTTAATAGTATGGATGTTTAATATGGAATTTAATAATGTCCGAGTCAACGTCCTCCTATGAACAGTTTGTTATACAAAATAGGATCGATCCACTTTGCTTACATAACGCCTATAATCTACACTTGTTAGGCCAGGACAGTGCTCATATAGGATGAGGCGAGAAAATAATTTGCATAATTTTAGTGATTTTACTATAAAATTATACCTATATTTATATGAAATTGAAGTCTGTCTCGGATTTCAAAAATTTACTTCATATTGAATTTATATAGTTATTTACAATGATATCGAAGAAATTTTATAATTTAGCTACTATATTGGTTTGTATCTGCTAATCTTTGCCGAATCGGGAAATTCCATGTACTTATTTATTATATCGTCAAAAAAGTGTTTATGCAGGATAGAATTAATGAAGACTTTATAAATTTGAACAGGATTTTAAATTGCGGATAGAGGATTCGAATGAGATTTAAGTAAGAAATTTTAATATCGTTATAATATTACTCTACCTAGTATAAGATTTTAATTATGGCTTAGAGTCTGTTTGATCGATTGAAATGTTCAATTTAGTATAGAGTTAGTATGTAGGTATATCGAGAAAAACGTAGCTTTTTATCTCGGCTCCATAAATAATCATTTGCAAAAAATAAGGACGATTATTTGCTGCGCGAAAGAAAGACGAACTAACACGATTCCACATTTTATTAGAAAGAATGTTTCCCTCTACATAGTGATGGTCCGGTATTATTAGTGATAGCTGTGTATGTTACGTGATAGCCAATGTTGTACGTAATGTTGTTTATCAATAAGACGTTATTTTAAATTTTAATTTTAAGATTTAGTATACATAGATTTCTCAGAGATGAGATATTTTCCCGCAGTAAAAAGTATCCTTTATGTTGATCCCGATAACCAGCTATCATTATAATATATTTTATAACAATCTTTCCAGTGGTTCTCTCGTGATGCGTTCCCAGACAGACATATAAAAAATCTCAAAAAATTAGATATTCGGCCTCTGTATCAACAATAATGACTATTTCAATAAGATTTTCAAAAAAAATATTTAACGTACAGATTCGGCTCAGAATTTTACTATATGTACCTATAGATAACATTACGTAAATATAAGACAAATCGCATCTAAATGTATTGGGCAGTGGTTTTCAATTTCCAAAAAAAACCTTAATAATAACGAAAATTTCATGAAAGATTAAAGTAGGTATAATTCAAATCTATATAATGGGCGTAAAGAGACTACTTATTCTCGCTCACGTAATTTGAAGTGACATGTAATTTGCCTAAATAGGCATTTAAGCTTTCTCGTCACGTCATTAGTTTTGTACCATAAGTAATAAGTATAGGGAACAATATATATATTATATCTATACATATAATAAAATTCTGAGTCGAATGTGTACATAAAATATTTTTTGTAAAATCTTATTGAAAAAATTGTTATTATTATCAATACAGAGGCCGAATCTATAGTTTTTAGAATTTTTGTCTGTCTGTCTGTTTGTCTAGGAACGCATCACAAGAAAACCACTGGATAGATTTTGATACAATTTAATACGTTGATAGCTGGTTATCCGGGTCAACATGTAGGATACTTTTTACTGCGAGAAAATATCACGTTTCTAATAAATCTATACTAAACTTTAGAACGTAACTGGGGACGAACATGAGCGGAGCGTGGGTGAGTCTCTAGTTATTATTATATGTATTCGTAGGAGTTTCAAACCTATCCTGATGCTCTGCTTTCGTCTTGGTAAAAGTCAATAAATGTTGTCAAGACAATCTTGAAATTCCTCATTCCGGTACACAAATACTCTTGAGCACTATTTTTTTTGCAAAAATATGCAAATACCAAAGTTAAATAATGCTAAGTCAAACGTTGTGTAATGGATCGTCGAGAATATTAACAAGCTAGAAAGTGATTCACGCTTAGCAAACAATACTTGCCCATTCAAAATTCTAAAAGTATAGACTTGTAGGTGTGCTCGTATTGTCCATCCGTCAAGCGCATGATGGGTCATAGGAGATACGATAGGTTTGATTGGTTTCCTTATTTATTGCATCTTTGTCTGTGTTTCAACGTATTTTTCCAGTTTTCCAATTCCTGAATATTTTAATATCCTTATATACATGCAATTTACTTTATATTAGACAATATTATTAGACTGCCAGAAAATTTTGCAGGATATGTTAAGTTAACGGAATACTTATACCCACTTCGTTTTTCGAACTTTATTTTATTCTGGCGATGCACTCTCGCTCCGTTCGGGTTCGTCCCTACTCTATAGTTACGTTTTAACGTTTAGTATAGATTTCTCAGAGATGAGATATTTTCTCGCAGTAAAAAGTATCCTATACGTTGACCCGGATCACCAGCAATCGTCATACAATCTAGTGATTTTATTGTAATGCGTTCCCAGACAGACAGACAAAATTCTAAAAACTATAGACTCGGCCTCTGTATCGATAATAATGAGTATTTCAATAAGATTTTCTCAAAAATATTTAATGTACAGATTCGAGTTAGAATTTCATTATACATATATGTATAGATATAAAGATTGAGTGTTGATCAGGTATACATTACTAAGGCCAAGTATATTGGTACAGATAAAGATGCTTGGACACGCGTTCAGTCTATAGAAATTTATAATGCGTCATCGATATTGGTTTCCAATAATCGCTTTGTAAATAAATAATAGCTAATTATGTTGATATATTTATTGGATATCCTTCCATTCCACTTAGAAACACCATGAGAAAGAATTTTTTACATGAACCATGATACTATGTCCAAATATAAGGTAATAAATAATCTGTATATGAAGGATGGAGTGTACTTTATTTCATTCTATGGTACCTACCTAAGTTCAAAAGGTACTGATATAGAATTTTTTTGCCGACGAATATTAGTTATTGTTTTTTATTGTTCATCGAATCCTTTGGCATTGTATTTTTATTTTTCTAAAGTTCTTGCTTCACTTGTAACTAACTATGTAGTAAAATGTTGGAAGTTCTTAATAATCAACTTCTAATTTTAGCTTTTATTTGCGAGTTTATATGTACATATACCTACTAGCGACTCACCCACGCGAGCTTCGCTCGAGTTCGTTCCTAGGTACGTTTTAACGGGTAGTATGGAATAGATAGACTATATAATATATGATATATAAAAAAAATTTCAAATTAGGTTAGTCGTTCGTCGTAAAAAACAAACTCTGCCTCTTTATAATATTTATTATTATAATTATATGAGAACCTTCACTTCCTATTCAACTTAACCTCCTTTTTTTCGTCGGTAAAAAAAATTGATAACATCGACCTAATCTGAAGCTGGAGCCTCCTAAAAGCTGTAAAAGGCTCATTTGCTTCCTTTTGAAGATCCCCATATGTTATATTCGGTCTACTAACCATTCAATAATTATTACTTCTAACAATAATAAGTATATATCATGATAATATATCGATTAATAAACATGTATGATGATGAGACGTTCTTAGACATTTGCAGCAGAGCTTGATTAAAAACCAATTACACTAACACCATTCGAGGCATGTCAAGTTTCTTGTATGACGATAAACTTTCTTGCATCGCATCTTGCGTAATACTACGAGTATGTATACGTTTAGGCGTGTAAAAGAGTATCTAAGACGTTTTTGTGTACATTTTGTTAATTATAGTGTTAATTTATGGATTTCGACAAACTGTAAAGTATACGTTTATCTGTATTTTTAACCTCGATTTAGAACGAGGAGTGTTGCTTTGTTGAAGCTTTTACGTGTGTATGTCTTCTAACCGGATACGTCGATTTCGATGATTTTTTTGTACAGAGTTGGATTAATCTTGTTTTACTATCACTAACTTAATTCTTGCATTTTACTAATAATAATAAGTAATAAACAAACACAAAACACGTTTATATAATACAAGCACCTCGCGTCTTCGCTCGCGTTAATACTTCAAAAGAAAAAAATTAAAAAAGTAGGTTTCATACTAACTTTCGTCCCCTGTTTTACCCCCTTATGTGACGAATTTCGAAAAATGCCAAACACGTATTTAATTGTATTGAAGAGCGTAAATACTAAATTTCAAGTTAATCTGATCATAAATATTTTTTTTGCATTGTATTATAAAATGCTTTCCCATGGGAATGAGATAATCTTCGCGGTAAAAAGTAGCCTATGTCATGCTCCAGCCCTCCAACTATCTCCACAAAAAACACTAATCCGTCACTCTGTTTCGACGTGAAAGAAGGACAAACAAACACACTTTCACATTTATAATATTAGTAAAATGTTATAATTAATTATAACAATCCCACATTAATTATTGAATAATATATGTATGCATAAAACGTCTTCCGGCAAAGAGTTTCATGACACTCCCTTACTTACAGAGATAACAGCGCACCAACAGCCCCCACAGTCCTACTCAAAAGGACGAAACATCATAAGGGCAGTATCTACTGCTTGGCATGGAGTCCCGCCGGCGACCTGCTGGCGACCGGGTCCAACGACAAAACTGTCAAACTGATGAGGTTTAACAGTCATACGTGTAATTTGGAAGGGCAAGAGGTAAGTCCGATTTATTTTTAATACATATTATAATTCCTACTAGCGACTCACTCCGGCTTCGCTCGGGCTCGCCCTATGTACCGTTTTAACGGTTAGCATGGGATAGGTAGACTACAGTGGCAAAGGGTCCATACAAGATGTCTTACCTTGAAATGTATTTTGTTATAATTTTACATACATTTAATTTTTTAAATGTATAAATGTTCTTTTAGAAATACCTATATATTTAATAATAGCTATATTTCTTTTTGCATTAATACGTATATAAAAATTGTATATCAATGTTTTATTTTTTTTTCTTGGAGCGGCTTGCCTCTGCTAAAATTTCACAATTTGCCACTGGTACACTTTATATTATATATATATATATATATATATATATATATATATATATATATATATATATATATATATATATATATATATATATAATTAGGCATTATGTATAATGTATGATGAGTTGTTGTGGGTTGTATGATAACGTGTTGTCTATTGGGAGTGACATAATCTCCCGCGGTAACAAGTAGCCATGAACGAATAAGTCACTGGACCAGACATATAAGCGGACGTACCTTTATCTGTCTTATTAGTAGCCAGGAAATTTCAGCCTTTGTCGTTTGTTTTTTGCGTCAGTCTCAAGCATTTACTTGTCAACAAACAATCTGCCAAAAATGACTAAATGTTCTGTTAAATGGTGTAAAAACTATAGCGGCGGAAGCAGCACTGTTTCTTTTCACTTGTAAATACATTATTTTATTACATTTATTGTTATTTATCACACAATTTAATAAAATTGTAAAATAAAATGTCATATTATCCAACTATGTTAAATATAGTCGATATTTCTATGTATTGTTGACATCTGACAACCATCATAAAATCCCTGGATTATACCATTCAGAACAAATGACTAAACTGTCGAGTGAGTCCATTTGACATCGACTAGTGCTTGACAATGTCGAAAAATATATCGATATTTGACGAAATAACTGAACGAATTGTGTTATTTGTACAGTACAATAACATAAAATACTTTTATCACAGTATCCTACAATCTGATGACAATAAATTTATAAAAATATTTTCTAAGTCACATAAAAATATAAATGCAAAAATTATAATTAGTATGTGTACTTAATTTTTTATTTTATTTTATACCACATTTATATACTTTGGAATATTAGTCCATTGTAATAATAATAAAGATCATTTTATTTCAACACATAAATTACACAAAATCAAACAATAATGTTTTAGCACTAAACTTCTGGGTTGGCGATTTGTAATAAAACACTTTACTTTCACGATCTATTTTACTTTCACGATCCAACACTCACTTTAATTTGCAATCACTTTTTCTTTTTCCTAATTTCACAAATGTTTATTAAGAACTGAGCAATATTAGGACAGTGTCACATTTTTATAAGCTACCCGAGACAATCAATTGCCAATTAAAATAATTCAATAACAGAATCAACAAAATCACTTTATTTAATTAAATTAGCTTAATATTTTTTTAATCTTTAAAAAATAATTTTTATTATATATTAATGGAATATACACCCGATATTCATTTGTTCATTAACATTATTATAGGCCAACAGAATGCTGCCATCAATGCCATCGTATTTATATAAATCAAATTAAAAAATAATTATTATTTGACACATTATTATTGCCTCTTTAATTCATTTATTTTAATTTATTATAATAAATACAGATATTTTAAATTAAAAGATGTAAAATATGATGACTATGCTAACCAATGTCTAAAATGTCATTAATTGGTTCATCGATATATGTATTTTATCGATTACGTTCAAGCACTAGTGAAATATTGTATTGTGTACCTGTGTGTATAATAATGTAATAAAATCTTTGTGTGCGTTATGCGTCTTTTGGTTGAACGAGTTTTCATACATTTGTATTTTATGTCTCGTCCAGTGGTTTATTCGTTCATGCAAGTAGCCTATACTCTCCAGCCCTCGCAGCTATTTCAGCACAAAAAATCAAGCTAATCAGTCACTCCGTTTTGACTTGAAAGAAGTACAAGCAAACACACTTTCACATTTATAATATTAATATGTATTTATATTCGAGTGATAATCAAAGTCAAAGAAATTCTCAGTAAAATTGTTTTTTTTTTTCAACTTAATACAAAAATATCGTAATACAGGTAGTTTGTTTTCGTGATTTGATTATTATTTAACCTATATATATATATATTCTGAGATTAGTCCCAACAAACACAAACTCGGCACGGCGGGGACTTGAATTTATAATATGTAGTGATTGGAATAGTCACCCTAGACAAACAATGAGCGGTTCAAAATAAGGATCTTGACGCATTCAAAGGTCCTATGTTAATTTAAAGGACAATGGGCACTTCTATGGAGCCTGCCAACAGCGATAAATCCATTTTATATGAAAGCTCTTAGGTCAAAATTACTATTTTCATGTGGTGTGTACTATTTTTAAGAAATGATACGATTGTAAATCTTTACATATAATAAAATTCTGAGTCGAATCTGTACATTAAATAGGTTTTTTGGAAAATCTTATTGAAATAGACATTATTATCGATACAGAGGCCGAATATTATCCGAGATTTTCCGGGTCAGCATATAGGATTGTATGAGTACTTTTTACTGCGGGAAAATATCTCATCTCTGAGAAATCTATACTAAAAGTAAATAATAAATATGTTGGGACATTAACACACAGCACCATCTAATTCCATGGTAAGGTACGAGGCTTATGTTATGAATATCAGATAGTTGATGATACACTTCACATATATAACTTTAAATACTTACATATTATAAATATAACATCACACAAACGAATCCCCCATCGGTATTCGAACCCGCGACCGCTGGCACAGCTAGTAGGGTCACTACAAACTGAGCCAAACGTGTCGTTGATTTGTGTTTTTGTGTGTGATTGTGTAATTCATAGTGATATTGTTTATGCGTAAAGTACCATTTTTACGTTACATTTATAATCATTTACCATTTTCTTTTTCCTAGATGTCATTTTAAATAGATATTTTACGAGTCGAGGTGTTTTTAATGAAATAATTTATTTATATATGGACGTACAAATAAAACTCTTGCACAATTCTTATATAACAAGGACATATTAAACGTCAATAGTTTTCCTTTGTAGCGATTTATTTCACTAACAAATGCGAAGTAGAATACGTGAAAGATGTTGTCATTGACTTATGAGAACTGTTTGGTTGCCATAATATTATAGTAATATTTATGAGTGGTTTATAGCTTGAAGTTAATTTATTTTTACGTTTTAACGGACGAGTGTGTAAAAAATACATTAGTTAGTTTATTTCTGAACAGTTAAAAAGCAATTTATCATTGATCGTTGGTTTATTCTACAAAGAATTACTATAGAATAAAGGTATACTAAAGAGCGTTGAACGTTTTTTTTTAACTAATATAAAGTTTTATTCTTAACTAGCGACTTACTTTCGTTTCGTTCGAGTTCGTCCCTAGGTACGTTTTAACGGTCAGTTCCTATGGAATGATAGACTGTATATTATATATAGATAAATAGATACAAAATAAACTGTTCTAAATTTCGATTTTACAGCTGTGTTTTAGGAATCGACATATTTTTTTAATACTTAAACCACCCCTGAAACAAAAAAAGGATGATTCAAATCGGTCCAGCTGTTTTTGAATTTTAGAAGGACAATTGATTTTTATATATTATATAGATTTAGATCATTGTATTTCGAAATATGTAAATTGTTTCTTCGGTGCCATTACCAATACTGCGCTTCTAAAATATGTCTATTTCATAATATTCTGGAAGATACCTACTACGTATGTAAGATGTTAAGCTAGGATTTTTTTTATTTGTTGTTAAACAAAATCTGTATCGCCGTTGTCTTAATTTCATAAAAACCTTTTGAAGAACTGGAATAATATCAACCTCGCGCAAGTTAGTTCTGTTTAATATAATATGGTAATCTATACACATAATAAAATTGTAACTAAGCCGAATCTGTACATTAAATATTTTTTGGAAAATATTATCGCAATAAAAATTATTATTGATATAGAGGCCAAATCTATAGTTTTTAGAATTTTTGTCTGTCTGTCGGTCTGTCTGTATGTCTGTTACCGCATTACAGAAAAACTACTGGACGGATTTTAATGAAATTTGGTATGGTCATAGCTGATTATCCGGGTCAACATATAGGATACTTTTTAGCGCGGAAAAATATCTCATTTCTGAGACAAAATGCAAAAACTGTAATGTAAGGGTATACTAATATGTAAAACGTAAGAATTTAGTTTTTGGTGATCTGAGCGCGGGCGTAGCCGCGGGCAATGCTAGTACCTAATATGATAATAAAAAATATAAGTCAATTTAGTATCTTAGAGTTTTCACTGGCTGGCTTTAGCTTCTTTAATTTGTTTTAATGACACTTCAGTGCAAAATACAAGCTCCTTTATCGTCATTTTTATAGATTTACAAAAGCTCAGTAGGAAGTGATGCAGCTGTGGATTGCCTTTATTTTCTTTTTCCCCTGCGAATATAAAAATTTCTAGCTTGTTTTGTACGTTAGCAAAATCGCTCGGTGGCTCTAGTCATCATAAGTGACATATAGAGACGTCGACAAAAATCTATACGTATAATAAAATTCTCATCGAGTCGAATCCGTACATTAAATATTTTTTGGAAAATCTTATTGAAATAGTCATTATTATCGATACAGAGACCGAATCTATAGTTTTTAGAATTTTTGTCTGTCTGTCTGGGAAATCATCACAGGAAAACTATTGGACAGATTTTGATGAAATTTGGTATGATGACAGCTGGTTATCCGAGTCAACATATAGGATACTTTTTGCTGCGGGAAAGTATCTCATCTCTGAGAAGTCTGCACTAAACGTTAAAACGTATTATCTAAATCTGCATTAATTTACTACATGTTAGGCTTAAACCATGAACGAATTAACCACTGGACCAGACATATAAGCGGACGTACCTTTATCGGTCTTGTCAGTAACCAGGGAATTTAACCTTGGTCGTTTGTTTTTTGTGTCAGTCTCAAGCACTTACTTGTCAACAAAATATCTTCCAAAAATGACTAAATGTTGTGTTAAATGGTGTAAAAACTATATCGGCGGAAGCAGCACTATTTCTTTTCACTTGTAAATACATTATTTTATTACATTTATTGTTATTTATCACAAAATTTAATTAAATGTAAAATAAAATGTCATATTATCCAACTATGTTAAATATAGTCGATATTTCTATGTATTGTTGACATCTGACAACCATCATAAAATGGCTGGATTATACCATTCAGAACAAATGACAAAATTGTCGAGTGAGTCCATTTGACATCGACTAGTGCTTGACAATGTCGAAAAATATATCGATATTTGACGAAATAACTGAACGAATTGTGTTATTTGTACAGTACAATAACATAAAATACTTTTATCACAGTATCCTAAAATCTGATGACAATAAATTTATAAAAATATTTTCTAAATCAAATAAAAATATAAATGCAAAAATTATAATTAGTATGTGTACTTAATTTTTTTATTTTATTTTATACCAAATTTATAAACTAAACTAAACTTCTGGGTTGGCGATTTGTAATAAAACACTTTACCACTTGCACTAATTATTTTACTTTCACGATCCAACACTCACTTTTTCACAATTTGCAATCACTTTTTCCTAATTTCACAAATGTTTATTAAGAACTGAGCAATATTAGGACAGTGACACATTTCTATAACTACCCGAGACAATCAATTGCCAATTAAAATAGTTCAATAACAGAATCAACAAAATCACTTTATTTAATTAAATTAGCTTAATATTTTTTTTTATTTTTACAAAATAATATTTATTATGTATTAATGGAATATACACCCGATATTCATTTGTTTTGTTCATTAACATTATTATAGGCCAACAGAATGTTGCCATTAATGCCATCGTATTTATATAAATCAAATTAAAGAATAATTATTATTTGACACATTATTATTGTCCCTTTAATTCATTTATTTTAATTTATTATAATAAATACAGATATTTTAAATTAAAAGATGTAAAATATGATGACTATGCTAACCAATGTCTAAAATGTCATTCATTGGTTCATCGATATATGTATTTTATCGATTACGTTCAAGCACTAGAAATATTGTATTGTGTATCAGTGTTTATAATAATGTAATAATAAAAAAAATAATAATGTTAAAATAAAAAAAATAATAATCTTTGTGTGCGTTATGCGTCACTTGGTTGAACTAGTTTTCATACATTTGTATTTTATGTCAGGTCCAGTCTCTAATTCGTTCATGGCTCAAACATATTAAGTCACTAAATATCTTTGAAGCTTTTTAATACGGAGAGAATCTCCACCATCTTAGGATGCAGATCTATGCTAAATAATATATTCCATTACATTTTAGTGTTTTCAAATTGTATAGGTCACTCGTTAAGCAGCTATGGAATTAGTCCAATTTAGTGCTCTGTAATTGTAGTCTGGGTTAGAGTTGCGAAATTTATCGTCGACTATTTTTCGTCTTTGTTATCCACTCGTGTGATATGTCGATGGAAATGGCATTTGCTACTCAGCAATATTTGTACCATCAATAACAAAATAAAAGGGATAACTTTTTCGTAAATACATTCAACAACTGACAGATAATGCTTATACATACTGATAGCTTGAAGCATTCAATCTTTTAGTTTAATAAAGTGGTATTATGTAACTTTTTTACATAAATTATTAAAAAGATAAACCATGGCTAGTTAATTTTCTATTACGTTTGGCTCAGTTTGTAGTCGCGGGTTCGAGTCCCACTGGGCATGGGCATTCATTTGTGTGATAAGATCCTTTAACACTCGCGTTATCAAGACGAATCTAACGATGTATGAATCATCTAAACCGGCCCATGCGTTTGGTCTCTAGAATGCCATATAGGAACAAACAAACATACATAGACTAATAAACACATTACCTTCCTTTGCGTCGCGCAGTCGGGTAAAAACGTTAAAGGTAGGTTTGTGTTCTGGAAAGTACACAGTAAACGACGTACGGCGAATGCACGCCCATTTGAATATAATATACGTATATCCGGAAATCATTTAAAGCTAAACTTTTAATATTAATTATCATACGTAGGTAACTGGATGTTTTTTCAATACATTGCGTTAAACTATTTTTTTATAATAACTAATTTATTTAAAGTTATCTTCTATATATGTAAAAATCAATGGCTGTTCGTTAGTCTCGGTAAATTTCAAAAATGGCTGGACCGATTTGAAGAATTTTTTTTCTTATGTTAGGGGTGTGTCAGGGCGGTTTAAAAATAAAAAAAAAATAGGGAAAATCCAAAAAAATAACTGTTGGAAAATTGAAAACTTTAGAGATGTTTGCTCTGTATGGGAATCACTAACCGCTAAAACGTACCTAGCGAAGAACCCGAGCAAAGTGATGGTGAGTCGCTAGTCATTAATAATTTTGCATATGTAAAACTTTTTTTACATGAGAATACAGCGCATCATTAAGTACCCGACGTGAGCGTCATAATAAGTTGACAGGCTTATTATCATCGGGGTATTTTCACTTTTTGTAGAGAAAAATTTAATTTAATAAATTTTCAACGTAAAAGTTACTTAAATTGTAAAATAATATCCAAGATGTGATCAAAATTAAATTACGTCACAAAGCATGATTGTGTGCTTTTTTCATTAGAATCTTTAGTCGCGAGTCGTCTTCTTTTTAATTATACACTATGAGAATGTTATGAAGAGGTAAAGTTTGTGAGCTTCTGAGGTTGTAGGTAATCTCTGGATCTACAAAAACGATTTAGATAAAATTTGGAAATTATCCCTTAAGGGCGTGAAAATGGGGATGAAAGTTTGTATAGTGAATCAATCTAGGGACGGACCCGATTGAAGAAAGGGCGAGTCGCTAGTATACTAATATAAGCTTTTGTTTGCCACTTAGCACCAGTAGTTTAAATATTTGTAATTACTTCACTTTTAAGGGCCTATATGCACACCACGTGTTATAAACATGCCGACTTGTCTGCGTTGATAAAAAAACCCCTGATTATTTGCTCCTACTCCAATGTATGAATGCAAACGCGCGACAAGCCCGCGTAGAGTATTTTTTTTTTTTTTTTTTTATGGGACTAAGGGGGCAAACGGGCAGGAGGCTCACCTGATGGAAAGTGATCACCGCCGCCCATGGACATCTGCAACACCGCAGGGCTTGCAGATGCGTTGCCGGCCTTTAAGGAAGGAATACGCTCTCTTCTTGAAGGTGGCCAGGTCGTAGCGGTTCGGAAAGACCGCCGGCGATAGCTGGTTCCACAGAGTGGTTGTGCGGGGCAGAAAATGCCTCAAAAATCGCACTGTTGTGGAACGCTGGACATCGAGGTGGTATGGATGGAATTTACTGTTTTGGCGCGATGTCCGATGATGAAATTCAGCAGCCGGGATCAGTCCGAACAATTCCTCGGAACACTCCCCGTGATAAATGCGGTAGAAGATGCAGAGTGATCCAACATCTCTACGCAGGGCTAAAGGATCAAGCGATCAGAGAGAGCTTGATCGTCGATAACTCGAGCCGCCCTACGTTGAATGCGGTCAAATGGAAGTAGCTGGTACTGGGGAGCTCCCGCCCAAAGATGAGAACAGTACTCCATGTGGGGCCGAATTTGCGCCTTATAAAGAATAAGACGCTGACGCGACGTGAAGTACTGTCTCGCCTTGCTGAGCACACCAAGCTTCTTTGAGGCCAGTTTGGCCTTACCTTCCAATTGACCACGGAACTGGACGTTGCTCGAGACATCGACGCCAAGTATTCCGATACTGGCTGTGGCAGACAGAGGAGTGCCCTCAAATTGAGGAGCTACGATAAATGGCGATTTTTTAGCGGTTAACGCGCAAACTTGTGTCTTTTTGGGGTTGAATTGGACTAAGTTTAGACGACCCCAATCCGAGACTTTGGTTAACAAAGATTCGACTTCAGACACAAGTTTGTTCCGGCTCTCGTCGACGTATTCCCGAGAAATATTAGCGCGGCCAGTGTACAGGGCATCCACAGTGCTATCGTCTGCATAGCAATGAATGTTGCTAATTTGCAACATGTCATTGATATGCAGAAGGAACAGAGTAGGAGACAGTACGCAGCCTTGTGGAACACCAGCATTGACATATTTAGGATCAGAGCAAGCACCGTCGACAACGACCTTGATGCTCCGATCTGCCAAAAAGCTGGTGATCCAGTTGCAAAATTTCTCGGGGAGCCCATAGGAAGGTAGCTTCGAAAGAAGCGCTTTATGCCATACCCGATCAAAGGCCTTCGCTATGTCCAGACTGGCTGCAAGCGCCTCCCCCTTGGTCTCAACTGCTTCTGCCCATCTATGTGTTAGGTAAACTAGAAGATCACCGGCTGAGCGACCTCGACGGAAGCCGTACTGGCGGTCGCTGATCAGCCGGTGCTCTTCTAGGTACCGCAGGAGCTGGCAGTTGATAATGGACTCCATTATCTTAGAGAACAAGGAGGTAATTGCTATAGGCCTGTAATTGGACGGATCCGAGCGGTTGCCTTTTTTTGGGATCGGGTGCACTAAAGCGGCCTTCCAGGATTTCGGGACTACGCCTAATGAATAGGAGTACCGGAAGAGACGCGTTAAGACCGGTGCCAACTCCGGAGCACATGTCTTCAACACGATCGGAGGGATGCCATCGGGCCCACTCGACTTATGAATGTCCAAGGAAAGAAGTGCTTTCCGAACTGCACTTTGTCGGAACTGAACTTCCAGCATGGTAGTGTCACACCGCGGAATTGTCGGCGGTGAGTTTCCTTGGTCATTCAGAGTCGAATTTGACGCGAAGAGAGTGGCCAGTAGTTCGGCTTTCTCCTTCGCGGTATGAGCCAGCGAGTCATTCTCCGTGTGCAGAGGTGGAAAGGAAGGCTTACAGAAATTCCCTAAAACAGCTTTGGAGAGAGACCAAAACGCACGCGTTCCTGATGGGAGACGCCCCAATCTCTCGCCAATTCTGCCGATGTGCTTCGACTTCGCATTAGCAATACTATTTTTGAAGGACCTGGAGGCAAAGTTATACTCCTTTTTGAGTAGGCGACATATCGCGGTAAAAAGTCTTCATGTGCATAGGACTTAAGACATTCGTAACATAATGCTAAGAGACCCGCTATATGCAAGTTGCGGATGAACATGAGTTAGTTAAGTAAGTTAGTTAGATAAAATGAGTCAATAATAACATTAAACCACATTCAGTAAAAGAAATTAAACTTCTATAGATATGCTTCAAACAATTAATATGAACAATAATTGGTATAGAATTTATGGGAGACGCTTGATGTCCCGCGATAAAGCAGCCCTAAACACTTAGCCTGAGTTAGCCCTATAAAATAGTGCATGTCGCAGTAACGTTGACAGCTAAAGTCGCCATTAAGCCTGTGTATAATGTTTGTAATAGTAAAGGACAAAGTATCTTCGGACGATAAAGTAATTAGAACTTGTTACTGTTAGGTAATTCTGTAAATTGCTGTAGTTACTTCAAATACAGGGTCTGAGGGAAAATTAATTAACACGAACGAGTCTTTTCATAAATTCTAGGGATACCTAAATGCTACGTAACTCGCACGTATGTATCTGAATATGTCTTGTTCAAGTTAACGCACCTTTTTTTTTGCAAATCTATACTCGTACATATAATAAAATTGTAACTAAGCGAATCTGTACATTAAATATTTTTTTGGGATTTCTTATTAAAATAGACTTTATTATCGACACAGAGGCCGAATCTATAGTTTTTAGAATTTTTGTCTGTCAGTCTGCCTGTCATTGCATCACGGGAAAACCACTGAATAGATTTCGATGAAATTCAGTATGATGATAGCTGGTTATCCGGGTCAACTTTTAGGATACTTTTTATTCCGGGAAAAGATCTAATCTCTGAGAAATCTATACTAAATATTAAAACGTAAGTAGGGACAAACCCGAGCGGAGCGAGGGTGAGTTGCTAGTAATTTTATATTCTAATTTTTAATACGAGAATGTGTTCTTTTACGTTCAAGATAGTTTGGCATTGTTATGTTATGCTACCAATAGATTATGATAATACTAATTAAAGTAGAAATGTATTTTTCTTAGTTAAAATTCTTAATTTTTATTTCCATTTAGGCATTTTTCATCTATCTATACTTAATATTATAAAGAGGCAGAGTTTGTTAATTTGTTCGAACGCGCTTATCTCAGGAACTATCAATCCGATTTAAAAATTCTTTTTGCACTAGATAGCCCGATTGAGGAAGGCTATAGGCTATATATCATATGCTACTACCCAAGGGAGCGGAGTAGTAATACAATAGTCTATCTATTCTATACTAATCGATAAAACGTACGAACCCGAGCGAAGCGAGGGTGAGCCACCAGTACGCAATAAAACCTGCAAAATAACCGACTAATCATGAAGGGCAAATGAATAATAAAAAAAAAAACAAACGTCTGCTTTTTACGGCACCATTTTCATTAGTACTACTAATTAACCTTGTCGCTTTGAATCTATACATTTTTGTATAACAAAGCATGAACTCGTATTCTATAGATTTTAATTAAAAACGCTTAGTGAAGAAACGAATCGGTGAGAATTATTTGGCAAACCAATGTGATAGTAAAATTAATATGGTAGGTACTATATATTTATTATCCGTGCGTTATTTTTATTTCATCCATAAACACTGTATGGGATGTTGCTTTCTAGATGATCAGTAAAAATATAAAAATCCATCTTGTTGTGGATAAATGTCTCGATGATCTATTAGCTACTGTGTACGCCTACAGATCGTGAGTTACTAGGTTCGAATCTCGAGTCGGGCCAAATCAGTCACTGGTTTTCTTTGCCATGAAATAATAGTAACATGGAATTGGGAAGTCGGCAGTATGTACCCACGTGCCTAGAAAGCGTATTAAGCTGTCGGTCTGCGCCTTGCCGGTTAAAAGGAATAGAGAGTACACTTGTTCAATATGAGTATGTACGCAGTTGGCTGGTCTCAGTGAGATTGGCCGTAACCGAAATCTGTTAATGGGAGATTAGATAATCTTTAGATAAACTTAAGTAATGGTGGACATGCATGTTTATGTTTAGTTACTTATGCTTGACTACCGACTCACCCTAGCTCCGCTCGGGTTCGTTCCTACTTACGTTTTAACGTTTAGTATTGATTTCTCAGGGCCGAGATATTTTCCCGCAGTAAAAAGTATCCTTTATGTTGACTCGGATAACCAGCTGACCGCAGCTGACGTTCCCAGACAGACAGACAAAAATTCTAAAAACTACAGATTCGGCCCCTGTATCGACAATAAAGACTATTTCAATAAGATTTTCCAAAAAATATTTAATCTACAGATTCAACTTAGAATTTTATCATATGTAAATGTAGATGATAGGTCTATTTTTGTTTTTGTTGTTATCGATTTGTCACTTTTCATGTAACTGCTTTGATGAATATATAACATACACAACACACTAAATTGTAAAGTACTGTACCTAATGACTATTAATTTTGACAAGGTATACTCTATGGTTCAAAATACTGTTTATTTCATCTTCATTTAGCTAATTCTGCTGTAATCTGATCCCAGAATACGCGTATTACATTACTGCAACACTGCCATTATGAAATATGAAACTTGAAGGTGGTTTTAATATACTTTGTACTCAGTACTGCAATGATGATTGATTTGAAAACGATTTATTCATTTGAAGCAGTTCCTTTGTATTTTATTTGTTGATGTTATTATGGATAATTTAAATTGTATCTATTTTGCTATATCTTTGTTGCTGTAAAGCATTCAAAACGTTGGGGACCATAAATCAAAATAAATATGTGAAAAAATCAGAAAAGACAGGTTTTTTTTTGGAATTCAAGAGGAGGAGAAGGCCACATTGTTTACTGCCTTACTACTGCACATTTTAACATATTTGTTATGTTGTTAGTTTGTAATTATTCATTCATCCAACTAATATTATAAGATTGTACGAATGTCTGGATGTATAGATGTACGGATACTTGCTACTCTTTCACGCAATAACTACTGAATGGATTTTAATGAAACTTTACAATAATATAGCTCATATAACATATAATAACACATGGCTACTTTTTATCCCGGGAAAATGTACGGTTCCCGCGGAATTGATTTGTTTTTATTTTGTGAGCCGCTAGTACCTATATGATATTATTATTTAAAAGTAAATGGAACATACAATTGTATATAAATTTTATATTATAATAAATTATACGGATATACTTTACGTTCACATTTTCTTCACATTTAACTTTAATTATTCGGACAGTGAATTCGTCACAGTCCTTTTTCCATTTGGTTTTTAGTTACCTAAATTACTCATTTTAGTCAGAAATGCCAAAATTTTTAAGTTATTTTTATCTTATCTTGAAAACCATAAAGGCTTTATTCGTAGTTAGTAATGAACAAATAATAATATGGTGACATCATATACATATATTGATTAGAATGATGACACGTTTTAAGAATTTGATATTGTCTTTATCTGAGTACCACGTAATGTAATATAATACTAATTATTCGCAGAATATTTTTACTTCTAACATGACACCTATCAGCACTTATCCATACTGATATTATAAATGTGAAAGAGTGTTTGTTTGTTTGTTTGTTTGTTTGTTTGTTTGTTTGTTTGTTTGTTTGTTTGTTTGTTTGTTTGTTTGTTTGTTTGTTTGTTTATTTGTTTGTTTATTTATATATTTGTCCGTCCTTTCACTTCAAAATAAAGTGACGGGTTGGCGTGATTTACATACATACATTTACTTGGCATTTTATTTAATTTTAATTCAAACATATTTAATAGTCATCTCATATTTAATTTTGTGAGTCTAAAAAGAAATACGAGTGATTGAGTTATGGCTGCAGCCGTCTATAAAAAGTTTTAATAAAGTTAACATATTAGCTAGCTAAATTTATCATCATTAGGAGTATAAAGTTTTAAGCGTTGTTTTGAAACCAATAATACGAAGTTAATAATATAATTATTAAACCTTTTATACAAATATTAAAAGCGTTATCAAAAGAAAACATAAATCAGGCAGGCATAGATGAATTTAGAGTGGATGTAAAAAGAAATGGTTAAGGCACCGACCCCTGTTTGAATCAACGTGATCTGTCTCTCTATAAACAAGACTAACTTTGAAATTTAGATTTATTATTATTTTACATAAAAGTTTTATTTAGTAAATATGAAACCAATAACTCAGAAATAACCAATCCAATATACCCAACGATACGAAGTTGGACCTCGATTGACCCCTATTAATAATGTCGACATCAGATTATCTTTTTCATAAGATTATCATCTTGTAGAATTTATCGCCGTTTAGTACGATGAATTGTTTGTTCGTGAAGATCTAGAGGTCAGCTAAGGTTTTCAACATGTAATGGATATATAAGTACAAAAGAAGAATAATATTAATTTTAATATTCACTAGCGACTCACCCTCGCTCCGCTC
Organism: Brenthis hecate; assembly: GCA_951806755.1. Lineage (NCBI taxonomy): Eukaryota > Metazoa > Arthropoda > Insecta > Lepidoptera > Nymphalidae > Brenthis > Brenthis hecate. The sequence goes on from OX638251.1 coordinate 23,500,018, forward strand.
GGGTTGGTCCATGTTTTAACGTTTTGTAAAGAATTCTCAGAGATAGGTATTATATCGGAGTAAAAAGTATCCTTTGTGTTGACCCACATAACCAGCTATCATCTTACCAAAACCCTTCGAGTGGTTTTTCCGTGATGCGATGACAGACAGACAGACGAACAGACAAAAATTCTAAAAACTATAGATTCGGCCTCTGTATCGAAATAATAAATAATGTCTATTTCAATAAGATTTTTCAAAAAAATATTTAATGTACAGATTCGACTTACTTAGAATTTTATTAAACTAGCGACTCACCCTCGCTTCGTCGTATTCTCGTTTTTTTCCCTAGAGGTACGTTTTGACGCTTAGTATGGAATAGTTCTTTTTTTCATTTTTTTTTGTGAAGTTTTCCGACGTTTTAATAGTTATTCTGCTATCCGGGGTGAAGATAAACCCAACAAAAAAAATCATAAAAATCGGTCCAGTGTTATAAGTTGTAACAAACCCGACGTTGTTTTTATATAGGTATATATAGATGTATAGATGTTCAACCGAATTAATACACTGATGGCAAATTTTTCAGTTTGAATTAAAGTAATATATAAAATTATTGTCTGTGTCAATAGCTGTCTGCATCAAATTAAAGGGCAATGCCCATTGTTGGACATTAAACGTTCAGTTTTTCTTGTTAAAACAAACAGTATCTTAGTTTATGTTTAATGTTCGCGGTATTCGTTTATTCAAAAAAGATGGCAACATTTTTATAAAAAGTAAAAAGGTTTATATGAATCAAATTTTATACTACTATTGAAATATTATTTATGAAGTGAAATGTTCTATAGGCAGGTTTGGATGGGGAGTAAATTCATGTAAATCGTCTTCGACATGGTCACGTGACGTTTTAACGCTAACACTCAGAGTGCCGATAGATGTCAAACCAGTAATATATATATATATATATATATATATATATATATATATATATATATATATATATATATATAGTTGGGACATTAACACACAGCGCCATCTAGTTCCATGATAAGCTACGAGGCTTGTGTTATGGATACCAGATAGTTGATGACACACCCATGACTGGAGTACAAACATTCGTCATTACACAAATGAATGCCCCCAGCGGGACTCGAACCCGCGACCGTTGGCACATCAAGTAGGGTCACTACAAACTGAGCCAAACATGTCGAACGTGTGTGAACTAATGTCCCAACATATTATATACAAACATTAGCGTTTTTTGTTAAAAAAATAATTGCTTGCTATGACAGTTTATTTTAGCCCTAAAAATAAATATATATTTTATTTCCACCTATAACAGGTTTCACATTCCACTGTACGAATACTGGGTTGGGTCAAAAATAGTTATTGAGATTATTTGTCGAGAAGTATTCGATAGATATCAAATAAATATTACATCCCCTACCTTTTGGTCTAATATTTTGAATAATAGCTGATTGGTAATCTCTTCCCCGTAGTGACAGGTTACCCTCTCACCAACTTTGAAAGTAAAAGAAATAAAGCATGCACTTGTACACATTACACTATAATGTCTTCTACGTAAATGTGTATAAGTCTATGAGATTATGAGATCGTTATTGGCTTACTTCTTTATTAATATTATACTAGCGGTAGTAGGCGGTAAATGCGGTTTAATGATTATAATTTAACGAATAGAATATGATGAGTTGTTGTTGGTTGTATTATAACGTGTTATCCCGTGCCTATGAGATAATCTTCCGCGGTAAAAAGTAGCCTATATATACCACTTTCCAGCCCGCCCAACTATCTCTCCACACAAAAATCACGCAAATCCATTACTCTGTTTGATGTGAAGGAAGGACAAACTAACAAACACACTTTTACATTTATAATATTAATATGGAGATGGATTTGCTATCTGTAAGTTTTTCTATATGTTCTATATGACAAAAGTGTGGCAGCAATTTTTATTTGTTTTTTTGTTTATTTTTTGTTTTATTAAGTAATGTTTTTAAATGCAACATTGTTATACAGTTTTCTCTATATCAGGTAGCTCGTTAAAGTTAAACTAAAAGATATTTTAAAGGACACTCCTGCACTATGGCGATGAAGAAGCATTTAAAATATTATTAAGTATATTCAATTGTCACTTGTGATCCAATTCATTCAACACGAGATTACATCGGAATCACTACAGAGGGCAAATTAAATTCTGACGAATCCCTTCAAGGAGTCTAATTAATTTACTTTGCAATCATTATTTTTAATACAAGTCTGCATAAAAGTTTCTCATCTATTTTATTACCGGTCGGTTCATAAATTTCAGTCGTCGTGTCGCAAATTTTCTTTTTTCTTAGTTAGCATTTCACTTTATTTGTTCTTCATTTTTTTTAAATCACGGTTTTTTTTATAATAATTTTGTTAAAGAGATTTTTTAATCAAAATATCTTTAAAAAAATTCTATTGAGCCTCAATGAAAGAACTTTTAGCCAATTAGTAAGCTGTCAAGGTTCGTGTCGGTCTTAAAACATCGATTGAAATACGAATCGCTACGTATAAATACGGTAATAAATTATAAAATTGTAAGGCGATATCATTTTCTCAATGTAATTCATCGTATTAATGGCCCAAATGAAAAATATACGCACACATACTCAGTTTGTGACGTAATTCAATTTTTCACGAAAACGGCTCACGTTATCGCGTTCTTGAATATATTATATTATTTAAGTCGTGCTTATATCATATTGAAAATGTATTTCATTTTCCTACTGTGCCCCCATTTTACTGATAACACTAAAGCTCGCTATTAGCTACTGAACAAAAAAGAAACTTGGTTGACAAACTGAGGCGAAAAGGTACTGTTTTGTGTTGCCTGTTCATTTATATGTATAGATTTGTCGCTATTAACAATCAAAATACCTAACCTAATAAGTATTACGACTTTAATGATGCTCTGAATGAATTTTGTTGTGGGGTAATGCATTACTATATTTATTTTCCAAAAATGAGATATTCGGGAAATTTATCGGAGCTCGGGATTCGGGGTATCCTACGAGAACTTTTTAAGAAAATTTGTGTACTTACGGGTGCATCTCAATAAATATGTATTGTAATATCATGTCCGTTCGACAAAATGTCCGTTGTTTCCTAAGAAACAGTGATAGACATAATAATAAATACTAGAAATAAGTAGAAACTAATAACGACAAGCTTTCGTCATCAAAAAGTGAATAAGTATTTTATGGGGAAAGGTGTACGTATGTATAATAAAGTTCCACACTCTATTTTAAGCTTGCCACTTGAGTTGTGAAGTGTCAAAAATTAAAAGTATACCTATTATAGAAAGTAAACCATATTCCGTCGCGAAATACTTTGCTGATACAAATGTTTGGGATAACTGATAAACGTATTGATATATTGTAAATTACACTCATAGTTATATTTAAAAAGAGCAACTTTTGAATTGCTCTTGGGTTCTTTTCAGCAGAACTGCCTTCCGAGCCAGTGGTAGATTCCTCACGAACTGTCTACACTGATTTAATTAAAAAAAAAAAATGTAAAATTGACGATTCAAAAATGCTTGTAAAAGTCTATTTGAATTAAGTATATTTTCATTTGATCTATATTCTAGTGTGAAATTTTAATGATACTGCAATATATTTATGCAAATAAATTCATAGTTTTTGATATGAATATATTAAGATCAGCTTATACATACATACATACATAATACCTCGTCTGCAATACGATAATGATATATAAAATTACTTTTAATTATATAAATATTGTATCATGAAATCTATATAAATATTTGTTAGTCGATTAATTGGTATCACATATCCGAATTAAGTCTATACATATAATAAAATTGTGGGTTGGCGGACTTCACATGTCTTTCGAAAACTTGTTAGGTTCTCTCAGACATGCAGGTTTCCTCACGATGTTTTCCTTTACCGTAGTGGTAATCATGTTAGAAATGATTCGCACATGAATATATCAGAGGTGCGAGACCTGGGATTTGAACCCGCTTCACTCAGTTTCCCAAGCGAGGGCTTTACCACTGGGCTACAACTGCCTTAATACTAGTGTATGTTTTAAAAATATATTTCGTCTGAAAAAAGAATGAGAGGTCCACCATATAGACCCTTAGATTATTTATAATAATCTAAGTATAGAGCTAAAACGTTTGCATAATAGTATTTAATTATTGTAATCAATAAAATAAGTTATTTTAATTTATTATTATTTTGTCATGTAACAGGTAGAACTCACAATGCACGATGGTACCGTTCGTGATGTTTGCTTCATAGAAGATACGTCAAATAAGACCAGCCTCCTCGTGAGTGGTGGTGCAGGTGATTGCAAAATATACGTAACTGATTGCGCTACAGGAAAAACTTTCCAGGTAAGAAAGTAGGGTTTTGAAGTTAACAATCACTGTGGAAAATAATTTTAGTTTACAGTTTACACTGTTGAAGTCAACTGTAGACGGCTGCAGAAGTCAATATTTCGACCAAAATAGCATAAAAAGGAAGGATTTTACAAATTATTTACTGTTTCAAATCTTTTCTAGTTTAAACTAAGTTTTAGAAAGATGCTGCTTTAGTAGGTACAATTGATGTCTTTAACATTACACATATTATTGGATATATCCTTGGTATTTTAGTGTTGAATTAAAACGAGTAGTAGCAAGAAAATATGAATAATCTATACATATAAGGAAATATCCATACGTTATATTATACATTAAGAATGAAAGCCACGTATGTGTACATGTACATAAAAATATAAATCTATACTTCTATATTTGGTTTGTCTGTACGTTTGTTCGCGCTAATCTCAGAAACGGCTTAACCGATTTAGGTGCGGTTTTCACTAATGTATTGTGGTAAGCTTCACGAGCGATGCGAGGGTGAGTCGCAAGTTAGAAATATTATCCTATATACAGACCCCTCAAGGGTTTTTTTTGTTATTTTTATACACAAAACAATACCTATAAACTATAAACAACAAATTATCTTACATTATGATGAAAAGAAAAGAAGAAGAGAAGGAGAAGAAGAACAATGGAAATGTTTTCCGGAATCATGAAAATTATTTGAACTGGAATATTTCTTCTAATTATTTATTTAATAATATCAAATTCAAACAAACATATAACATAATATTCTTTTTAGTTGCTTATATCAAGTAAGATATTTAGTATTTTTATATTTTTACAGTTATTGCCTTGTAGTGTACCTTAGGAGAAAGACTTATCCCATTGAAGATTTTTCCTTAACCCTTATTGAGACCTAATTTAAATAAATTTTCTAGTATATTGTTTTCATTTATCTCTTAAGGTTTAGCCAGAGTTAAACATATAAATTTCTAAGAACTCTTTAGGGAAACGGATGACGTAGGACGGAAAATTTAATCAAAATCGGTCAAGGAATTTTTGCCTGAAACGCGAACACACAAACAGGCACAAAAATTTTAGTACCTATTTTTTTGGGGTCTTTATTCCGTACACAATATGTACGTTACAGTAATTGTTTTAAAAAAATGTTTCTTGTACATATTTCGCTAACTTACTGTTTTATTATATCTATAGATACGCTTTACGCATATATGTATATTTATATAAAAAGTATAACGGCATGTAAAATACACTTTCACATACATACATACGTATATGCAAAAAGTTTTGTCTATTCATTGTGTTGTGCGCAGTGCCGCACACACAAATTTATGACAAAAATTTAGGTCCTATTATGCAGTCTATTATATACAGTGCAGTGTATTATAGACTAAAACATTAAGCTTTTTTCTTTTCCACGTATATAAAAATGTTATCTTTTTAGGGCCCCTGTGAGGTTGAGGGCCTTAGGCATCTTGAGCCCCCTTGAGCCCTTATGGTAAAGACGGAACTGGTTGTGCGTAATATATGGATAAACAGACAAAAAAAAAAGATTCGCAATAATAATTTTTGCCAGGATTATTAAATCCAATTAAAAAAGTTGTCTTTTTAAAGTCGGTCGGCTATAAATTAGAATTTGCCCTAAGGAGATTTTGTTACCGAAATCAGATATGGCTAATGCGATGATTCTCCAACTTGTTAGCCGAGTTGTTAGATGAAATATTAGAACGTTGTTTTATTTTTTGTCTTCGGATCACAATCGTGTAGTGTTAGGTTTTAGTTTGTTATTGTGTAAATCATAGTTTTTATAAAATGATCAATTCTAGTATACATAGAGGTACGTATATATTTTTTTTTTATGGGACTAAGGGAGCAAACGGGCAGGAGGCTCACCTGATGGAAAGTGATCACCGCCGCCCATGGACATCTGCAACACCGCAGGGCTTGCAGATGCGTTGCCGGCCTTTAAGGAAGGAATACGCTCTTTTATTGAAGGGGGCCAGGTCGTAGCGGTTCGGAAAGACCGCCGGCAATAGCTGGTTCCACAGATCGGTTGTGCGGGGCAGAAAATGCCTTAAAAATCGCACTGTTGTGGAACGCTGGACATCGAGGTGGTGTGGATGGAATTTACTATTTTGGCGCGATGTCCGATGATGAAATTCAGCAGCCGGGATCAGTCCGAACAATTCCTCGGAACACTCCCCGTGATAGATGCGGTAGAAGATGCAGAGTGATCCAACATCTCTACGCAGAGCTAAAGGATCAAGCCGATCGGAGAGAGCTTGATCGTCGATGACTCGAGCCGCCCTACGTTGAATGCGGTCAAATGGAAGTAGCTGGTACTGGGGAGCTCCCGCCCAAAGATGAGAACAGTACTTCATGTGGGGCTGTATTTGCGCCTTATAAAGAATAAGACGCTGACGCGACGTGAAGTACTGTCTCGCCTTGCTGAGCACACCAAGCTTCTTTGAGGCCAGTTTGGCCTTACCTTCCAATTGACCACGGAACTGGACGTTGCTCGAGATGTCGACGCCAAGTATTCCAATACTAGCTGTGGCAGACAGAGGAGTGTCCTCAAATTGAGGAGCTACGGTAAATGGCGACTTTTTAGCGGTTAACGCGCAAACTTGTGTCTTTTTGGGGTTAAATTGGACTAAGTTTAGTCGACCCCAATCCGAGACTTTGGTTAACAAAGATTCGACTTCAGACACAAGTTTGTTCCGGCTCTCGTCGACGTATTCCCGAGAAATATTAGCGCGGCCAATGTACGGGGCATCCACAGTGTGATCGTCTGCATAGCAATGAATGTTACTAATTTGCAACATGTCATTGATATGCAGAAGGAACAGAGTAGGAGACAGTACGCAGCCTTGTGGAACACCATAAAAAATAAAAAAATATAAATTTATATTGTGTATCTCCGAAACAGCCCTAACGATTAGGATCAAATTTTGTTTCTAGATAAGCTTTTGCTTTTTTATCTATATTTTGATGAGACGTTTGGCTCAGTTTGTAGTAACCCTACTTGTTGTGCCCGCGGTTGCGGGTTCGAATCCCGCTGGGGGCATTCATTTATGTGATGAGCACGAATGTTTGTACTCTAATCATCAGTGTTTATATTTATAATATATATGTATTTAAAGTTATACATGTGTAGTTTATCAACGTTTCGTAGCTTACCGTGGAACTAGATGGCGCTGTGTCTTAATGTCCCGACATATTTATTTATTATACTAGCATTGCCCGCGGCTCCGCCCGCCTTCAGATGACCAAAAACCAATTCTTCTCCGAGAGAAGCTCGGTCGCATAGGTACTACTACATTAAACCAAGAATGACAGACTGTTTAATAACACCTCGGTAGAAGCGTGAGATGCGTCACATGAGTTCATTATATAATAATAAAAGTAATCTACTAAAAAAAGATTTTGAATCCCAAAAAGAGTATAATGGGGTATATAATTTTGTATAGAAATTCATCATTTTTGAACTTAGAAATATGGAAATTGGTACATGAAGCTTTTGTTTATATTGCCTCAGGGAAATCCCATCGGGCATACTGCTTGTTCAAATAAATAACTTTTGTATTGATTAACTTATATGTTGGATTATGTATTATTTTTCATAACCCATATATCAAAGTATGTAGTAATTTATGTATATATGTATTTTCAAAAATAGATTCATGAATAACGGACGCAAAAATGCTAGAAAATATCAAATTTATTTGTTATATACTAGCAGAACCCACGGCTGCGCTTGCCTTATTTTCTTTATTATTTATTTCCTTACCCTGTCACATTTGTCTAAAAGATGTCTATAAAATATATAATTATATTCTATTTTTTTATTGAAATAGTCATTATTATCGATACAGAGGCCGAATAGTTTTTAGAATTTTCGTCTGTCTGTCTGATGTCTGGGAACGCATTACGACAAAAATACTGGACAGATTTGATGAAATTTGATATGACGATAGCTGGTTGTCCGGATCAACATATAGGATACTTTTTACTGCGGGAAAATATCTCATCTCTGAGAAATCTATGCTAAACGTCACGTAACTAGAGACGAATACGAGCGTAGCGATGGTGAGCAGTTGTACAATTAATATGTATTGTCCATAATAATAGTGTTCAATCTAAATATCATCAGATGTAATGAAGACTGAAGTCGCTAATCTATACTAATATTATAAAGAGGTAAAATTTGTAAGTTTGTGACGTTGTAGGGGATAATCTCTGGATCTACTGAACCGATTTAGATGAAATTTTGAACTTTTTATCCCGGAAATCATCCTTTAATGGGGTGACAATGGGGATGAAAGTTTGTATTGGGAAGCAAGCTGGGGAGGAACCCGAGTGAAACGAGTGTGAGTCGCTAGTTAGTTATATTTTGATTTTATCTTTTTCTATCAGGCACTGAGCGGGCATTCTGGTCATGTTCTGTCGCTATACAACTGGGGCGGTGCGATGTTCGTCTCCGGCAGTCAGGATAAGACTGTACGCTTTTGGGATCTCCGTACGGGAGGCTGTGTTAACGTCATCTCCCCACCCACAGGGCATGCTAGCAAGGTACGCTTTTATTTTATATTATATTAATTAATACTAATTTTTGCCTACGGCTATGCTCGCGAGGTAGGTGCCTATATGAAGTATCAATATCTATGATATAAGCTATATCCATTACTAATTTACTAAACTATTTTGACTGTTATGCCTTGAAGAAGCAACAAGTACATTCACTCGTTATTTCACTTACTTATTTTCATATTTATATTTTAGTGGTAAATCTAACGATTATTCATTTTGTTTTCGCAAATATATTTTTTCGCAGATATTTTGTTTGATTTCGTAAATAAATATTTTAGTTTAAATTCATTTTAATAATAAGTTAACGTAAATTGAATAAAGCAAGAGTGACTTTAATACGTAATTTTGTATAATTATCTACGTAAAATAAAAGGAATTAAATGTCTTTGAATATTTGGTAATTGTATTAGATAAGATATTTTACATTTAACTTTTATTAACTTTTTATTATTAGGCCTAATTTGAGTCATCATTTTATAGATATATAATAAAGCGATCAGACTCTTCAAGTGTTTTGAATAACAAGTTTTATTTTTCACGCTACCTCTGATATTGGATGAGTCGTAAAGGAAACTTTCAATGTTAGATCGTCAGCGGAATTCTTTATTGCTGTTCTTCAAATGAGAATTCTGATATAAATCAATCACATAACTCGTAACCATCATTTATTGAATGTATTGCGATAAATGTGAAATTTTAATAGAATCTTTGTGCACGGTTTTGTTATTTACGATAGCTGTATAAGTCCATTTTAAGTTTTGAACTTTTCTTTTGAGTTATTATATATTTTTTTCGAAATTTTATATAAGATATTTTAAAGTTTATATATATTTATTTCTCATTAGTTTTCTTCTAAGGACTTAGTTTTTATTAATTCGAGCGTAACTCGTTTAAACGCTAGTATGAAATAAACCAATATATTTATTTACGCAATAGGGAATATGCGAGCAATTTAAATAAAGTTAAAATATTATTTTTTTATAATCTTTATTGCTTTTGAATTAAGCCTATATCAATGTTTTTTAATGTTAATGTAATTTCTTTTTGATTAAAAAAATAATTATTAAACCGAAAAATTCAAAGTAGTTGAAACGCACGCCATTGGTCAGACCGAATATGACGTGAAAGTATTATAATAACAGGGCGATTAGCGAACTTGTTCGCTGCAAACTAAAATCGTTTTTTTATGTATGATTATTCTATGTATGATACTGTGACGTCACGCCAAGCGCGCGAATTGGCGGGCGTATAATGTATCCGTATCGGTATGACATTTATTTTATACCAAATTTTAGTTTTTTTGACCTGGATATTTTTTTTACAATATATAATAAATAACGCATATTCCCTGTTATTTACCACAGTGTAGAAATTTACATACATCTATTATCATCTAGGGCTCAGCAGTGGCTTCTCTGGCAGTGGATCCCTCGGGTCGTCTGCTAGTATGTGGTCACGATGACGGTTCGTGTGCGTTACACGACGTGCGTGGGTCCAGGGCGTTGCAACGCTTCACACCACACTCAAGCGACGTACGCAGTGTACGCTTCTCACCCGGAGCCTACTATCTCCTTACTGCGGGATATGATGGACGGGTCGTGCTCACTGATCTGCAAGGTGAGTTTGCTTTTTATATATATGTATGTATATGAATAAAATTGGAGTGTCTGTCTGTAATGTCAAAATAATATCTTATTACTAAATACATGTGAAAGTACCTACCTACTTATATGAAAAAAAAAACAGTTTTGAATTTTTTTCTCCGTCTGTTTGTTCCGGCTAATTACCGAAACGGCTGGACCGATTTTGACCGGCAGATAACTGATGTCATAAAGAGTAACTTTTATTTTAGAAAAAGTATTAGGGTTCCGCGTAAAAAAATATAACAAACAAATAAACACACTTTCATATCTATGCATATAATAAAACTATAGAGGTCGAATATCTGTACATAGAAAAAAAATGTTAAAAGCCGAGTCCAGGGGATGTAAGAAAGAAATAGAACAAATTCAGATTTTTTCAATTTTTTTATTTCTCTGTTTGTACGGGCTAATTTTCGTAACCTTTGGACCGATTTAAATGAAATTTTGCATGGCGGTATCTTATATCCCAGCTGAGTACACAAAAACTATCAATTATATTTTAATGAAACCGATTTTATTTTAATATAGTTTGTACATCAGAATAACAAATAGGCTACTTTTTATCCCGGAAAAATGTGTGGTTCCCGTGGGATAAATTTATTTTTGTTTGTATAGAAGCGAACCCGAGCGAAGCGAGGGTGAGCCGCTATAATAAAGAATATTAGTATGGTTGTATTATAATAATTGTATCGTGGTTAAACTATGCTAAGTTAGATGAGATTGTTAGGTTTTAAATTATTACCTGTTCTATAATAAGATAGATTTAATTAAAATCCCTAATAACCAAATAAAATAACCAAAACTTGAGTTGTTTTAAAATACAAGAGAACCTAAACATAATTTCAATTTTTCCCTCCTCTTACTAAATGCGTTATACTCATAAATACCTATAGTGCAACAATGACGTGATTAATTGAATCACGCTCCATTATCTCGCCATAAATTAGGGTGATCATGATTGACAGACTAATATACCTACGTAGTGTAATAAACTCGCACAAAACTAACACGACGCTGCACTAACTGTACCGCAGAGATAAGGCTTACCATATTTGAAGTTACTCGTATTCTTAGCTTTTGTGTCATAAATAATTAAAATTTATAAGTTAATGGAACACTATATTAGAATTTTACTATTTAATTTTTAGATATTTATTACTGTTCTTAGGGTTTGAATTTTTCTTTCAGTTTAGGTAAACTGATTCGTCTATAAGTGGGATCAATAAATGTGGGACAAACAAACAAACTCACTTTCACATTTATAATATTAAATATGGATGTACATAATAATACATATATTATATTAAAAAGTTAAAACATTACGAGTTCAATTTGTTTCATGAAAATTAATTTGAGGGCTTTCTACCGCGCGTTGTTTATGTTGGTGTTGATTAATTACTTTTATGATTTAACATTTGGTACATTGCAATGTACAAGTTATGTTTTTTGTCAAAAACATCCTTTAAATGATCAAATGATGTTGCTATATCTGTTTTTTTTTTAACTATTAAACTTTCCTGGTTGTTTTATAATAAATATTTTATATTTTTTATAAAACGGCTAGGTATTTTAGACATATGCAAGGAGGTTTTATTACATTTAATTTTTTTCGTATTATGAATGATCTGATGATCTTATTAAAATAAATGTATAATGGTGATATTGCGACATATTACATTTACATAAAATTAGGTGAATCAAAACTCAAAAAGCATTATTTGTTTAATAACGACTTAAGATTTTTGTTTAAATTATTTTTTTTGATAAATTTTGAACCTATCTTCATAATTTTTTTTTATACATCGAGTCGTATGTTTTATTCAGCGACTGTGGAAAAAAAATCTTAACTTTTGTTATTTAATTGTAGATTTACTTTTTTTTGAAGTTAACAACTTGAATAGTTGTCATAATCCATAATCCATATCCATACTTAATATTATAAATGTAAAAGTGTGTTCGTTTGTCTGTCCTTCTTTCACGTCGAAACAGAGAGAGGGATGGCGTAGTTTTTTGTGTGGAGATAGTTGCAGGGCTGCAGAGTGACATAGGCTACTTTTTATCGCGGGAGATTATCTCATTCCCACGACAAAACACGTTATAATACAACCCACAACAAATCACCATACCTATGTATATTAGATATAATATTCTACCTATTCCATACTAACCGTTAAAACATACCTAGGGAAGAACCCGAGCAAAGTGAGGTCGAGTCGGCCAGTATCCATATAATCCTTACTAATGTCATAACTTTGCCATGTCATAAACAACAGACAGATTGGCAGAGTAATCTCGCTGTAACAATACAGTATGCACAAAACAAACCCTACGTGACATGACTGGCCGGTTAAGATAAGCGCTGTGTCTTGACGGCCGCTTCAGTTTTTATTTGTACGCAATTTTGTGGGACACTTTATACTTGTCGTTTTGTTATTAGGCCTACATGTTGAAATATTGCGCGATTTTTTTTTTGTTAGCTTTGTATTTTTCTAGAAATATTTTAATAGGTGTAATTAAGGTTTAGTTTTGTATTTTAGTCGATTAAATTATCTATACATATATTAAAATTCTGAGAACAATCTGTATATTGAATACGTTTTGGAATTTTTTTTTGTAATAGTCATTATTATCGATACAGAGGCAGAATCTATAGTTTTTAGAATTTTTGTCTCTCGGTCTGTCTGGGAAAATGCATCGCGAGAAAATTACTGGATCGATTTTGATGAATCTTAGTGTGATGAAAGCTGGTTATCCGGGATAACATATAGGATACTTTTTACTGCAGGAAAATATCTCATCTCTGAGAAGTCTACATTAAACGTTAAATGTAAGTAGGGACGAACGCGAGCGGAGCGAGGGTGAGTCGCTAGTCTTCTTTTTAAATGAAATGCCGTTCTTTGGTTAACGCGTTGCTTAAGAACGGCTGGTTGTCTTTTATAATTATTGTTAAATCGTCCGAATCATAAGTAAAAAATAATAATTGTTTTTTTTTTCTTTTGGATTTTTTTTTATATGAACAGAAATACATCGTCTATTACTACAGCTAGTTAAAATATATTTCTTTTTTTAAACAGTTTTTAGTGACTTTGTTTGAAATTAAACTAAAACAATGTAATTTAAAAATATATTATCGTTCTCTTCTTTTATTGTAATAGAGTGACATTTAAACGAAAAACGGATATAATAAAACGTCGTAGACGAATAAAAAACTATTAAAGTTTACTTAGCTTTTATTCAAATTAAGTCTACGTAATAACTTGCACAATTCAAATCTAAAAATTCATACATGTAATGAAATTCTGAGTCGAATCTGTACATTAAATATTTTTTGGAAAATATTATTGAAAAAGTAATTATTATATATGTCTGTCTGTATAGGAATGCATCACGAAAAACCACTGGACTGATTTTGATAAAATTTAGTACATCTAAATAAATATAAAACATATAGGATACTTTTTACTGCGAGAAAATATCTCATCTCTTTAAATCCTATGTGAACCGTTAAAACGTACAAAGGGACGAACCCGAGCGGAGCGACGGTGAGTCGCTAGTAGAATATAAAACTGTCAAGTGTCAAGATATTATAATTTAGTTTACTCTTAAAGCTTCCACGGTAAGCCAGTGGCTTACGGCAGCTCTGCACATTCGAGACAACGGGAATTTGGGCACATACATGAGCGTGTAAAGGCGACTCGCACCGTCACACTATCCTATATATATATATATATATATATATATATATATATATAATATATATATATATATATATATATATATATATATATATATATATATATATATATATATATATATATATATATATATATATATATATATAATATATATAGGATAATGTCCATCTTTTTAAATCGCGTTTTACGATGTCAGGTTTTTCGTTTTTGTAATTTAATTTTCTTTTTAAGACCAAATAAACGAAACAGGCTAAATCAAATGATGAAAATGTAAAATGTATTATCTAAGAGTCTCTAAAAAGCGTGTCTGCCCCAAGTATTCGCCGACTCGCACTAATGCGTACAGTCGGAATTAAATTCGATGGCTAAATATTGACAATAATTTCACCTGCGCAGTTTGAATAAAAAGGCGTATAGAATATTTAATTTATTAAAACAACTAGCGACTCACCCTCGCTCCGCTCGGTTTCATCCCTAGTGACGTTTTAACGTTTAGTATAGATTTCTTCGAGATGTGATATTTTCCTGCAGTAAAAAGTATCCTGTATGTTGATCCGGTTAACCTGCTATAATAATCATCATACCAAATTTCATCAAAATCTATCCAGTGGTTTTTTCGTGATGCCCTTTTTAACGTCCCACTGCTGGGCACGGGAATCCCTTCAGTACGATGGGAATCAGGTCATAGACCACCACGCTGGCCAAGTGCGGGTTGGCGGACTTTATCATACGTCTTTTGAAAACTTCCTAGGTTTTCTGATGATGTTTTCATTCACCGTTTAGACAAGTGGTAATCATATTGGAAATGATCCGCACATGAACATATCAGAGGTGCGAGACCCGGGATATGAACTCGCTTCACTCGGTTTCCAAAGCGAGCGCGTTACCACTGTGCTACCACTGCCTCAGACACATGTAGACAAAAATTCTAAAATTTATAGATTCGGCCTCTATATCGATAATAGTGACTATTTCGATAAGATTTTCTAAAAAAAATTAATGTACAGATTCGACTCAGAATTTTAATATATGTCCTATATAGAATAAAATATAGATATAGAATAAAATAATAACAGGTAAATCTTATTACTATGAAATTGACTTGTGTAAAGAATATTATAATTAAAACGTATATAACATTGCTTATTGCTAAATAAAATAACACCAAAACCACGTATCTTGTTCCATATCAAAGTTATTAGAGTGTAAAAGATGACATATGTTATTTACTCCTGCAATCGTAAACATTTTATTACCTAAAGAATTAACAAGATTTTATATCCTAAGCGTATAAGGTTTTATTAAATGGAAGTTATTCTAGTGGCATTACAGGTAACTTTCAAAACTAGTGACTCGCCCTCGTTTTGCGTGGATCATTCGTTCTAAGGGTCTATGCACATGAAAACTTTTGAACGCACGTTCTACGCGCATGTATAAATTTAAACGTAAGTTTAGTATAGTATAGTTGCCTCAGTCAGACCGCAATGTGCAGACTATGCCATGAGACAGAGGAAACTGCTATGCACATCCTCTGCTCGTGCGGTCCACTCATGCACCGCAGAAGTATCTATCTAGGGCAGCGTATTATGCAACCGGAAGAGATACAGATGCTCCCCGCTCAGAGAATCTGGAAGTTCCTGGAGTCGACAGGACTAAGCGGAGAACTTTGAACTCATTATAAAGGGAGCTACAAAGGACCAAAACTGGTCGACGTAGCTAGGGCCGACCTCGGCACCACACCCAACAAAATAATATTAAAGAATAGTATAGTTCTTCAAACAACGTAGAATAAGCGCAGGCGTCGTCGGCGCGTTTAAAAAACGTGATATGCATGGGCCTTTAGATAAAGTATATCAACATTTCTATATGTATATCCCTCAGCAATTTCTTGAAATAATGCGCTAATAAAAGTATGTATTAAAGTAATTATTTGCCTACAATACTCTCCAAACTGATGTTGGTAAACCAAGAAAATGATAAATAAAAAAATTGTCATCTATACATATGATGAAATTCTGAGCCGAATCTGTGTACGAAATAGTCGTTATTATCGATACCCAAGCCGATTGTATAATTTTTAGAATGTTTGTCTGTCTGGTCAGTCTGTCTGTCTGGCAAAGCATCACGAGAAAGCGACTGGACGGATTTGGATGAAATTTGGTATGGTGATACATGGTTATCCGGCTCAACTTTAAGGATACTTTTTATTTTGGGAAAATATCTCATCTCTGAGAAATCTGTACTAAACTAAACGTTAAAACGTAAGTAGGGACGAACCCGAGCGGAGTGAGGGTGAGTCGTTAATTTATAATATGTGCGCAATTCTATTCACTTAAATTTTTGTCTAGACAAACTACATAATTGAAATGAAAATTAGTGATGCACATTACACTAACAGACAGACGCAGAAGTAATTTCTAAAGAATCTAATTTGGCTATTAGACTAAATCTATAATGTCAAAAAATATATCCAATGAACCACTATAACCAGTACGACATTTAATAAGCCGATTAAAAATAACAAGTGGTTTTAAAACATTGCATCATCACTAGTATTGCATTAAAATATAAATTGATTTCAGAAATGTATTAATCCCACTATGCTTAAAATGAGGCTTACAGTATAATCCACATATTATTAAAGAGCAAGCAAAAATGTGAAATTGAGTAACGGAATACAATAAAACTTTATATAATGTATTAATAATAACATCCCATGAGATTGACATATATTTGGTAGTTAATTTAGTAGTGCCATTTCATTTTTCTCAAAAATTTAAAAAGCTTTGAAAAAAACACACGTATAAGGCTCGTTTAAAACGAATGAAACGAGCCCAAGTTAAATTTTACTAGTAGTCAGTGAAGAGAAACTATAGGGTTTCACTATCAGACCAACTCGATTGAAACAAACAATTGTACTATAATTATGTTGTAGCGATTCACCCTTGCTTCGCTCAGCTTCATCCCTAGGTTGATTCCCTATACAAATTTTCATCCCCGATTTTCACCCTCTTAAGGGATGATTTCCGGAATAAAAAGTATCCTATCCTTCCCAGGGTCTTCTATCTTCTTACCATATTTCATCTAATCCGGTCTAGTAGAATTGGAGTTTATTCGTTACAAACATACAAAAATACGAATCTATCCTATTTAGTGTAGATGTAGATTAAAAAGTATTAGCCAGATTTCACATACGTGTAAAGTTTTAAATCTACACGACAGCTAAAAGTAACTTAAAATTTACTTTCAAGATTACGTAGTCGATAGTCGGTGAGTTAGAAATGAGCCTAATAAAAGCGTGTTAATATAAAATTCACGTCACAAACACACTAATGCATTTATAATATTAGTAAATATAATTGTAATTGTTATGAAGACTGTTAATTTAAGCAATATATTTATTTCTTCACAGGTGATTTAACTTGCGCCCTTCCAAGCGTCCCTGTAGCGCGACATCCCGACAAGGTCATTTCTGCGAGATGGCACCCAGACGACTTTTCATTCTTATCAACTTCTGCCGACAAAACCGCCGTACTCTGGACCATACCACCTGTTTAAATCAAGTAAGACGGCCTAGACTAGGTCTAAATCTTGATCGAAATTTATTCAGCGCAAGCTAATATCGATCGTGGACCAACTTTGGTCCTATCTAACGTATAAAATTCGTATTTGGACTTCTTAGCCAAAACTGACCTAAACTCAGTTTTTGATGTAATATGCATATATTATTAGTTATTTAATGATTGCATATTGTCTATTGATTATGTAAAATATGTTTTTTTTTTCTGAGTTAGGCCGTTTTTGCGCTGAATGTTCTATATAGCTTTACTACTAAATTTTCATGACATCATATACATTTTCTATGTCGGTCAAATACCGGTGCATTACACTTAATAACTTTGCTTATTGGACCGTGTCTGGACCATAAAGTAATCATAACGTACGATCGGTATCGAGTCCATTTTACATCTGATATCGTTACAGACTAATATTATATTCTAAACAGAATATTCGCTTCGCTATTACATGTAATATAATGTTTATTAACACGACTGATGTTTAAAACGTGACGTTTTCTTTTTTTTTCTATTTTACTGAACTATTAATGGTAATGTTCGAATGCATAAATAGATTTTTTGTGGGAAATGAGTGTTTTTTTTTCTAATATGTTTAGGTTTTTTTTCAGTATTTTATGTCTCGAATACGTTTGATGTTAGAAGCGAATGCTATTTCATTTTCATATAAATATGATACGGTTCTGTGAGTATGCGATAATTTATTTCACATTTATCAATTTTTCAAACTCATTTTATCACACTGTCCAGTGTAGCTTGAGTGATATTTTGTGAACTGTTTAAGAACAAAACATACATACAGACGAACATAGAAACTCCTTCTTTTTGGAAATCGGTTTATAAATAAAACCCAAATTTAAAGTTATGTTTAAAATAATACATTTAACTGTTTCGTCTGAAAAAAAATTCTTAAAGGTCTGACGTCCATTGAATATTAAGCATATTATATTCTAGTAATGTGGTAACCGACTTTCCAATCGAAGTGAATTTGATCGAAATTGGTTTAATTAGATACCGCAAAAAGAGATTTCAAGAGGCTGCTTTAAAATTTTTCATGTTTCGATGAAATAATATAGTTTTGTCTAGAATATTATATTTCAATAAATGTAGTAGTGTCTTAAAGTACATCGTGTCTTATGTATTATATTATACAATCCCATGATTTAATATAAATATAATTAATGGTTTTGATATACTTACTTAACTATATTAAGTTGGCTTCTCAAAATGCGTGGTTTTATGCCCATTTTACCATCAATCAAAAAGTACTAGATACACAATCCCATTCAAAAGTTTTCTAAAAACTGTCACCAATTGTGTTAAGTAATTATTCTAGTTGAAATAAATATACAATAATGAAAAATGGATCTTAAATGTTGAAATAAATATACAACAATGTAAATTAAACCTCAAAATTAAGGTAGTTTTCACAAAAAAAATGTTAAAATTGCGCTCAAATGTTCAAATGAGCGCTCATTCGATGAGAACATTTTTTGTCGCTAATTGTGCATCTAGTACTTTTTTGATAGTGCATATTACCAATGAATAAACGTTGATTGTAAAGAAAATATCAAAACAGCCTTTGATTATACGGTGTAAATTAATTTGTAATATAGTATATGTATACCATGCGTGAATCGTGGGAAGAAAGTAGAAACAAAAGTGTGACGAGTTATTAGCACAAATTTTTATTTCCTCGTTAATGCATGCGGAATATATTCTATTTTGCAATTCTAAACTAAAATACTTAATATAATAATTAACAATAGCAAGCCATAATAAGCATTGTAAATGAACCTTTATGTCACAAAACCCAACAATTACAGAATTGGATTAAGTTATAGCAAACAGTGTTAAACCAAAAATTACCAAAATTCATTTGTCATTTTGTCAAACCTTTTTTTTAAGTATTTAAGTTAGTACATTTCACCAGGAGAATTCAACATGTGAATGTGCTTAATAATTGCTCTATTTATTTTTTTACCTTTATATCTAATGTACTTACTTAATCTAGATTTTTTTTTCTATTGAAATGTAAATTTGTCATTGCATTGACGTGCTTTAACGTGCTTTTTGTATCATTCGACTAGAAAGCTTTAATTTGTTATATTTTATATAACGACTATCATACGCTGAGGTGTCTACATTAATTGTTCACTAAGACAGAGGTCGTAGGTTCGATATGCGGTACGTACATTATAGTTTAACATTTATCTATATAAAATACATATGTATATGTATTATGATAAAGCCACTTTAATATTTTTATCAAATATTCTAGACCTGATAGTACTAATCGTACATATAAACTCATGTATCGGTAGTAAAAACTTCAAAGTGTCACAGTTATAATACAGTTGTTATATATTATTTTATTTAACATGTGGTAAAGGTGAAATTTATAAAATTATTTGTGGACGTTTCTCGTAACTGTTAGATAGCTATTGAATGCTAAAAATTAAAATTTTTGATGTTTCTTTCTATTGGGAAAATTATTTTAAAAGTTAATTAATCGCACATGACGTTTGAAGATATTGTAATATAAAATAATGTATTTTAGTTTCATATTTTTTGGTCTTTAACAAGCATCAAAATATGATCAGTTTTTTTTTTCAATTAGTATTTGGTTAAAGAAGTATTAATTTGCGTCCTTATGTAATTTTTGCTGTAAAATTAGGGTTAAAAAAATCACATTGAGATAATTATCCTCCAAAGGTTTTAGTGAGTGTGACGATGCTTAATAGTTACCTGGCTAAGAGTGATCTGTCACAAAATTTTATATATTATATTCATCGATAAAAAAGTACTAGATACACAATGCCATGCAAAAGTTCTCTTAAAACTTACCAATAGTGTTTAGGTAATTATTGTAGTTGAAATAAATTTACAACCATGTAAATTGAACCTTAAATGCAACGCTTAAATTTGTTTTTACACAAAAAAAACCGCGCTCAAATGTTCAAATGAGCACTCATTCGGTGAGGACATTTTTTGTGGCTGATTGTGTATCTAGTGCTTTTTTGATCGGTGATTATATTATTGAAAAAAGATTCCGCGATCTTTAAATCTCAAATATTTTTTCATATACTTAACATTAGTATATTTGTCATTTTTCAATCGTTCGCTTTGAATTAACGATTCGTGACATTGTAGTTTTTGGTGTTACGTCGTCTTATATAAGTAATACTAAAATAAAATAAGGGTTCAGTATTGTTAATGTCTTTATAAAAATTATTACAAGACGCTTGTATTCATCAATATTATTGCTCTCATTTTTTACACGTAGTGTTTATAGCGCCTATATCTAGTTTCAAATCTAAGTTTCCTTAAACGCTGTGTAAGAGACCAATTAAATGTTATAGAAAAATATGCTAAGGCCCTTTATATATATGTGTATACATGTCACATTTTATGTAAAAGTTCAATGAAGCTTGTTGAACGTCACGCCAAAATAAAATATATAAATATTTAATATACCTATTTTAAGAATTTTATTTTTATTTTCGCCTCTCAGTCAATATTACGTATAAAATAGTCGAATAGTAGGTCCCCATTTATAAGAATAAATGTAGCGACTCGTAGAGTAATTTACATATATACCTTCCCACATGATGTGAGTTAACGTAACGTTCGCGTACTTTTTCTTTGACTAGGAAAACTTCTAAATTTGACAAATGAAATCATCGATCAAAAAAGTACTAGATACATAATCCCATGCAAAAGTTCTCTTAAAACTATCACCGATTGTGTTTAGTTAATTATACTAGTTGAAATAAATATACAACAATGTAAATTGAACTTTAAAAGCAACGCTTAAAGTTGTTTTCACAAAAAAAATTAAAAGCGCGCTCAAATGAGCACACATTTAGTGAGGACATTTTTAGTCGCTGATTGTGTATCTAGTAGTTTTTTGATCGATGAATGAAATTGATCAAGCGTGACTTACGCTGTCACTTTGACGTTAGATGAAACAGACTAAATATGGCGCTAGTGGAGACTGAATGAATGATTTTAATATTAAAAATATTAATTGAAAATATTTGAAGTTTAATAATAGCTTTGCTTTATGTAAAATCTAATTGAGTAATTGTTGTAATAAATGTATCGCCTGATAGAATTATTAAAGAAATTAATTGATAATATTAAAGATTATATAGTTTTGCCGCTCTGATTCTAAATTATAGCCTTAAATTGTCTGTGGCAGGTGTTCTTAATGTAGAATTTGAGCGAATGCAGACTAAATGTACAGGATTTTGCACAAATGTTTTTTTTTTTTAATTTTTCTTTATTCTAATGGAAAAATATGTTTAAATTGACAAAAATTGTAATTTTGTGCTTATCTTTGTAATATTGTATAAATTGATGATTTTTATTATTTTGGCATGTTATGAATAATTCTTATGTTTTTTTTTTGGTATAAATATATTTGTGCAAAAACTTTTAATGCACACAAAATTAGTCTATGTAATTAAATAATGCTATATATTTTATGTATCGAATCCAATATTTTATATATAGATTACGATTGTATGTAAGCTAACGTCGAACAAATTGTGTTAAACCGAATTCCGTTAACAACTGTATCTTATACTTAAAAATATAATCCCATATTTACAATGACTTGTTTGATTTTCCTTGCCTTTTCATAAATAAATAAATATGTTAGGTCATTAACATCTAGTTCCATGGTAAGCTACGAGGCTTGTGTTATGGATACCAGATAGTTGATACACTACACATATATATAATATTTTGCAGCCTACAATATTTTAAGATATGAATATCTAATAGGTAAATACGTATTTTACGTATCGAAATTTAAAAATTAGATTTGCTTTGCATCGGCTGGCACCGACTTTGAACATATCTGTTTAGGTATCTATTCTAAATGAAAACCTCCGTTTAGTTGTTTTTTACATTTTAGTGCCTGAAAGTCGGTTCTTATTTTATTTTTTTAAGTTTTTATTTATTTTTTAATTTTTAATAAAAAAAATATACTGACAAAATATAGAAAATCAGTAAAAAAATGATTCGCATATGAAATACTAGATTTGAGAAACTCGGATCTTAACTCTGAACCTGCCTGCCTGCGTCACATGGTTTACCAAGCTACCATTGCTTTGATATTTGCTATATTTGAATGAAATTTCTCTTGGCGGAACTGATTAGGTAACATTAACTTTACTGTATATTGTATAAAGGCATATAGCAATGCATTCATTACGTCAATTATATCGAAGTTAGTCTATAAATCTACGTCAGTTAGAGAAATGTCTAGCTGTAGTAAGTGTTCTTGGAACAACAATTATATGATAGAAGCAATTCATGCTATTTTCTAATAATCACATAATGCTGTCTTAGTTTTACATGGTTTTAGCTTTCTTAGTTCTTAGTTTTACATGGTCTGTCTGTAACAAGTATATTTATAACGCCTTTGAGACGTCTAAAACCTTAGTCTTCCCCGGGACCATGATTCCTGTAAAGTATTCGAAACGTCGGGAATCAAAAATCAAAATAAATCCGCCAAAAATATCCGAAAAGATAGTTATTAAAAAATTATTATTATATTTTATTATTTAAAATAATTACTTATTCTATCATTTATTTTTGTTTTTATGACGCAAGTTTTTTCTACACTATCATAAGACATTATCTTGGACTCAACAACATTAGCTTGCAAATTCGTTATACCGACTGATATGTATTATTTTTTCTTCTTGGATTTGAGTGAAATTGTCTAAATAGTATTAATGGTTATAAGTGAAAGTAGTATTTTGATATACAAAAACTAAAATAAAGGCTTATTCTAGAAGAATAATTTATCAAAGAATATAATAATAAATAACTCATAAAAATTCGAGAAAGATGATAACATTTTTAGATGATCTTGCAGGTCCAAATCGAGTCCTCAAAATTTGGTATTATAATTTTGTATTAAAATCGAATGTCAAGCTTCCAAGCAATAAAGCAAGAACATTTTGACATCATCTGATGTTTAACAATTAAATCCATATTCTTTTCATTTTTCAACCGACTTCAAAAAGGAGGAGGTTCTCAATTCGACTGTATGTTTTTTTTTTATGTTTGTTACCTCAGAACTCCGTCATTTATTAACCGATTTGGACAATTTTTGTTTTGTTTGAAAGGGTGTACTTCCAGATTGGTCCCATTTAAATTTCAAAAAAAAAATACCACCCCTAAGGGTGGAAAAACAACTAATGATGAATTTAACCTACTTCTAATTGTCATATTGACTTGAAACTTTGCAAGTATTTCTATTTCCGTTGATAGTACAGTGGTTCGGTGTTGTTGACCTGATCTGATGGCAAGGCCAGAAGGTGGATAGGTGGCTTATTTTGTTTGATTTGACAAGCCTAACACGTTAGAATCCTTACTTTGCTACTACTGTCTACACTAAAAAGGGAAAAATAAAAACTTTTTAACAAAAAAATAAAAACCGACTTCAAAAAAAACCCCAAAAAAGTAACAAATAACTGATTGGTAGTTTTCATTTACTATACATACCTAATCAAATATTTTCGAAGTCGGTGTGCTTTGGCTAAGTAATTAAAGCCTACCTATTAAATACATACCTAATTAAATATTTTCGAAATCGGTGCCAGCCCATACAAAGCAAAGCACACCGACTTCGAAAATATTTGATTAGGTATGTATAGTAAATAAAAACTACCAATCAGTTATTTGTTACTTTTTAGTGCTTTTGTTTGAAGTCGGTTTTTATATTTTTGTTAAAAAGTTTTTTTTTGTTCAGAGGCCCCTAGGGGTGCAATTTGGGCACCATTTACTTCCCAAATGTCGCGTAGAATGGAGAAGACATGTTATTTATAGAATGGCTGGTAAAAAAGAGAAAAAAATAGTACATCTGATTACATATAGAAATGGAGCGATTCCTTGCAAAATATTATTGAATCTATACTTATAATAAGAGCAATTTTAAAAGATGTCAGTATACAATTATTGAAGGGTAGAAAAAAAAATTAAACCTAAAAAATCATATAGGAGTGACTTATTATCGATTTAATTACATAACATTTTTTGTCATTACAATACAATTTTTATATAGTATTCATTAAAATATAAGCTCAAAGCTTATTTTCTCCTTATAAAATCTATAAGCAACGTGCAAATCCACATATTTGCTAATCAAATCCCAAAATACGTATCTTTTAGTGCCAATTAACGTTATAGGGTTCGTTCGGCTGCCAATTTCTTTTTATTTGATACG
The DNA here is from genome assembly GCA_951806755.1 of Brenthis hecate. Lineage (NCBI taxonomy): Eukaryota > Metazoa > Arthropoda > Insecta > Lepidoptera > Nymphalidae > Brenthis > Brenthis hecate. The sequence goes on from OX638251.1 coordinate 23,525,148, forward strand.
CCAGTGTTTCAGCATATTGGGTATATATACCTACTGGGATGTAAAAATGTTTACAAATCGTAGGCTTTTATTTTATACTAGCGCCACTCGGGTTCGTTACTTTTTAATGTTTAGTATACATTTCTCAGAGATGTGTTATTTTCCCGCAGCAAAAAGTTTCCTATATGTTGACTTAGATAACCAGCTATCATCATACCAAATTTCATCAAAATCTGTCCAGTCCACACAGAAAAAAATTTAAAAACTACAAGTACTTATACATAGATTTGGCCTCTATATCGATAATAATGATTATTTCAATAAAATTTTTCAGTTAGAATTTTATTATATGTATAGATTTATGTAAGTACGTTTTAAAATAGATTTTTAATCATGGAAGGAGGCGAATCTATTTATACAATGTATGATTAGTATCTAAGTAACTCTTTGTTTTATTAGTATATCATCAAGTTGGGTATCATTTGAAATACCGGGATAAAAAATATCCTAGCATTTGTTTAAATGACATCCTATAATCAATTTCGAATAAAAAAATAAATATTTAAATCGAATTTAAAGGGTGCAAGGGGGTGCACTTGTACTCCCTTGAAGGAAAATTATTATATAGAAAAAGGTAAGGATATAACATTATATGTAAAATCTACTAAGCTACTTTTTATCCCGAAAAAATATACGGTTTCCGTGGGATAGGTTTGTTTTTGGTTTCGTAGAGGCTAGTGTATAATAAAACACTTATTAATTGATTATACTGGCCACACTGTTATTATATTATACTGATTACTGTGGGTCTGTACCCATAGTTTTAAATCGATTATTTAAAGATTTCATTACATTTGTTAAGTAGTATAAGTAGAGCTAATAAAAACGCTACAATTATATTTATCATCTATACTAATATCAGAGGCAAAGTTTGTTTGTTTGTTTGTTTGTTTGTTTGTTTGTTTGTTTGTTTGTTTGTTTGTTTGTTTGTTTGTTTGAACGCGCTAATCTCAAGAACTACTAATCCTATTTGAAACATTATTTTTGCATTAGATAGCCTGTTTATCGAGGAAGGCTATAGGCTATATCTTAATATATATAATTCTTCTGTACGTGTGTTTGTTAACCTACTCCTCCTAAAGGACTGGACCGATTTGGATAAAATTTTGTGTGTATATTTCAATGGGCTCATGGATGGTTTGAAAACACAAATGGATCCAGTAGGTGGCGCTGCAGTCGGTGTACCACTGATCATCTCCTAAGCGGCAGAGATGATTTAAATGATATTTTTTGTGTGTGTTCGAGTGGGTCCCTGCAAGGTTTGAATTCACAAATGGATCCGGTATGTGGCGCTGCAGTCGGTATTACACTAAATTTTCATAAAAGACTCCATTTTCAGAGCAATAAATAAATTTAAATTGTTGATTAAATAAAATAAAAATCGATGTGTGAATGTGTGTTTCCTATGGACTCCAAAATAGCTGGAGTGATTTTGATGAAATTTTCAGGTAATCTTCAGATTATCCCAGCGGGTGATCTTCTAAATTTTGTTAGCGAACAGAAGCTTGGACGTGGGCGAAGCCGCGGGTACTGCTAGTATCATATATAGTATCTCTATTCCATACTAACCATTAAAACGTACCTGCTAATATAAAACAAGAAAAACTTTTTGTAAGCAAACTTAAATATACATAGGTTTTGGAAGAGTTAAATAAAATATAAATATTATTTTACATCATTTATTTCTTTCTAATAGAGGATACAATGCAGGTATACACGAGATATTGAACTATTGTATAACAACTAGTTATATAGTGAAATTCGTCAAAGACTTAACAGTATTGAAATGTTCATATATGAAAAGTCCTAACGCAAGTGCCGAGCGGTCGAGCGTTCAACGCTGAACATATTGAATGTAATTTTTCAATTTTATATCAATATTAGGTCGTTAGCGATTCTATCGATCGTATTATTATAATAAAATATCGATATTACATTTTTTTCTTATCATTTCGAACACTTGCCACTCGCACGAATATTTAGAAACATGCTTTGCTTGCTAATGGTAATGATGTCGGTGGATGCCATCCGTTAATTTTATATATTAAAATTTTCAGTTCTTTTAAATTACCTTAAATAGACTTACTTATAATCAAATATTACACTCATTGATTTAAATCGATCTAACACTTTAATATTTGAATGTAATATTTGAAGTAACATAACAGCTGCCTTGCAGCAGGATTTAACAACAAAAATTATGTTTTTGGTGTAAAATATACATTAAAATTAATAATACAGCGATAACAAAGGTATTACTTAAAGTTATTATACACTACTTATATGTGTTTAAATTAAAGAGGAATCTTTATCTACATAGAAATTTATCAGGATTCTATTTCCTCATAGGAAACAAATTTTTAGATTATTAATATTATAATATTCATACAATTTTATATAAAGATTAAATCCCAGAATGGAAAATACAACTTTATATCGCACACTATGTGTTGGTCGTACTTAATGAGGTATAAATAAAACTTTATAGTACGGGAGGTAGCGTAGAATTTCACCTAGTTCTTTTATTTGAGCTCTGACCGTCTGTTACTTAATGAGCGATAGCGTTCAATGAGTCACAATAATCTTTTACAGATTTTGAAATGGCCTTGAGTATTTTCATACCTCTCCAAAAAACATGAATTTTTTTTTCCAGATCTACAGAAAATAGGGACTTTCAGTCAGATATTATTAGCATACCGTTTGCAATTTACACAACTGAACTTTTCTTCGTTTTAACTCATTAAGAAAATCTTATTTTTGACGATTGAAAAACCATTAATCAGCGTCAAAAACGTACGGCACGCTTTCTGCATGTACGTGACTTGACGATTAGTATTCAAATACCAAGAAAACTGCTACACTACCTCTCGGACTATAAATTCTGAGGCAAAATCATTTTTTTATACAGTAAAAATAAAATTTAAGCCCGTATCATACTTTCCGTCATGAACTATCATTTGTTTTATGATTCGGGCATAAAGTACAATAATTTTGATTTTAAAATAGATTTTTAATTAAGCAACCTTTTCCCAACGTACATATATTACATCACTTTACTCAGTACCCTGTTCTCTCTGGCAACGCATTCGCCTTAAAGATAACACTACATTTAGCAAAATAATTTTTTTTTCCACCCGACGCTTTATGGTCTCAACGTATTTTTAAGCTATGAAACTGAAAATATGCGACACTTCCGAATTCAGAGTTCCCAACGTCAGCGATAGGGGAAATTTGGTGGTGAAAATTTAAACTTTGGCCAATATCCAACATCATATCAACAATCTAAGTAATAGCCAATAATGCTTTACGTTTTTGTTTTCAAAAGTGGTCAAAACGTTTTGATTAAACACATACCTTTATAATTAATTTTTTTAAAGTTTTACATATATATTTGTTGGCAGTTTGTTTCGAAACTCGTTGAACTGTGGTTACGATGTTTCCCGAAATATATTTATTTTGCATTTAGACAGTACTTAAGCGCTTTTATAAATCCCATAAAAGGTCAAGGGTTCACATACCTAAGTATTATCTTTAATTATTAATTAGAAAAGATAATTTCTGTACTTTGAACGATAATATCCGATATAAAGGAATGCTCTAGTATAAAGATATTTTCTATTAGCTTTTGTCGTTTTAGATAAAAGAATAAGCTATTGTTAATAAGAATATCCTATCAACCAAAGAGTATATCCATCCTTGTCTTAATTATGTATGGGTAACCCAATGGTCCTTAAATTTGGTCACATGTTTTAATGAGAAAAAATATCTACAACTTGATATATCTATATTTATACGATAAATACCAAATTTTTATTTACTATTATTTACTTAACTTTAAACATTTTTATAATTTTAATTAGTTTTATAATTGAATATGGAATATTATTTATTTAATTTTGCTGTTATTATTATAATTGTTACAATTTTATCCAACAAGATCAAAATGACAGCATATCAGATTAATATTTTTCATTTTTCGTTTGTAAAAGTATATAGTAATAGTGTTGCTTAGTAAGTTGTTTTTAAATAATAGCAAACTAAATTAAAATTATTATCCTTAATTAATTTTAACTTTTTAAATTACACATAGAACAATTATATGGCTTAAATAATTAATACTATATATTTTATATTTTTCTTTATGGTTATAAATATAATAATGGCAATACTAAATATAGATTACTAATTAATAATTTAAAATTGTAATAATTATAATAATAACAGCAAAATTAAATAAATAATATTCCATATGCAATTATTTACTTAATTCAAAAATCTAGTTACATTAGTTATATTGAGAATTTGAATTGTTGTAATATTATAAAAAATGAGTTTAAATTTTATATAAAACACACAACCGGGGCATTACTTTATCAAAGTTGATTTTTATTACACAAAAATCTAATCATTCATTTATCTTCAACCTTCGTGTGTTTTTGTATAATCAGCTAAATACGGTCTGTTTAATTTTCCGAAAATCATATTTTTCTAGTGACGTAAATGATCCAATATGTCCAAAAAGTAACTAAATAAAGAAAAATGTTGTCTTTCGATATTTAGTGGAAATCCAGCCATTTGTCAAAGAAAAAGACAATCCAAACTATCGATGTAAGTCATAAATGTCGTACGACGCGGCGTGGGGCACATTTAGCTATAAGATATTATTTGATACACACATTACACACTCGTATCTCGTATAGCAATTAACTTTGATAGATCATATCTATATATCTATACATATAATAAAATTGTAACTAAGCCGAATCTGTACATTAATTATTTTTTGGAAAATCTTATTGAAATAAATATTATTATCGATACTAGACCGAATCTACAGTTTTTAGAATTTTTGTCGGTCTGTCTGTCTGTTACCGCATCACAGAAAAACCACTAGAGGGATTTTGATGAAATTTGGTATGATGATAGCTGGTTATCCGGGTCAACATATAGGATACTTTTTACCACGGGAAAATATCTCATTTCTGAGAAAAAATATACAAACTGCAATGTAAGAGTATACTAATATGTAAAACCTAAGAATTTGGTTTTTGGTAATCTGAACGCGGGCGGAGCCGCGGGCAATGCTAGTTTCTTTATATTATTTAAAAATCAGTTATAATATTGCTTCTAAAATTTATAATAAATTTACAACTGCTACGTTATTAAATTATTAACAGTAAATATTTTTGGTATTTTCGTTAATTTTAAAATTCAATAGGAGATATTATGCAAATTTCGTTTTCAATAAGGAAATTCTATTGTTATGTGCAACGTCGTCCGTCCGTCCTGTCATAGTGTTTGACTAAGATATATCATAAACTACTTAACATAATTTAACTCGAATTTGAGTATCCTATAAACATCGAATTCCTTAAATGTACGGGGACAGAAAAATTCTGATGGACAGTTGTTGTGGACGACATAACATTGAGTAACAACATCACTGAAAACCCACGTGAATTAATCGATATGTCAGAGGGAAGGAATAGAAAAGAGATTTTTTTTGAAGTGAAAAAACTTCTTTAGAATCGTTGTGAATTGAAACTCGATGAAACGAAAATGCGACACTAAAAAGAGACAAACATAGAATGAAATAGAATACATTGCCATGTTGCCATGGTAACCGTTGTTAATGTCTGACAAATATGTACTCGTAATATTATATTCTTTCCGTATATGATATTCTATAAATATATAATTGTAATATGCCTATTACGTCATATAATTTAATGACGATATTTGCCAAAGAAGTTTAACTTCAACCGAGCGTAAAAGTTACACGCACCCATTTTTTTTTTGTTCATTCACATGAAATATAACTATCAGTTACATAAAACAGTTAATATTGTTACCCTAACATCAAGCATCAGCTACATTTTTAAACTTCATCTGTGTATATCAGAGTTACGTATCTATAAGATGTGTATAGACAAACACTAGAAAAGATAGTTTCTTAGCAAAAAATTTAGCATAGACCTTAAAGTCGTCAAAACTTTCGTTATATCTGGACATGTATATTTATATATAGTGTTAGTAACAGAAAATTACCTTAAAATTAGGTGTTTTATCGAAATCCGTAATTGCAATGCATAAATCATTCGGTTAGTGATCAATCTATCGTTCGTTAATCTGGTTTGCTATAGTCCGACTATGTTGGGTTGAAATTTTGTCTTATCCATTTATCAATTCCAAGGATGATGGGAAATCTATGGTGTAATGTCCAACTTTTTTAAGCTAATATAAAAGATACTGAATAAATCCATTAACTAAAACCTATAATTGAATAACAAAATAGTAAAATTGCTATGAATTTTCTGTTTTTTCGCGTTTAGTCGGACTACAGTTTTGAATTCTTACCCCCCACGTAAAAGTTAACAAGTCGAAGGAAAGTTAGAGAGAGAATAATGAATGAGTTTCGTGAATTTACGTATTTCAGACTGTTTGACGATGTAATTACTCAAATATTGATATAGATATGGAAATTACAATCGAACTTTTGATAACTTTTTGATATTATTTTTGTATGGAGAAATTCAAGATTAGGTAGGTATATAGATAATTTTATGACCATCGTATGTATGAGCTTAGAAATTTCGAAGAGATTTTGCAATAAGATATTAACCTGATGATATTTTACGTCGGGGATATCTTTAAGGCGATGTTGCCTTACAAATATGAGTCCTTGGTGTTTGCGGGCGGTACTCCAGCCGCGGACATCTTGCGACGCTCTATACGCGCGCGAGACACCGGCCGGTAGTACTGCTCGCTTCTCCGCCGTCAGCGCTCCGGGACAGGGGCTTCAGACTCCAGCTCCATCCACAGAGAGCTGATTACACGTGCATCTGTAAGAGAACAGTCTATGTAAAAAAATATATAAAAATAATAAACAAAAACCAAATAGTCTTTATAATACTCGTAAAAATATGAAAAAATAATCGTATGTTTGTCCTCTATAGCGTTTTAAGTCAGTGATCCGATTGAGATGAAATCTAGTGGGTTATTCTGTACTAGCGACTCACCCTCGTTTCGCTCGGATTCATCCATAGCTTGCTTCCCAGTACAGACTTTCATCCCCATTTTCACCCCTTAAGGGATGATTTCCGGAATAAAAAGTATCCTATGTCCTATGTTCGGGGTCTCTAACTTTACCTCTTTATAATATTAATATAGATATTGCTGCAAAGGTTTTCGGCGCAAAAAAATCTTTAGATATTTGTCTTTTATAGCTTACAGAAGCGAGGGTAAGTTGTCAGTGTTCAAATAAAAATGAATAGCTGTTCGTTGGCGAGTACATTACTTAAGAACGTCAAAATCTGTCTATTAATATGTAATTGGAATCAAAAATGTAGTCAGACATATGTACACATGTATGTATGTACACCAATAAGGTAAATGAGAGCTTGTAAAACAATCAAATGAGTCCGCCAACTTCACCTTCAACGAATATTATTGTTACGAGGATTGTAAAATTAAAGTCAAATTAATTACTTTTTGAAGTAAAATAGTTATCCCGGTACATAAAAGGTCTAGGCTAAAAGCCAACTTACAAGGACATAAAAAGTAAGGGTTTAGGTGCAGGTTACACAGGATTCAAAATCACTTATTTCATTTCAAATACAAAAGTGCTTGCTTCTCGTAATTTTTTTTTTTAGGATAGAATTATCCTTATAAAAATATGTGAACAACTATTCGTTAAAAAACAAAGTTTCATATGTATAAACAATACGTAATACGTAAACCTTGCGCCCGAATTCATTAGGTTTTCATTTTTTCAAATTGGAAAATCGGAGAAGATTAGGTCAAAGTATTGATAGAGATGTAAAATGATCGCGTTCGTCGTAACACTTAATAATCTTCTGATATACTTTTTAAGGAAATGCGTAAAATACAATTTTTTAAATCACGAGACTGCCAAATAACAATAAAGCAGTTCAATTCAACAATGAATTTAAAATGTACAAAACTGAAAAAAATTGCATTTTAAAAGACTAATAATAATAAGTAATAATAAAGAGTTTATAACTCAATACTTTATCTTTAAGAAAATGTACGAAAGCGTTCCTAGTTACAACTTATACCTACTAACATCCACTGAAAGCCACTTCATGGGTAACAAGTGCCCTATGGTTTCATTTCAAAATGGCTATTTCATACTGAGTTTATGTGTTTGTAACGTTTCATCTTCGTAATAAACGAGCAAAGTCACGGGAAAAATGTAGCTTAGTATAAAAATATAAAATTACCAATAAAAGAACGGTTTAATATTTAATGTAGCGCATTGAAGTTTTCTATTCTAAAGCATATGTCGAACCACAAAAGATCATATTGCTTCATATCGAGATTAAAAATAGTAAAGAGTATAATGGAAAATTCAATTTTCAATAGCGGACTCACATACTTACCTAAAATTGTTTGAAATAAAGCTTGATATTTAAAAGAAAATTGAAAATGAGATTACATAAGGTTTTCTGTTACGAAATCTCTTACATTGTCATTGCTGTATTTTTGACTGTGTCAAATATATTAGACTAAGATCCCACTGCAAGATTGCTACGTTCATAGCGTATTTAATCGAAATCATTTTTTTATATACATTAATAAAAGGGGCAATATGTTTTGATCGGGGTGCCTATTCAAATGTGCCCGCTAGTATGTTTAATTAATTAAATAATAGTTGACTTTTTGGAATAAAAACGATGCATTTGTTATTACAATGAATTATACTCCACTTCACAGAACTATACGTAGAGATCTTGAAGAATGATATCGCCGTTGCGCATGTGTCCGCAACCTCTTCGCAGCCAGGTGTAAGCGGGTCATATTTTAGGACGTTTATACGTTCATCGCGTATGTTTATCATTTATATATCAAATTAAAGCTATTTTTTTTCTGTACCTGATAAACTACGTCTGCCTATGTAAAAGTGGCCGCAAAAGTGGTTGCGAGTCATTAAAAATGTTTTGTTACATTTATACGTTCATGGCGTATATTCATAATTTATATATCAAATTAAAGCTATTATACCTCTACCTATGTAAAAGTGGCCCCAAAGGAAAGAAAAGACGGACAGAATAAAATATTATATGTCATTTGTCAGACAATAACAACGGTTGCCATGGCAAAGATAGATAAAGTGAAAGAGAGTTAGCGCGTTAGTTATCTGTTTATTACTGTTAAGCATTCGATACATGTGAATCAAAAATGTAAAGAGAAGTTTGATTTAAAATGGACGATAAAGCTGTGTATACATACTTATATTATGTATATTGGAAGTGCGTTGATGTATTGAAAGGTAGGCTAATTACTCATTTTATATATATGTACGATATAAATATATGTTATTTTTATATAAAAAGCAATAGTTTGTACAAAATATTTTTTTTTTACTTTAAACGTATAATTTTTATGGCATTTTTTTTAATATCCATTTTAGTATCCATTTTGACGACACGTTTGGCTCAGTTTGTAGTGATCCTACTTGCTGTGCCAGCGGTCGCGGGTTCGAGTCCCGCTGGGGCCATTCATTTGTGTGATGAGCACGAATGTTTGTACTTCAGTCATGGGTGTTTATATTTTTTTTTTATACTATTCAGAATTAGTGCTTGACTACGTTCCACCTGATGGTAAGTGGTAACGCAGTCGTAGATGGTAAGTCGCACTAACTCAGTAGCCACCTATTCACTCTTGCCTTGAAGACACCCATATTATAATCGGACGGAAACACCGACGCAGGCAGGTTGTTCCAATCCTTAGCCGTACGTATAATAAATGACGTAGCGAAACGCTTCGTGCGGACGGGTGGAATGTCCACGACATAAGGATGGAGACCAGCCGTTCGTCGGGTTGTCCGATGATGGAAAGGGGATGGGGGAATTAATTCATGTAGTTCCTGCGCACACTCTCCGAAATGTAACCTATAGAATACACAAAGGCTGGCAACCCTACGTCTATGATCGAGGCTTTGTAAGTTAGCTTTTACCAGCGTAGGGTCACCTATAAGCCTTTGAGCACGCCTCTCAATCGAGTCCAAGGCTGACAGATGGCATTTCGCAGCACCAGCCCATATGTGGCTACAGTATTCCACACACGACCGGACTTGCGCTTTATATAAAACAAGAAGCTGTCCCGGCGTGAAATACTGTCGGACCTTTGCAAGGATGCCAACTTTCCTCGCAGCTGCATTAGCCTTAGACTCGATGAACCGCCCGTAGTTCATGTTGGGGCTGATGTCCATCCCCAACAACTGCAGACGTTCAGTGTATTCCAAAGGCACATTCTGGAAAGTAGGAGTCAAGGTGAAAGGACTCCTTTTAGTGGTGAACAGGCACGCCTGTGTTTTGGTGGCATTGAAACTCACAAGATTGGCATCGCCCCAAGTGGAGACTGTCCTGAGTGTGAGATTCAACCGCTCTACCATGGCCTCTCTTTCGGACTGAATTTGATCTCTACTGGCCCGAGGATTCGGCAGGTATCTCTCTACAATAGTGCTGTCGTCTGCGTACCCATAGATACCGGGTATAAGCAGATCGTTGATATGCAGCAGAAACAAGGTTGCAGAGAGAACAGACCCCTGAGGAACTCCTGAGTTGGTCTTTAAGGGTTGTGATGAACAACCATCAACCACAACTCTGAGTGATCGGTCGCTCAGGAAGTCTTTGATCCAGCCGATCAGGCCAGGAGATATGCCATAGGCTGAAAGCTTATTTATAAGGCTAGCGTGCCAGACCCTGTCAAAGGCCTTTGAGACATCGAGGGAGACGGCAATCGCCTCCCCGCTTCGGTCAATAGTTTCGCCAAAGGTGTGATTGGCATACACTAGAAGGTCCCCAGTCGACCGATTCCGGCGAAACCCATATTGTCGATCACTGAGGAGATCGTTCTGTTCTAGGTATGCCATGAGACGAGTGTTGAATACACGCTCCATAATCTTGCAGAGTATGGAGGTGATTGAGATCGGACGATAATTGGCAGGGTCAGCACGGCTTCCTTTCTTGGGCACTGGTTGCACATTGGCAAGCTTCCAGGATTTAGGCACTATTCCAGTCTTAAGAGAAAGGCGGTACAGACGTGTCAGTATCGGAGACAACTCGGGAGCACATGTTTTAAGGACTATCGCTGGTATACCATCAGGACCACTGGCTTTATTCACATCTAGACGACACAATACTCTCTTAACCTCCTTATTAGTTATCGCAATTTCAGGCATTGAGATCACGCAGTGAGGTAGATGTGGTGGAGTAGCATTGCCAGAGTCTAGATATGAATTTTGGGCAAAAAGAGAGGCAAGCAAAGTCGCCTTTTCCTTTGCCGTATGAGCCAGGGATCCGTCAGATTTTACCAGCGGTGGCAGTGAGGGCCGAGAGAAGTTCGTCTCGACAGCTTTGGTAAGGGACCAAAAAGCTCTGCTGCCAGATGGTTGGGCAGAGAGCTATGCGCCAAAATGTGTAATTCGGTCAAGACGAGCCTTCTTTAATGTCTTTTTGTGGGACTTGGCAGCTAAAGCTATTTATAATATGTATGTATTTAAAGTTATATATGTGTAGTGTATCAACTATCTGGTATCCATAACACAAGCCTCGTAGCTTACAATGAAACTAGATGGCGCTGTGTCTTAATGTCCCCACAAAAAAAAATTGCGATAGCTCGCTACAACATGGCGCTGCAGCGAGTCAAAATCTACACTGTGCAACTTGTTACCATAAAAATTTTGTATATATTTATTTGACAGCAAAAACCGCGGACAAAAGCTAGTTACGAATAAACAACTCTTACACCGTTGTAAGGCCAAGAAAAACGTTGTTTTCTATCGTTTGACACTCTCTCGCAGCAGAGAGGTCAATCAGGCTTTCACATTCATTGTTTCTTTAAAACTTTGTTTTCTAAAATATTTTTATTAACTTTAAACAAAAATATAATAAAAAAAACCGTAGAATACAGAACAGTAAAAAACAGTAGAATATTCTCATTGAAAGTTAAACCATAGCCAGTGTAAAATAAAAAGGAAAAAAAACGCTACTCGCAAGAAAAACTCGCAAAAGACCTTCTAGATATCATTATAAAATTAAATTTGGCTCGAATGCTTTTATCTTAAGAGTGCTGTAAATTGAGTCTATTACATCAAAAGGATATAGACAACTAAGGTAACGAAATCACACGCCTACTCGTACATTTATCCAAACGTTGTGGTGATGACCGCTCTATTGTGTAATATATATCCCGTAATGAGTTTCCTCAAAATAGATTATTTATTTGTACCGATTTCTCCATTTCTCCTGTTTCCAGGTGTTATTTGTTAGTTTTTCTCTTGATTTTATTATATAAAGTAATATTAGATATTTTTGTGATAATTAAATATTCTGCGGCGTCTGTTACTTTTATATGAATTAAAATATAATACTTTCTTAGATTTACGGGAATATTTGTCTGTAACAAGTATATGACGCCTTCGAGACGTCTAAAACCTTAGTCTCTCCCGTGACCATGATTGCTGTAAAACATTCGAAACGTCGGGAACCAAAAATCAAAACAAATCCGCGAAATACTCCGAAAAGATGGTTATTTATTAGAAAAGGTTTATCATTCAAGAGTAATAGTTAGAAGAAGTAAGAGTATCAAAAAGAGTTTTTTTAGTTTTTCTATACTACTGCTTATGTTTACATATTTGATGAGGTTTTAATTCGCATTCAGCCCTTTTTAACCTTCCACTGCTGGTCCGAGCCTGCCATTCAATACGAAGTATCAATACGAGGGGAATCAGGCCATAGTCCACCACGCTGGACAAGTGCGGGTTGGCAGACTTCACATGTCTTTCGAAAACTTACTAGATTCTCTCAGACATGCAGGTTTCCTCAAGATGTTTTCATTCACCGTAAGAAAAGTGGAAATTAATCATGTTGTAAATAATTCGCACATGAAAATATCAAGGTACGAGACCCGGGATTTGAACCCGCTTCACTCGGTTCCCAAGCGAGCGCGTTACCATTGGATTACCACTGCCTTCGAACATTTTAATTATAGTGATAGAACTATTTAACTATTTCACTATCATTATTTTGTCTTCATAGAAACAAACTCGTCTTAAATAGTAGTTATAATTAGCTACAGCTTCAAAATGGAGGTATATTCGGTAAAATTTTACTTGAGCGTTCATCATGACTTTTAGATTTTTTTATTATAAAAAGTTATAATTTACAATTTACTGTACTAATTTTAAATAACATCGATTAGATAATATATATAGAAAGTCTCTCTAAAGCCTACTAAAGCATTTAAAATTTACGCAAAAATTTTAATTTTACCAAATATTTTTTATCCAAAAAACATACTTTTAGTCTCGCTAAAGATAATACCCTAAGAATATGTTCATACAACATGTAAGCTGAATTGTTCAAGAGATTGTCGCAAATTGCTCAAATGCCTTACCCGTAATGTTGCGGCGACAGGCGCCAGAATATAGGATGGTCCAAAGAAATAATCTAACTTTGATTAATACTCGTATATATTAAATCTTTGCTTTGGTTATCCTATCTTATAATATTAAACGAGCAATTCTTGTATACATATGTTTGTATATAAATTTATTTAGTGTATCTCGGTAACAGCTCTATCGATTTAGATCAAAATTTGTATTTAGATAAGGTTTTGCTTTTTAAGTTTATCTATATAGATATCTTTTATTGAAAAAAGAAAAAGAGAACCTTTTATTGAAAGGAGAAAGAAAGAGCCAAGCGCAGCTCGGTCGCCACGGTACAGTGTTATTATATTATACTCTTCTTCTCCCTACCAATTTGCCAATCACTTGGGGTCGGCGCAGTACATCTTCTGTACTGCTGATAGGATGTGGCAAAAGTTTAACGACCGATAGCTTGCCTGACGTCAACCCTCCTTGGGATTGTTATTATATTATACCATAGGTTGCAAATTGATATACCTATTATTATTTAAATAAAAAATGTATGAAAATTAAATGAAGCATTAATTTTAGTTGTCACAGAATGAAATATAAATATATAATAGTTTCTTTTGTAAATATGTTTAATGTTTTAAGGGACAGAAGTGGTAGCGCAGTGGTGACAATCTCGAAATGACCCGAGATTTTGATGTTTTGTTAATCTAACTAAAAAGACATGTAAAATCCGCCAACCTGCAGTGGTGGAGTATGGCCTGATCTGTAGTCTGAATATAAAACAAATTTTGAGTAAGTTTCATTTTGATCAACCGTAATAGATCTAACGGTAAAGACTCTACGTTATACTTTCCCCTATAAAGCGGGAGTCACGCTTACAAGTGACAAGTTACATAGAAGTACACATAATCGTTTAGGTATAGTTATTATTAATGCATTTTAAGAAAAAATATACCTACAAATGCTTATATTTGAATTTTTAAATGTACTATAATATATGTTGCAGACAAAAGTCTATCGCGGTCAAGATTACTTTCAACTGCAGGTCTCGGTCAATAGCATTTTTGACTGTCATATCGGTTAAAACTCGAGAGCCAAGGAGATAAGTAGATTGAAGAAGGAAATGGTAAAGAATTTTGGTAATAATATGAAGGAAATTATTAATATACTAGCAACTCACCCTCGCTCCGCTTGGGTTCGTCCCTAGTTATGTTTTTACGTTTAGTATAGATTTCTCAGAGATGAGATATTTTTCCGCTGTAAATAGTATCCTATATGTTGATCCGGATAAGCAACTATCATCATACCAAATTTCATCAAAATGTGTTCAGTAGTTTTCTCGTGATGTGGTCCCAGGCAGACAGACAGACAATTTTTTTCAAAACTATAGATTCTGCCTCTGTATCGCTAATAATGTTTATTTCAATAAGATTTTCCAAAAACTATTCAATGTACAGATTCGGCTTAGTTACGATTTTATTATATGTAAATACCAACTTTTTTAATTTTAATTGAATCTTAATAATAACTAGTCAACGTTATTAATGACAAAAGATAGTTACAAAAGCCACACAGCCTATATTTCCCTTGAGCTTACTCGCTTAGTTTGCCCCTGCGTATACTGGCTTACTTATTTATCATTTCTAATAATAGCTAAGTTATATGAAGTGGTAAAACTCGATTCCTTTGTATTATAGATAAATAGCGGCTCACTCTCGCTTCGCTCGGATTCGCCTCTAGGAAAGCAAAAACAAACCTATCCCACGGGAACTGTACATTTTTACGCGATAAAAAGTAGCCTATATGTAAATTCAGACTATAATCTATCCCTGTGCCAAATTTATATTACTTACTCTAGCAATCACTAAACCTAGATATTACCAGTAAAAAATATATTTAATTTTTACAAAGATTGAACTCGTTACCTGCAAAGTACGAGTAGGTAACTAATACACCATCATGAATAAGTAAATTCAAAGAATTAATTTCGCATTGTTTTAGCGAACAGCCATACAGTATTCATAAATATTTACCCGATACTTTTTATGTTGCGTTAACTTTTAAAAAAACACTCATTAATCTTCTGTTTGAAAACTTATTCAAGCGCGAATTTGTATTAAACTTTACTATAATTGATTTATTTGAATATTATACCACTTTATAAGGGGTTTTAAAATTTTTTATAATAAATTTGATAACGTCAAAACAAAATTTATGGTGTAATCAAAATTTATTTTAAAATATATCCGAAGATAGCATTAAAAATTAAGTAATAGTATAAAAAATGTTTTAAAAGACAAAAAATCGAAAGTATATATTACAAAACTTCCGCG
This sequence comes from Brenthis hecate, assembly GCA_951806755.1. Lineage (NCBI taxonomy): Eukaryota > Metazoa > Arthropoda > Insecta > Lepidoptera > Nymphalidae > Brenthis > Brenthis hecate. The sequence continues at coordinate 23,540,925 of OX638251.1, forward strand.
ATACCAATCAGACAAAAAGAGACAATAGCATTCCCAAGGAGGGTTGACGTCAGGCAGGCGGCCGGTCGTAAAACTTTTGCCAAATCCTATCAGCAGCACAGAAGATGTACTGCGCCGACCCCAAGTGATTGGGAAATGGGCAAAAGAAGAAGAAATAGTTGTACTCGTCCCAATCAGACGAATTATGTAGAAATCGGTGCGTTGCAATGCCATATTATCGATTGGTTACATCAAAGGATAAATTTTCCGTATAAAGACACTTTGATGTTTCAAAATTTGATCTAAAAAACAATTGATAAAGAACTTTCGGAGATTTATATATTTTGCACAAATGTGTTTTTATATTAGAATTATTTTTATATTAGAATTTTGTTTGTCTGTTAGTTTAGTTATACATAACTTAGAGAATAGAGAAACCATTCCATCCACACACCCTTGGTTCGCTCTGGTTCGTCTCTAGGTATGTTTTAACGGTTAGTATGAAATAGATAGACTATATATTATAATTATGTTAATAATATAGCCTATAGGCTTCCTCAATAAACGGGCTATATAATGTAAAAAGATTTTTTTAAATCGGATTAATAGTTCCTAAGATTAGCTCGACTAAACAAAGACAGACAGATAGACTATAGATGGGTGGACGTACGAACAGACGGACGGACGGACGGACGGACGGACGGACGGACGGACGGACGGACGGACGGACGGACGGACGGACGGACGGACGGACGGACGGACGGACGGACGGACGGACAGACAGACAGACAGACAGACAGACAGACAGACAGATAGACAGACAGACAGACAGACAGACAGATATACAGACAAACGAACAAACAAACAAACTCAACTTCTTCATAATATTATTATATATGAAATTTCTTAATGGGTAAAACTATTTTATTCTACCTATAAAGCTCTGAATAAATGATCAAATAGTTATATACTTAGTTTCATTTCAATCAGCGGAATTTCAAATAAATTGATAGTGAGCAAAACCTTCCGGCAAGTTCAGAACTAACTTCGACGGATAAACCGATCATTCACCTACTATTTAGTAATAGAAGCACGGGTTATAGTAGATATTACGGATTTATAAAATATAATAATATTTGTTTAACATTATCCGTATACAAAACAAAATATTAAAAATTTTCGTCTTTATTTTCATTCCCGCAAATCTGGCGATAATTGCTCGAGGTTTCAATAGATTTTATTTATAGCAGAAATAATAACCTGAATAAAAATTATAGCTGGGTTTCATTTCAATGAAGTAAACCTAAAAATATAAAATATAAATAAACTGAAAGATAATAGATAAACTGAAAGATAAAGCTTCAGCACTATTGTTTTATGCGTCCTTTCAGAGGTCAAACTCAGTGGTTGCAAACATACAATATACACTAGTGACTCACTCTCGCTCCGCTCGGGTTCTTCCCTTGGAACGTTTTAATGGTTAGTATAGATTTCTCAGAGATGAGATATTTTTGTGCAGTAAAAAGTATCTTATATGTTGACCCGGATAACCTCATCATACCAAATTTCATCAAAATCTGTCCAGTAGTTTTCTCGTGATTCATTTCCAGACAGACAGTCATACAGACAAAACTCTAAAAACTATAGGTTCGGCCTCTGTATCGAAAATAGTGACTATTTCTAAAAGATTTTCAAACAAATATTTAATCTACAGATTCTACTCAGAATTTTATTACAATAATGTATAATTTACGTTTACATTACAAGCTGAGAAAGACCCTGGCAATTAATCAGTGAACAATTCAAATTCAAATAGAAATACTTGAACTTAATAAGATAAAAATAGAATTATTATAATTTCCACATTTTATTCTTCAATTAAGTTTACTAATTGCTTTTTCTCAAATAACAATTAATGGTCAAAAATATAATTAATAGGGGAAGATCGGGCAAGATGGGATAACAAGATATTTTTAAAGACTTTTAACGTGTTTAAACAAACAAACAACTACCTTTTCATCATTATTATAGTGAATTAAATATTAACGGGACCATTTTCTAAAGTGATTCTTATCTTTTTGTGGCTTTTACTTGAATTATTTATTATTCTTTTATACTGAGTGCTATCTTATTGAACAGTAGTTAAGCACTGGATTTAATATTATTGATTTAAATCACGTAGACACCTACGCGTCTAGTTTTGTCCATTGCACCTTCTCACCCGGCGTTCCCCGACATCTCAATTCCATTTTAATAGAGATACTAAAATTTAGTTTATTAATTAGAATTTATTTTATTAGTATTCTATTCCTATACTTTAGTACAACATAAAATCTCTAAGGGTGCATTATCTTCCTAATCTGCATTGTGTTAGCTAAAGGTATTTCGAATCAGATAATAAAAATGTTAATATGGCTTGAATATTAAAGTTTTATTACAACTATTATGATTAAAAGAGAAGTTATATGTGTACCAAAACCTTCTATTATTCGTATACATATATAGGATATAATTTGTTAGTATATATATATATATATATATATATATATATATATATATATATATATATATATAATAAAATACTGAGTAACTGAGTCGACTCTGTACTTAAATATTTTTTGGAAAATTGAAATAGTCATTATTATCGATGCAGAGGCCGAATCTATAGTTTTTAAAATTTCTGTCTGTTTTGGAATGCATCACGACAAAATCACTGGACAGATTTTGATGAAATTTAGTATGACGATAGCTGGTTATCCGGATCAACATATAAAATATATTTTACTGCAGGAAAACATCTCATCTCCGAGAAATCTATACTAAACGTTAGAAAGTAACCAGGGACGAACCCGAGCGGAGTGAGGGTAAGTCGCTAGTTCATATCTATAGCTTACGTATTACATCTTTAGATTTTCTACTTCTTTCGATATCCAGTTAAAACAAAGATGTTATTTTATTATTATTGGTCTCAAGGCAAAAGAAACGGAATAGTTAGTAAACAAAATCACGATTTCCGACATGTGACACACTTATGTCCTACGTCACATTTAATGACCTGTCTAAAAGTTTTGGATAGGTCTGAAGGTTTACTAACGATAATCACTTTAGGTCTGTTTAATCGTCTCATTACGCGTTTTGATGTTTCAAAGTTAGACTAAATTGGTTTTAGTATGTACTGGTGAGTAGGTACCACTGGGTGTTACTTTCGAAAACAATAAACGCCACCTCTTGGCAAATTTTACTACTAGCAATAGCAATTCCAGATGATAGTCTGTCTGTATACTTAATTTTATCCAAATCTGTCCAGCTGTTTCAGTGTAACATACATACAAACAAACATTAATATGAAAACAAACATTATAATGATGGTGTATTAGTTACCTACTTGCCGGTAACGAGTTCAATCTTTGTAAAAATCAAATATATATTTTATTGGCAATATCTAGGTTTTTTGCTCTTTGAGTGGCTGCTAGAGTAACGTCATATCGTATTCAGCTCTTTTGAACGTCCCACTGCTGGGCAAGACTTCCCTTCGATAAAGTCCGCCACGCTGGCCAAGTGTGGATTGGCGGACTTCACATGTCTGACGTAATAAATGTTAAAAAGAGGCAAATACAATATATACAAGTAGAATTGCTGTGCTGTCGTTAGTTACAACAACAACCACTAATTTTATGACCATTTTTAGCGCATTTTACGCGTTTCCTTATAAAGTTTAGAGCGTGTTTAAAAATTAGCACGAATAAGGTATCAGTTATTCATATTATTTAAATAATTCATAGAATATCTTAAAACACACACAAAACATTGAAATACATCTCTCGCACAATTTCCGCCAGCTAGCTTCGAGGTCTCATATATTTTCGCCTTAATATTTAATTCACATTCGCTTATCTCGATTCTAATCGAAATATCGTCGATTTTGAATTGATATTTGATTACATCCTGTCATTTGGAAATTGTATTTTATATTAATTTTCGCCCGCGCATTCGTTTTTACCTTCGATCAACAATACTACTGGAAAGTTTTTACATATAATAAAATTCTAACTAAGCCGAATCTGTTACATTAAAAATATTTTTGGAAAATCTTATTGAAATAGATATTATTATCGACACAGAGGCCGAGTCTATAGTCTATAGTTTTTAGTATTTTTTTATGTCTGTCTGGGAATACATCATGAAAACTACTCAAAAGTTTTTGATGAAATTTGGTGTAATGATAGCTAGTTGTCCGGGTTAACATATAGAAAAATTTGACTGTCGATAGTACATAATATATTATGACGCTATATCAACAAAAAACGTGTAAATTTCTAACATCGTTTCGTCTTACAATTTTTCAATATGAAACTGGAGTTTGTTTGTGTTATTATTTACAAACACACACAAACACACACACACACACACACACACACACACACACACACACACACACACACACACACACATACACACACACACCCACATACACATGCACAATATATATTTACCTGGTTTTTCATCACCATCAGGTGCTTCAGTGGCTTCTTCAATACAGCTCTGTTCATCGGGGAACTGCACATGTTTCTTCACAGCAGACCGACTCGGCTTTGACAGTACAGAGGCTGGAAACCAAGTGTCTATTAGTAATTGTAAATTACAACAGAAAATACAATAATAATAATCTCATTGAGACTAGCTATCTGCGCAGGAGATATTATAGTGTACAAGTGTACGCGCAGACACAACGTGCACTCTCTATCCTGTCACTCTCACACTCCGGTGGGACGACTGCTCGACACGACCAGTGAGAGTTAAGGCGCAGGACCGACGGCTTTACGTGCTCTCCGAGGCACGGGGGTGAAACAAGGCTAACTTCCCAACTCCAAGCTGTTACTGACGCTTAGTAAACAGAAAGACTCCATAACTAAACTTGGCCCGACCCGGGACTTGAACCCAGGACCTCAGGATGTGCAGCCGTACATGCTAGCCACTACACCACCGAGGTTGTAAGTAATAGTATAAATAATGAATATCTTAAATATATTTTAAATGCGAAAGTACCTCAAAGAACTAAACGGTTTATAGGTTCTTGGCAAAATTTTTTCAGTAGACGTCTGACAGAACTTTGCCAAGAAGTATAAGCTGCTTACGAGAAGATGAATGACAACCACACATACAACCTATATTTATATATATATATATATATATATATATATATATATATATATATATATATATATATATATATATATATATATATATATATATGCTTTGCTTTGTATGGGCTGGCACCGATTTCGCAAATATTTGATTAGGTATGTATAGTAAATGAAAACTACCAATTAGTTATTTTTTACTTTTTAGTGCTTTTGTTTGAAGTCGGTTTTGTTTTTTTGTTAAAAAGTTTTTATTTTTCCCTTTTTAGTGTAGACAGTAGCAGCAAAGTAAGAATTCTAACGTGTTAGGCTTGTTAAATCAAACAAAATAAGCCCAAACTCAAAGTATCTACTATTAGCCGTTGAAGAGTTCCACCTATCCACCTTCTGGCCTTATCATCGGATCAGGTCAACAATACCGAACCACTGTACTATCAACGGAAATAGAAACACTTGCAAAATTTCAAGTCAATATGACAATTAGAAGTAGGTTAAATTCATCATTAGCTATTTTTTCACCCTTAGGGGTGGTATTTTTTTTTAAATTTAAATGGGACCAATCTGGAAGTATACACTTTCAAACAACATAAAAATTGTCCAAATCGGTTAATAAATGACGGAGTTCTGAGGTAAAAAAAATAATACAGTCGAATTGAGAACCTCCTCCTTTTTGAAGTCGGTTGAAAAAGTCCTTGTCAACTTTTTCATATCATCAATAACAAAAAAGTTTCAGGCTCACGAATATTTTTTTTTTCAAATCTTTGCTTATTTATTTATTATAAAGGCTTATTAACTAAATTTACATGAAACATTTATTTAACATTATAATTTTACCTATTTTTATATAAATTTAATTTAAAAGTATGCACAGCTTTTTATAGAAGAATTCCATTAAAATTTTAGGTGGTTTAGAGTATATATAAGGAGCCATTTCAGTTGTACAATAAACAAAAGAAGAAAAAAAATCTAATCTAAATATTTAAATACACTTTCTTTTTAAATAAATTTAAACTATCAGAAAAAATGTCTATATCACATTGCTGAAATATAAAATTATATAATTTAAAGCTTCGTAAGAGTGGTGAATTAGAACCGTATCTATTTTTTCGTTGTGGGATATGTAGTGGTTTATAGTTAATAGCTCTTGCTGCCGATCTTGGTGTTTGTATATTTACTAGCGATAGTAGTGACGGACATTCTATGTAATTATTTACTAACTTAAAAACAAACATGAGTCGCAAAAAGTCGCATCTTTGGCGTAAAGTTTTCAAGTTAAAGTGTTCAAGGTTTTCTTCGTATCTATAAAATTGTGGCGACTGGTATAAACAAGTCTTTTTAAAAACTTTTTTTGTATTTTTTCTATTCGTTGAATGTTATTTTGATAGTAAGGTACCAAATCAGACTACAGTAATCAATATTGCCGCGGACAAGGCAAAAATACTAAATTTTTAGTGCACGTATTGATTTGAATTTTTTGGTATTACGATGAATAAAACCTAGCATTCTTAGGCTTTTGCTTATTACACTATTAATTTGACTGATGAAACGCAATTCTTTATCCATAATTATACCAAGATCTTCTATTTCTGTCACTTGATTTAGTCTATACCCATTGATATCATATGTCGTACTAAAAATAACTCTTTTTCTTGAAAACTTCATATGAAAGCACTTTTCTGGATTCAGTTCCATTAAATTACCCTTGCACCAGGTACATAACCTTCCTATATCATCTTGAAGTTCTTGCATACTAATTTCAGAGTCAACAATTTTATAAAGCTCTAAGTCGTCAGCAAAATGGTACAAAATTGGATAGATCATGTATTTTGTATTATCAATAGTTAATAGTGACAGACTTATTTGACATATTTTAATGATTTTTCAAGTATGTTATAAAATATATTGATAAAGGACATAAAATATCAGTAATAAAATTATCATATTTCAGTTCGTAAGTACATATATATATATATATATATATATATATATATATATATATATATATATATATATATATATATATATAATTGTGTAAATTGCATCTGAATAAAATTAAAGGATAATATTTGATTACATGTAATTAACATAATCTATATAAATAAAAATGAATGTTGGTAAGCGCATAACTGAAGAATGGTTGGACCAATTGGGCAAAAATTTTTTCGTATATTCTTTAAGGTCCACGGAAGGTTTTAATAAAGAGAAAAAAATGAAAAATTAACGAAAAAAAAATTATATGGTTAACGCTGGCTAATATCTATTTATATTTATCTAAAACGTACCTAGCGACGAACCCGAGCGAAGCGAGGGTGAGCCGCTAGTTTAAAATATAATTCCAAGAATCGATTTTTTAAATAGTTGCCTTTGAAAAGTTTCAGCGTAGTGGAGCCATTATCAAATTAACTTTGTGGTATTAAATTTTACATACAAAGTTTCAAATAGCTTTGACAAATAAATGAATTTGGACTAGTGCGAGTCTGAATCGCACACCGAGGGTTCTGAAGCATGAAAAAGTTTTTTTTTTGTGATGTAACTACCAATTTAAGGTTTTCGGATTTTTTTTTTACTTGTGCTATAAGATATTGCTTTTTGCCTCCATGATTCTGGAATTCTATATCAACAGGAAGTATATTAATTTTGATTGCGCTGACTTTGAAGTTTCATTATTTGGCATCTCCAAAAGATTGCAGACCTCAGTATTTCATATTAATTTCAATTTGATACCTCAACGCGTTTCCGAGAAAAAGTTCACGTAATTTTTTTGAAAATGTGTAATTTGTTTTATTGTAAAATTAACAATTTTCATATCTGAAGAGGGATTTCGAAGAGAAAATATAAGAAACGGCTAACCTAAGCTAAAAATAGGTAAAAAATTTTTTTTTCACCCACCCAAAATATCGAAAAATCCCGTATTTAGATGTTGGCCCGCGATAAACTCCGAAACTAACCAATTATAATCAGTGTAAGTTATAAGTGTGCCACAGCAACGCGTGGCTGGGTCTGCTAGTATAATCTACACTTCTATACTAATATTATAAGAGGCAGAGTTTATTTGTTTGTTTGAACGCGCTAATCTCAGGAACTAAACCGATTTGAAAAATTCTTTTTGCATTAGACAGCCCGTTGATCGAGGAAGGCTATCATCATTCCCGGAAAAATGTACAGTTCCCGTAGGATAGATTTGTTTTTGTCTAGGGACGAACCCCAAGCGAAGTGAGTGTGAGTCGCTAGTATAATACATAAAGACAATCAGAAAATGTTTCAAATACCTAAAACATAAATTTACGTGGAATTAAACTTGTGTAATGAGATTACTTTACAATCAACGTATGAATATATGATAAATATCTCTTTGATTACGTCCAATCCACCTATAATTTTGGCTCCAGCACAATATGTTTAATAGAAACAAACTCTTCTAGTTTTGTAAATATTAAAACTATGCACTAGAGTTTGTTTTGGTCGAAGAAATATCAATGTTAATTATTATTTTAATCAGTAGATCGTTAAGGTCCTGGGTTCGAGTTCCGAGTCATGTCCAAAACAAGGGTTTTTCTGTCTTGAAATGCAGCTAAGAGTTGGGTGGTGGAGGTATCTATAGCCATTTCTTTCGGAGAGCACATTAAGTAGTCAGTTCTGTGCTTTATTTGACCTCGATCTTATCGAGCTATCGTTCCACCAAAATATGATAATTAGAGAATGAGAGAGAAATTTGTGTTTGCGGAAAAACTTGTGCACAATTATAATAATATGTCTCGAGCAGTTGGCTAGCTTCACAGAGATTTACAGTCATAACGTCGTCATGTTAACAGGAAATTGTTTTGTAAATCAATTTTGTTACTTATTAAAAAGACGTTGGATTACAAAATTATGTACATTGAATGTTTAAAAAAGCATTTATACCGATTTTAAGCCAAACTCGCCAAGATTTTTTAGTATAAACGTAATAAGCAGGTTATTTGTATGAAGGAAGTTTGTTAATAACATATTCGGTTAAGCCATTTAATTAAAAAAAAAATGTAGTTGATTTTTTTAAAACCGCTCGACCGATTTCGATAAAATTTAAATGGGACTACTTGGGAAGAAAATTCCTAAATCGGTCCAGGCGTCTTCGGGTAATCGGTGAACATACATAGGAAAGAAGATTCCGAAGAATTGAGAACCTCCTCCTTTTTGGAACTTGGTTGAAAATGTGTTGTTAGAAAAGAGTGCTTGTCTTTTATTACGTTGTTGAAATTTTTTATCGGCCATAAAAACCCTTACTGAAGCCATAAATCCTTATAGCTTTTTAGCTGTTAGAAATATTGGTATTCAGATTAATCTCATAATCACGGCTATAAATTTTTTATAAGAACAAAGAACGTAAAGAAAATATAGCAGTACCTTTTTTAAAATAATTGCTAATTTTTGTAATATACAATATGAATTACTATAGAAACACTCCCTCACGTTTTAACGTTTAGTGTAGATTTCTCAGAGATGAGATATTTTTTTCGCAGTAAAAAGTATCCTTTATGTTGATCCTGATGAACAGCTATCATTATACGAAATTTCATCAAAATCTGTCTAGTAGTTTTCTCGTGATGCGTTCCCAGACAGAAAGAGAGACAAACAGATGAAAATTCTAAAAACTATAGATTCGGCCTGTGTATTGATAATAATACTATTTCAATAAGTTTTTCCAAAAAATATTTATTATAATATTATTATGTACAGATAGATTCGACTCATTTAGAATTTTATTGTATGAATAGATTATATATGTTTTAGTTAAGAAATAATACATAACTAGGAAATTCGAGGAATATGAGGTTACAGTCCACTGAACTGGCCAAGTGCAGGTTGGTGAGTTCACATGTCTTTTGAAAATTAGTTAGGTTCTCTCAGACTACTTATCCTCATGACTTTGTAGTGAGTGCGCAAGCGATCCTGCAACGCCCCATTGCACTGCGGCGAAGGGTTCCGCTGTGGGTTTTAGTGAGTAGGAGTCTCACAGTACCTTGTCCGTTATGACGGCGGGCAGGGTCCCCATGATGGGTTGCCCCAGCGACAACAAAAAAAAGCTATCCTCATGACTTGTCCATCACATAACATGTATTAGAATAGAAGCTCAGTCTACCAAGTTTATTAGAAAAATAACCTCTCGATATCAATTTAGTAGGCAAGCGTGCTACCGCTGTGCTATATACATAATAATAATTATTTACTTCTGTTATAACGACATGACTCATTATGTTAATGATTGTGCGGCTCATTGTGAGTTAAACAAGTCAGCCAATTTCACGCTCCAGTTTGTAATATCAAGCAAATACTTTTACCCTACCACCTAATTTGGATCCATGCAACTTGTAAATTAGGATCAAAGTGTTACGATACCGTGTAATTTACAGCATTTTTCAACGAAAATTAGCAAACGAATTACCACAAAAATTCTATTCACTTCAGAGTATCGGTTCCATAAGGATAATATATATATACATATATATATATATATATATATATATATATATATATATATATATATATATATATATATATATATTATACTCTTACAATGCAGTTTTTGTATTTTGTCTCAGAAATGACATATTTTCCCGCGGTAAAAAGTATACTATATGTTGATCCGGATAACCAGCTATCTCATATAACTATAGATTCGGACTCTGTATCGATAATAATATTTATTTCAATAAAATTTTCCAAAAAATATTTAATGTACAGATTCGGCTTATTTAGAATTTTATTATATGTGTAGATTTATACGTAACGTATACTTCTATGAAGTCATGTCTTTACTACTTCAAAGATAAATTCATTATTTATTTTCTATAGCTGACTGCTTAGCCACTTAGATCATCTAATATTCAATCTTATCTGGGGCAAGATAACCCTCTTGGCGTTTGTGATTTATGCCTGCAGGGCGTACTGAGAGTAGCTGCTATGATCACATATTGACTGTTGACGTCAAATATGGGTACTGTGTATTTGTTTGTCAACTTGCTGAGTCTCTTGGACACTTATATCAAACTAACAAAAACAAATCTACCCCTTGGGAACCGTATATTTTTCCGGGATAAAAAGTATTCCAGACTATAATCTATCTCTGTGCCAAATTTCATCCAGATCCGTTTAGCCGTTCTGGCGTGAAAGAGTAACAAACATACATCCTTACATACATTCTTACAAACTTTCGCGTTTATAATATTAGTAGGATGTATTTATATACAACGGATATTATTATGATAGCGTTAGTTTGTTTGTGTGTATTTGTATTACTCTTTATTAGCTTTTCCTTACTGGCTGGTAAGATTTAGATGAAATTTGGTACGCAGGTAGATTATGACCTGGAGTACGAGTAATACGTAGTGCGTAAGGCAATTGCCGAAGTGAAGCGAGGACAAATCGATAGTATAAAATCAATATTATTGGAGAGCTGTGAACAAATCATCCTTATCCTATATCTATCCTAATATTATAAAGAGGTAAAGTTTGTGAGTTTGTGAGATTGTGAGTTTGTGACGTTGTGGGGGGTAATCTTTGGATCTACTGAACCGACTTAGATAAAATTTGGTAAGAACATAGTTTAAGACCCTGGGAAGGAGGGATGATACTTTTTAAGCCGGAAATTATCCTTTAAGGGTGTGAAAATGGGAATGAAAGTTTGTATATGGAAACAAGCTAGGGACGAACCCGAGCGAAGCGAGGGTGAGTAGCTAGTCCTAGATATCCTCATTAGTACCTTTTTATCCTCTTCAAATTCATTTCCCATTCCCATCATATAACTTACTTAAATGCAAAAGTAAATCTGTTTGTTCTTTCGTTCATCCGTTTGTCTGTTTGCTTGTTACCTTTTCACGACTAAATGGCTGAACCGATTTAGATGAAAATTGGTATGGAGATAGTTTGAGATCCTGGAAAGGACATAGGATTTTACCCCGGAAATCATCCCTTAAAGGGGTGAAAAGAGGGGGTGGAAGTTTGTATGGGTAATCAAACATTTCTTAAGCCTTATTTCCTTTATGTTATAAGTAATTAATACAGAAATACCTCCGCTCCCTTGCACGCTCTGCATCTCCCTCGCGCCTTGCGTCCATCTACCATGCTGTGTAAAATTTTTGAAGCCCAGTTTGACAATGTTTGGAGCTTATTTTGGAAAAACCGTGATACACGTATCTCATAATTTTAATTGAATAGTATTTGTACCAATTTTCGAGTCACTCGACCTAGAGAATAAAGTTTCACTGAAAGTTCAACCCCCCATTTCACCTACTTAGGGCTTGAATTTCGAAAAAAAACAATCTTAGTGGATACCTACATTTCATAAAGAAAACACCCTCCAAAATTCATGTATCTGGGACCAGCGGCTTAGGCTGTGTGTTGATAGTGAGTGAGACCTCTGAATTTTATGTATGTATGTATGTGTATATATATATATATATATATATATATATATATATATATATATATATATATATATATATATATATATATAGATTTAAACATGACTAACGTTTGTTGTTGAGGTTTGAAGTAAAAATCAATAGCTAGTTTTAAAAGTTTTTCTAAGGATTCCAAAACAGTTTAAGGTTGTTTAAATTGTTCTGAGGCTTCCGAATACAGCTAATTAGTACATTTTATTATATAAAACTGAAGTTATCATAAATAATACGTATAGATAAAAAGGCAGTGGTAGCTCAGTGGTAACGCGCTTGGTTAGGAAACCAAGGTAGCGGATTTAAATCCCTGGTATCACACCTATGATATTTCCATGTGCGAATCATTTTCAATATGATTTCTATTTGCTTTACGATGAAGAAAAACATCGTGATACATACAACATAAGTGAGAAAATCTGCATGTCTGAGAAAACCTAGCAAGTTCTCAAAAGACGTATAAACACAACTCGCACTTGGTAAGCGTGGTGGACTATTGACTTAGGCCCGTGCCCAGCAGTGGGACGTTAAAAAGGGCTGAATCCAACAGATAATATTATATTTATTATTATTAATACGCACCTCCATTTCGTTCCCATATCGGTAAAACGATTTTAGTATAGGACATTCTTTTATTTTCGATAATATTCAAAATAAGTTAAATAAAAATCATTTATAATTTGTTTTTTATCTATTTAATTTAATCGGTACACACTTGACCGTTTCGATGCTCAGGAAGATTTCACGAAACACCGCTGTTTCATTTGCATAATTATAATTTCAACTGTTTGGATTTTTTGTTAACTCCCACCATTTTCATGTACATTTGCCGTTAATGAACATTGTGTCGGTGAAATAGCATTTAAATTAAAAAAATAAACTTAAACTCGACCAAACTCAAACGTAAAAAGTGGCCATATATAGGTAATTGGCGTAGTTGCTAACATGTACAGCTGCACATCCGGAGGTCCTGGGTTCGGGTCTCGGGTCGGGCCAAGTTTAATTATTGGATCTTTCTGTTTAGTAAGCCTCAGTAATAGACCGAAGTTGCGGTGTTGCACCTCCATGCCTCGGAGAGCACGTGTCGCGTAGGTCCTGCACCTTAACTCTCACCGGTCGTGTCTCGTGTTGTCCCACCGGAGTATGAGAGTGACAGGAATAGAGAGTGCGCTTGTGTTTGCGCGCATACTGGTGTATTATAATATCTACAGCGCTGATGGTTACTCTCAATGAGATTAGCCACAAGCCGAAGTCGTTGGAAGGACATTATTTTCTATTAAGTATATAATAATATATATTTATTTATTGAGAAGTTTGAGACGATATAGATAGTAGGTGAAAAGTTTTATAATCATTTAATTATGGCTGAACTAAAAACAATACAACTTTATATATTGTATAGCTCTAGAATATCTTCTAAAAAACACAAAATTCATTCTTATGGTTAGAATAGCTGCTGTAGAGGCTGATGAATAATAAAGTTAATGTTATTCTAATTTGTTATTGTATAAGTAAAAAGCTGTGCTTGGATGATTTATTATTATAAAGTCTTGGACTTAAAGTATGCACACATTGATTGATGAGTGTGAACAAGTATTTTCCTTAATCGGTTTGTTATTGTGAGAGGTCCAAATCTTAGGGACAGATTAGATTTGATGCAAAAAAGACGCAGATTCGATTCATAAACTATACATTCACGTATTTATTGGATACATAATTATGTAATTACTAGCGACTCACCCTCGCTTCGCTCGGGTTCGTCCCTAGCTTGCTTCCCAAACTTTCATTCCCATTTTCACCCCTTAACTGATAAAAAATATCCTATGTCATTTCCAGAGTCTCAATCTATCTCCTTACCAAATTTCATCTAAATCGGTTCAGTAGATCCAGATATTACCCCCTACAACGTCACAAACTCACAATTCACAAACTCATAAATTTTACCTCTTTATAATATTAACTAGTGGCTCACCCTCGCTTCGCTCGGGTTCACCTCTAGAAAAGCACAAACAGATCTATCCCACGGGAACCGTTCATTTTTCCGGAATTATGAATTTTCCGGATGAAAAGTAACCTGTTGTTTGACCAGCAATATACGGCATCCGCATGCCAAATTTTACTAAATAATGGAGGGTAAGTTACTATAGTTTTTTAACTATCCCACGGAAACTCTTTAATTTTCTGGAATGAAAAGTATCTTAGATGTTGACCGGGGATATAAGGTGCTATCATGAAAAATTTCATTTAAATCGGTTCAATAGTTTCGGAAATTAGCCCGTACAAACAGACAAACAGACAGAGAAACAAAAAAATAGTTATAGCGAGTGTACCTTAGGAGATAGACATATACTATGTAGAACTTTTCTATTGACCTTTTTAAGACTTACAATTTTTTTGCACAATGTTTTGATCTATCTCTTAAGGTTGAGTCAGCGTTAGCCATATAAATTTCTAAGGACGATTCGATAGAACCAGTTATTGTGTTTTCCTGTGGGAATGAATAATTTGCCTGACGTAAAAGTTATCCTAAATGTTGACCCGAGTACTAAGTTTTATCACTATACAAAATTTAGTTAAAATTGGTTGAGTACTTTTTGCGTGAAACGCGCACTCCGATTTGACTAAGTTAGTTTTATTATACGAATAGATAAGAATAAATATTGCGAGTGTAACTTAGGAGATAGACATATATAATTCAGAATTTTTCTGTAGGACTTTTCAAGACCTACAATTTTTTAGTATATTGTTTCAATGTATGTGTCTTAAGGCATAGCCAGCGGAAGGTTTTTAGGGAGTACTCGATAAAACCAGTTATTGTATTTTCCCGTGGGAAAGAAAGATTTTCTTGAACTAAGAGGTATCTAGGCAGTGGTATCCCAGTGGTAACGCGCTCGCTTGGGAAACCGAGTGAAGCAAGTTCAAATCCCGGGTCTCGCACCTCTGATATTTTCATGTGTGAATCATTTGTAACACAATTACCACATGTCTTAACGGTGACAGAACCTAGCAAGTTTTCGAAAGACATGTGAAGTCCACCAACCCGCACTTGGCCAGCGTGGTGGACTATGGCCTGATCCATCTCGTACTGAACGGAGGCCCGTGCCCAGCAGCGGTACGTTAAAAAGGGCTGAATACAACATACATACATACAAAAGGTACCCTAAATGTTGACTCGAGTAATAAGTTATCACTTCACCAAATTTCGTTGAAATTGGTATATTACTTTTCGCGTGAAACGCGCACACAAAAACAGACAAACAGACATACAGGCAAACAGACAAACAGGCAATTTTTTTAATAACTATTGTTTTGGGGTCTATGTTGTGTACACAATACGTTAGAAATAAACAAAAACATCTATCCCACGGTAAAAATACATTTTTCCGGAATAAAAAGTTACCTTTTTGTTATTCTGATGTATGAACTATATGTATTATTGTAAAGTTTCATCAAAATCCAATCAGTAGTTTTTGTGTACTAAGCTGTATAAGTTACTATAGTTTTTTGACTATCCCACGGAAACTCTTAAATTTTCCGGGATAAAAAGTAGCTGATTTGTTTTTGTCATGTATGAACTATATTATTGTAAAGTTTCATTAAAATCCAATCAGTAGTTTTTGTGTAATAAGCTGTATAAGTTTTTATAGTTTTTTAACTATCCCACGGGAACTATTTAATTTTCCGGGATGAAAAGTATCTAAAATGTTGCCCGGGGATATAAGGTACCATCATGCAAAATTTCATTTAAATAGGTCTAATAGATCCGGAGATTAGCCCGTACAAAGAGAAAAAAAGACAAACAGCTCGCTCGGGTTCGTCCATACCTACGAATATGTTGTATTATCTCTTTAACCATTTGTCCAAATTATATGCAGTAAAAGGCAAAAGAGTTTTATTTTAAACATTTTAGACGATAAATTTACTTATTTTGATAAGAATTCATAATTGTTGATATTATGACCAATAAACATGACCTACCGATTTAAATTATTTTAAATGTTTGTTTGGCATTTTATTTATAAGTTTACAAATAAATATTACACAGGGTTTAAAATTAAGATTGAACTAACAGATAATGTGTCTAAATACACTAATTACATATCATGATCAAAGCTGTTTTTTCTTACCCTCCCCTTGCTTAGTTGCATCGCTATATGCCTAATAATAGCCTGTGTACACTAAATTTCATCTAAATCCTTAAAGTCGTAATTCGAAGGAGTAAAAAACATACTTTAACACGTTTGGCTCAATTTGTAGTGACTTGCTGTGCCAGAGATCGCGGGTTCGAGTCCCGCTGGGTGCATACATTTGTGTGATGAGCACAAATGTTTGTTCTCCAGTCATGAGTGTTTATACTCGTATTTATAATATGTATGTTTTTAAAATTATATACCTATGTGTAGTGTATCAACTATCTGGTATCCATAACACAAGCCTCGTAGGTTACCATGGAACCAGATGGTGCTGTGCGTTAATATCACAACATATTTATTATTTTATTTTATCTAAATATGTATATAAAAACTTTTTCATTTATAATAATTGTTCAATTACAAAATTCTCATGAAATATCTTTTGTACTGACATACGTAACAACCGATAGGAATATTCATTTACAATATTACCTTACTGAGAACATATCACCTATACAATGTATAAATAAAGAACTAGGTGACATAAATCTCACTAATAATCAATTTTGAACAAGTGTTTTACTTTGACAGTTTATAAATTTACATATTATTCCTAAATAGATGCATTAACAATACAAATTATAATTTAATATACGAGTAGTATAAATCCCTCCACGACCGCGGATACGCCGGTGTTACAGTTAACAATAGATTTCTTAGAATTTTAATTAATTTCTTAGAAATTTACCTGTAGGCGTTAATGATCTTATTTTACCGACCGATCTCCTTCCTGTCTTTTCCATTCTACGTGACATTGGCAAAGTAATATATTCTCAACGGGAACGCTTTGAAGCTATTATCAAGAAAATTTTATAAATTAATAATACACGTGTACTAATCTTAAGGGGTAATACCGAGTCATTTTAATTTAAAATCTAATTATGATTATAATAATTATATTTATATGTACTTAAGATGATTCTTTAAATTGACATAACTTTTTAATTTATAAACCGATTGATATAAAACAAATACTAAATGTTAAGTGAGGCTTATCACAATACATTAGTGAGCTTCGCACCCAAATCGATTAAGTCTTTTCTGAGATTTGCGCGCAGACAAACAGATAAACAGACAAAAAATAGCTAAAAAATATCAATTTGGGTTCTATTGCGACGATAAATACCGTTACCCCATTAGTAATTTTTATCAAATATCTTCCATGTACAGACAGCGATCAGTTACAATTATATTATATGTATAGAAAAGATACTCATATATCTTTTTAACATTCTTCACTTCTTTAACTGTCGCCAATTTTAATTTTTCCTCAACTTGCGGTTTGCAAAGAAAGTTAAACGAATGGTAAGTATCCGCAATATGATGACCTAAAGTGTCACGTTCCTAGATATTTAAAAGTATTCGTTCTAAATAAAAGTATTAGCAACATTTTGTTTCTTCGACTTTCTATCAGTAACAGACTCGGATCAACAGCATCCCTCTTTTATCTTTCCTATCATTTACAGCAAAATAATAGCCTTTATTTACAAGTATTAATATCTTTTTGCAAATGTATAGGTACTTATATTACATTGTTCTGCTCACCATTAAGCAGACCGCTTGTTTGACACCTTTGGAATATATATAACTAGCGACTCGCCCACGCTTCGCTCGGGTTCGTCCCTAGGTTGATTCCCCATACAAACTTTTATCCCCATTTTCACCACTTTAATGACATATTATATTTTTTATTCCAAATGATTTCCGTAATAAAAAATATAATATACCTTTCCCAGGGACGCAAACTATCTTAACCAAATTTCATCTAAATCGGTCCAATAGTTTTTGAGTTTTTTCGTTACAAACATACAAAAATACAAATCTTTCCTCTTTATAATAGTATATACTCGTAGTAGTATAGATATAGATAAGTGGTATAAGCTTATTTTTGTCCGATGGATATAAGAGGGTTCTGAGTTAGACTTTCGTTGCCAGGAAGAGAATCCAGGTGAGTACCGCTTATGTTTTACTTTCACAGTAACACGAGATCGTAGCTTTAGATAACAAGTAAGAAACATTTAAATCATACACAATGTAACAATTGAAGTTATAAATTAATTAAATTTGCAATAATCAAAGTTTTATCAGTTTAATCCAAGTTTAGTGAAACATTTCTCTCCAAATATATTTCTAACCAAATTGACGAGAATAGACACAACAAACTCTAGCTCGAATAAATAAAACGTCCGACGTTAATTTGATGTATTTGTTCAGTGAATGGAATGGACAACGTTTGACAGCTCACTTCGACTTATATACCACATGAATCCTTCGGTTTTACTCAGAAAAAGATGTTTAATAGACTTGATAATGACTATCTCAATGAGAATTTTAGCATTTGTTATTTATTTCAATTTGGTACTCAAATAATACCTTAGTTGTTACACTAGGTTTTCTCATAGGACTAAGGCATTCTAGTAAAACTTTTTTATTATACATATAAGTCATTAATCTAAATTCATACTAATATTATAAATGTGAAAGTGTGTTTGTTTGTCTTTCTTTCACGTCGAAACGGAGTGACGGATTGGCGTGATTTTTAGTGTGAAGATAGTTGGAGAGCTGGAGAGTGACATAGGCTACTTTTTACTGCAGGAGAACATCTCATTCCCATGGGAACGTTACGTTATAATACAACAAAAAAAAAATATTTATGATCAGAATTACTTGAAACTTGGTATTAATACTCTTCAATACAATTAAATATATACGTGTTTTAGAATTTTTCGAAATTCTTCCTATAATAGGGTAAAATAGGGGATGAAAGTTTGTATGAAACCTACTTTTTATACAGATTTTTTTGGTTTTAGCGCGAGCGAAGCCGCGGGTTCTGCTAGTATAAAATATATGATGTCAATGACTTAAGTTTTTAAACCGCTTATATAAACAGCAGGGTCATTTTCACTTGTAATATTAAATGTTTGTGGACAAATAGATATATAAGAAGTATTATCCATTAAGAAAAAACATTACGAAATTAAATGTAATAGTCGCGAAGTTTGTGAAGACTGTAAATACTGAGTACTCTATACATATAATAAAATTGTAACTAAACCGAATCTGTACATTAAATATTTTTTGGAAAATGTTATTGAAATAAACACTATTATCGATACAGAGGCCGAATCAGTAATTTTTAGAGTTCTTGTTTTCCTGTCTGTCTGTCTGTCTGTCTGTTACCGCATCACAGAAAAACCACTGGAAGGATTTTGATGAAATTTGGTATGGTAATAGCTGGTTATCCGGGTCAACACATAGGATATTTTTACCGCGTGAGAATATCTCATTTCTGAGAAAAAATACAAAAACTGCAATGTAAGAATATACTAATATGTAAAACCTAAGAATTTGGTTTTTGTTCATCTGACGTGGGTGGAACCGCGGGAAATGCTAGTCTAATACTAAAATGAGTATTAGGAATGTGCGTGAGATATAAATAAAGGTGAAATATTTTTTTTATAATATTCATTACTTTTGAATTAAGCTTGCATTAATATTTTCAATGTAATTTATTTTAATTAATAAAATAATTATTAACAGTGCAAAAATAAGTGGGAAATTCAAAGTAGTTGATAGGCCACGCCATTGGTCAGATCGAATGTGACGTCAAAGTCTATAATAACAGAGCGCTGTTGTTTGGTGTTTGCAATTGGTACTAACAATCTGCCTGTTCATTCGTTGATTGCAATGTTGTCATATACTATGACGTCACGC
This sequence comes from Brenthis hecate, assembly GCA_951806755.1. Taxonomy (NCBI): domain Eukaryota; kingdom Metazoa; phylum Arthropoda; class Insecta; order Lepidoptera; family Nymphalidae; genus Brenthis; species Brenthis hecate. Next base: position 23,561,385 of record OX638251.1, read on the forward strand.
CAAACGCGTCAAAATGGTGGGCGTTTAAAGTATCCATATCTGAAGGAATTAAAATTATTTTACTAAATTTTAGTTTTTTGGAGCTGGGTATTTTTTTTACAATATTATGATGATGTAAGCTATTGTATATAATATAAAAAAAATCACACATATTCCCTATTGGGTAAAATTAAATATGTATAAAGCGTGATATGAAATGGACAAAAACAAAAGGTAAGCGAGAACTTGAACGAGTCATGAATTTTTATTTGATTCATTGTATAAAGATCAGATGATTTGGGGCTTTGGACATAGAGTGAAGCGGGTTCTAATCCCGGAAGGACTGCTGGGATTAGCATGCGTATCATATTTTCAACATGATTTGAATTTGCTAATATGATGAAAAAAAAACATTGGTATATATATCTATACATATAATAAAAATTCTGTGCCGAGTCTGTACATTGAATATTTTTTTGAAAATTTTATTGAAATAGTCATTATTATCGATGCAGAGACCGAATCTATAGCCTTAGAATTTTTGTCTGTCTCTTGAATTACGAGAAAACCACTAGACAGATTTTGATGAAATTTGGTAAGATGATAGCTAATTATTCGGGTCAACATATAGGATACTTTTTACTGCGGGAAAATATCGCATCTCTGAGAAATCTATACTAACCGTTAAAACATAATATCTAGGTACGAAACCGAGCGGAGTGTCGCGGACAAAAGCTAATCTATACATATAATAATATTGTAACTAAGCCGAATCTGTACATTAAATATTTTTTGGAAAAACTTATTGAAATAAACATTATTATCGATACAGAGGCCGAATCTATAGTTTTTAGAATTTTTGTCTGTCTGTCTGTCTGTCCGTCCGTCCGTCCGTCCGTCCGTCCGTCCGTCCGTCCGTCTGTCTGTCTGTTACCGCATCACAGAAAAACCACTGGAGGGATTTTGTTGAAATTTGGTATGGTGATAGCTGGTTATCCGAGTCAACATATAGAATACTTTTTACCGCGGGAAAATATCCAATTTCTGAGAAAAAATACAAAATCTGCAAGCAAAATATTTTTTTTCTATAATGAATGTAACATATTTAATCTAACTAGAAACTCTGGCCCAATGGTTGGAATTCGACCGTAATCATATTTTTATTGATAACACTAAAACCCGTCAACAGCTAAGAAAAAAAACCGGTAGACAAACAGAGGTATTGAACTGTTTGGTCTTTGCCTATTTACATATAGATCTTATTGTAGATGTACAAAGGTTATGTATTATATATAAAGCATTATTTATTGTTATTATATACAAAACTGAAGTCTTCTTATAATTTATTTTATTCAAAACTTCTTGAATGAGTAACAAACACTCCTAAAATCTCTAATTTAGAAGCTAGTAATTATTTAATGTTCAGTACAATAGTCCAATCAAATAAGCTTTGAAATCAAAATTACAGTGAAAAGGATTCGCATTTGCTATAATCTGGCTTATATTATACTAAATTATTATCTATTGCAGTACTAAGAAATTAATACGAAAATTATAGTTAAATGTCTATGCCGTCACGTGTCAACATAGTGTGTTTCAAATCGATCCGTGTACGTAATATGTATGTTCCCTATGGAATCTAAAACGGCTAGATCGTTTTTGATAAAATTTACAGGAAATCTTCAGATCAGCAGGTGATCCTGTGAAGTTTGGTATCGGAAGTTTGAACGTTGGCGAAGCCGGCGGGTACTGCTACTTGGCAATAAGATACAAAAATGTTTTTTCAGATATTAGCGCTACAAAAAAACAATACAATAAAATTTTCAGCACTATATCTATATTATTACATAGTGTCTTTAATGACTCGTATGTACACATGTTATTTATATTACACGCATTATTTGTATAAAATGTCCTCCAGACCGATTTCGGTCACAGCGGCCAATCTCGTTGAGACTAGCCATCTGCGCAGGAGATTTTATAGTGCACAAGTGTACGAGCAGACACACTCTCTATTCCTGTCACTCTCATACTCCAGTGAGACGACACGAGACACGACCGGTGAGACCTAAGGCACAGGACCGATAGCTATACGTGCTCTTCGAAGCACGGAGGTGGAACACGCAATTTGGGTCGTCAACTTGGGACTGTTACTGGGACTTTCTTAACTGAAAGATTCAATAACTATACTTGGCTTGACTCACTCTGGGACTCAAACCCAGGACTTCTGGATGTAGATCTGTACATGCTAGCCAATACACTACCAAGGCTATTTTTCAGGCGAAGCGAGTGTAAGTAATTATATTACATATTACAGATATTATGTATACATACTGGAGAGGTTTAGTGAGTTTTAGTTGTTTATACGATAACCGGAGGTTGCGTTTAGAACCCGCTTACTTTGTTTACTACTTAACTAAGTTTTAACGAAAGCACTTGTTAAAACTTCACTAAGTGGGTTAAATTAGAGGTAAATACAGGGTTTTCGTGGGTGGTACTATGTGATATAATATGTATGCGAGTTTGTTTTGTATGCATGATTTTTTATTTATAACTAGCGATTCACCCCTGCTCCGCTCGAGTCCATCCTTAGATACGTTTTAACGATTAGTATAGATTTCTTAGATATTTTCTAATCTGGCCAGGGGTTTTCTCGTGATGCGTTCCATTCAGACCGAAATTCTAAAAACTATAGATTCGGCCTCTGTATTGATAGTTCAATTAGATTTTTCAAAAAATATTTAATTTACAGATTCGACTCAGAATTTTATTATATGTATAGATTACTTTTAATTATAGTACTGTTTTTATCTTTTAATAAAAACGAGGTTTTAAAATCACTTTAAATGTTAAAAAAATTAAAAAGTATATTCAATTCGTTAATATTAAAAAAAAAGAATGATTAAATTAGATTGAAAATCACTGTTTCTCATTAGGTATTGAAGCTGTCCGCTTATTGAAGGCGGCCAAAATGAAAAACTTCCTACTAATATCCGAAACGGCTGGACCGATTTTAATGATTTTTTTTTGTATATTTGTTAGGCAAGTAAGAGAATAGGTTGTAAAGTATTTTTCACCCTCCCCACCTACCCCCACCCCCCAATTTTTAATCGCAATTTTAGTATTTTCGTATGAACAATATCCAAATAATTTAATATTATATAAATACATAGGGACGAACCCGAGCGAAGCGAGGTTGAGTCGTTATATAACATAAAGCAAAAGTTTTTTTTGTAGATTGAACGCAGGCGAAGACGCGGGTACTGCTTGAAATAAAAATTAATTGTCTATATAGGTATTTACATATTTGTATACGTACATATTTATATACTTATAATACTAGCATTGCCCGCCTCTCCGCCCGCGTTCAGATGACCGAAAATCAAATTCTTAGGTTTTACATATTAGTATACTCTTACAATGCAGTTTCTGTATTTTTTCTCAGACATGAGATATTTTCCCGCGGTAAAAAGTATCCTGTATGTTGACCCGGATAATCAGCTATCACCATACCAAATTTCATCAAAATCCTTCCAGTGGTTTTTCTTTGATGCGGTAACAGACAGACAGACAGACAGACAAAAATTCTAAAAACTATAGATTCGGCCTATGTATCGATAATAATGTTTATTTCAGTAAGATTTTCCAAAAAATATTTAATGTACAGATTGGGCTTAGTTACAATTTTTTACATGTAGGTATAGATTTATTTGAAGCAGTATTTTAGTTTATATAATTTAGAATACTAACGCATTGCTCTGGATGGTGCTTCAGAAAACTCCTCAGGATCACAGCGGCTGGGCATCGGCCTTGGGGCAGAACGTCGTCGGCCGCTGGGCGCTGAACTCGTAGTAGTGGTCTGCTGGGCTGTTGCAGTGTACTGCACGGAAGCCTAGAAAATATATTATATTTATAACCAATAACGTTTGTTCCTTTGATGCTTGCCGCTAATGATATTTGTGAAATTTAATTTATACTAATATTATAAAGAGGTAAAGTTTGTGAGTTTGTGAGATTGTGATTTGTGAGTTTGTGATGTTGTAGGGTGTAATCTCTGGATCAACTGAGCCGATTTAAATGAAATTTGAACTGGGAAAGACATAGGATACTTTTTATCCCAGAAATCATCCCTTAAGGTGGTGAAAATGGGGATGAAAATTTGTATGGGGAATCAACCTAAGGACGCTAGGTGAGTCGCTAGTTTAATATAAATAAAATAATTAATTTGTTCTTAATCATTACTGAGAAGTAAACGAATATGAATAGAACTAGCGTAGGTACTACCTACTAGGTATGTTTTAACTGTCGGTATGGAATAGATAGACATATATCTTACTTGAGAAATGATTGATTCCTCATACAAACTTTGAGCCCTCTTTTCAACCCTTTAAGGAATAATTTCAGAGATAAAACTGTCTTATGTCCTTCGCAGGATTTTAAACTTAATTCTATACCAAATTTCATTTAAATTGGTTCAGCGGATAAAGCGTGAAAAATTAAGAGGCAGACAGACAGACAGAATTTCGAATTTATAATATTAGTATGGATTTATATATATATATATATATATATATATATATATATATATATATATATATATATATATATATATATATATACTAGCATTGCCCGCGGCTCCGCCCGCGTTCAGATGACCAAAAACTAAATTCTTAGGTGTTACATATTAGTATACTCTTACATTGCAGTTTTTGTATTTTTCCTCAGAAATAAGATATTTTCCCGCGGTAAAAAGTATCCTAGGATCGCGCGCTACATCGCCCGGTTTATATAGCTTGAGCAGGCGGTCGAGCGATGCGGGGCAGAGGGGATGGACTCGCCGTAGGCATCTCAATGCTCGCCAAGCATTAAAAATGTTTCGCTACTAATTACTTCTAACAACGATATCTCAAAAACTATTCATCTGATTGATTTAGTGTAAAGAGCAATTTTAATCTGCATTAAATGACTAAGCTAACTAAAATATTCATTTGGATAAGGATTAATACCGAACTAAAGAAAATAACTTTGAAAATAACGTAATGTTTTTAATTAAAAATGTTAACATAAAAGTGGTTATTGTAAGTCAACCGTAAGAGATAGAGATATGCTATCGCGGACTTTTTTGTAGCATTTTTATAGATTTTGAATTCTCTAGTACATTACTTAACTGTATCTTTGCTAGTTTACGCGGCGTTCGCGTGGAAAGTTCCCATTTGGCGAGATTTTTTGCGACCTCTTCAACATTTGTCGCCGTATTTCAGCTAATTTACATAAAAGCATAATAAATTATATACCTAAACCTTCCTCAAGAATTACTCTTTCTATTGTTGAAAACCGTATAAAAATCCGTTCAGTAGTTTTCGAGTTTATCGCGTTCAGACAGACAGGAGGACAGACAGGAGGACAGACAGGAGGACAGAAAGACGCGGCCGGGGGACTTATTTTTATAATAAGTATAGATATATATAAACTGAACTGTTTTTTTTGCCTATTAATATATAAATTAATTATACCTTATCAAGCTATCCTACTCTTTATATGGAATGGTAATAGGCAGAATGGAGATATCGAAGTATATTCTGTGACCAGCTGTTAGTATTTCAACAACACATGCATAAATAATACCAATTTTCATTAAAATAGCAGATTCTCAGTTTTCAAGGAAATGCTTGTCCCCGTAGGAGTAAGCCGTAACTTTAAATAGCTGACATTTTGATAGCGTATTTCTTTAATGAGTAAGGTAAGTTAAATATCTTGTTAATTAAATCTCAAAGGGACTGAAAAAGGGCGGCAAAGGTTATATGGGATGTAATATTTTATTTGTAACTTGGCATCAAAACAGTACAACACGTAACTCGATGTTCAACAAAATAAAATCTATTATTAAAGGAAGACTGACAAAATGTGAATGAAAAATAATATCAATCAATCAATTAATTAAAATATACTTTATTTAAATAGACTTTTACAAGCACTATTGAATCGTAACTTTTTTATTTTTATTGAAGTTCAACAAGATGCCATGCCGCTTGATGTTAAGCGATAGTAGAATCCAGGAATGAGATCCATCTATTTCGGGGCAAAATCTCGGTACCAATCACTAACCTAACCTCACCCGTCAATAAAAAAAAGTGTGTGTGTGTGTATGAAAGTCACACACGGTAGAAGTGAAACTTCAGAAAAGTAATCTACGAGAGAATGAGATGAATATATTATATAGAGTATCAGTAGTTGGATAATTGTAAGATTTTCTTTTTTTTAAGTGTAAAAGTTATTTTACATTTTATTTAACATATTACATATTATTTAGTACAATTTTTCACTTCCTGTGTAATGTATTCTATCTCATTCTGTCGCCGGCGTAATCCTATATATTTATGTGTTTGTCTCTTTCTAGTATCGCATTTTCGTTTCATCGAGTTTCAAATCACAACGATTCTAAAGAATTTTCATTTCAAGAAGTATTAAATTAAAAATTAACCGGGTAAAGTTGACGCGGGCTTATAGCTGATAATATATATGGCACTTGTCTAATTTATCAAAAGTAACTATTTCTCCTATACGTATTCGGTGATTAATCGTATTCGCAAATGTTTGTCTTAACATCAAATATATTGATATTGTCTTTCTCTAACATATTATGTAACTTAAGAGTATTACTACTCCCTCTCTAATACTAATATATGGAAAAGTAACTATCTGTTTGGTATTCAGAGCTAAATGATCAAAATGAAAAAAATGTACAAATAATATACAAAACACATGTATAAGTTGACGACACATTTGCGGTTGCGGGTTCGAGTCCCGCTGGGGACAATAATTTGTGTGATGAGCATGAATATTTGTACTCCAATCATGGTGTTTATATTTACAATATGGAACTGCCTCGGTGGTGTAGTGGCTAGCATGTACGGCTGCACACCCGGAGGTCCTGGGTTCGGACGGGTCGGGCCAAGTTTAGTTATTGAGTCTTACTATATCGTAAGTCTCAGTAACAGCCCGGAGTTGGGAAGTTGGCGGTGTTTCACCCCCGTGCCGAGGCAAAGCTCGTAAAGCCGCCGGTCCTGCGCCTTAACTCTCACTGGTCGTATAGAGCAGTCGTCCCACCGGAGGATGAGAGTGACAGGAATAGAGAGTGTACTTGTGTCTGCGCGTACACTTGTGCACTATAATATCTCCTGCGCAGTTGGCTAGTCTCAATGAGATTGGCCGCCGTGGCCGGAATCGGTCAGGAGAACATCATCATCATCATCATCATTTATAATATGTATGTATTTAAAGTTATATATATGTAATGGGTCAACTATCTGATTGATATCTATAACACAAGCCTCGAAGCTTACCATGGAACTAGATGGTGATGTGTATTAATGTCCTAAAATATTTATTTATATTACTTGTATTTTGCTCTTGACTTTCTACGTAAATAGAAGAGAAAACTGTTTTATCTTTGCTTATTTATACATAGATACTGTGCAAAAGTTCATTATTAAAATACTCGTAAATAATTCCTCAGAGAAATTTCGTTAGAGTTAATTCTCGTCTTTTTTACTCCAGCGAGTAAGTAATATTCTTTTTTCGTGCAAAGATTTCTTTCGAAGTTGGTATTCGGGTAAAATTATCACTAAGAGTTTTACTTTATATTTTATGGCTCCATGATTACCTTTATTTATAAATAGCGTTCGGGTACAATTTTTTTTGAATGAAGTCCTAATACTTTGCTAAAATAAAAGTATACTAAGTTATTCCTTATAACATCAGCTATCTGCCAGTGAAAGTCCCGTCAAAATCAGTCCACCAGCCGTTTCGGAGATTAGCCAGAACAAACAGACACACAGAGAAAATAAAAAAAAATGTGATTTTCTTACATAAGTGACGTATATAATTTCATATGCTTTTAATAAAAAGCTGTTATTTTGAAATTACAAACAGACACTTTAATTTTATTTAGCTGTATAGATGTAAAATAATTTATATGAGTAATTTATTATATTTAAATTATTATTAAGTTAAATATTTAGATTTAATCTAAAAAAATATTTTATCTTATAATACGTAAGTAGTAGTCTGTGGTCATCGATACACGAACTAGACCTATGACACTATATACAATATACATACATACATTGCTCTATATCTTTTATATAAATGATTGATTAACGAACGACAAAGGAGCTCAATGCATCACTGCTGTCTAAATGGAAGGCTTTGTGGGTTACAGTGGCGTTTAGTTTATGTTCAAATAAACTTGTTATTTCTCGTGTTTTTGTCTATGTAATACATAATTTTTGACATATTACCACTAAATATATGAAATAATTTGACGTTTTTTTTGGAAATATAGGTAAAATTAATCTAGTAATATATAGACTTAACGTGATATAATTAACCCCGATGCAAAAGAAGGGTGTTATAAGTTTGACGTTGATGTCTGTATGTGTGTGTGTGTGTGTGTGTGTCTGCCTGTGGCATCGTAGCTCTCAAACGGATGGACCGATTTCGATGCGGTTTTTTCATTTGAAAGTCAGTTTCGTTGCGGTGGTGCGGTGGTAGGTCTTAGCTATGTTTGGTTAATATCGGTCCTGCAGTGTAAGAGTTTCAGCTCTTTTCCAAAATGATGTGAAGCATATTGACGTATGATTACTCGACTAAGTGCTTCACGCGTGCCAGTGTAATCGTTAAATGACAATTAATTTGAGTAGGGGGTTTTTTTAATTTTAATTTTAATTTTTTTACCATAGAATGAAATTGGACTAACAATCCAACCAAATTAAACATAATTTAAATAAAAAATCTATACATATAATAAAACACAAACTTAGCGAAATCGAAGCTAGGATACGTCACTAGTTAATATATAATAATACTAGTTAGCATGAAATTAGTACATACTCGTAGGTACTTAAATGATAAAATTGTAACAAATTTTTGCTAACAATTTAGTAGAGTCAGTTTAAAAAATCACAATATGTCTGGTTTACCAGAAGCACTGTAACGATAGAAATCTACACATATAATAAAATTCTGAGTCGAATCTGTATATTTAATATTTTTTGGAAAATCTTATTGAAATAGTCATTATTATCTATAGTTTTTTTAGAATTTTTGACTGTATGTCTTTCTATTTGTCTTTGTCTGTGTGACCACATCACGAGGAAACCACTGAACAGATTTTGATGAAATTTGGATGATGATAGCTATTTATCCGAGTCAATATGTAGAATACTCTGTACTGCAAGAAAATATCTCATCTCTGAGAAATCTATTCTAAAACTAGAGTGAAGGTGAGTCGCTAGTGAAATATAAATTACAGAATATTATACTAATTATATTATTATACTGTTATATTAATTGCATATAAGTCACGAAATGTATTTGTTTAATAAAAGGTCGTGAAAAATACATATTTGGTAACTTAAGGTGTTGTGAAAATACAGGTGCCCATCGCCACTCTTCTAATTCGATGAGATTGCAATCCGAAACCACCGGAAGAGATGAGTATTGATGGATTTACGTGCTCTTGGGATATAAAGGTGAAAGGTGAGGTGACCGATAACTTTGCAGCTTTGGGCTGTTACTAAACAAAGTTAATCCATACAAATATATAAATGCGAAAGTAACTCTGTTTGTTACCTTTTCACGCTTAATCCGCTGAACCGATTTTGACGAATTTGGTATGTAGATAGCTTGAGACCCCGGGAAGGATATAGGAAAGTTTTTACCCTAGAAATCATCTTTTAAGGGGGTGAAAAGGGAGGTGGAACTTCGTATGGGGAATCAATAATTTCTTAAGTAACGGATATAAAACTCATCATAAAGATACTCATATACATAGATAGACTATATGGTCTATGTATTCCATACTAGCCATCATAAGGTATCTAGGCACTCTATAAACACGGGACTCGAACTGAAAAACTCATAATCTACAGTATAAGCTAGACACTAGGCAAACTTTCTTAATTGGACGAATAATACAGCGAATGTTTTTCTCTTAAACAAGTTTTATTAGAAATGAGATTATCAGACAATTTTACTGTAAAACATAAAGTTATAATGTTATTTATATTCAAAGAATTTAAAAACCTCATTAAGAAGTCCCATCGAGTTTCTTTTAACGCTTCTCTTAGAGCCGTTATATTTCTCAACTAGACACCTAAATTTTATTTTCGTAAAAATATCACTATATTGCTATGTATGTAAGGGTTAGTATAGATTTCTTAGAGATGAGATGTTTTCCTGTAGTAAAAAGTATCCTATATGTAGATCCGGACAAGCAGCTATCATCATACCAAATTTCATCAAAATCAGTCCCGTGGTTCGTCCCCAGACAGACAGGTAAAAATGTCTAAAAGCTATAAATTCGGCCTCTGTATCAATAATAATGACTATTTCTATAGATTTACCAAAAAATATTTAATGTACAGATTCGACTCAGAATTTTATTATATGTATAGATAAAGAATGTTATAGGACGTTTTCCATCTGGTTTTTGAAGTGGTTATCAAAGGTATTGGGCATGCTAGTTGACGGTTACAAACCAAACCAGAACCGGAAGCAAGGAACTAACCATACTGATCCTTCCCAATTTTTCAAAATTAATTTCAAAATGGAGAAATATTATCAAATTATTCTCAAGTGAAGCAAGGCGTATTACGTATTACTTAAAAAAAGTAAGTAAACCCAAAGCTACGTAAATTTACTTCATAGCAATTATGCTATTAGGCCACAGAACACAAATGATTTATTAACATGCTGTCAGAAGGTTCAATAGTGACTCTGTCCAGTCATATTGTGAAGTTACACGCAATTTGGAATACATTGTGGACGGTGATCGTGATTTTTTGTAGACTCACGTATGTCGCCATATGTAGGTCACCTATAGAATGTTCATTTCGATAATGGAAAAAATGTGTTCGATTACGAGTATATGAGTACGTCCATACGACTTTTATGCATAATATTATATGCACTAAGAATTTTTTTGTTTAAATATAACTCACAATTTACCGATATCTCTTTTTAGTACATTTATATTAGCTTCATTTATATATAACTATACTTATTATTATTATATCATTTATATATAACTATACTTATTAATATTTCGACAACTAGACGAACACTGGTCGCGTTCGCCTAGCTGTCGAAATTTGAGGAAAACATATATATTAATAAATAGAATGTACCTATTTTGTACATTAAAATATCAAGTTCCTATGGAAAATCGTTGGGACATTAATACACAAAACCATCTAGTCCCATGGTAAGCCACGAGGCTTGTGTTATGGATACTAGATAGTTGATACACTGCAGATATATAAGTTTAAATACATACATATTATAAATAAAAACACCTATAACTGGAGTACAAACGTTCGTGTTCATCACACAAATTAATGCTCCCGGCGGGACTCGAACCCGCGACCGCTGGTACAGCAAGTAAGGCCACTACAAACTAAACCAAACGCGTTGTTGCTAAAGTAGTACTTGCAATTTTACTTACAAGTGTATTTAATATTGAATGATTAATAACAATCCTTGCAATATAGATTGTAGGGATCCATTTTTAACAATAATAAATGTTAACCGTTATTAAAATTAACATAATTTAAGTTGAACGCTTTGTTGTTTGTCTAATAGGCTAATCATTAGGCCTTGAAACTAAGAGCAAGATCTTGAAGAATTAATCAGAGTTAGACATTACTAGCATTGCCCGCGGCCCCGCCCGCGTTCAGATGACCAAAAACCAAATTCTTAGGTTTTACATATTAGTATACTCTTACATTGCGGTTTTTGTATTTTTTCTCAGAAATGGGACAATTTCCCGCGGTAAAAAGTAAGATCCTATATGTTGACCCGGAAAACCAGCTATCACCATACCAAATTTCATCAAAATACCTTCAGTGGTTTTTCTGTGATGCGGTAACAGACAGACAGACAGACAAAAATTTAAAAAACTATAGATTCAGCCTTTGTATCGATAATAATGTTTATTTCAATAAGATTTTCCAAAAAATATTTAACAAGCAGCCATACACACGACCACCATACTCAGTAGGGTATTAGAAGATATATTGTATTTGTAGACAGTACACCAAATACACAGGAGCCCATATCAGACCCACAACGAGTATCACATACAGTGGACTCAAAGCAATCATTCATAACACAACATTCATCTAATACACAAAATCATTAATCAGCTACACAAAACACAACTAGCACACGAAGAAGTAGAAGAAAGAGACAGAGATAGGGAAGTAAATAAAAAAAAATAAGTTATACATACTCTTCTACATTCTATAAATATTAGAAATCGCTATTGATGACTAAATATAGGTATTTTTCAGTCTAATACAACTTAGTTGCTTGTTGAGGTGAAAAATTGCTTCTTCACTTAGAAAATTCAATAAATTCCAGGAACTGTTCGTTCCCGCGGGATAGATGTGTTCGTGCTGCTCTTCTTTTCTCTTATAATTTTAATAATTCATAAGCAAAGTGAGAGGGCAGTGAATAACGTTAAGGAATTTATAGAATTTTCTAAGTGAAGAAGCAATTTTATATATATATATATATATATATATATATATATATATATATATATATATATATATATATATATATATATATATATATATTATGTGATTATTTTAATAATGATTTATCTGTTGCTTAATAACTTTTTAGATTTAATACGTCGGGAAGTAATAAAAAGATAACTGCGTAAAATAAGCGATATTTTGTGTATTATTGATTGCACAGGTTTATATCTCACAATCAAAATGGATATGATAATATTCGTACAGTAATAAAATGTTAAAACCCCGAGGTAAAACAAAGCATCTTGTGACAGAAAGGCGATTTTTTATTAGAATTATACTGACACGAAGTGTAATTTCACGGCTCTAAGCTTTGGAGAACATCTAGTAAATAATTTTCACGTCACTATACACACAACAAAATCTTAAAATTGGTCAAAATTGTCTATTATATGTTTTTTTTTGTATAATTTGCTTTTAATTTACCAAGACGATTTTCTTTTTAACGGATTTCAAAAAGGAGTTGACTTGTTTCTATATTAGAAAATAATTTTGTATTAATGTCATTATTCATATTACAGACTGATATTTAGTAAAATTAATGTTGATATATAAGAAAAAGTAAGTTCTACTATTTTTTTATGGATTATATATTAACAATAATGTAAAACAATCTCGATTAGACTAATTTTTGACTAAAAGCCGCAATGAAGTCGGTCAATATTGGAGCGCGCTGAGTACTAATCCTTATCCTATATCCTAGATATCCTTACTAGTTCCTTTTCATCCTCTTCAATTTTTTTTCGTTTACAACAAAGTTGGTATAGTGTCATGTTACGGACGATGATGGTATACTAAGGGTTCAAATATTACGGTTACTACTTGCCATTAAATAGGATGAATATATGCTTACGATTGCCGCGTTAGGCCCGACCCACACTATTATTGATCTAAGAAAGAATGAGTGCAGTCACACTATCAGCAAGAGTGAAGTTTCGGTCGAATCACACTCCAGCAACGATTCTTGTATAAAAATACTTTACTAGACCGATATCAGACCTAGAACGGCCTGTGATCGATAGTGTAGATAGGACCTTAGTCAAAAAATTATACCACTACGATATTAGCAGAAGAACTTATATCACCTCACTACGATAATATATGGAAATTTTTTATAAGGCCAATGATTTTATATATTGCGAAAGTGTAATGGCATATAAAAATTCTTAAATATACTTACTCGATCAGAATAATCGAATGCCGCAGTCCCCCTTCCTTCTAGGTACTCTTGAAATTGGGAGATGACGCAAATCATCGCGTAGATCTGTAACAAAAGATATACATAATACATAATATGAATTGAAATAACCGCTGCGTGTATGTTTTTTCAAACTAATACCAGAAACAATGTACTGTACGAATTTTCATACGGTTTTAATGAGACCTACCGCGCTCCAATTCACCGCGAGGGGCGCTAGTATAGAGTGAGGTCTCTAAAAGTGTCAAATGATACTGAGTGTTCACCGCAAATAGTAATTAATATAAGCTAGTAAAATAAGCTTTTCATCGCGGATGTTCACTAATTATTTATGACTAGCGATTCACCCTCACTCCGCTCGGGCTCGTCCCTACTTACGTTTTAAAGTTTAGTATAGATTTCTCAGAAATAAGATATTTTCTCGCAGTAAAAAGTATCGTATATGTTGACCCGTATAATCAGCTATCATCATACCAAATTTCATAAAAATCCCTCCAGTGGTTTTTCCGTCACGCGGTAACAGACAGACAGATAGACAAAAATTCTAAAAACTATAGATTCCGCGTCATATCAATAATAATGTCTATTTCAATAAAATTTTCCAAAGAATATTTAATGTACAGATTCGGCTCAGTTAGAATTTTATTATATGTATAGATTATTGTAAACTTTGTGCTATTCCTGCTTAATTGTAGCAGACACGGTACGCCTATACAAATGTTATTCCTGTAGAAGAAGAGCTTAGGAAAAGTAAATATTTTATCTATTTGATTATTATATATCAATTATGTAAAACAAAATCCTGATAGATTGGTGTCGCGCTAACCATATACAAATAATCCATTATAATATATAAATGCGAAAATAAATCTGTCTGTCTGTCTGTTACCTTTTCACGCTTAATTCGCCGAACCGATTCATACGAAATTTGGTTTGGAGATAGTTTGAGACCATGGGAAGGACATAGGATAGTATTATATAAAGTTTATGGCCATGCCGCATTAACAAATACTTGTAACGACCGCGATAGTACCTTACTCGACAGTGGTGCCAACTGGTGCCACCAGAAACGACAGCCCTCATTGTTTTATTACAACCCACAGTCCCGATAACCTAACTTTTTTTTTATTAGAAATGGGCTCATTCTTGACCTTCATCTTAGCTCGAAGGGACAGACAGATAAGGTCTACGATCTAGCAAGTTTGCCCAGGAGAAGCCTGTTAACACGCACCTTAAATAGATTCAGGTTATACGCACTCGGAAAAACAGACGCAGGCAGGGCATCAGGCATCTAATTAAAAGCTAAGAATACATAATTAGTCCACTTCATGTGTGACCGCGTAGTATACTTATATATAGCTTTAAGGAAAAGTTCTGGCACAGTTTGTGCAAAACTTATATGCGCTTAAGTAAAGTTGGCCTCTTGAAATTGTGCAGGTATCTTCGAGTAAAACATATTGTGTTATTGATCTATCTATACGTATAGTAAAAATTTAATTGGTCGCTGTCTGTAGATGAAAGATATTTAACAAAAAACTATTTTGAGGTGTTTATTAGCGCAGTAGAAACCAAAACACAGATTTTTAGAATTTTCGTCTGTTTGTCTGTGCATTTATACCTGTGAATTTCAGAAACGTGAGACGCGGTTTTCACTAATGTATTGTTGTAAGCTTCAATTAATATTTCGTATTTGTTTTATTAAATATTTATGAAATAGCAAAGCTATGTCAATTTAAAGAAACATTCAGGGACGAACCCGAGCGAAGCGAGGATGAGTCGCTAGTTAGTTCTTAATTCTTTAATATTTTATAGGAACAGCCCAATATACTATATACGTATAATATCTCAGTAAAAGTTCCCCCAAAATATAATAAAATTCCTCAATTAACAATTAAAAAAACAACACAATTACCTATTCATTGGGGCCATCTCAATGAGCCTAAACACTGTATATATGTCTCTGAAGTATTTTTATATTACCATAGTATTACTGTTACGGACGACGAGCCCCGACGAACACCAACGAGCTCCGACGAAAAATCTAGTTTAAGTAACGCCCCTTTTGCCTTAACATGTGCACGCGTGAACTATTGTACGTATTAGATTTAGCTACGATGATATTATTGTACAACTCATCCAAGTTAAATTGATTTACACATGTTTGCTCATTCAGTAGTAGATTGAGCTTGTTAAAATACACCCTTAATACACCCTTTTTTAATGTCCCACTGCTGGGCATGGGCCTCTCTTCAGTGCGAGAGGAATCAGGCCATAGTCCGCCACGCTGGATAAATGTGGGTTGGCGGACTTCACATGTCTTTTGAAAACTTGCTTGGTCCTCTCAGATGTGCAGGTTTCCTCACGATGTTTTCCTTCACCGTTAAGACAAGTGTTAAAATTATATAAAGATAATTTTTTATCTGTTCGGTGTGTGTTCATTCAGTGTTTAAGTGTTCAGTATCCAGTGTTAATAAGAAAAAATAAAAGAAGTTATCTCAAGAAGTGTTTTTATTAAAACCCAAAATATAGTCTCCCACAGTTACAATGTCAGTAAAGTAACGAGATACCAAGTTTCGAATCGGTTGGATCTGTGGTAATTGTTCATATCCTTAACCATCTAGAAAAGACCTGATGCTGATGATTTATAGCTCAGAGCACTCTTAATCAAGGCACCCTTCAAATAAATAAAAATAAAAAAAAAGAAAATGAAAATTGGTTCCTTCGTTTGGGCGCTCCGATGGCACAGACCTATAGGAACACAGATATACAGATGCCTATGTTAAATTTATAACTCCACTTTTTTGCCGTCGGGGGCTAATAAACAAATATAACTAACATTTTGGTTCCGCTCACTTCTTGTAAACCCCGTAAAAGATTTTCACTAATAGGAAGATCAGTCAACGAGGAAGGTTTATGTATATAATTTGTACAAAATGATTGAGCCTCGACGGTGTTTTGTATAAAAAACCGCTTTCGTACGATTAAACGGTTAGCGCTGGCTAAAACTCTAGAGATACCTCAAAGCAATGTACCAGAAAATTGTAGGTCCTAAAAGGGCCTACAAAAAGTCGGCATTAGCATGTATAATAGTAATAATATTCTTTATTGTACAACAAACAAATACTATACATACAGACAGTAATTAAAAATAAACAAAGATGCACAGTAGGCGATTGTATCGCTTAAAACGATCTCTTCCAAGCAATCAATTACCAAGTAAAGGAAAGTGAGAGAAATGGTAGGCAGTGTATTTGCTATAATGAGGTATTTTGACATATGAATGAATGAATGGATGAATGAATGAAATAAACTTTATTCAATTAGACTTATTACAAGTACTTTTGAATACATACTTATATACAACACAAATAGATAAACATAATACACATATACATACAAACGAATACGCATATACAAACATATATACATACATACATACTTATACACACAACACTAATATATAAATATAATACACATATACATACTAACTTATATACATACGTACCAACAAACATATATAGTTATAGATACAATTAAATAAGAAAGGATTAAAGGGGCAGGTTCTTTTAATAATTAAAAATTCATACTCTACGTATCCAATCGACCTACATAACCCCGCAGGTGTACGCCCTGCCTTAGCCTTTGACCTTGATCGCGAAACCGACATCGAGCGAGACACTAGATTCACTTTCATCCAAACGATCACATCGTCTGTAAATGTAGCGAAAGTTCTGTTTACTATTTAAATGTACATGAACGTGAATTTATTTTTGACACTAGCGGCTCACCCTCGCTTCGCTCGGGTTCGCCTCTAGAAAGACACTAATAGAGATCTATAAGTTCCCACGGGAACCATTCATTTTTCCGGGATGAAAAGTAACCTGTTATTTGACCGGCAATATAAAGTATCAGAATGTTAAATTTTACTAAATTAGGTGCATAACTTGTTGTGTACGAAGCTGTATAAGTTACTATAGTTTTTTGACTATCCCACAGGAACTCTTTAATTTTCCGGAATGAAAAGTATCTTACATATCGACCGGGGATATACGGCATGACCATGCAAAATTTAATTTAAATCGGTCCAATAGTTTCGGAGATTAGCCCATACAAACAGACAAACAGACAGAGAACTAAAAAAAATGAAAAAATCCGGATTTGTGCTATTTTTCTTCTTACGGGATATAAGAAGATAACTGACTCGGTTTTTAGCATTTTTTTTATGTACAGACAGACATTCGACCTCTACAGCTTTATTATATTTATAGATAGAATAAATAACGTATAATAAAACAGTAATATATAATAATGAAAATAGTTATAGCGAGTGTACCTTAGGAGATGGACATATACTATTGACAACTTTTCTATCAACCTTTTTAAGACTTACAATTTTCTTGTATAATGTTTTGATCTATCTCTTAAGGTTGAGCCAGCGTTAGCCATATAAATTTCTAAGGACAATTCGACAGAACCAGTTATTGTGTTTTCCCGTAGGAAGGAATAATTTGCCTGTCATAAAAGGTATCCTAAATGTTGACCCGAGTATTAAGTTATCACTATACAAAATTTAGTTAAAATTTTCAGGTTCAGTACTTTTTGCGTGAAACGCGCACATCGATTTGACTAAGTTAGTTTTATTATAGGTATAGATAAGACATAGATATTGCTTAGGAGATATACATATACTATTCAGAACTTTCCTGTCGGACTTTTCAAGACCTACAATTTTTTAGTATATTGTTTTGATGTCTTAAGGTTTAGCCAGCGGTAGGTTTCTAGGGAGAACTCGATAAAACCAGTCATTTTATCTTCCCGTGAGAAAGAAAGATTTTCTTGAAGTAAAAGGTATCCTAAACGTTGACTCGAGTAATAAGTTAACACGTCACCAAATTTCGTTGAAATCGGTTCATTACTTTTCGAGTGAAACGCGCATACAATAAAAACTTTTTAACAAAAAAATAAAAACCGACTTCAAACAAAAGCACTAAAAAGTAAAAAATAACTGATTGGTAGTTTTCATTTACTATACATACCTAATCAATAATTTTCGAAGTCGGGAAATATGAAAAACATAATTTAATATAATAATATAAATATAATATAAAATCCCTTATGCCTCACACGCATTTCACGTATTAAGAAAGACAAATACTATACAGATCTCCATATACATAAGCCAATATTCATAATATAGATATGAAATATTTTTATAGGTAGTAATTATAAGTCATATTATAACTTGGCTACCAATGTATCCCATATCGATAGCCCAGTTATAACGCGCTGGCTTGGAAAACCAAGTGAAGCGGGTCTAAGCTCGCACCTCTGATATTCTCATGTGCGAATAATTTACAATATGATTACCGTTTGCTTTACGGTGAAGAAAAACGTGGTAAGAACATCTGATTATCTGAGAGAGGCTATCTAGTGTTTGAAAGACATATGAAGTCCCCACAGTTTGAGGTATCTCAACCAGCAGTTGGACAGCGTAGTGGACTATAGTCCGATTCTATTAGTATTGAATGGCTTTTGCCCAGCTGTGGGATACTAGAAAATGGCTAAAATATATGATACAAGCGTTTTAATTATGGAAACAATATATGGATGGCATAGATTGAATGACTCATCATTTTGTATACAATATGTAAAAAATCCCCATTTCAGTTTTGCAAGGACAATGCCATTAGAATTTGAAACAAAGTTTCTTAAACTAAATGTATAGTTGAATATCATAAGGATGACGAGAAATAGAAAGTATGAAAGTCATGTTACGAACTTATATTTTGTTTTCAGAAGAAACAACAAAAATCATATGTGACGATGAAACGAGATACGTGAGAGGGATTGCTACGCCGTAGCAACAAAGACCGAGCTTACTTAGCTTAGTTTTGAGTTATCTGTTTTGTAAAGAATCTTAGCTAAGGTACTTTAATATTTATGCTACAAAATTTAAACTAGCGTTTTAGATAAACAAAAACAAATCTTTCCCTCGGGAACTGTATATTTTTCCTGGATAAAAAGCCTATGTGTTATTCTAGACTACTATCTATCTCTGTGTCAATTTTCATCTAGATCCGTTCAGCTGTTCTGGCGTGAAATAGTAACAAACATACATACATATAAATATAATAGTAACAAACATCCATACATATAAAGGCAGTGGTAGCCCAGTGGTAACGCGCTCGCTTGGAAAACCGAGTGATGCGGGTTCAAATCCCGGGTCTCGCACCTCTGATATTTTCATGTGCGAATCATTTCTAACATGATGACCACTTGCCTTACGGTGAAGGAAAACATCGTGAGGAAACCTGCATGTCTGAGAGAACCCAGCAAGTTTTCGAAAGACATGTGAAGTCCGCCAACCCGCACTTGGCCAGCGTGGTGGACTATGGCCTGATCCCCCTCGTATTGAAGGGAGGCCCGTGCCCAGCAGTGGGACGTTAAAAAGGGCTGAATACTATCCATACATACAAACTTTCACATTTATAATATTTATACTGATTCCGATACTAAAATATAATACTGAAAAAAAAACTACCTAACAACCCAATTGATCACCTCCCTTTTGTGATGTCAATGTAATGATATTTTACATTTCTTACGTATAACTTAAAACACCTTCAGCCCTCATGTTAGTATGTGCTGTAAAAAATGGTTCGATAAAAAGAAAACTATTACTCTTTAAGACATAAACAAACCTCCCCGCATTTTATGACTAGTTTATTCTGAAAGCTACCACATATTCCAACAAAAGGGTCGTCGTACTTCCTTATGTGAATAATTTTATGTTTATTAAAAATTCTTGCTTTGGAGAGCATTTTGTTTTCTATACTAGCGACTCACTCGCCGATCGGGTTCGACTCTAGTGAATATTTAGGTTTGTATGTATTTTGCCAGAGGTGTAGTTAATGCCAAATCATAAAAAAAAATTGTCCAAAAAATAAAAAAAATATTATTGGTGTGGACCATCCTTATTACTTAGGGGTATGAAAAATTGTTTACATCCTATTCTCAGACCTACTGAATATACACACAAAATTTCATAAGAATTGGTCAAGCTGTTTCGGAGGACTTTTGTTACAAACACTTTGACACGAGAATTTCATAGAGAGAGAATTTAGATTGATAGGTATTCCTGCTTTATTTTATTCCATAATATAAGGTGTATATTTTTTAAATAAAACTCTCAATCTATCCCGTGACTATGATTGCTGTAAAGCTTTCGAAGCGTCGGGAATTAAAAGTTTTATTTAAAACTAACGATACACCCTCGCTCCGTTCGGGTTAGTCCCTAGTTACGTTTTAAGGCTTAGCATAGATTTCTCAGAGATGAGATATTTTCCTGCATTAAAAAGCATCGTATATGTTGATTTGGATAAACAGGTATCATCATACCGAATTTCATCAAAATCTGTCCAGTGGTTTTCTTGTGATGCTTTGCCAGACAGACAGACTGACCAGACAGACAAAAATTCTAAAAACTATAGATTTATTTTCTTAGATTAGTTCTGTCTTTTTATTACATTTTTTTCTGATGCTTTAATAGTTATTCTGCTATTCGGGGTGAAGACAAATCCAACTAAACACAGATCATAAAAATCGGTCCAGCAGTTCTCGAGTTATAAGTGTTATAACAAACCTGACTTTGTTATATATATATATATACATACATATATATATATATATGTATGTATGTATGTATGTATATATATAATAGATGTATATAGTACATACATGTATCTACAACTTTAAATTTGTCTGATCGTTTCTTTAAATTAACTTTTTTACTTGAAAATGAACTTTGATCGAAATTTGTTGACAAGGTTTCGGCATTTCAAATATTAAATATTTCTTCGGTGTTATTGCTTTCTAAATTACCTTTTAAAAATATATTAAGAAAAAATATTACGTCCTTTGATTCTTTGCATAATGCAAATACGAGTAAATACTGGTTACATGACTTAGATAATTTGGAACACTGGCTATAAATGTTTGGCTCAGTTTGTACTGACTTACTTGCTGCGCCAGCGGTCGTGGGTTCGAGTCCGCTGAGGGCATTCCTATGTGTGATAAGCACGAATGTTTGTTCTCCAGTCATGGTTGTTTATATTTTTAATATGTATGTATTTAAAGTTATATATGTGTAGTGTATCAACTATCTGGTATCCCTAACACAAGCCTCATAGCTTACCAAGGAACTAGATGGTCCTGCGTGTTCTGTCCCAACATATTTATTTATTTGTATTTATATACAAGTTACCTATATATGTACATACAACCTAGTGAGTATTTTCAACTGAATCTTATTATACTGTGTCCATAGAACGTCACATATAAAAATGAAGTGACATTTTTACCTTTGTGCCCACTAGTTAGGTCTATTTATAGTAGTAATGTATATAGCAGTTGATTATAAATACACGTGTCAATTTAACTTGACCTTTTAAGAATTATAAGGGAGATGAGATTAAAATAAACTAGTCTTGAGGTTTTTAAAAAATAGAAGATTATTAGTTGCTCACTAACGCTTCGCTCAGGTATGGTTCTAGAAAAACAAAAACAAATCTATCCCACGGGAACTGGACATGCTTCCGGGATAAAAAGTCGGTTTCCCGTCTGGTTATACGGGTCACAATATAGGTAACTTTTGAAAATATCTTATCTTTGAGAAATCTATACTAAATGTTAAAACGTAATATAGATATATAAAGTAAAATGTAAGAGCAACTTGTACTAGCAACCCGTGCTAGAATAAGTGGTAAGTTATTGTTACAATGATTGTTACATAAATATTCTTAAGTAAAGCTTTCCTTAAAATCATAAAAGCTTACGTTTTCTCTGAGCTTTTACCCCACAATTGTTCCTCGTACTCAGATGAACTTTAAAAGTATTGTACTATTTCTTCTTTGCTTTTGTATTTTGTAATATTCTTTTGAAATAGAAGATCACTTTTAGAGTTTTACATAGGTTAAATAACTTTGCCTCGTTGGCATAGTGGCTAGCCTGTTCTGCTGCAAATTGTCATGTCTTGGGTTCGAGTCCCGAGTAAGGCTACAATAATTACTGAAATTTTCTGTCATGAAACTCTAGATACTCAATAGCAGCCCAGAATTGTGAAGTCGGTAGAGTAATGTAACGAGATTTTATATTTAGATTTTATAATACCGATCAATAGTCTAAATGTAAACAAAGTTGGCGATCTATGAATTCATACAAAAATTCTATGTATAGAAAAAAAATATTTTAGGTTTTTTTAGCATTTCCTAATTTACTTGAAAAATCTAAATTTAGATTAATACATTTAAAAAATAGTCAGGTCGGTCCAAATGTTCTCAAGTAATGCGTTTACCAACAAACAGCTTTTCGTTGTTTTTACATAGATATAATAATTATTATGTAATATTTGGAAAGCAATAATGGTGACTGAACTTTAGGCTGAATCAATTTAAAATTTCCTGCCGATATTAAAAGAAGCAAAAAAGAAGAAGGCGAAGAAGAAGAATTACATGGAGAGATAAAGCGTACTTACATGAATATATAATTTGTTTTTAAGTTAATTTTAAGGCTCTTTTTTTAACTTAGCTGTAGTAATAACGTCTGGGAAGAAAGATTAATTGTATAGTACCTGGGCGACCGAGCTTCGCTCGGAGTTTTTGGCCAAAAGTACAGCTTTCTTTTTTTTTATATACCTAATACTTGTATAAATACAAAAAAAAAAAACAAAAGTAAAAACTTTGTATCCGAACGGGATTCGAACTCGGACACCTATGATAGTCAATCTTGCGCTTTGGCTGCTTTATCATGATGCTTATGCCCGAGCGTGCGAAATTATCAAATTATCGACCATATTTTGTGTGGAATAATGCGAAAGGAAAACCGCGTAAAAACTCGAAAACACACGTTTTCCCAGACTAATCTAAATCAATTTTTCGGCCCTGAAAACACCCACATACCCTATTTCAGCGAAATCGTTAGAGCCGTTTCGGAGATCGCCGGTATAAATAAATAAATATACAAGAACTGCTCGTTTAATTTAAAGGTATAGATTAGATTACATAACAAGCTTCAGTAGCAAGAAGAGTGATTTTATGTGCTCGTGCTGCAGAGATAATTTACTTTGACTTACAAGATTTAATGTCGCTTGGAATGTTTTAAACAGAGTCGACAGATATTTTAAGTGTAATCTACCCGAAGCATTGTATTCCACTTTCTTGGGTAGTTTTGGGACAATTTAGCTAAGTTTTGGTAAAATAATTTATTTTGAGAACTATATATGATTAGAACAAATGATAATTATCGTTTCGAAAATAAACCAATATCTCAATTTGATAGTTGATTCTAATAAACAAAAGCTATTTAATAATAAAGAAAATACCTTTCATTGGAAATAAATTATCCAGCATGTCATGAAATTTAAAAATACATATGATTTGTTGTAGCAATCCACTTATACTAATAATGTTTAAGACATAAAGTTCAATGGAACATTTCTTGCGATTCAATACATTATACTCGTAATCTATACATATAATAATATCGTAACTAAGCCGCATCTGTACATTAAATATTTTTTGGAAAATCTTATTGAAATAGACATTATTATCGATACAGAGGCCGAATCTATAGCTTTTAGAATTTTTGTCTGTCTGTCTGTCTACCTGTCTGTTACCGCATGACGGAAAAACTACTGAAGGGATTTTGATGAAATTTGGTATGATGATAGCTGGTTGTCCGAGTCAACATATAGGATACTTTTTACTGCGGCAAAATCTCTCATCTCAGAGAAATCTATACTAAACGTTAAAACGTAAGCAGGAGCGAACCCTGGCGGAGTGAGAGTGAGTAGCGAGTTTTTTTTTAAATTAAAAAAAAATTATATTGTAGGTTAGGCTTAATAAGGCCTACTGAAAATTGAGAAATATCAAACATAAGGTAACATAAGGTACATTCGCAATAGCTGTTCATATCTATTTAAAACGTACCCACGGACGCACCTGAGCGAAGCCCTAGTTGAAAATAATCTTTTCACAAAATAGATTAATATATAATTGAGGACCTCCTTTTTGAAGTTTGAATATAATGAAGGAAAGGAAAGTTAATAAAGCGGACATGAGAAATCAGGATGATAATAGAATGGGCTTTATTGACTTGAATTTAGTGGTTACTATATAAATCGTCAAAATTTTATTGGTGGATGTCTGTACTAATAATCGTTGTAATGTGTGAAATTTATTGATATCCAAAAAAATATTAGAAAAACCTAACATATACGCGACCTTGTATGTCGATTAATATCAAGGGCAGGAAGACCAGCCCTACGATATGGATCTAAGTGCTGGCCGATGAGGAAGACGGATAAAAGGAGATGAAGATGCTACGCTAGTCTGGTGGAGTTCGAGTGGAAAGTGGATAAAATAAGCAAAAATGTGGCACAAAAGGACTAGGACGGCAGACCTTAAATTGGGATAATAGCCAGGAGAATAAAAATCTCACAGACGCATTAATCTAGCTGAGGTCATGTTTAGTATACTTGTTATATGATTAGACCTACTAGTACTAGATATAGTGTTAAGCATTTTAATGGACTGTTAAGATTAGAGAATACAAGCAATAATGGTGACTGATTTTTTTTTATATGAGTAGAATAAATAAAAATAGATAAAACGTATATATATATATATATATATATATATATATATATATATATATATATATATATATATACGTTTTATCTTCTTTTTGTATATTTCTTTTATCTATCTTATTTGTGCTTACATTAAGTTAATCGTAAAGCTTGTTTTTTTGCACTTTTTGTCTTTATTGAATGTGGGTGATTCAGTTAATATATAAGAATCTACATATATTATTTAATATTAGTAATCGCACTATGGTCGAAAATTGACATTAATTTATTAAAAATCAAAATTTATTAAAAGTCAAAATTACATAGGTGGTGTAACTTTTCTCAAGAAGTAGACTATGAAGTAAAAAAAATCTTTATTGAACATGAATAAACCGCGCGAATGTAGCCGCGGACCAAAGTTAGTATAATTGAGATGGGTGTGTTTCCTGTTTTGCCCTTCTTTCAAGCATTAACGAAAAAATAGAGTTGTGATTTTAGTATATTATAATTTATGGTTATTTATTTCATACATCAGTTCATTTGGAATGTTATTCTATTGCGACAAAAAAACTTGGAACGCATTTGAGGAAAGTGGGGCGCAGCACAACGAGAAATGTTGGGACATTAACCCATAACACCATCTAGTTTAATGGTAAGCTGCGAGGCTTGTGTTATGGATACAAGATAGTTGATACACTACACATATATAGCTTTAATAATATTATAAATATAAACACCCATGACTAAAGTACAAACATTCGTGCTCATCACTCAAATAAATGCCCCCAGCAAGACTTGAGCCACTCGACCACTGGCACAAAAAGTTGGGTTACTACAAACTGAGACAAACGTGTCGTAGAGAGAGTTTTAATATCAAAAATGTATCCAAATATTGTATCACAAATAGTATTTAAGGAATTCCAATTAGTATGTAATCGTATTTCGGAAAACGTTGACTATTCACAAACTTTGCTTGGAGCTTTTATACTGTTCTAAAAAGATAGGAGAGTTTGTGAGTCAACTTAAGTTGGATCGATGAATTTAAGCAGTTCTTGCACAGAATGCTTTTGTTTTAAATATATACGTTCTTAACGAGACTAGTTTATGCCAGAATTTAACATTTTTCATACAAACTTAAATTATTTCAGTACAGTGAATATATTCAGTTTCACAATAACATCATTTTAGGAACAGAAATAAATCCATTTGTTTGTCTTTCTGGACTTGCGTCAATGTCAGTTGCCACCACACAAACCAAATGTAAAAAATATACCTTTCGAACATATTTAAAAAAATAATCGAAAATAATTTCCATTTGACTCATGATATGAGCATTAATTCATAGGAATATATTAAAATACTAGCATTGCCCGCGGCTTCGCCCGCGTTCAGATGACCAAAAACCAAATTCTTAAGTTTTTCATATTACTATACTCTTACAATGTAGTTTTTGTATTTTTCTCTAAAATGAGATATTTTCAAACGGTGAAAAGTATCCTATATATTGATCCGGGTTACTAGCTATCATCATACCAAATTTCATCAAAATCCCTCCAGTGGTTTTTCTGTGATGCGGTAACAGACAAACAGACAGACAAAAATTCTAAAAACTATAGATTCAGACTCTGTATCGATAACAATGTCTATTACAATTAGATTTTTCAAAAAATATTTAATGTACAGATTCAACTTAGTTACAATTTTATTATATGTATAGACTAGCGACTCACTCTCACTCAGCTCGGGTTCGTCCCTAGGTACGTTTTAACGTTTAGTATAGATTTCTCAGAGATGAGATATTTTCCCGCAGTAAATAGTATCTTATATATTGACCCGAAAAATTAGTTAGTCCAGTAGTTTCTCTTGATACGTTCCCAAACAGACAGACAGACAAAAATTCTAAAAACTATATTCGATTCGGCCTCTGAATAAAATTCTGAATAAGATTCGGCCTCTGCATCGATAATAATAACTATTTCAATAAGATTTTCCAAAAAAAAAAATTATGTACAGATTCGACTCAGAATTTTATTATACGAGTACGTATAAATTATAATAACTGATGTTATTTTATTTTCAGAAGCTTATTATTATTTTTTGCGACAAACCTAATATTATAAATACAAATAAATAAATGTTTTCTCGTTTGTCCAACTTGTACGCAACAATAGAGCTTTGGATTATTCTTATCGCTTGTATAGATAATTTATAGGTCAGAGGATGACAACGGCTTTATTTTGTTTTAAATGGGAGATTTTAAAATTTTCCAAAAAGTGGGCTGTATATATTCGAGTATATGGAATTCGAGTATTGTCGTGGTGGGAAGAGGAAGCGGCGTGAGAAATGCACTAGGAGGCGGATCACCTAAGTGGGTGGTGTGCCATGCAGGTTGCTCATGTTACTTCTCTGATAGAAGAAAGACCGCTGGAGCAACTCCATGGTTGTAGTGGTCTGTTTCGGTAGACCTGCCCTCGAGGAATCGTGGTTATTAGTACGTAAGTCATCCTGCGACAACCTATTAAGACGGGGGAGGTTCGGTTCGATTTTAGTGGGTAGTACTAGCTTTGACGGGGAGTCCCACATAACCACCTGTAAGCATGCAGGTAAGTGCATTTTCCAAGAGCAAATAGTTTTAATTACAGTAGAGGATTAGAATTAAGGTTTTCCTTCACGCATCTGTTATATTTCATATATTATCTATACATATTTTAAATAAAACTATCTTTTCGGATTTTTTCGCGAATTTATTTTGATTTTTGGTTCCCGACGTTTCGAATGCTTTACAGCATCCATCGTCACGGGAGAGACTGAGGTGTTACATGTCTCGAAGGTATATTTGTTACAGACAGCCTACCCACAATTAACAAAATGAAAATTGCACCAATTACATTACAATATTTTTTAACTTTAAAACATTTTTATAATTTTAATTATAATTGTATATGAAATATTATTTATTTAATTTTGCTATTATTTTTTATAATTATTACAATTTTAAAATATTAATTAGTAATCTATATTTAGTGTTGCCATTATTATATTTATAACCATAAAGAAAAATATAAAATATAATATTAATTATTTAAGCCATATAATTGTTCTATGTGTAATTTAAAAAGTTAAAATTAATTAAGGATAATAATTTTAATTTAGTTTGCTGTTATTTAAAAACAAACTTACTAAGCAACACTATTACTATATACTTTTACAAATGAAAAATAAATAATTTTAATCTGATAAGCTGTCATTTTGATCTACACAGTAAGAACTTACTACATCTACCTGTCTGTTATGTTTATATTTATTATTTGATTTTATTATATTAATAACAGGATCCCATGACGATGGTAGTACCCAGCCATCTTCCCTATTGAAATTATGTTATTAATATAGGACTTTTTACCGCGGGAAAATATAACATTGCTGAGAAAAAATACAAAAACTGCAATGTAAGAGTATATTAATATGTAAAACCTAATAAATTGGTTTTTGGTCATCTGAACTCGGGTGGAGACGCGAGCAATGCAATGCATGCATATTTTAGTACAAAAAAGCCGAGTAATTCAAAGATTTGTATTTCATAGTCGCTAGTGTTTAATATACAGAACTTTTTATTACAAACCAGATGGGTGTAAGACGACATTAATTTAGATCTAAGACCTGAAGGACCTCTAACCTGAAGGGTAATTTTGTAGTTATCCAGTGTTTTACTCAGAATATTTCATGCCTCACTAATAAGAATGAAACAATCTGTTACGTGTGTATCAGAAAAAGATATTGAATCACGTCCACGGGATGACAAATTAAGGTCATGTTATATGAATATGGCTTTACTTCATCTAGAGACAGCACGTTCTAAGTAGACTTGTGATATTAGTTACACTTTGATCGAATATTTAATCAATGTCTAATTTGTGATGTGTTCTAATGTATATCATAACATATAATATTATTAGTTAACTTATGACGTGAAAATTATGTCCGATAGTTTAGTACACAGTACATATGAGTCTTAATTATATATACACAACAAATGTACCCATAATTATTATTGTACACATTCGATATATCTATCTAGAATAAAATTTATTGAAATTACATCCCAGAAACCCAGTCATTTTTACTTTTTTTGTACTCTTGGTTCAACCAAGACAGAATACCTACTATCCAATGAAACATTAGGCTAGATTAACTATTGTAGCATTAACTGCCTCGGTAGTGTAGTGGAGGTCCTGGGTTCGATTCCAGGGTGGGGCAAAGTTTAGTTATTGCGTCTTTCTGTTTAGTAAGCCTCAGTCACAGCTCGGAGTTGGGAAATTGGCGGTGTTTCCCACCCTTGCTTCGGAGAGCATGTAAAGCCGTCGGTCCTGCGCCTTAACTCTCACTGGTCGTGTCGAGTGGTCGTCCCACCGGAGTATGAGAGTGACAGGAATAGAGAGTGCACTTGTGTCTGCGCGTACACTTGTGCACTATAATATCTCCTACGTAGATGGCTAGTCTTAATGAAATTAACCGCCGAAATCGGTTGGGGGGACATATTATTATAATTATTAGGCTCGATGCCAGCTGTGAATTCATACCTACAAATACACACGTTATTTTTGTTACAAGTATGCCTTTATTGATCAAGCAGTCAAGAAGTCAGAGAAAAGCTTTAACGGGGCCGCTTTAAGACAAATATGACTAAATTGCTAAATTAACAAAAAAAGTAGACTGAAATTGGTGTTATAATTCAAAAAACCTAACTATTATGTTAGTAACAGCCATTCGTCTTATTTATAATAATCTTTTCATAATTCTATATACTCGTAGTAATAAAATACGGCAAACTAAGAGAAAAGGGTATTTTACCACTATTATGTAATTTCAGATTGGACCTTCCACCTTTGGTAGAAAATTAAAGCTGTATGATGCACCTTATACCGTCTTTTACAATTATTTTTAACTTGCTTTACTCAGTGATAGAACAGTAAGCCGGGCTTGGAGAAAAGTAACATATTATTATCTATCCTAATAATGCCATCTATATTCTAGTGAATTTGTTCAAAATCTTTACAGCAGTTTAAGCATGAGAGGACAACAAACAGATAGGCAGAGTTACTTTTACATTAATAATATTTCTGTGGAATTAGAAGAATATTCTTTTAGTATAACTGCAAGAATATTGCAGACACTTGTCTGTATATAATAAAAAAGTAGATACTCATCGTAACTGATTGTGTGTTCTTGTTTGAGCCTTTGCGCTCATGTGGGAGCCTTAATTCAGACTTCCAAAACATACATGTTTTGGAAGTCTGAATTAAGGCTCCCTATCCTTTATTCATTAAATATGTTATTTTTTAATAATATATTTAACCTAAGATTGTTCATAGATGTACATATTTTTTAGACTTAGAAAGATTACATCTATACATATAATAAAATTGTAACTAAGCCAAATCTGTACATTAGATATTTTTTGGAAAATTTTATTGAAATAGACATTATTATCGATACAGAGACCGAATCTATAGTTTTTAGAATTTTTGTCTGTCTGTCTGTCTGTCTATCTGTCTGTCTGTTACTGCATCACGGAAAAACCACTGGAGGGATTTTGATAAAATTTGGTATGATGATAGCTGGTTATCCGGGTCAACATATAGAATACTTTTTACCGCGAGAAAATATAACATTTCTGAGAAAAAATACAAAAACTGCAAAGTAAACTAATATGTAGAACTTAAGAATTTAGTTTTTGGTCATTTGAACGCGAGCAGAGCCGCGGGCAATGCTAGTTAATTTATAATATTAATTTATAATATCCGGTATAGTTAATTTATAATATCCTGATGTTAGGAGTAATGGTTAATCCTATTTGATCCTCGAAATTCGACAAAAGCGTTGCCTGCAGATGCCAAGTTAAAGGATGGATTACTTCAAATACTGGACTACAAAGACAAAAAACTTATTAATATTTTAAATGGGAATTTGTTTGTTTGTCCTCCTTTTATGTGGCAACAGAGTAAAAACTTTATGCTATTTGTTGTATAAATATTGTTTAGTACCGGTTTTGACGACACGTTTAGCTCAGTTTGTAGTGACCCAACTTGCTGTGCCAGCGGTCGCGTGTACGAGTCCCGCTGGTGGCATTCATTTGTGTGATGAGCACGAATGTTTGTACTCTAGTCATTGGTATTTATATGTATAATATGTATGTATTTAAAGTTATATATGTGTAGTGTATCAACTATCTGGTATCCATAACACAGCCCTCGTAGCTTCCCATGGAACTATTTAGATGGTGCTATGTATTAATGTTCCAATATATTTATTTATTTACCGGTGAGTGAAATATGTAATGAAAATCTAAGTATATTGATATTCCAACTCCCATCGGAAATCACCTGTAACAAAAAATATTTCAAATTGGGGACGCGATTGGTTAGTATTTGCAATATACACCTGATATGCTGGAGTTGATTCCTGAACTGGTTTAGGTCTTACCTTACCGGGTCTTATGCCAATGATAAGATTTCTTAAGACATAAATAAAATCTTGAAAAGATGCTCGAGCTCTCGAGGAAAGAAAAAGTGGAATACAAAATTTTGACTCATTAAAAGTTCTGCGATGGCCGCCTTCGGTAGATTGATGGGCCTTGAAAATTCAAACAAGCCGTATTTGCTATTCTTCTCATTTGCTGGTAATTTTCAGTTGCTAGTTATAAGCTGATTCAAGACGAAGTTCAAAGAAGGCAAAGTAGAATAAATATCTGTAATAATATACTAATTTATTTCAAGTTTCATATTGATATGGAAAATAGTACAAATTAATTTAGAACTGTACCATTTACAACGAAAATTATTCGTCTCAAACTATTTGGTAAATCTTCTTTGGAGTTAATTTGGGTGCATTGAAAACCCATCTTATTTTAATCCATACTAATATTATAAATGCGAAAGTGTGTCCATTTGTTTGTTTGTTCGTTTGTTCGATTGTTCGCTTGTTTGTTTGTTTGCCCTTCTTTCACGTCGAAACAGAGTGATGGACTGGCGTGATTTTTTGTGTGGAAATATTTAGAGGTCTGGAAAGTAACATAGGCTACTTGCTGCTTTATCCCGGGAAATTATCTTGTTCCCACGGAAAAACATATTATAATACATAATTTATTTTATTATCATAATCATCATATAATCTATCTATTAGATACTAACCATCAAAACGTACTATAGACAAACCCGAACGAAGAGTAGAGCAGAGTCGCTAAATTATAATATAATATTTCAATTAAGTAGAGTCAATTAAGTTTTCGATGACGAAACCAAGGTTAATCTCCGCCGTTACTACTGAAGATTCAGTTTAGACGTTTTCATTTAACTGGTAACCGCATATCCTCTATATCAGCATGACAACGCGTTTATTTTTTTAACATTTTCAAAGCTAGTGACCATAAAGTAAAAACAACTACTATAATGTAATATCTATCTAATATATTTAGACGAGCAAGTCTTGTATATTTATTTATTTATACCGGCGATGTCGAAAACGGCTCTAACGATTTCGCTGAAATTTGGTATGTGAGGGTTTTCGGGGGCGAAAAATCGATCTAGATTATTATTATTTATTTAGAGATTATTATTATTATTTTATTATGATTATTATTATTATAGATTATTATTATTATTTATTTAGAGTCTTATGTCTGGAAAAACGCGTGCTTTCCAGTTTCACGTGGTTTTCTTTCGCGTTATTCCACGCAAAATATGGTCGCTAGTATCGTGGTCAAGCGCAAGATTGACAATTACAGGTACCCGGGTTGGAGTTCCGGTCGGATACAAAGTTTTTTGTATCGGTTCAAGTTTTTGTTTTTTGTTAAGGAAAATTGTACTTTTGGCTAAAAACGCGAGCAAAGCTCGGTCGCCAGGTAATGTTATATTTAAGTAAGTCAGAAAATGTTGAGTTTTAGAATGTTTGAATTATAAAAATTATAATCGATATATTTATTTAGGTATGTTTTGTTTATGAGGTAGATATACTATTTTACAAAACAGAAATATAAAATTATACAAAAGAGTATATTATCAAATCATTGATCGTGACTGCATACTAAATATTATTTGAAATTATTTCTGGGATACAAACACTCGGTCTGTCATCGATATAAATGTTAAAACTTATTTTTTATAAGCAATATTTGTACTTTAAGTTTTACACAAAGTTTTACATAAAGCTTTCCCCTTTTCCTCTAGAAATTAGATGTCCAAAGTTCTTCAAATTTTATGATCTTGTGCTAATTTAGTCAGTCTGTGAGTGAATAATATTTATTTTTTATATATAAGTATATATCTATACATCTCTTATTGAAATAGTCATTATTATCGATTTAATAATATAATCATTATTAATTTTTGTCTGTCTGTCTGCGAACGCATCATGAGAAAACCACCGTATAGATTTTGATGAAATTTGGCGTGATGTTAGCTGGTTATCCGGGTCAACATAAAGGATAATTTTTACAGCAGGAAAATATCTCATCTCTGAGAAATCTATACTAACCGTTTAAATGTGTGTAGGGACAAACCCAAGTTAAGTGAGTCGCTATTATACATATAAATTTATTTATTTTTATCATGAAAAAAGCCTGAACACTTAACAAAAAAAATCAAATTTTTGCATGTCAATAAAATAATTTTATAACAATATTAATTTATGCTAAGTATAATCAACACACAGTAGCTAACTATACTTGGCACGGGGGTAGAATACCAAACTTCGCAACTCCGGGCTGTTACTGAGGCGTAAGTCTCTATAATTGAAAATTTTCTAACAGAAAGACTCAATAACTAAACTCGACCCAACCCGGGACTCGAACCCAGGACCTCTGGATGTGTATGCTAGCCACTACACCGAGGAAGTTAAGTCGATCAAAGTACTCATAGTTTGAAAGAACAGTCTATACGAGAATATAAAGTAAATTTGAGATTATATTGCTAATGACAGAATAAAACATAATAAAAACATAATAAACTAAACAAAATAAGTAAAATAATTTAGTAGTTACGAGTCAAACGTTTTCATATCTCTATTCACACGCTTTTCATGTGACGTTGTAATATTTATGGTACCTAAAACAATGTTCCTTTGAAAATAAGCTTTTTAATATTTTATATCAGTCATAAACGGAATATTGTCTTTTTTACATACAAGTTACGAATATATGAATACTTTTTATTACGTAGTTGGCAAGAATTGCATGCAATAATATTATAAAAATATTGTAAAGAGGCATTTATTACAGTATGGAAAGGACAGTTTATTGTCAATAGGCTAACAACTTTTAGAGCAAGAATCGCCCTCTAATTAAAAATTTGTGTGTTTTTTTACTTCCACGGTGAAATGGCTTGACAGATTTGGATTTAGTAAAAAGATAGATTCTCATATCTGAAATAACATATAGGCTATTGCTAGTAATTAAATTTGCCAAATTGTGGCGCTACCTGTTTA
Organism: Brenthis hecate; assembly: GCA_951806755.1. Lineage (NCBI taxonomy): Eukaryota > Metazoa > Arthropoda > Insecta > Lepidoptera > Nymphalidae > Brenthis > Brenthis hecate. Next base: position 23,596,270 of record OX638251.1, read on the forward strand.
AAATACAAGCGACTCACCCTCGCTTCGTTCGGGTTCGTCCCTAGCGTGCTTTCCAATACACACTTTAATCCCCATTTTCACCCCCCTTAAGGGATGATTTCCGGGATAAAAAGTATCCTATGTCCTTCTCAGGGTCTCAAACTTTCTTTTTACCAAATTTCATCTAAATCAGTTCAGTAGATCCAGATATTACCCCTTACAGCGTCCTAAACTCACAAATTCACAAACTTTACCACTTTATAATATTAGTATAGATTGTTAATACAAAAGGCACCTCAGGATGCATTCGAGCGAAGCAAGTGTATATCGCTAGTTATAAATATTGCTTAAGCTTATGGTTAATAATTAATATTATAAATAAATCTACAAAGAAACCATAATAATAAGCAGAACTAAACGTCTATAAAGAACTTAGCGTCGTCAAAGAAAATATTATTTGTCTTGTTTCTCACTGAATTTAAGACGTGTTTCATTACAAATTGATTTCTGTAAAGTATTTGAAACATCGGGAACCAAAAACGAAAATGCATCCGTTAAAAATTCCAAAAACATAGTTTTATTTTTAAATATCAAGCATTCATGTAAATCTAAAAAAATATTATAGATTTTATTAAATAAAAATCACTCTTTTTCTCAACTTAAATCGAACACACTACCCACGCAGCGTAGGATCAGTGAGACAAGAAAATGTTGTGCTATCATAGTAATAGGATCGTCTAAACTTGCCGTAACGTCTGGCTTTAAGCCAATCAGAACACTAAAACAATATGGCGTTTAATGAATTCATTTGTTAAAACTATCTGCGTTAATGGGTACATTAATTTGGCCTTAAATTAATAGCTGTAGGCGAACGCCACGAGCATTGGTTCCATTCGACGTTCAATTTATGATTTTTGTATAAGAAAGGTTGGTATTGTGAAAATTGAATAATATCTATACTTATAATAAAATTCTGAGTCAAATCTGTGCATTAAAACTATTTTTGGAAAATGTTGATGAAATAGTTATTATTATTAACGATACAGAGGCCGAATCTATTTTTAGAATTTTTGTCTGTCTATCTGTGACCACATAACGAGAAAACCACAGATTTTGATGAAATTTGGTATGATGATAGCTGGTTATCCGGGTCAACATATACGATACTGTGGGACAATATCTCAACTCTGAGAAAACTATACTAAACATTAAAACGTGGGACTAGGGACGTACCCGAAATTGTAAATGTTTTTGTACATATGTGTATTTATTTTATACTTCTTAACGCTAAAACACCTGAGCGGTTTTGGATGTAGCTTAGTACTTAGATGGACGTATTTGAGAACAGTGAGGTCGCTGTAGGGCGCTCTTAAGTCATGCTGGGCCCTACACAATAATTTGTCGTTGTGAAACCGTATTTTTGTTTATTTTGTAATCATGATATCTGTAGGTGTAAGAGAATATCACATCAAATTAAGCTCAAATTCCACGACGTTATCTAATACCTTTAAAGGGGCAATTATTATTTATTTATTTACTTATTCTTATTATTATTTATATTTACTGGCGAACTCGGAAACGGCTCTAACGATTTTGCTGAAATTTGGTATGTGGGGGTTGTCGTGGGCGAAAAATCGATGTAGATTATTTTTATGTCTGGGAAAACGCATGTTTTCGAATTTCATGAGGTTTTATTTCGTATTATTCCACGCAAAATGTGGTCGCTAATTTCGCACCTTCGGGCATAAGCATTGTGGTCAAACGGCCGAGGCGCAAGATTGACAATCACAGGTGTCCGGGTTTGAATTCCGATTGGATATAAAATTTTACTTTTGTTTTTTTTTGGTATTTATTCAAGTTTTTAGTTTTTTTTTTTATCTAAAAAATACGATATAATAAAAAAGAAATCTGAGCGAAGTTCGGTCGCCCGGGTACTATGAATAATATATATATATATATATATATATATATATATATATATATATATATATATATATATATATATATATATATATATAATCATGAAAATATTAAAACACTGAGCAGTCACTATTTTAAAAATTCCAACTTTTACGTTATTAGGTCTGATTCTAAATATAAAAACATTATACAAAAGTATTTGATTATTCAAACTTGGTATATAGAGTTCTATAAATAAGTGCTTGATTTTGAAAGATGGCTGTAGTCTGTCTGTACCACATGAGGGTGGCTGATGCTAAAAAAATATGGTTTGATGGAGTAAAATAATAGATAAAACAAATATATATCTCGAAGTTTGTTTAGTTTTATCTTAGAATAGTAGGTGAGTGTATAAAATTTCTTATTTAAACTCGACAATAGCATATGTATAACTGAAAGAACAAGAAAGTACGAGTATGTAAATAAATTATTCATAACTTAATTGAAAAGAAGAAAGCTGGTAGATAAATTAAGATTGCTATTTTTAAATAAAATAATATAATGTTTGAATGAATGTATGTTTGTTTGTAACTCGTTCTCGCTAGAATCATTGAACAGATTTTGATGAAAATTTAAAGTAAAGCTTTAATATCAAAGTAATACGTAGATTCGTATTATAATATTGTAAATGTGAAAGTGTGTATGTATAGATGTAGAGTAACAATACTCTTTTCACGCCAGAATGGTTGAACGAATCTGGATGAAATTTGGCACAGAGATAGATTATAGCCTGGAATAACACAGGTTTTTTTCCCGGAAAAACGTACGGCTCCTGTGGGATAGGTTTGTTTTAGTTTTCCTAGAGGTGACCCGAGCGAAGCGAGGGTGTGGCGCTGGTTGTAGGTATAAATCATCATAGGCGAGGTCGCGGAAAAATGTCATTAAGTAATATTCTTTATTTATTTTTTATTTATTTTTTTGTTGGGACATTAACACACAGCGCCACCTAGTTCCATGGTAAGCTAAGAGGCTTGTGTTATGGATACCAGATAGTTGATACACTACACATATATAACTTTAAATACATACATATTATAAATATAAACACCCATGACTGGAGTACAAACATTCATCATCACACAAATGAATGCCCCCAGCGGGACTCGAACCCGCAACCGCTGGCACAGCAAGTAGGGTCACTACAAACTGAGCCAAACGTGTCGTCTGTAATATTCTTTAACATAGTATAACTAAGAACTGTGTTGTTATTATATTACGTAGTATATTCGACGATATATTCGACGACCTAGGATATTTTTTATTCCAGAAATCATCCCTTAAGGGGTTGAAAGTTGGAATGAAAGTTCGTATGGGGAAGCAAGCTAGGGACGAACCCGAGCGAAGCGAGGGTGAGTCGCTAGCTATTTATAAATAGAATTCGACCACTGGACGAACAAGTAACAATAAATATTCTACCTTCAAGAATGGATTAATTACTTATAAGTGACTTTGACGATTTTTGTCAAACAGAATTTACCATTATATTTTTCGTAGATGGCTTGAGTACTTAAAAGTGCTTTGTCTTCTGAAATTTTAACGTTATCAATCAAAACTTGATTAAGAATGATCAAAATTTTAATTAAAAGTTCAGTATTATTAATTTGAATTACGACGCTTGTACAATACGAAAGTTATTACTTTAATTTTAAATAAAAGGCCTTTAATTGTGCTTATTTCATATTTGTATAAAAAGAAGTAGCTCAAGCTCTTGACTTTTTTCATATATTTATTTTTATATACTTTTCTGATTATACATCTAAACATATAATAAAATTCTAACTGAGTCGAATCTGTACATTAAATATTTTTTGGAAAATCTTATTGAAATAGTCATTATTATCGATACAAAGGCCGAATTTATAGTTTTTGGTTTTTTTGTCTGTCTTTCTGGAAATGCATCATGAGAAAACTTCTTCTCCGGGTCAGTCTAGGGACGAACCCGAACGAAGCGAGGGTGAGTCACTAGTTTTAAATAAATTAAATAACCACCGGATTTAACCAACACTTAATTCTGCAAACGTTGAAGAATAGAAAAAGTTACGTTTTGAAATAACAAATAGCTGTATTATAGAATCAATATGTAATTTCCATACTATCGGATTTTTTATTTCTATTCTATAGCGATTGTAAAATGACATCTTTTCTAAACCCTTCATTTAGCACCTCAAAGATCGATTGTTCTAGACAAATATTAAGATAGTTTTTGACTATTAATAAAAATACTGAATAATATTATTATAATGTAACATAATATTATAATATATATTTTTTTAAGTTAAGGAACTGAATAGGGCTTTAGGGTATTTTTATCGAAAATGAGTACTTTGTATTACAAATATTCATTCGCTTGGCTTGCTTGCCTCTTAAGTGAAGTGAGAGTCCAAAAAAAATTTTTGCTAACTAAAACCACATAGTTGGCTCAGTGATAACACATTTATAAAGAAAAACAAGTGAAGTGGGTTCAAATCCTGAGTCTCGCATTTTCATCAATAGAATTAAATGATCGCAATGATTAAACAGAATAAAGTAGATCTTCTACCTTGATCACAGGTTCAATTACGCGTTTCGTTTCTTCAATATGAAAGGCAAATAGTATTTTAATGTAAGCTTCCAGAAAAGATTATATTTTATCTGTATTTCTATTTTCTTTAATATTATATTTTATCTTTTTGTATCAAAAGTATTTCTATTGAATCAAATACAAAAGGTCATTGATAGTTTCCAACTTTCTATTCAATGTTCCAAGTTGAAGATTGAAGCTCGTTTCAATTCATTCAAAAATACCGTTGTAAGATTTAATATCGGAATCAACGCTAAAAGTAGAAGGATGCAGATTTATTTATTTATTTATTTGTAAAAACACACTTACAACATACATATGAAACATTTTTAATTTAATTAATAATATAAGTGTACATAGCATTTAAATATTCATGAATTAAAAGTACAAAAATTTAAAAATAATAATAATTATTATTATAGGTAAATGTCATAATACAAATGAAATTCATAATAATAAGAAGTAAAATTCGATTCTTGGACGTGGTATTCGTGAATTGTATTCAGACTTTTACAGATACAATATTTACGCCAACTGCAATCCCTTTCTAGAATTTTTTAGCATGAGTTTACAAGATATAGAACAAAAAATAATGTCTGGTATATTTCTTACATACTTATTACTTTTGTTGGGTAAAGAATGAGCGGGTGGATAACTAGCCCAGCGTAGGTGTCGCTTTTGTGTATCAACATTTTTACTGGGTGTTTTTTTCTAATTGTTTATTTGTAACAATTATTAACAATACTTGTAATAACTTTGATGAATTGCTAAGATTTAATAGGTAGCATGCGGAGCTCAACCCATCACCGTACACGGCCGTAAAAAAAGTTTTTTGAACTACCACCAGGTATAGCGATGTTAGGAAGTGATACGTTCAGTAATGTAATGTATCTAACACCTTTCATCCCCTTCATTTTCTTCTAGTTTATAATGCAAAACGGTGGCCTATTTTCGGCCTTTTTAAGTATCACCGCGCCAGTTTTAAATACAGTCGACATCTTAAAATTTTTACAGTTTTGCTGTGTGCATAAATTTTGATCAAATGGCTTTTTATTGCGAACTAGGAACTGATTTTTCCTTTATTTGAGTGCATCGCTAGGTGCCTAATATTAACCTAACGACAGTATTGTTAATAGTATATATACATATATAAGCTAAGTCAATTTTTGAAGTTATACTTTTGGGACGTTGGGAAAAAAAATTACGATGCGCGCGGACACCGACAGCCAAAAAGCGACATGATGAAGTTAGCTGATAACGGTTTGTCGCTATGGTAACCTTGTTATTGTCTCACAAATGATGTATAATATTATATTCTTTCCTTAAATGATATACTATAAATATATGATTGTAATATGCCTAATCAGCCTTATGTAAGTATTTTATTAATTTATTATTCCTTTTACAAACAGAAAGTTGTGACATACGGGATGAAATCTTTAGCTATTTTTGTTCTGTTACGCCAAAGAAGTATAACTTCTTACGTGTAGTTACACAGGTTTTTCGTGTTTTTATAAAACTATGGGTTCATGTACTAAAATCTTTGAGATGATTTATTATACATATTATGTTCAAATAAAATGGCGGTTTTCAGTATATATTTATATAATTTCGTATATAATTAATTGAGTTAAATTACCGTAAGGACATATTACGTGACTGCTAAGAGTGTTGACTTTGGGTTTTGATAAAGAAAATATGAGAGAATAGCTGATGTGTCCAAAATGGCTACTTGAATAATGGACTATTAATTACAGTAGGACAGATTCAATTTATAACGATCTAAACTTCATTAATTATATATCTTATATATATATATATATATATATATATATATATATATATATATATATATATATATATATATATATATATATATAGGTTTTCATTTTAACTAAATTATGAGGTGTTTATGACATTTTATGATAGATCGTATGTAATTTTGTGATAGTGAATTCAACGACGTGGATTGCGATGTTAGAAAACTACTGCTCCCAATCAAGCGATTCTCCTACTATCGTAGATTACTTATTTATATACGGTTTCTATTTTCTATGTATACTTATCGAGTTTAGTGATTGGTCATTAATAGAAATAGAGTTGTTGATGTAATGCACGCGATGTAAATGATGTAGTGGGCATTGAAATCAATTGAAGCTTTCACCTAATTTAGTAATTGGTATAACACTTGTGACAGGGTTTAGATTTATGTTTTTTTTTAATTTTATATTTTTAACCCACTTCCAAAAAAAGGAGATTCTCAACTGGTCGGAATCTTTTTTTTTCTATGTATGTTCACCGATTACTCAAAGACGCTTTACTTGAAAGGGTTTTCTTTCCAGGTGGTCCCATATAAATGTTAGATGTACCTATTTTGGGATCGTAGGGACCGGTGGAGTATCCTTTGACTAAATAATTGAAGTAAGGCCCAAAGTTCGGACAATTCTTTGGTCAAAAAATAAACGTCGCCAAAGAGTCAAGGCGGCCAGCCTCTTGGATAAATTCTCGTTTGAAAAAGATGAAGTAGTTTTTTTTTCTTATATTTACTTAAGAATAGGAAATATATATATATATATATATATATATATATATATATATATATATATATATATATATATATATATATATATATATATATATATAATATTATAAATTTACTAGCGTTGCCCGCGGCCCCGCCCGCGTTCAGATGGCCGAAAACCAAATTCTTAGGTTTTACATATTTCATAATACATAATTCTCAATTTAACCATTGACTTTAACAATAAACAAAAGAGTATATATGCGCGTGTGTGTCAATTACATGGTAGTGTGTAGTGTTTTTTTATTGATTTAATGTATTTTTTATGCATAATTAAAAAAAAATAGCTTACTTCACTCCTTCTTTACATAAACTATAAGCGTGGGAAATTTCATACTCCGCCGTCCGCGCAATTTTCGTACAAAAGGAATACAAAGTTTTTACCTATTAGTATACAGATAAATAAAATTGAATTGATCTATTTGTAATGTCAAAATAATAGATTTTGACTTAATTCATATGGAATTATACGGTTATATACGGTACTTAAAAGAAAAACACAATTTAAAAAAATGTCTGTCTGTATGTTCCGGCTAATTTCCGAAATGGGTAGACTGATTTTGACGGGACTTTGGCAGATGTTATAAGCTGATGTTATAAGGAGTAACTAAGACTACTTTAATTTAAAAAAAGAATTAGAGTTCCACTCAAAAAAAAGAAAACGTATCTAGGGACGAACCCGAGCGAAGCAAGGGTTAGTCGGTAGTGTAAAATAAATATTTCCATTGAAAATTGTTTTACAGAATAAATAAGGACAGCTTATAACTGAACTTTCAATAATCACAGAAGAATAAATAATCAGCTTTTACAGGCTTACAACTCCATTTTTATAGAGCCGAGTGTTTGAACCAGTTGGCACATTGCGTGTTGTACAACGATTTCCTTGGTATACCGATTTAACTAAATCAATTTGAATATTACTTGTCACTTGAATAGATCTTGTGACTTCCGGTTCAGGAAGTAGATTTATTAATACACAAATTAACGTTTTATACGTCCATTTTGTAAAATTTTACTAGAAAATACAATTTTATACAAAACCGTTAGGATTTGCTGTATCGGATATACCGAGTGTATAGAAAAAGGTTGGACATTTTTACTTATTTGTCAAAGAATTTCAAAAGAACTTCTTTCTTACTAGTGAACTGGTGAAATATTACTCTTGTGCAATATATTTCTTTATAATATTAGAAAACTTTTGCAGCTTGCTTATGAATACGTTAATACGAAAATATAGGAGTTAAGAATATTTTTTGTTAAAAGTGTTTAATCGGTTTGAAATTGTAATGTATGTAATACAACACTTTTTTTTTTATATGTTACTAGTGGCTAACCTTTGCTTCACTCGGGTTCGCCTCTACAAATACAAAAACAAATCTATCCCATGGGAACCGAGTATTTTTCTGGGATAAAAATTAGTTTATGCGCTATTCCAGACTATAATCTATTTCTGTGCCAAATTTCATCCAGATCTGTTCAGCTATTTTGGCGTGAAAGAGTGACAAACATCCAAATATTAAAACTTTCATATTCTAAACATTAGTAAGATTGTTACAGTTAGTAGAAAAGCTCTCCTTTTCTCAAATTTATTTTATTTAATACATAATAATAAAAAATAAATTTTCACATTTATAATTAAATACAAAAGGTTTAATGTATGTTTGTGCAGGATCTTCTCAGCAGAACTGCCTTCCGAGCCGGTAGTAGAATCCTCATGGACTGACTATACTGACATTTAATTTAACTTAAATTTAAAATCTAAAATTGACGATACAAAAGTGCTTGTAAAAGTCTGTTTGAATGAAGTATATTTTGATTTGTTTGTTTGTTACGCTAATGTTAGTAATAAAATTTGCTAAAAGATGGTGTTGCGTGTATATTATATTACGTACAAAAAAGCACCTAGATCCTTGAGTAAAAGCTCAAAAGTCACTATTATAAGTATAATATAAAGACCATTTAATAAAACTACCTTTTCCGATTTTTTCGCAGATTTATACATACATACATACATACATACATACATACATACGTACATACATACATACATACATACATACATACATACATACATACATACATACATACATACATACATACATACATACATACATACATACATACATACATACATACATACATACATACATACATACATACATACATACATACATACATACATACATACATACATACAACATACATACATACATACATACATACATACATACATACATACATACATACATACATACATACATACATACATACATACATACATACATACATATATATATATATATATAGCAAGTACATATATAATGACCTCTGAGATAATAATTTCAAAGTACCATGAAATAAATTACATCACATTGAATATAAGTACTTGTAACATTTAATACTAAAATCTTGATCTCATCTGGTAAGGTAAATATGAATTTGATATCTTCACAAATGAATTAAAACAACGCGTGAGTAAAATTACTCTAAAGGATAAGATCAAAATGCTTAAGCCAATTAGTGTACAGTTTTACTTTTAGAAAAGGCTACGGATATGACAACGAAGTGGTATGAAACGGAGAAAGCGTGATGAAATTACAATTTATTTATTCCGAGCCCTCGTTATCTAGGGCAAAGTTATGGTAAATCGATAAAGGGTGCGTACAACATGTCTGTCTGTGTGAAAATACAGGGTGGAAGTATAATTAAGACGGGGAATGTATGGGGATCCATACATAAATAGATAAAGACAAAACATTTCCGTAGCTTTTTCTCCTGTTTGCCAATCGATTTTCTCTTTTTTCGTTGATGTGGCTTAGGCTAGGTTATCAATAAAATTTTGGTAATAGTTACTTTTCAGGGTTCCGTACCCGAAGGGTGCCAATAGAACAATATTACTGTGCCTCCGCTGTCCGTACGTCTTTCAGAGGGCTGTAACTCATGAACCGTAATAGATAGAGAGTTAAAACTTTCACAGAGTATGTATTTCTATTGTCGCTTTATCATCAAATAATAAAAATAATAACAATAAAAGATTTTTTTAACGTTCGTAATCGATCAACGAAGTTAATATACTACATACAAAGAACAAAAGTCATATTATGAAAAAGTACATGTACGATACTACGGAACTCTTCGTCTACGAATTCGACTCGCACTTGATCGATTTTTTTATATATACATAGATAAATTCTATTCATATGTTTTCAATAATGATTAGTAGTTGTAGATGAGTAGATTAGTGAATTTAGACCGTCAAAAATTTCGCCATATCCGTCCGTCTATCCCGCCTTTCCGTCTGTCCTTATGTGACTAATTACTGGATTAAAACATAATATCAATTTATTTTTTTATACTATGGAACCAGGCCAGTCAGACTCGCGCTTGTCCGATTTTTGATTATAAAATTGAATAATCTGTCATGGCGTTGTACGCCACCTATTGTAACTTTCTTTTATGGCACTAAACGAGCTTGTTTAATATAAGTATAAAACATATGAGTTATACCAAATTTGATCAAAATCCCTCCTGTCGTTTTTCCGTGATGCGGTCGCAAACAGACAGACAGATAAAAATTCTAAAAACTATAGATTCGGTCTCTGTATCAAAAATAATGACTATTACAATAAGACTTTCCAAAAAACATTTAATGTACAGATTCGACTCAGAATTTTATATATATACCTATAGATTATTAAACTATAGAGAAAAAATTAAATATAATTGTAGAAAAGATATTCTTATCACAAAGTTTCAACTTAGACCAATTTCAGAAAAGCATTAATACGGCACAGTACTAACGTACATATTATAATATTATGTATCTACACGGGAGATGTAACCGTGTGTAAACGTACAAAAGGTCACGCATCCTGAGCGTACTTATACCCGACCGTAATCAATTTGACCTGTTCAGCTTTGTATTATTTTAAATTAGAATATATTGGTACCTTTTTTACTATTTTATGTCTTAAGTGGTCGTAGTTCGGTAAGACATGATTCTTATTATATAATTACCTAGATTGCAAATTTCAATAAAACAATCATTTATACATATAATAAAATCGTAACCAAGCCGAGTCTGTACATTGAATATTTTTGGGAAAATTTTATTTAAATAGACTTTATCATCGATACAGAGGCCGAATCTATAGTTTTTAGAATTTTTGTCTGTTTGTCTGTCTGTCTTTCTGTCTGTCTGTCTGTCTGTCTGTCTGTCTGTCTGTCTGTCTGTTACCGCATCACGGAAAAACCTCTGAAGGGATTTTGATGAAGTTTAGTATGGTGATAGCTGGTTATCCGGGTCAACATATAGGATACTTTTCACCGCGGGAAAATAGCTAATTTCTGGGAAAAAATACAAAAACTGCAATGTAAGAGTATACTAATATGTAAAACCTAAGAATTAGGTTTTTCTCATTTGAACGCGGGCGGAGCCGCGGGCAATGCTAGTCTTCAATAATTCTTATTTTAAAAAATTAAATATAGTCTAAGATTCAATGTTAGGTCATAGATCACTCATCTACTAACCAAATGAAAAATATTTAGCTGTAAACATCAGCATTTTTTTAATTCTCAAGCTCTAGCTAAACTACATAAATAGACACGACCGGTGGAAATATCTGGCGTAGGAACTGCTTTACTTTACAGAAGCACAGGAGAGAAACGCCACCAACTTTCTTTGCCCGATCAACTCAAACAACAGGACTCGAATCCAGAACTTACGGATCTGCAGTCGTACAGGCTAACCGCCGGGCTAACAAGGCAACTACTTGCATAGTTTGAAAATACAGGATTATAGACAGAGACATGGCAGGACGGGGTAAAGGTTGATCCTTTTTATTTTAATCTATGGCTATACATGATCTAAGCTTTAAATACACATATGTGTATGTATGTACTTGTTACTATGATTTGATACTGAATATATTTGAATTTATTTTTGTTTGAAGCGATGGTTTTAATTGAGAATGTTGTAAAATAAAATAAACAATACAACCGTTTATTCCAACCCTTTATGCTTTTAGAAAATAAATAGTAAATTATAATTGTATTGCATTTTTCATATTAGCAATATTTACATTTCTTCCTGAGTATATTTATTATGTTGAATACACAACAAACACATTTACAATGTAACACTATTTTTTCGAGGTATTCTCCCGTAACCATTTTTGCTGTAAAACAATCGAAACGTCGGGTAAGAAAAATTAAAATATATTTGCCAAAAAGTTAGAAAAAAAATAGATTTTTTTCTGATTATTTAGCCAATATAATTTTAACTAACGACTCACCCTCGCTCTGTTCGGGTTCGTCCTTTGGTGCGTTTTGATGGTTAGTATAGATTTCTCAGAGATGAGATATTTTCCCGCAGTAAAAAGTATCCTATATGTTGACCCGGATAACCAGTTATCATGAACGAATTAGAGACAGTTATCATCATATTAAATATTATCAAAATCTGTCCAGTGGTTTTCTTGTGATGCGTTCCAAGACAGACAGACAAAAAATCTAAAAACTATACATTCGGCTTTTGGATCGATAATAATGACTATCTCAATAAGATTTTCCAAAATATATTTAATGTACCGATTCGGCTTAGTTAGAATTTTATTATATGTATAGATTATTTTCGTCATGTTTCCATATAAATTATGTAGGTACTGTTAGAATGAATAAATATATATTTGCCAAAGTAAGCATTGAATTTGCCTAGTAATAATGTAAATTAACGAACTAATTAACGAATTGTTCAAATTTTGTTTTTCCTTTTGTTTGTCTATTGTAAGATTAATTGCTAAGAAGAAAGGTACGTCGAATATATTTGGGGAACATCAATCCCTCTTTAGAATTAAATTTTTGTTCCCTCCATACTCTATGATATAAATATAGGTTTATATCTACTGGAATAAAGCAGTTGCAATTACCGCTATATTATAATTTAATTTGTTTTTATTGCTAGTTGTGCGTTTTAATGCTTTTCTTGAATACAGACACTTTGTGAGAGACGCACTGTGCAGGAAATTTTATAGTGCAGCGTGTACACAGACACAAGTGCACTCTCTGTTCCTGTCACTCTCATACTCTGGTGGGACGACTACTTGACACGACTAGTTAGACTTAAGGCGCAAGACCGAAGGCTTTACGTGCTGTACACGTACGGGGATGAAACACCGCCAACTTCCCAACTCCGGGCTGTTATTGAGACTTACTATACAGAAAGACTCAATAACTAAACTTAGCCCGACCCAGGATTCGAAACCAGGTCCTCCGGATCTCTGTCCTACGTGCTAGCTACCAGACCACCTTGGTGGTTAAATTATAATACTTTATTTTGGCTATTAATGTTAATTAAATTTTAATCAAAATATTATTAGAATTGATTTTGCTTTTGTTTTTCTCATTTTAAAACGTGCATGATTTATTTTTCATTTTGATAGCCTCATAACTACAGTCAGATGCTATTGTTGATATTTTATATATTATTTATAGTAATTATAAAAAAGACATACTTTTCGGATTTTAAGATGGTTTCATTGAAAATGTCAAAAAATCCCGTAAATCTAAGAAATTGTTATATAGTAATTTATAAACAGTACTCACGTTCAACACGATGATGAAGAAGTCCAGCGTGAAGAGAAACGACGTGATCGGGTTGAAATTCAGCTGGAACAAGGAGATCAAGTGAAAAATAGGAGGTTTCTTGCGAATCAACACACACAATAGCTTATACATATTCTAAAATGTTAACAAAATAAGTATCAGCTATTCATTCAATATTTTAATCCATACTTAATAATGTAAATGTGAAAGTGTGTTTGTTTGTTTGTTTTCTGTATTACATAGTAATCGTTAAAACGTACCTAGTGACAAATCCAAGCAAAGCGAGATTGAATCGCTATTATAATATTAAAAGAGTAATTCTTGTATAAATTTATTTTGTGTATCTCCCTATATTATAGAGAGGTAAAGTTGTAAGTTTGTATGTAGAGGGTAATCTCTGAAAGTACTCAGTTATATAGTTACTAGGTATGACTTACTACATTCTGTGATAGAAAAACCTGTGTTACAGAAAAGAGTATGAAAATGCCACTTTTACTTATAAATTGTCAATTTAACTTATACTAAAACACTGGTCTAAGTCTATTGAGAAGCTAGCGGTTCCTAATGTAATTGTTGAGAAAAGGTGTCGAGAAACTCAAGAGATCTCTTTAAAATATTCCTTTACAATTTGTTGGCTATTCTATGAAAAAGAACGATTTTCTTTTTTTGTTGGGACATTAACACACAGAACAATCTAGTTCCATGGTAAGCTACAAGGTCTGTGTTATAGATACCAGATATTTGACACACTGCACATATATAAATTTAAATACGTACATATTATAAATATAAACACCCATGACTGAAGTACAAACATTCGTGCTCATTACATATTAAATGAATGCCCCCAGCGGGACTTGAACCCGCGACCGCTGGCAAAGCAAGTAGGCATTACAAGCTGAGCCAAACATTTCATCGAATTGTTTCCACGTTTTAAGGTCTCTCAAAAATTCTTTTGAATTGCGCTCTTCATTTACGTCTGTTTGTATGAATTTTTAATTCGAACATTCTATAATACCATATTTTGTTATTTTATCTTATAATATTATTATTTCGTGTACCTATCTTGGAAACGGCACGACCGATTTGGATCAAATTTTCTATTTAGATAAGGTTTTGTTTTTTAAGTTTATCTATATAGGCGTCTTTTTCTGAAGAAAATGTATTTTTTATATCTTTTCCGAAAAAGGACAACCGTACAAAATGCAAAGCTCAAACTAAGCTCGGTCGCGCCAGTACTAGAGTTAATATATGTATCTAAACTGGAAACTCATATATAATTAGAATATAACAAAAAAATATGTTTATATTTAATAATTAGTAACACTTTCTTCAGTAGTACTTAAAATTTAAATGAACGATTGAAAACTACTCGAAGGTTCTTTTTCTATATACCTATTATAGTATTTACTAGCATTGCCCGCGGCTCTATCCGCGTTCAGATGACCAAAAACAAATTCTTAGGTTTTACAGTATACTCTTACATTGCAGTTTTTGTATTTTTTCTTAGAAATGAAACATTTTCCGCGGTAAAAAGTATCCTGTATGTTGACTCGGATAACCAGCTATCACCATACTAAATTTCATCTAAATGCCGCCAGTGGTTTTTCTGTGATGCGGTAACAGACAGACAGATAGATAGACAGACAGACAAAAATTCTAAAAACTATAGATTCGGCCTCTGTATCGATAATAATGTTTATTTCAATGAGATTTTCCAAAAAATATTTAATGTATAGATTCGTCTTATATTACAACTCTATTATACTCGTATGTATAGATTACTACTAACGTTACTACTAATGTATAGTTTAGTATATAGAGTACAGTATATACGCAACTGCCATCGTTATGTGCATGCCACTACTACAACTTTACAAATCAAGCTTTCATACTTATAATGGGACTAGGATTTGTATGCATGTAATTGCTCTACTTATAAGGGTCGTATATCTCTACTTATAATAGCGTGAAGTATTAGCCTATATTTTATAAAATCTTTTCATGAAATCACACTAATATTATAAATATGAGAGTTCGTGAGTGTGTATATGTGTGTGCGTGTGCTTGTATTTCTCTCTATCTCTATCTCTTTTTCTCTCTCTCTCTATTTGTTTCTTGATCCTCATTCATGCTGAAACAATTAAAGGGATTGGGATGAAGTTTAGAACACAGAAAAAAATAATTAACACATAGGCCAATGTTAGTAATTAAAAGTGCCAAAAGATGGCGCTACCAGTAAATAATATAATAAATCGCTAGTAGATTAGAATTCAAGTACACTGTATTTGTTTTGTATGAGTAAAAGATTTATGGGAGTCTTATTAGAGTGCTTCAATTAATAAAGGATCTTCTCTTTTTAGCTTTACAATCTATCTATACTACATAGATTAGGTACATATATCAGACAATAAATTTAATTTATATACGTACGTATATGGATTTAGCGAGTGTCTAAACATCCAGATCTATTTAGTCGGATCATTGGTCGGGTCCATTTAAAATTCCTTTGCACTGGATTAAACTTTCTACTCTCTCATCAGTCTTTGAATTTTCTATCATTGAATTTTCAATGTCGAACGAAATATTTTTTGCTATTTGAAAGTAAATGCCTTACTTGTTTTTTTTTTTTAATTATTTATTTATGGGCTATGTTTTTTAATTTATTTATTTATATAAGTAGCATATTGTAAAATACGCGACTTAACTGCATGAGATTGGCTGCTCTGATGAGAAGCGATTTTCAATTTTCAAGAGATTTTGCTTATAATATTGTGTTACGTTTATTTACTAAATTCCGTTAACTTCTAGATAAAAATATTTGAATCTTTATTATATCTTCATCATCATCTTGAATCTCGAATTAATATTACATATTTTAAGATCATTTCGATCTGAAAACTTAGTAAACAGTGGGATTTTCGATAGGGACAAATATAGCCTTCCTGCTTCATAGTATTGACCAGAATTCGGCTTTTCAACTTAAATTTAATTAATACTCATTCTATTGTTTAACCGAAATGTTATTGAATATATTTTGACCCAAATCAATCATAGTCTCGAATTAAATTACTGGCGTCTATAAAATTCTATATAAATATATATTAGGTTAAATATGAAATTGCCATTTTATATGGAAAAACAAAACGAGAAAAATATTTTATAAAATTATGTATTTAATCAATCAAAGTACATATATGTTACCTATGCGCAAAATTGTGGGAGCGAGAATCAAGAAAATCTCTGAAAGCGGTTTTGATTATTTCATTGGAATTGAATTTTTTTCCGTGCAAGAAATTGTCTAAATTCCGGTAAAAATTGGTAGAGGAAGGTCCGGGAAGTATGGCAGTTGTCGTAGGTATTCCAATCGCAGCTCTAACTTAGAGATCGTCAGCTGTGCAGTGTGTGGTCTAGCGTTGTTCTGAAGAAGCAGTGGGCTAGAGCAATTGACCAGTCTCAGTTGTTTGACGGCTAGCTTTTTCACCATTCATCCATTGACGACACGTTTGGCTTAGTTTGTAGTAACCCTACTTGCTGTGCCAGCGGTCGCAGCTTCGAGTCCCGCCGGGGGCATTTAATTGTGTGATGAGCACGAATGTTTGTACTCCGGTCGTGGATGTTTATCTATACATAATAATAATAAAACTGTATAGATCGAATGTCTGTAGATAGAATAAAAAATGCTTATGTGTATGCTATGGGTAAGAAAAAAAATAGAACAATTTTTTTTTTTTTTAAATTTTGTTTTTTTTTGAAATTTTTGTTTCTCTGTCTGTTTGTTTGTACGGGCTAATATCCGAGACCGTTGGATTAATTGAAATGAAATTTTGCATGGAGGTACCTTATATCCCTGGTAAATATTTTAGATACTTTTCATCTCAGAAAATTAAAGAGTTCCTGTGGGATAGTTAAAAACCTATATTAATTTATACAGCTTAGTACACAAAAACTACTGATTGGATTTTAATGAAACTTTACAATAATATAGTTCATACATCAGAATAATAAACAGGCTACTTATTATCCCGGAAAAAATTACGGTTCCCGTGGGATATATTTATTTTTGTTCGTGTATTTATAATATGTATGTATTTAAAGTTATATATGTGTAGTGTATTAACTATCTGGTATCCATAACACAAGCCTCTTAGCTTACCATGAAAGTAGATGGTGCTGTGTGTTAATGTCCCAACATATTTATTTATTTATTATCATGGTTTGCAGTTATTGACAATACAGATCTGCAATGATCGTCTGGTCAGATCTTAGGAAACTATAGTGGAAGAAACCAGCACTGGTCCACTCGACACTTACTAGTATCTTTTTCTGAGTCAACTTTTGCTTAGGGCAGGATTTTGCCGGTTCTCCTGGGATTGTTTCTGTGATTGTGATGAGCGATTATAGTACAGAGTCTATTTTTACCTGTGACGGTTATTGTGACGGTTTAGTAATGTAACACAGCCCTCGAAGAATGTTTTTTGGTGTGCTTCAATCAATTCATGTTCATTTTAATGGTTTTCACTTTTCCATTTTGTTTCAAGTGAATTAAATTTGTTTTATCACTCACACAGGAGCTAAGTCTGACGTGGCTTGCGATGGCTTGTTCTGTAAGTCAACATTTTCATAAAGAAAACGTTGGAACCAAAAACGAACCACGTTTTCTTTAACAGTAGCTTCCCCATATATATCTTTAATCCTTCAAGCTGTTTCTGCAGCGCTGGTACCACGGTGGAACTCGTATTCGTAAATAAAACAACATTTTAAGTTTTCCATATTGTAAACAGAACGATGTCAAAGAAAAATGAAATGGCACAATAATAAATGAATCATTAAATTCAAAACACAAATACATAAGCCCAAATATTGAAATAAATTTGAATTTGTAACCAAACGCCAGATATTTGAGATCTAATTGGCAAGTTTGTAAAACGCCAATTTCATATGTAAGGATCCAATATTATTATCTCATTTATGATATAACTGAAACATAAGTGAGATAAACAGACCATTGGGTAATAATTGTATGAGCATATTCTTATACCATGTTACATACATCAAAAATCAAGCTGACCTGACTTCTCGCATATTTTTTTACAACTACGCAGAATGCACTGTCGTGAAGTATAACATTGTATGTTTTTCTTATTATATTTAAAAATATTATTTATAATTCTATTTAAAAAAATATACATATTTTTTGTGATCTTGCTGAGTTTCTCCAGGACTTAGGATTTATTTGAAATGAATTGAAAAAGGTTCACATTTAATATCTGTCTTTCTATCCAGATCTTTTTCTGGTATTAAAAGAGCTTCCTAAGAACTTTTCTAAATATTTAATACAAGCTGTTTTTGTGTTGCTACAGTATAGTATAGGTATACGATTATATTTATAGGAAACAAAATCCGTCCATCTATGAATTATACTCGTACCGTAACCTACACCTTTGATTACAAATTAGAATTTGCATCGTGTTTCCCAATACCTAGTTAAAGCGTGAAGTCTGTTTTGACGTGAGCTATGTTAATCAAGCAATCCCATTAATCCATACTAATATTATAAGTGTGAAAGTTTGGAAGATGGATGGATGGATGTGTTACTCAATCACGCCAGAACGGCCGAACGGATTTGGATGAAATTTGGCACAGTGATAGATTATAATCTGGAATAGTTCATAAGTTACTTTTATAATGGAAAAGTGTGTGGTTCCGTGAGATTTGTTTTGTTTTGACTAGGGATGAACCCGAAGTGAAGTGAGGGTGAGTTGCCAGTATTATAAATGCGAAAGTTTGGATGGATGTTTATTACTCAATTTTGCCAGAATGGATAAACTGATTTGTTTGAAATGAAATCGGAATCCGGGATGAATAGCACATAGTTTACTTTTATCCCGTAAAAATGTATGGTTCCCGTGGGATAGATTTGTTTTTATTTTTCACTATGGACAAGATAAATATTTAGCCACTTTTCACAGTATCTGTTCTTATCATGAATATGTTAATATTAAAATATTTTTTAATAATTAACTGTATTTTTTCTTCGCCATCAATTAATTAGTAATCTTTTAAGCTGCTTTATGAACCTCTTAGACTAAGTAATAAATTTGATATTTGTTCAATAAAATTAGCAATTCGGTAGATAAAATTAAGACAGTTATGTTTTAATATTTAGTATAAATTTCTCAGAGATAAGATATTTTCCAGTATTAAAAGGTATGTTATATGTTGACTAGCTACCATCATACCAAATTTCATAAAATTCTGTCCAGTGGCTTTCTCGTGATGTGTTCCCAGACAGACAGACAAAATATCTAAAAACTATAGATTAGGACTCTCTACTGATAATATTGACTATTTCAATAAGATTTTCCAAAAAATATTTAATGTACAGATTCGATTAAGTAAGAATTATATTATATGTATAGATAGATAGCTTCTTTAACACAGATTGACTAAAATTGTATTTGATTCTATTTCAGTTCTCGTACGTTATCTCATATAAAATGTTATTGCACATAAAATAAGACATTAATTTCCTATGGAACCATTCCCTACAAAGAATTTAATTTGAATGGCTGCACGCTATTTGAGTGTATATAAGGTTTGCTTAATTTGTGCCATAACGGTGGCCCAGCTGTCCTTAACTGGGTGTATATGTAACCAGTATGGATATAAAAACTGTTAGGCAGTGGTAGCTCAGTGGTGACGTGCTCGCTTGGGTTACCGAGTGAAGCGGGTTCAAATCGCGGGTCTCGCACCTCTGATATTTTCATGTGTGAATTATTTTCAATATGATTACCACTTGTCTTACGGTGAAGGAAAACATCGTGAGGAAACCTGCATGTCTGAGAGAACCTAGCAAGTTTTCGAAAGACATGTGAAGTCCGCCAACTCGCACTTGACCAGCGTAGTGGTAGGGAAGGGAAATGATCGCCGCTTTACTTCTCTTATCGGTAGAAACACATTAGTCACATCACTCACATAGGAAATTATGCGCAATCACGTTTCTCGAAGCTATGAAATTAACTTTATAATGATTTATACACTGCCCATAGCAGTTACCGGAATAAATTATTTAATATATAATAATTAGTTAATCTAACTAATATTATGAAGAGGTAAAGTTTGTGAGTTTGTGAATTTGTGAGGTTGTAGGGGTAATCTCTATATTAACTGAACCGATTTAGATGAAATCAGTAAGAAGATAGTTTAAGGCCCTGGAAAGGACATAGGATACTCTTTATCCTCCTTTTACAATTGTGTATTTTTGTTAAGTTACTATATATCATGTTGGTGATACTAATTAAATAAATATATATATCATCATACACTTATGATCATTTCGTAAGTTTTATAATCTATATTGTAAAACCAACCTTATATCAAAAAACTTAAAGCACTATTTCCCGTTGTTGCTTTGTGAGCTAAATCGTTAGTTTTGTTATTGTTTGCTTCTTAGAATTTGCGCCAGTATTGGCCGACCTGGCCAACGTTATTAGCGGTTTTAAAATTGTTCGAAATATCATTTTAATATTATTTCGTAGGTTTAATATTAAAATATTGACTTAATCTACATTTATTTACGGAAAATAGGACACTCCGTTTGAAAAATTTCTTCTTCGTGCATTATTTTTGTAACTTTTAAATACATATTGCGGCATTGTGAACGTGTTTAAGCTGGCAGTGTTTCAATTGAACTAATCGAAATATACGCTCACTTTGCAAGTGAGCTTATATTTGCCGAGCCGGATTTCTTACGCCGACACGATATCTAGTAGTATTGTTGATCGAAGGCGTCGTATCTGAAACAGGTGGAATTGCTGATGGCACTATCTCACAGAGTAAACCAATGTCTGCAACTTTCACGCAATTGTGGTCAATATGGTCATCACAAGCTGACATGAAGGAGATAAATCAAGATATTTAAGTGTGAATCTATTGAAATCGTATGCATATCAACTTGAAAAAAAAATACTAATCTATACAGATAAATAAAATTGAAGAGTCTGTTTGTAGTGTCAAAATACTAGCTTTTTAATAAACGTATTTGAAATTATGTACGGTACTTATAAGAAAAATACAATTTTTTTTGTCTATCTGTCTGTTTGTTACGGCTAATCTCCGAAACGGCTGGACTGATTTTGACGAGACTTTTACTGACAGATAGTTGATGCTATAATTAGTAACTCAGGCTACTTTTATTTTAGAAAAATAATTAGGGTTCCGCTCAAAAACATGCAAAGCCGGTGCAAAGCGAGGATGAGTCGCTAGTAATTCATATACCTATCGCACCTATACAAGAATATTTGTAATGAACTCCGAACAGTATTCCAGCTTAGCCCAAG
This sequence comes from Brenthis hecate, assembly GCA_951806755.1. Classification (NCBI taxonomy): domain Eukaryota; kingdom Metazoa; phylum Arthropoda; class Insecta; order Lepidoptera; family Nymphalidae; genus Brenthis; species Brenthis hecate. Next base: position 23,618,294 of record OX638251.1, read on the forward strand.
AAAATCTTAAGAAAAGTCCAAATTGACCAAAAGAATTGGAACTACTACTGAGTAGGTGGTATGTGGCTATGTATATAGCCACATACCACCTACTCAGTAGTAGTATTACTATAATATTGTCGACATAAATGAAAGATTAATTCAAAATAAACGCATTGTACTAGAAAAAATAAGAATGGAAGAACTTGTGCGTATATACGATATACTAGCGACTCACGCTCGCTTCGCTGGGGTTCGTCCTTAAGCTTGATTCCCCATACAAACTTTTATCCCCATTTTCACACCTTAAGGGGTGATTTCCGGAATAAAAAGTATTCTATATCCTTCCCAGTATCTCAAACTATCTTCTTACCTTTAATCTAAACCGGTTTTGTAGATCCAGAGATTACCCTCCACAACGTCACAAACTCACAAACTTTATATCTTTATAATACTAGTATAGATGAAATAATAATATATTATTATTTATTTATGTAAGAAATACCATCAGCAAATTGTGAATAACCTTAAAAATCAAATGCTTAACAAATACTAAATGGTAAGTAAGAATTAAAAAATATGGGTATCACATCGAGGACTTTTAGAAACAATGATAGCAGTTCTGGCTAGTTATGTAAATATTGCCGTAGTATAATTTCAGGAACATATTTTACGAGTCCCTAGACTACAGGTGGTTTGATGAACGCTTATGAAAGAAATGTATGAATACAGAAATTTGTTTAATCATTATTTTTTTTATTATTTTACCGTCCTTAAGTTTTAAAGCCCTAATAAGTACAAAAAGGTATGAAATTCTCTGAAAAACAATTATTAGTAAAAGTATTTTCGGTTTGCTTTTACTAATAATTAGTCAACTATTCGCTGTGAAATAATGCAATAGGCCATAAAGATGTATAAAGCAGGTAAGAATCCCATAGATCCTTTAAAAACTAACGGCTTTATCTGCCCCGGCATTGCACGGGCGGATTTACAGTTGACTTATTATACGGATTTTGAAGTTTAGACAGCGAAAAATTGCTGTAAATTAATATTTTTCTTTATTTATTTTTCTAGCTTAAATCTAGCTTTGTAAGGATATACATAGATACGTATATACCTTTTGGTGTCAATTTTTTTACAACTAGAGGATGCTGTGCCCAAGAGTAAAAATTATAAAAGAAAATCACCTGGTAACTGATTTTATAAGGTTATTTGGTTTTATACTATAAAGTTAGTAAATAAGAGTACAGGTGAGTAGAATATAGGCAATGCTAAGGCCGTACTTACACGCTACCGAGGTGTTGGAAATGAAGAAACGAAATAGGTTGAGTTACAGGTCTGTAATGCTCCCTACCAACGTGCGTTCACTTTGTCATGGTTTTTCATTAGTGGCAGATCAGCCGGGCGCGAAGAAGCACCTGGGAGGTGGCCCACTTCGGTGGGCGGTGTACCATGCGGGTTGCTCCTGGTACTTTTCTGACAGCAAAATGGACCGTTGGAGCGTCCTCCCATGGTTGTTGTGGTCAGCTTAGGCAGATTTGCCATCGGTGCCTCGTGGTTGAGTGCGTAAGCGATCCTGTGACGCTCCATTAAGACGGGTGAGGTTTTAATGGATAGTACTGGCTTTTCGAGCTGGTGTGTCCCACATAACCACCTGTATGTCTAGGTGACATGCATAAATGCATTTACAACATAAAAAACAACAGGTCTGTAGCGCTTGCTTGCCGAATGCAACAGAACAGTATATATGTATTTTATATCTGTGACTAAAGTTATTTCTTGAGCCGAACTATTCGTGCCAACATGTGGTCAATTCCATCAAACAATGACATATATACGAAATGCTTTTAAAAGCTTTGTGAAAACTTTCAAAATTAAATGTAATTCCTTTGTTACATGTTATACTTCGTAATAAAGCTATGGGAACTTATATCTTATGGATTATGTTATATAGAGGGTTATGTGAAATTTAGGACGAAATAATATTAACCAATAAGCATACCTATACCGTTTATAAAAAGGTTAAAATTTGCTTTTTTATAATAATATTAAATCGAAAAGTGTTAAATCGATTTTATAAAAATAATTTCACTAACAGCTACTACCCCTTAATATCCCTGAATAACGTACATATAAATTGCAGATTAGTCTGAGCTAACAGAAGCTCTCATTAACCAAGACCAACTATCTAATAGCCATTTTTTACCAACATAAGCCGAACCGTAGGTAAAAGTCCGTCGCTGATAAAACATTAAAATTGTATTTTATATTTAAAATTTATTTATTTATTGACTTATACAATATAAATAAATAAATATGTTGGGACATCGACACACAGTACCATCTAGTTCCATGGTAAGCTACGAGGTTTATGTTATGGATACCAGATAGTTGATACACTACACATATTTAAGTAACTTTAAATACAAACATATTATAAATGTAAACACCAACAACTAAACAGCAAATGAATGCCCCTAGCAGGACTTGAACCCGTGACCGCTGGTACACATATAGGTTACAAATAGTTGCAAGGGCATCTGTAACCGGTGTGAACCCGTGTTACTTGGTACCGTGTATTACTTTGTGATATATGATAAACAGTGTATTCCTGTGTTTAAATATTTGTTGTGGAGAGATGTGTATAATACAAAGCCTTTTTAATGTACAATTCATTTATAAATAAAGTTATACCTTTGCGATTAATAAAACTCAGAATTCTGACAGTTATGGCAGATTGACAGAACGATATTGTAAGCCGCTTATCAGGGCCTGTGGAATTAAAATAATTTTTAAACATTAAGCTATCGATAACAATTTTATTTTTAAATCGATTTTCACTATCGAACTCACATAATGATGGGGAAATTAAAGAATTAGGATTATCGTTACATTTTTCCTGTTAATTTAAGCAAATATTTTCCTTTAAATATTCGCTTTGTAATATTTGTTGTTTATAAGATATTAAATTTGCCGTTTTAAAATTACACAAAGAATGTTTTTACTTAATCAGTTCTGTCATTCGATAAATCGTAAATTTTAAAGTAATAAATATACGTATAAATAACATATACTTATAATTATAAGAAGATATTTATCCTATTTTATTGTCCCATTTGACTAAACTTGGCGGATTAATGACAACTTATTTCTATAGTTGAATGAGTAAACGCTAAGAAAATATGTTTAAAAAAAATCAGCCTTGAAAAGATCTTTTTCTTCTTCTCGTGTCGATTGAAAAGAAGGAGAAGAATATCTCTTTTTCTTCTTCTTTTAGAGAGATAAAGAGGGATGACTAAGTTTGTAAGAGACCATATTTTCGGTATTGATAATAAAAAAAAAACAAGTAACGCAGGAGCAAGCTCATAGTCGTGACATATTTTTATTCAAATAAAGAAAAAATAATAAAATATTGTGTTAGCACTAACATTTAGTGTTTATTTTGCTTTGTATTCCCATAAACGAGGTACCAATCAGAACTCCATTACGTCCACTCATCCAAATATCCGGTTTATTTGGTGATGTTTCTGACTGTACATATAAGCTGTATTTAATATCCACTATAGATTCTATTGTAGAGATGTGGTTACATTTTGAATTTTTATATTAAAATAATGAACATTTATACGTTTTTTTAATGTTGAAAATTGAACATACGCATATCTAGAAAAGACAGTATTTATCTATACTAATATGTATTATAGAGGTAAATTTTGTGAGTTTGTGACGTTGTAGAGGGTGATCTCTGGATTTACTGAACCGATTTAAATAAAATTTGATAAGAAGATACTCGTAGTTTGAGATCCTGGGAAGGACATAGGATACTTTTTATCCCGGAAATAATCTCTTAAGGGGGTGAAAATGGGGATGAAAGTTTGTATGGGGAGTCAACCTAGGGACGAACCCGAGCGAAGCGAGGGTGAGTCGCTAGTTACTTACTAAAACCCAACGCATCCTTCCTCGTATTAATGGGATGTCTCAAAATAACTTACGTACTCAACCATGACCATGGTGTTGTTGAAACAACCATGGTGTTGTTTTTATGGTCTACTTCGTTATCAGAGAAGTACCATTTTTTTTAACGTTGGGAAATTCATTTACGCACGAGGTGTGGGACTCACCGGCAAAGCCAGTACTACCCACTAAAACCCAACAAAGCCTTCCCCCGTCTTAATGGGGCGTCGTAGGATCGCTTACACATTCAACTACGACGCCCCGACGGCAGGTCTGCCGAAGCAGACCACAACAACCACGGGGTTGCTCCAAGGTCCACTCTGCTATCAGAGAAGTACCAGGAGCAACCCGCATGGTACACCGCCCACCGAAGAGGGCCACCTCCCACCGCCTACCGAAGTGGGCCACCTCCCTGTACGTTTCTTGGCTTCGCGCCCGGTTGGGTTGCCGGGCACTACTGATCCCCCCCACCACGACAAGGTGAACGCACGTTGGGGGGGATCAGAGAAGTACCATGACCAACCTGAACGCAGTGGTAACATAATATTATCTTCATATTCCTAAAGCGTAAACAATTCGGATTATTTTGGTATTAAAAGAGCTGAATAATATATTTAAAACAAATTATTATTGCCTATAATAAAACATCACGATACTTATAACAATATGAAATAATTTTTATTTCAACGAAATATTTACTTTATTTAGGTCAAGATCGTTAATCTATTACTTCGTTATTTTCCAGATTTATTGCAAATTTACGAGATATTTATTGGACAGTAAAAATACCTTTGGTATTGTAGAGAGATTCCACCTTGTAATGGCAAATTAATCAGTGTAATTGTCCCATTTTATTACTCGTCGACATTAAAAGTAATAAAGTTTTGTTACTAATTCTAGCACTTGCCCACTGATGAATCGGCTTTTACCTGACTGTGATGGTGATGTTTAGATGCATGCTGAACTGGTCGTGTTTTTTGACGCTTATATGTATGTATGTATGTATGTATGTATGTATGTATGTATGTATGTATGTATGTATGTATGTATGTATGTATGTATGTATGTATGTATGTATGTATGTATGTATGTATGTATGTATGTATGTATGTATGTATGTATGTATGTATGTATGTATGTATGTATGTATGTATGTATGTATGTGTATATGTAGTGCAATGTAACCAATTTAAGGCATTTCTTCAAATGAGATGTCATTCCATCCGTCTTAAGTACGGAAATGACGCAGATCAGTTTTTTGTCAAGTAGTTATTGTTGAGCTGAATTTTGAAGTTGTAGTCGGGGTCTCAATAAAAATAATTGCAAACAGTTATTTTCATATAGAAAGGTAAATAATATTCATTGTGTGTTTTATACATGGTTTATTCATATTACAATTGGGAATATGCGTGTGACTTAAATAAAGGTGAAATATTTTTTTTTATAATCTTCATTGCTCATGAATTAAGCTTGTTTTAATATATTTTAATATGACTAGTTTTTAATTTAGTAAATAATTATTAAAATTCAAAGTAGTTGAAACGCACGCCATTGGTCAAGCCGAATATGACGTCAAAGTAATATCATAACAGAACAATTAGCGATTTTGTCGCTACCAACTAAATTCGTCATTTTTCTATCTGTACATATAAATAAAATTGAAATTATATACGATACTTATAAGAAAAATATAATAATATAATGTTATAGTGATTAACATATGCTACTTTTATTTTAGAAAAAGAATCAGAGTTCCGTTTAAAAAAAATAAAACGGACAGGACGAACCCGTGCGAAGCCAGAGTAATTCGCTAGTGTATAATACTTTTACGTCACGCCAAGCGCGCGAATTGGCCGGGATTTAAAGCATCCGTATCCGCATGATATTTTTATATTTTTTATACTAAATTTTAGTTTGTTTGGAGCTAAATATTTTTGCAATTATATAACGATTTTAGCTATTGTATAAAAAATTAAAAAAAATTACTCATATTCCCTATTGGCCAAAAGCTTTTTAGTTTTACAAACTGTTATAATTGCATTAAGAAAATCTATTACAAATTGGAGAGTAAATATCTTTCCTGATAAATCAAGCAGCATGATACACTGTAAAAAATATTTTCTCGTATAATTGTACAGTATTAAATACATTAAATGAAGTAGTTTAATGTAACCTTTGAGAATCCTTAACTTCTGTGGTGATGTGGGATAGTTTCAAACGCTTAACTTCGTTTAACTAGCGGTCTTGTTCCCTTTACGCTTGATTCGTAAATTAGGTTAGTAATAAACTTACGTGTTACTTTGAAACGTAACGTTTTAATTTCAACCCTTAATATATAATTGACTTGGGACTTATCCTTTCATCGCTCAAGTGCATAGGGATGCATCTAGGAAGTGTTTTGTATTTGTAATATACTAGTGACTCACCCTAGTGTTTTAACGTTTTAGTATAGATTTCTCAGAGATGAGATATTTTCCCGCAGAAAAAGGTATCCTATATGTTGAACCAAATAACCAGCTATCATCGTACAAAATTTCATCAAAATCTGTCCAGGTTTTCTCGTTATACGTTCCCGGACAGATAAATACTAAAAATACATAAAACTATAGATTCAGCCTCTCTATCGATAATAATGACTATTTCAATAAAATATTGAATGTACATATTCGACTTAGAAATTTATTATATGTATAGATAGATTATAATAATATTAGAATCAATAGTAAGAAAAACTATAAAATAATATTTTTATTTATTTTAGAAATACATAAAATATGACAAAATCTGGGTTAATTTATAATACGAGCTTTTAAGTTAAATACAAAGAGTTGAATATCATTACCAACATGATAACATACTTATAAATCACGCATAAGTATTAGTCCATCAAAATATATAAAAAAGGAGAAAAAAAAATCATCCTCATGACCATCATCATTGTGTATTCAGCCCTTTTTAACGTCCCACTGCTGGGGGTGGGCCTGCCTTAAATACAAGGGGCATCAGGCCATAGTCCACCACGCTGACCAAGTGCGGGTTGGCAGACTTCACATGTCCTTCGAAGACTTGCTAGGTTCTCTCAGACATGCAGGTTTCCTCACGATGTTTTCCTTCACCGTAAGACAAGTGGTAATCATGTTGGAAATGATTCGCACATGAAAATATCAGAGGTGAGAGAATCGGGATTTGAACCCGCTTCACTCGGTAACCCAAGCGAGCACGTCACCACTGAGCTACCACTGCCTAACAGTTTTTATATCTATACTGGTTAACAACAGTTTTTATATCTATACTGGCGAACATGCACCATTGGGCTACCACTGCCTTATAGCATCAGAATTAGCAATATCATTACCAATTACTATTAACTATACAAATAATACAAATAAAAATATTATTATATAAATAACGCCATGATAATGATTAATATTGAATATTATACACAGAATCAATATAACTAAGAATATTATATTAAAAAAACTGTAAAAATTTAAAGCTGGACATAGAATAAATCCAAGCTTTTAGGCTTAAGCCTGATCTTGGGTGCATTTAAATGAACAAACGTATTCAAATCTCAGCTACAGCAGCCCGTTGGAGAAAAGCGTTCCAAATCGCAGAAAGAGTCACCCGACCATGACTGCTACTGATATGTACAAATCCGGTTTTCAGAACGTTTAACTAATACAGAATTGTGACTTACTGTTGAATAGATTTACTAAAATAAGTATTTATATTAGTTATAGCTATTTTTTTAAAGTGAAATTTCTTTAAAATCGTTGTGATTTGAAACTCGATGAAACGAAAATGCGTTACGAAAGAGAGACAAGCTTTATAAATATATAGGATTACGCCAGCGAGAGAGTGAGATAGAATACACAGGAATAATAATAATAATATTCTTTATTGTACACCAAAATAGATATAAAATAAAAAAAAAACAACACAAAGAAAAGATGCACAGCAGGCGGCCTTATCGCTGGAAGCGATCTCTTCCAGGCAACCTTGAGGTGGAGGAGTAAATGTTCATAAAAACGGTAGGCGGTGTACTTGCTTTAACACGTTTACTATATATAATCTATAACTTATAGATAAATATATACATACATACATACATACATACATACATACATACATACATACATACATACATACATACATACATACATACATACATACATACATACATACATACATACATACATACATTCATACATACTTATATGCGTAAAATTTACACACACACATAAAAAAGAAAAAATCAATCAAATAGTAAATGGAATTAGATACTAGAAGATAATAGAGCAAATAATAATAACGATGATATTAGGGGAAAGGACTAAGGGAAAGACTTAAAGAGACATATAATAATCTTTTAATAACTTTTTAAATTTATCTAAGCTTTTGGCAGATCTAATGCTTAAAGGAATAGAATTCCACAATCGAGCAGCTACGAGTGAAAAATAATAAAAGTAACACTGAATAATATGTAACGTAATATTTATGTTAAATAAAATAACTTCTAAACTTGATAAAAAATCCTGATACTCTATATTCATCTCATTCTCTCGTAGATTACTTTTCTGAAGTTTCACTTCTACCGTGTGTATATTGTACGCACGCTCTTTTTTTAAATATTTTAAAAGTTAGTTTCGTTAGTCCGTTAGAAAGCGACAAGACGACACGTTTGGCTGAGTTTGTAGTAACCCTACTTGTTGTGCCAACGGTCGCGGGTTCGAATCCCCCTGGAGGAATTCATTTGAGTGATGAGCACGAATGTTTGTACTCCAGTCATTGGTGTTTGTATTTATAATATGTATATATTTAAAGTTATATATGTGTAGTGTATAAGCTATTTGGTATATATAACATAGGCCTCGTAGCTTACCATGGAACTAGATGGTGCTGTGATGATAGTGTGTTAATGTCCCAAAAGAAGCCAGCCGGCTAAGAGTAGATAGATATATACATATATCTAAAACATAAAATAAATAAATAAAGAAATTATCGTTCACATCTTTGATTCAAAGGTGGAAGAGGTCTTGACTTTTACTGAACAAATGCCTGGCATCTGTCTCTATCCTTGAAGGCATTGAACAAATCAAATGTTATTCAACAAATAACGCCTCGTGGCATTTTATGTTGAACAATCGCACCCTATAAGATATTATTATTTTTAGTCACGGACAATTCACGATATATATATATATATATATATATATATATATATATATATATATGTATATATATATATATATATATATATATATATATATATATATATATATATATATATATGTCATGTTTGTATTTCTTTATTTCTTAATGTATGTTCGCCAATTTCTCGGCTTCAATTAAGATCCCGAGGTGGTCACATACCATTGTCTTTGATATATAATCAATTTTATGGTATACTGCTTATGAGAAAATCTCAAAAAGAAACCATAAAAAACCATGATGAAATATGTAAGCAGATTCAATTAGTCTTTTTTATCTACTTATAATTTCAATATGTAATTGAATGAAGTAATTTATTATTTAATTAATTTCTTTCATCACTCGTCCTTTTATATTTACGATTTTATTCTGATAGTATTTTCTAAAATATTTATTTAAATGCCATGATGAATATAATAACCGTTGAAATATTTCATATCTCACGACACCCACGCGATAATGTGCTAAAACGAAGCTTATATGAATGTAAATATGCTACGTAAGAGAATTGCTATTGCATATTCCATTTCATTGCCATTGCTTGAAGAATTGAGGTGCCTAGAGCTAACAAACAAATAAACGGATGGCTGCTGCTATTATAATCCATATCCATATTAATATTATAAATGTGAAAGTGTGTTTGTTTGTCCTTCTTGTATATGGAAACAGAGTTACGGATTGACCTAATTTTTGTGTGGAGATAGTTTGAGGGTTGGATAGATCCGCCCGCGTTCAGGTGACCAAAAACCACATTCTTAGGCTTTACATAATATTAGTATACTCTTATATTGCATTTTTTGTATTTCTTCTCAAAAATGAGATATTTTCTCGTGGTAAAAAGTATCCTATATGTTGACTCGGATAACCAGCTATCATCATACCAAATTTCATCAAAATCTTCTACCAAATTTCATCATTTCTCGTGATGCGGTAACAGACAGATAGACAAAAATTCTAAAAACTATAGATTCGGACTCTGTATCGACAATAATGTCTATTTCATAATACTTTCTTAGATTTACGCGAATACTTAACATTTTAAATAAAACTATCTTTTCGGATTTTTCCGCGAATTTATTTTCATTTTTGGTTTCGAATGCTTTACAGCAATCATGGTCACGGGAGAGACTGAGGTGTTAGATGTCTCTAAGGTATTATATAGTTGTTACAGACAGCCTACCCACAAATAACAAAATGAATTCAAAAAATTGAAAAATGGCACTAAAGTACCTTACAATATTTTAAAATATTGTAAGGTACTTTAGTGCCATTTAAATTTAAATCAAAATTAAAATTATACAAAAAATTTTTAAAGTTAAAAGTTAAACGGGAACCGTACATTCTTCCAGGATAAAAGCCTATGTGCTATTCCAGACTATAATCTATCTCTGTGCCAAATTTCAACCAGATCCTTTCAGCTGTTCTTTCGTGATTGAGTAATAAACTTCCATACAAACATGTAAACTTTCACATTTATAATATTAATAAAATTTATAATTAAATTGACCATTGCATATTTCATGTTATTGGATATTATTTGGTCTTCAGCTGTGAGTTTTGTTTCGAAAATGAAAAATTATAAGCATTTCAGTGCAACGTAAGTTATATAATTATATTTTAACTTAAAATATGCATTAACTTTTAAATCAGTTTCTAGTGACTCCATCCTTAGGGAGAATTCATCTTGAGTAATGTTAGAAGACAATATAAAAATATTAAATACATAAAGTGGCCAAAAATCTAATGTTTATCTGTTCTAGTGTGTAGTTTCTTAGAAACCTTTACTGTACTCTCTTTAATCAGTGATTATTTGGTCTTTACGTTCATATTGAAAATGTCTTATTTCGTTCTTTAGAGAAATTATTTGTCTCGTTATTAATGTATAAAATATATTGCTGTTCAAATAATATTTTTTTGCTCTCCTACAAATAAAACATCAATTCAAGGAAAAATCGTGCTTTCATTTAGATTACAATAAATAATTTAATGGGACCCCAGAATAGTCGGCTCAAAATTATTAGCGGAAATATCTTGTACACCCAAATCGAGTACCTCATCTTTTTTCTGCAAGTCCATCAAATAAACATAAAAAATCTAGAAAGCTAAGACTTCCACCTAACCTAATATGCATCGTTCTAAAGCTTACTCAACTCTAAATTTTTTGAAATTAAAACAATAATTTTATAGTTGATCTCAAACTTTTGAAGGGCAGCTTTAACAAACTTAATTTTTAACTAAATTCAGTAAAAAAATATATGAAACACATGTTCTTTTATTTACAGGCGGTAATTTTTTCATACTCATACTTTTAAACATTTTGTAAGTCTTCAGTAAAGAAAATTCGATCCCAGTTTTACTAACAATTGATCGGTTGCCAAACATTCGAATAGGTAAAGGGGTGTTACATCATTTATTTTAAAGGTTTACTCTTAGAAACTTTTATTTATAAGAACTTTTTACTTCTGTTGTGGACGAATAACTTTTGTACCCACTAAACTATAAATATAGTATAAAACGAGTGTGTAAGCGAGCTATTATACCAATATGCAAACATAAATATGACACGTTGCTATCTATCTATGTATACATATAATAGAATTGTAACTAAGCCAAATCTGTACATTAAATATTTTTGGAAAATCTTATTGAAATTGTCATTATTTCGATGCAGAGGCTGAATTGAAAGTTTTTAAGAATTTTTGTCTGTCTGTCTGTCTAGGAACGCATCACGAGGAAACCACTGGACAGATATTGATGAAATTTGGTATAATGATAGCTGGTTATCCGTGTCAACATATTATAGGATACTTATTACTACGGGAAAATATCTCAACTATGAGAAATCTATGCTAAACTTTAAATCGTAATGAATTATTCTGAAACAACGTAAAACTATAAGACCGGATTCCAAACTTTAACAACCTTTTGTGTAGAATTCTACTGCAAAGTTTATTTTCACTTTTTCCACAAAGCTAATGTGCCCTGAAAGGTGTTGTGGGATAAAAGTTTTCCTCTTTTGACTCGTTTAACAATGTCTCTTTGACTTCCATTTCAAATATTCTAGGTGATAATTGTGTGTATTTTTTATTCTGAGTAAATGTTTCAAGACTAGATTTAATTTTTTTTTTTTATTTAAAGTCAACCTTAATAATATAAAAAAGTGCGTATGTTGCACACATGGTAGAAGTTAAACTTAATATTATATATTTGCTAGACAATAACAACGGTTACCATGGCAACATAGCAATGTATTCTATCTCATTCTCTTGCTGGCTTAATTCTATATATTTATGTGTTTGTCTCTTATTAGTTTTTTTTTATGGGACTAAGGGGGCAAACGGGCAGGAAGCTCACCTGAAGAAGTGATCACCGCCGCCCATGGACATCTGCAACACCGCAGGGCTTGCAGATGCGTTGCCGGCCTTTAAGGAATGAATACGCTCTCTTCTTGAAGGTAGCCAGGTCGTAGCGGTTCGGAAAGTCCGCCGGCGATAGCTGGTTCCACAGAGTCGTTGTGCGGGGCAGAAAATGCCTTAAAAATCGCACTGTTCTGGAACGCTGAACATCGAGGTGGTGTGGATGGAATTTAATATTTTGGCGCGATGTCCGATGGTGAAATTCAGCAGCCGGGATCAGTCCGAACAATTCCTCGGAACACTCCCCGTGATAGATGCGGTAAAAGATGCAGAGTGATCCAACATCTCTACGCAGAGCTAAAGGATCAAGCCAATCGGAGAGAGCTTGATCGTCGATAACTCGAACCGCCCTACGTTGGATGCGGTCAAATGGAAGTAGCTGGTACTGGGTAGCTCCCGCCCAAAGATGAGAACAGTACTCCATGTGGGGCCGAATTTGCGCCTTATAAAGAATAAGACGCTGACGCGACGTGAAGTACTGTCTCACCTTGCTGAGCACACCAAGCTTCTTTGAGGCCAGTTTGGCCTTACCTTCCAATTGACCACGGAACTGGACGTTGCTCGAGATGTCGACGCCAAGTATGCCAATACTGGCATTATATAATTAATAAGGTTATAATTTTAACGTGTGTATCTATGTGTCTATCTGTAGCATTGTAGCGCCTAAAAAGATGAACCGATTTTAATTTAGTTTTTTTTTTTGTTTGAAAGGTGACTTGATCAAGAGTGTTTTAGCTATAAATCAAGAAAATCCATTCAACCGTTTGCGGGCTATCAGCTCTTTTCTAGACGGTAAAAGGATATAAACAACTTCTACAGATCTAATCGATTAGAAACTAGATATCCTGTTACTTTCATGATATTGCAATGATATAACCTAGGCTTGATGCTGCATCGTCACCTGGACTCTTCAAGATACTCAACTCTTTACTAAAACACTGCAGAGATATCGTATTTAGGCTCATTGAAATGGCCTTAATAAATAGTCTATTGTGATGGGGGTTATGTAATTTTGTTATATATATATTTTTTTATTTAATAACTAGCATAACCCACGTCTTCATGGGTTACCTATACAAATACACCTCTATAAATATATAAAAAAAATCTAAGGTAGATTTCATACAAACTTACATCCCCTATTTTACCTCCTTATGCAATGTATAATGCATCCCGCATTTCTAAAAAATGTTAAAACACGTTTTTATTTAATTGCATTGTAGAGCATTAATACCGAGTTTAAAGTTCTGATCGTAAATATTTTTTTTGGGTTGTATTATAACGTGTTTTCCCGTGGGATAGAAATAATCTCCCGCGGTAAAAAGTGCCTATGTCACTTTCTAGCCCTTTAATTATTTCCACACAAAAAATCTTTCCAATCTATCACTCTGTTTCAACGTGAAATAAGGACAGACAAACAAACAAACACTTTCATATTTATAATATTAAAAAGTAATTATAAATATAATAAAAATACTATAATAGTTGCAATAAGGTAGTTCAAGACTTAAGTCTTTGTTTATGTTTGTTTGGAAGCACTTTTGTCTGAAAATACCCTTATGAGTTGCTATAGGTTATCTAACTTATACCACGTTAATAAATACATTTCACGAGTGGAACCGGGGGCGAAATTAGTCAATATATTTAAACGAATCACTTACATAGTATGTAAAGTAATTCACTTATAAAATTACGACAAAGTGTAGTACTGCAATTTTTCAAAGTTTATTATCTCGATTTGTCAAGTAGAAAGTAATTTAATTTAGAGCATTATTGGAGCAATATGAATTTATTTTATGTATAAGTAGCAAACATTTCTAATATAATTGGCTTTTTCATATCAATCCATTTACCATAATTTTCATTTAAGCTGTAAGTTGTTAGTGTTTTTTTATAGAATTAAAGATGTTATTACTGTGAAGGATACCGTAAACTAATTTTTTTTTTAAATAAATGGATTCTGAATCGTGAATATTATTATCTATTTTATTTATAACTAGCGACTCACCCTCGCTTCGCTCGGGCCTAGCTTGATTCACCATACAAACTTTCATCCCCATTTTCACCCCCTTAACGGATGATTTCCGGGATAAAAAGTATTCTATTTCCTTTCCAGGGTCTCAAACTATCTTCATACCAAACTTCATCTAAATCGGTAAAGTAGATCCACAGATTACCCCCTACAACGTCACAAACCCCCAAACTTTATCTCTTTATAATATTAGTATATACTAGCGCTTTGCGCGGGTGCGTCCCTTGTATGGGGAATCAGCCTAGGGAGTAGTAGGGCTAGTATCATATACTTTGTATATTGTAATAAATGGGCTTGATTTAATTTAAAGTTTATTTGTTAGGTATTTACTGGTATTCTTTTCAGCAAACCCTTTCATTTGATATCTATTTCATGGGGGTGCATAGAAAACATAATCCGCCATCGTTGGGAGTCTGCCATGTTGTATTTGGAATAAATAAATAAATATGTTGGGACATTAACACACAGCACCATCTAGTTCCATGGTAATCTACGAGGCTTGTGTTATGGATACCAGATAGTTGATACTCTACGGTGCTTGCTCTGATCCTAAATATGTCAATGCTGGTGTTCCACAAGGCTGTGTACTGTCTCCTACTCTGTTTCTTCTGCATACCAATGACATGTTGCAAATCAGCAACATTCATTGCTATGCAGACGATAGCACTGTGGATGCCCTGTACACTGGCCGCGCTAATATTTCTCGGGAATACGTCGACGAGAGCCGGAACAATCTTGTGTCTGAAGTCGAATCTTTGTTAACCAAAGTCCCGGATTGGGGTCGACTAAACTTAGTCCAATTCAACCCCAAAAAGACACAAGTTTGCGCGTTAACCGCTAAAAAGTCGCCATTTATTGTAGCTCCTCAATTTGAGGACACTCCTCTGTCTCCCACAGCCAGTATCGGAATACTTGGCGTCGACATCTCGAGCAACGTCCAGTTCCGTGGTCAATTGGAAGGTAAGGCCAAACTAGCCTCAAAGAAGCTTGGTGTGCTTAGCAAGGCAAGACAGTACTTTACGTCGTGTCAGCGTCTTATTCTTTATAAGGCGCAAATTCGGCCCCACATGGAGTACTGTTCTCATCTTTGGGCGGGAGCTCCCCAGTACCAGCTACTTCCATTTGATCGCATTCAACATAGGGCGGCTCGAGTTATCGACGATCAAGCTCTCTCTGATCGGCTTGATCCTTTAGCTCTGCGTAGAGATGTTGGATCACTCTGCATCTTCTACCGCATTTATCACGGGGAGTGTTCCGAGAAATTGTTCGGACTGATCCCAGCTGCTGAATTTCATCACCGGACATCGCGCCAAAATAGTAAATTCCGTCCATACCACCTCGATGTCCAGCATTCCACAACAGTGCGGTTTTTAAGGTATTATCTGCCCCGCACAACCACTCTCTGGAACCAGCTATCGCCGGCGGTCTTTCCGAACCGCTACGACCTGGCCACCTTCAAGAAGAGAGCGTATTCTTTCCTTAAAGGCCGGCAACGCATCTGCAAGCCCTGCGGTGTCGCAGATGTCCATGGGCGGCGGCGATCACTTTCCATCAGGTGAGCCTCCTGCCCGTTTGCCCCCTTAGTCCCATAAAAAAAAACATATATAAACTTTAAATACATACATATTATAAATATAAACACCCATGACTGGAGTACTAACATTCGTGCTCATCACACAGTGAATGCCCCCAGCGGGACTCGAACCCGCGACCGCTGGCACAGCAAGTAGGGTCACTACACACTGAGCCAACGTGTCGTCAGAGAATGACGTCACTTATCTAACCATGCATTATCATCCAAACTAAACGTGTACGAAAAATTTCAGCTCAATCTGTTGAGGATAACTGCTTTAAAATTCAGTTGCAAGATTTGACCCAGCAAACATACATACAAACTTTGTAAGTTAAATAAAAACTTATAAAAATATTACTATGTAATTCTCACAAACTTATACGTACTCACATTTAGTGAATGTCATAATATTTAATGTGTTTTCTCATATAAGTGAATATGTTATTCTTAATGAGAAATAAAGATTCTAAACAGAAAAATAAAATAAAACATAACTTCAAAGGAGAATGGAAAGAAAGAATGTTGATTTTTCTCTTCAATTATGTCATAACTTATATACAAATCCCTGTCGTATTCGAAATTCTTTGAAGCAGTAATCGAATTCGTGACCTCAGTATTAGACACGTACAAAAGTTAATACAAAAAGATGGTCATCTTTTGTTTCTTAACTGAATATCTTATTATATATTTAGTATATAATCAATAAGTAACTTTTCCATACTTGGTTTGCTCCACAGCATTAGCATATAACTTTTTACATACCAAGAAAACTAGTTTTTACATCAATATGAAAATAACCAAGACAACACAAGAAATAAAAATTAGTCAAAGAATTTTCATAGGTACCTTTAATTAAAGTTTCAGCGTTTACGTCCTATATTAATACTTACAAAGTATGTTGCTATTGTCAATTAAGATTTATGTAATCTACCCGTACATATAATAAAATTGTAACTAAGACGAATCTGTACATTAGATATTTTATGGAAAATCTAATTGAAATAGACATTATTATCGAAACAGAGGCCGAATCTATAGTTTTTAGAATTTTTGTCTGTCTATATGTCTATATTCGTATCTTTGAATTTCGATGAAATTTGGTATGGTGATAGCTGGTTATCCGGGTCTACATATATGAACTTTTTACCGCGGGAAACTATCTCATTTCTGATAAAAATACAAAAACTATAATGTAAGAGTATACTAATATGTAAACCTAAGACAGTTGTATACAGATAGGTAAAATCTATTAATATTATGTTTATCTTTTCTATTAATTTTCAATAATGATTATGGTCAAATTTAGAGCACATAATCGCTATATAACATAAAGCAAAAGAGTTTTTTTTTATAGATTGAAAGCAGGTGAAATCGCGGGTTTTGCTAGTATTAATAACATATTATAGTGAGTACAAAATATTACGTTGACAATACAAGAACAAAATACAATAAACCTTAATGCAAAACCTGACACCATTTTACTGGAACTTATGCGATAAAATGCGTGTGCTATCCGCTCGTATAGAATACGATAGCAAAAAATAACCGCAGTGCTTACGGCCTCTTTATACGATGCTACAATACTAGTGCATTGTTCAGAAGCGGTATTTTTGTTGTTTGTTTATAAGTTACAGAACAGTGAATGTGGTTTGGTAAATTGTAAATGAAGGGAAAACAGTCTTTTAGAAAGTTTATCACTTAAAGAATTGCTTAAGTACGTCCAGTGCGTGTCTAGATAGCTTTTGTATTTATAATATTACTAGCATTGCCCGCGATTTCGCCCGCGTTCTAATGACCAAAAACCAAATTCTTAGGTTTTACATATTAGTATACTCTTACATTGCAGCATTTGTATTTTTTCTCAGACATGAGATGTTTTACCGCGGTAAAAAGTATCTTATATATTGACCCGGATAACCAGCTATCACTATACCAAATTTCATCAAAATCCCTCCAGTGGTTTTTCTGTGATGCGGTAACAGACAGACAGACAGACGGACGGACGGACGGACGGACGGACGGACGGACGGACGGACGGACGGACGGACGGACGGACGGACGGACAGACAGACAGACAGACAGACAGACAGACAGACAGACAGACAGACAGACAAAAATTCTAAAAACTATAGATTCGGCCTCTATATCGATAATAAAGACTATTTCAATAAGATTTTCTAAAAAATATTCAATGTACAGATTCGACTTAGAATTTTATTATATGTGTAGATATACACGACATTACAGGATTTGTTTGATGAGCACTGATGCACATGTTGCATTCATTTGTGTCATGAGCACTGATGTTTGTACTCCAGTCATGTTGTTTCATAGTACACAAATGCACGCGCAGACACAAGTGCACTATCTTTTCCTGTCACTCTCATACTCCGGTGGGAAGACTACTCGACACGACTGGTGAGAATTACAGGACCGACGCGACACATGCTCTCCGAGGTACGAAGATGAAACACCACCAACTTCTCAACTACGGGCTGATACTGAAAATTTCTTGATAGAAATCAATAACAAAATTGACCCGACCCAGGACTAGAACCCAGAACCTGTGGCCGTATATGCTAACCACTAGACCAACAAGGCAGTTTACAAGTTTGACAAAAGGGGATGTAACTGCAGATATAGCTTGTCATATTTTAAAAGGTCAAGGAGAGTTAATTTTACAACGTGAGTTACTTTTGTGCGATGCAGTTGAATATAAAAATGGGGTCACGTTTGTTGGTGGCGGTGAAACTTAGTGAGTACAATCAATAAATTATTATTTATTATTATTATTATTCATCAAAATCTGTTTGTTTGTCACACGGTGACTTAAATGAACTTCTTATTCTTTCAATGCCTTATATAATTCATACATTTTAAGTCGCTAGTAAAGTTAAAGTTTTTTTAGTACAAATATTATTTATTAGATATATTTAGTACAAAATGGAAGGAATTTTACAATCTCAATCGGCATCGGTATTGAAAGTGTAAAGAAATTATAAGAGAATAGCGACTCACCCTCGCTCCGCTCGGTTTCATCCCTACTCTAGTTTTAACGTTTAGTATAGATTTCTCAGAGATGAGATATTTTTTCGCAGTAAAAATTATGCTATATGTTGACCCGAATAACCAGCTATTACCATACCAAGTTTCGTTAAAATTCCTCCAGTGGTTTTACCGTGA
Organism: Brenthis hecate; assembly: GCA_951806755.1. Taxonomy (NCBI): domain Eukaryota; kingdom Metazoa; phylum Arthropoda; class Insecta; order Lepidoptera; family Nymphalidae; genus Brenthis; species Brenthis hecate. Next base: position 23,637,645 of record OX638251.1, read on the forward strand.
TGCGGTCACAGACAGACAGACAGACAAAAAATCTAAAAGCTATAGTTTCGGCCTCTGTATCGGTCGATAATAATGTCTATTTCAATGAAATTGTAATCAATAAAAAAAAATTATTCAATAAAAATGTACAGATGCGGCTTAGTTACAATAATTTTATTATGTTTTCCCATAAACTGTAAACGTACGTAACTTTTTAAAAGTTCATGTTTCCAGCAAACCAAATTGATTTAGTTCTCTAAGCTTCCAGACGTGGTCTAGAATGTTAGTGCATCAATCAGAATACGTTAGCCCAATTGATCTGAATAGAAATGATAAATTTTACCTATATCTTCTATACTTATAATAAAATTCTAACTGAGCCGAATCTGTACATAAAATATTTTTTCTAAAATCTATTGAAATAAACATTATTATCGATACAGAGGCCTAAACTATAGTTTTTAGAATTTTTGTCTGTCTGCCTGTCTGTCTGTTACCGCATCACAGAAAAACCAATGGAGGGAATTTAATGAAATTTCGTATGGTGATAGCTGGTTATCCGGGTCAACATATAGGATACTTTTTACCTCAGGAAAATATATCATTTCTGAGAAAAAATACAAAAACTGCAATGTAAGAGTATACTAATATGTAAAACCTAAGAATTTGGTTTATAGTCATGTGAACGCGGGCGGAGTCGCGGGAAATGCTAGTTATTAATATAGTTTATGATGACGTTTTGGCTGTTTATTCTCTCTTGGCTCTGTTTATGAAGATTAAATTTAAAAACAGGTAAATTATTAATCAAACATCAAAAAAGAGGTTGAAAAATAATATCAATTGCGTGAAATTTTTGGATATTTCCGAATGTTAATCAAATTTTAATAAGCACCTGAGCGTTCCTGCTTTTGCTTAAATAATAAAATAAACTTAAAAAGCAAAACCTTATCTAAATACTAAATTTGATACAAATCGTTAGAGCCCTTGCGAGATACACGAAATTTTATAAATATACAAAAATTTCTCATTTAATATTATAAGATATGTACTTACTTTTATTTCATTAAGTAATTTTTAACTAATTAGGTACTATTTAATATTATTTATAATAATGTCTATAAAAATCTTGCTTGAATTTTAATACTTACAGTTTGCAAATAAAACAAGTAGATGAGATTGATCACTTCCACCGTCGTCTCCAATCCCATGGCGAAAACCCATGGCAAAAGCATAAACTTGATATCCTGTAACAAAACATTAGATTTTACCAAGCAGTGAGGGCATTTCATTTCATTGGTGATACATAAATAAATATATTGAGACATTAACACACAGCACCATCTAGTTCTATGGTAAGCTACTCGTACGAGGCTTGTGTTATGGATACAAGATAGTTGATACACTACACCTATATGACTTTAAATACATATATATTATAAATATAAACACCCATGACTGGAAAATAAACGTTCGTGCTAATCACACAGATGAACGATTCCAGCAGGACTCGACCCCCCCCCCCCCCCCCCCCCCCCTTCCCCTCCCCAACGTGCGTTTACCTTGGCGTGGTGGGGGGGCTCAGTAGTGCCCGGCAATCTAACCGGGCGCAAAGCCAAGAAACGCACAGGGAGGTGGCCCGCTTCGGTGGGTGGTGGGAGTTGGCCTTCTTTGATGAGCGGTGTACCATATGGGTTGCTCCTGGTACTTCTCTGATAGCAGAGTGAATCTTTGAGCAACACCATGGTTGTGGTGGTCTACTTCGGCAGAACTGCCGTCGGGGCGTCGTTGTTGAATGCGTAAGCAATCCTTCGACGCCCCATTAAGACGGGGGAATGTTTTGTTGGGTTTTAGTGGGTAGTGTACGGGACTTAACAGGACACGGAGGAAAAAATAAAACCGCGTACCAGGACAACTTGATGAGAAGTATATTCATTTACGAATGACCCACACGGTACAACAAAAAATAATAAAAGTTAAAGTTAACTGTGAGTAGTTTAACATACGTTGCTTTAAAAAATCATCAGGCGCTCGAACATGCCCCCGGACGTTGAAAGATTATCTTTCAACAAGAATCAGCCTCTGCTACGGGTAACGGGCAAATTTTATTGAAAGCTCGTCTTATTACTCCACCAGACGTCTTGATGTCAGCCACACGAACAATTGAATCTGGTCCTGGATGCACTGCAACAATTCTTCCTAATTTCCACTTAAGAGGTGGTAGGTTATCCTCTTTAACCACTACCAAGGAACCCAGCTTCAACTCATCTCTACAGGAACGCCATTTGGTTCTCTGTTGTAGTTCGGAAACAAACTCTTTGCTCCATCGAACCCAAAAGTGCTGGCGAAGTTGCTCAATCCTTTGGAAACGAGTTAAATGATGAACAGAATCGTCCCGGTAATCATGCTGTGGTAGTGAAGTAAGCGTTCGGTCAATAAGGAAATGTCCTGGCGTCAGAGGTGTATAGTCTGCAGGATCAGAGGACATTGGCGTTAATGGGCGAGAGTTCAATATCGCCTCAATTTGGATCAACGTGGTGTTAAGTTCTTCGAAGGTAAGGTTACAATTTCCCAACACTCGTTTGAGATGATACTTCGTCGACTTTACACCCGCTTCCCAGAGTCCGCCAAAATGAGGAGTATACGCGGGGATAAAATGCATTTTGATACCATCATTTGCCAAACTTTCACTCAACGAATCGCAATTAAATTTAAGAAATTTTGAAATTTCATGGTACGCGCCTACGAATGAGGTACCGTTGTCGGAAAAAATATTGATGGGTTTTCCCCTACGTGAAATGAATCGATATAAAGCCAATAAATACTTATTAGTACTTAAATCACCTACTAGTTCCAAGTGGATGGCCTTAGTAGTGAAGCAAATAAATATCGCGATGTACACCTTTACTAGCCTACAACCTCGACCTTGCCGACTAGCGCACATTATAGGGCCAGCGTAATCTACGCCAACACTTTCAAAAGGAAAACCACCCGGAACAAGTCGCTGCTGAGGCAAATTTTCCATCAATGGGGTAACTACACTACCTTTTATCCGACAACAGCGCACACAGCTACGATAGCAAGCCTTCGCTAAGTTTCGGCCACCTATGGGCCAATACGATTCTCTTATCGAGGCCAATAATAATTGCGGTCCCGCGTGCATCAATTTTTTATGTTGATAATGGAATAATAATTTAGTGAATATATGAGTAGACTGTATAATAATAGGGTGTTTTTTGTTATAAGAGAAATCTGAATTTTCTAAACGTCCACCGACACGCATTATTTTATTAGAGTCTAAATAAACATTAAACTTAAGTAATGGGCTTTTTGCAGGTAAACTTTGTTTATTTATAAGTAATTTATACTCTGGAAATGATTCCTCCTGACATTTTATAATAATAGCATTTAATGCTTCCTGTAGTTCATTTTCTGATAAAAAGTTATTAGTTACAGGGATCTTTCGGCAGATTTTAATAAAACGCAACACATATGCTACGCAACGAATAAGTCGTAAATAATTTGAAAAACGTTTGAAATTTATGAAAGTACTGTCTTTTGAATGTATATTTTCAGTTTTAATACTTAACGCAACATGAGCTCGAGTTTCGGGCAATGTGTCGAAATTTAAAAATTTAAGTTTAGAAGGATAGTTGAACGGATCTTTATTCAAAAAATCAGGACCATGCCACCATAAATCTGAACCTTGCAAGGTACTAATATCCACGCCACGAGATATTAGATCTGCTGGGTTTTTATCAGTTGGGACGTGCTGCCAGTTACAACTTCCCGCCTTGTCTAAAACTTCAGCAACGCGATTGCGTACAAATGGTTGAAGCTTAGAAGGCAACATCTGTAACCATCCCAATACGATAGTCGAGTCAGTCCAACAATAAACTCTGTCGAAGTTTACCCGAAGTGAATTTATGATCTTTTCATAAATTCGAGCTCCTACAACGGCGCCACACAATTCTAACCGAGGAATTGTGGTAGGTTTAAGTAGCGCCACTCGGCTTTTAGCCATTAATAAACGAACCATACACTTGCTGTTACCATCGATAGAACGGACGTAAGCGCACGCACCATACGCTCGCTCAGATGCATCCATGAATATATGTAATTCTAACGCCTTATATGAATCTTTTATAACAAGTCGGGGGATTCTAAATTGATTCAAAAGAGGCAAAGCTTTGACAAGAGCATCCCAGCTTGTAATATATTCTTGAGTTAAAGGTTCATCCCATGAAAGTTTATCTAACCACATTTTTTGCAACATCATTTTCATAGAAACAACAAAGGGAGATAATAGACCTAAAGGGTCAAAAATGCGAGCAATCGCTGAAAGCAAATCACGTTTAGTGTTGCCTTCAGGTATCTTAGAACCTATTAAAAAACCTAGTTCATCAGAATGAGCGAACCAGTCAAGTCCTAATAATTTATTAGGCTCAACCGATCCCATGCTTAAATCTAATGGCGACTGAAAGGATCCAGATATTAATCTAGGTTCGTTCGATTTCCACTTTCTAAGTGGCATGCAAGCTGAGGCAAGTACAGTAGTAACTTCATCACGGATGAACATCACATCATTTAAATCGTTACTACCTGTCAGCAGATCATCAACGTAAAAGTCATGCTGTATAATGGTGGCAATTTTATCATTTTTACATTCTATACCTAACTGTTTAAGACAGCGCGTGGCAAGAAATGGAGCGCTAGCCGTACCATACGTGACCGTGTTTAATTTAAATACTTTGACTGGATCATGTACATTTTCACGCCAAACTACCTGCTGCAAGTGCCTATCAGATGGATGAACTACGACCTGTCTATACATCTTTTCAACATCAGCTGACAAAACATACTTATGCTGTCGAAACCGAAGAAGTATAGAGAGAAGATCATCCTGAACCGTAGGACCTACCATCTGTAAATCATTAAAAGAAACTCCTGATGAAGTAGGGCAACTTGCATTGAAGACCACACGAAGCTTTGTAGTGACACTACATTCGCGTAGTACTCCATGATGCGGTATAAAATAATTACCTGTGTTCAAATTTAATTCTTTATTCTCCGACATATGACCTAACTTTTCATATTCAGACATGAATTCGTGATATAATTTGCTAAAATCGGGTTGAGTTTTTAATTTGCGTTCAAGGGAAAGTAAACATTTTTTAGCCCTATGAAATGAGTTACCTAAAACAGAAGCATTTTGCTTTAACGGGATACGAACACAAAAACGACCATCATCTAAGCGTGTTGTATTTTTAATAAAATGATCCTCACATAATCTTTCTTCTGGTAAATAATCAGAGGACTGTGATTGAATCTCTTCAAGATTCCAAAATCGCATTAAATCTTGACGAATTAAATCTAATTCAGAACCGTTATAAGGACTAGTTCGAGTAAAATTACAACTAATTTTATTTGATAATAATTTACCAGACTTATAGGTAATCGGGCCAGAAACAATCCAGCCTAGCCTGGTTTCACATAACACAGGCCTCTCGGCACCTAGCTTTATTCTCTCTGAGCCTAACAAGTCCCAAAAGAGATCCGCACCAATCAAAATATCAATATCTGAGGGCTTGTAAAAGGTGGGGTCAGCTAGACAAATATGAGAAGGAATATTAATGTCAGATAAATCTAATTCATAACAGGGCATACTACTTGTTATTAATGGCAACACAAAACAAAATAACTTTGTCTTATAATGGTTATTCAGTGACGTCATTTTTACTTGACAAGTGTTAACTACGCGAGAAGTCGCGTTATTTATCCCAAGAATCGGCCTATCTATCTGACTAGTGGTTAATTAAGCTTTTTACACAGTCGCTCCGTCATAAAACTCGATGTACTACCACTATCGAGTATCGCACGCGCAATGTGCTCATGATTATTTTTATCATATAATTTAACTAAAGCAGTTGACAGTAACACATCGCGCTGTTTATGAATGACGTTATGGGGAGATGAAATACTCGCAGACAAAGCTACGTTGCTAGCGCCACCGCCAGTCTTAACGGCGATCGAAGACGCAGCGGACGTTGACGGAGACAAAGCTATGTTATCAATTATGTCATTACGATTACCTTTAATATCGGAAATATGGATTAATGTGTTATGCTTTCGCTTGCATAATTTGCAACCTGGTTTTCTACAAGTATTTGCAAAATGGCCCGTACGAAAACAGTTGTAGCACACTTTATAATTAGGCAGTAATTTAAAACGAGCTTCATTACTTAATGAAAGGAAATGTGAACAGCCGCTTAAACTGTGGTCACCTTTACAATTTGGACAAGGTTTAGTGACAGACTCAGTGCTTAAACTACCAGAACTTTGTGTCGTTACCATAGATTTTACCTTAGAATGTGATTTAGTAACAATAACATTATTTCGTGATAATTCCAAAGTTTCAATTAAATCAGCGCGTGTGCGAATGAATTGAAGGAAGACATCGAAAGTAATCTTACTATCTTTGTCTATGTGCCCTTTAAACTCCTCCCATTCGCGATAAGATTTATGATCTAACTTGCGAGTAACCAAATATATTAATAAGGTGTCCCATTGTTTGACAGGCTCGCCTAAGGATTCCAGTGATCGCAAGTTTTTATTTAATTGATCTATCAAACCTTTTAACGCTATAGAAGACTCTTTAGTGATAACTTCAATGTTAAATAACGCTGATACATGATTTTGCACTAATAACCTTTTATTATTAAAACGATCGCATATTAAATCCCAAGCCACAGTGTAGTTATTGGCAGAGAATTCAATCGAATGAATTACAGCAGCAGCAGATCCTTCCAGGGAAGCACGCAAATAATGAAATTTATTTATATCGTCAATCTCGTCGTTATTATGGATGAGACTAGTAAAGGTGTCACGAAACTCCAACCAGTTACTATATGAACCGCTAAATTTTGTTAACTGTATAGTAGGTAACTTAATAGGCTTATGAATAGTGGCATGAGTACTTTTTGAACTAGCAATCGATTCATTATCTTTATTATATAATTTTAATAATTCCTGAGACCTAGATAAGGTTTTATAATATAATGACTCGAATTCAGAACGCTCAGACAACTGTATTTTTATATCATCAACCACACATTCTAAACGCAACTGTACCTCATCGTATTGTTCATATAAAGTTTCGATTTTGCTCATGCGCAACTGTAACTCGGTAACATCACAACTATTTAATTTGTTGTCACTTAATGCATCAAGATAATTAATAAATGCAGTTAAGCGACCCTTAAAACTTCCTCGTTTCTTTATCAACTCCCTTTCCTCGGACATACTGGGAAACGTGTGATGTCAACCTGGAATGTATATAATAACAATTTCAAGTTTATAAAGTAAAAAAATACTTAACTATACAAACTTTGAGGTACCTACGTGCTATGTAATAAGTTAACAATTTATTTTAATTTGTATGTAATAATACAAATAGGCAATTTATTATGTTCATATGTAAATACAATTAATAAATCTATGATGACAAACTATTATTTTATTTTGTCCTTATTTTTTTTAAACAGAAATATAAGTATATTAACTTTAACAAATGATAACTTTAAGTACACTACGGGTTAATTAAATTAATTTACAATATAATTACTAACTTGTAATAATATCTAACACTAACTAACAAATTATTTCTAACACATACGAGTACCTACGCATGAGTTATAATAAAAGTTAACACAGGGAAAAATGTACTAACCTTTTATATAAACTTATTATAAAATTAAATACAACCTGTTTGAGTGTTGGGTGATGATATTATACTAATAAAACTTAACACCGTTGAAAATAATGTGTACTCGATCTTTCCATTACTTCTCAGTACCGGCCAATTCTATGTCCATGTTAATTAATTATTTCCGTCGTTAACAATCGCTGATTTGGATATATAATCTTCAATTACTTTTATTAATATCCATATAAGCGCTATCCGCTCGATAAAGGACCATGTACGGGACTTAACAGGACACGGAGGAAAAAATAAAACCGCGTACCAGGACAACTTGATGAGAAGTATATTCATTTACGAATGACCCACACGGTACAACAAAAAATAATAAAAGTTAAAGTTAACTGTGAGTAGTTTAACATACGTTGCTTTAAAAAATCATCAGGCGCTGGCTTTATTACGCCGGTGAGTCCCACACCTCGTGCGTAAATGTATTTCCCAACGTTAAAAAAAAGGACCCGAACTCGCGACCGCTGTCACAGATAGCAAGGCCACTACAAACTGTGCTAAACGAGTCGATCGAGTGAGCTAAGTATATATAAGCCTCAACATAAAATGAGTTGAAATTCTATTATATATATATGAACTATAAATGAACTTTATTAAAGTAGATTTATAAGCAGTCAAGTACTTATAAAGTGAATTGTATTCCTGTTATTCTAACTTCAGATACAAGGAATTCTCATATTAACTATTTTTCTAGTTTAATATTATAATTTAAAAATTATTTCTTTATGTCCATTATCTACACTAATATTATAAAGAGTTAAAGTTTGTAAGGTTTTTTTTATTTGAGTAAGTCTAACACCCACAGACATACGTCCGTGCTTTTTTTGAGTATTTTTATATTTTGTTGTTATTTTTATTTTGTTTTATTTGAGATGGATTTGTGCGTGTACAATTTAGAATCAAAAGATTTTGCGAACAAAAACGAAAAGCTGAATAAAACTATGAAATCGGATGGACTTTAAGAGTTCACCCAAGTGGGGTTAGAGTATATTATATGCGAGGTTAATAAAAAAAGGGACTTTAAGAGTCATGGGTTGAGCTGTGAGTTTGTGAGGTTGTAGGGGTTAATCTCTGGTCTACTGAACCGATTTAGATAAAATTTGGTAAGATAATAGTTTGAGACCGTGGAAAGGACAGGATAGTTTCTATCCCGGAAAACATCCCTTAAGGAATTGAAAATAGTGATGAAAGTTTGTATGGGGAACCAACCTAGGGACGAACTCCAGTAAAGCGAGAGTGAGTCGAAACGAATACATTAGAAACGTGATGTTCTCCTTTTTTTGTTTCTAGAGAATGATACAAGATAGCGAATTAGGTGGTACGTTGGCTATCAGTAAGTCACTTTTAGAACTTTATAAATTAAGCTAGCAAACCCTGTGTCTGCGGCCGTGGATTTGAGACCAACTGGGTATGTTTGTACTCCAGTCATGGGTGTTTATATTTATAATATATATAATATACACAGTATGTTTTTAAAGTTATATAATATGATGTGTAGTGTATAAATATCTGGTATCCATAACACAAGCCTCGTAGCTTACCATGGAACTAGATGGTGCTGTATGTTAATGTCCTAATATATTTACTTATTTATTTAACGTAACCTACTGAGTTCAGCTATAGTTAAGAACTAATGATTTGACCTCATAAATATATATGCATATATTTTTATATCAAAATTGGCCTCACCGTTTAGTAGTAGAAAAATGATGAGCACAAGTATAGGATTTCTGCAATAAATGCGAAACTTTGTATGTGTGTTCAATACTCTTTCGCGCTGTAATAGCTGTACGGTTTTGGGTGAAAGTACAAAGAAAATTATAACTTAAAAAAATATAATAGACTACTAGCGGCTCACCCTCAAAGCAAAAACAAATCTATCTCACAGGAACCGTACATTTTCCCGGGATAAAAAGTAGTCTATTTGTTATTCTGATGTATGAGCTATATTATTGTAAGGTTTCATCAAAATCTATTCAATAGTTATTGCGTGAAAGAGTAACAAACATACATCCATACATACATTCTTACAAACTTTTGCGTTTATAATATTAGTAAGACCATTACAAATAGAATTTGCCAAAAGATGGCGCTACCTATATTTAAATACAAATCCAGGGACGCTTCTGAGCGAAGCGAGGGTAAGTCAAATTTTCGAGTAAATCTTTAAAAAATATTAGCATAATAAATCGATCAATTCCTTTCCACGTGAATACGAACAAAATTGTCAATTTCACATTTACAAATCTTTTAAAAATGATCTTTTAAAGCAAAATCTATTCACAGTGCCGGCTAAAAGTGAACTTTTCCCAACAATGAAGTATTCAAAATAGATATATTAAGGAAATCGTATTGTGTGTCGAATAATTTATTGAATGTAAACGCTAGAGGCAGGAGAAAACATGTGACAAAAACACAAAGTCAAATATGGAGAGTGCTTCTGCTACTTGTAATAAAATTTTATAAGTCAAACTACCTACAGCTTCTCTCGGAACTACAATCGTAATCCTTAGGTATGCTTTATGTAGGAACGCATAAAATAATAAATGTACGTCATAATTTTAACTTATATTATTTTTGTAATAAAAAGAATATTTAATACCAGTAGCTAATAAAGCTCAAATTGACTTAACCGGGTTAAAAAATGTAAAAATATATACATACATATATATAAATTTTTTTTTTTAAAAATCTTATCGAAATAGACATTATTATTGATACAAAGGCCGATTCTATGGTTCTTAGAATTTTCGTCTGTCTGTCAATCTGTCTACTTGCCTGTCATTTTAGTATTAGATTTTAGTATAATTTGGTATGATAATAGCTGGTTATCCGGGTCCAAATATAGGATACTTTTTATTGAAAATGATGGAAAATATCATCTCATCTCTAAGAAATCTATGCTAAACGTTAAAACATAACTAGGAACGAACCCAAATGGAGCGAGGGTGAGTCGCTAGTCTAAGTACAAAGATATATCTTAACCTTTAACAGATTATATCTCTTTATCCGCTCCCTACATAATTCGTTGGCTCACTATTACAAGGTTCTATGTTACAATTTTAGTGCTTATTTAGTTATTAATGCAACAAGGTTCTATGTGTCATTAGCTACAGTTTTGCATTAACAAACCACTAGATAGCGGCAATATAACTACAAAATATTCAATTTAACATAGTTTTATGTTGTTTTTTTACGATAACAAAACTACGAAGTTCTATGTAAAAATTACTAAACTTCATTAAAATTAACATAGAACCTTGTAATAGTAAGCCAACGTATGTTATTTACTTAAGTTTAAATAAGTAACAAAGTAAGAAAACCATCTGACTGTAAAGAAACTAATTAAAAGAAGAACAAGTTTGTCACAAACAGTGTCAACTTACTTTGCGAATGTCGCTCTTGTTTATTTACAGTAATTTGTACTGTTGTAGGGAATATGCGTAATATAATTTTTAAAATGATAAAACACATTTTGCTTTATTATATATAATATCATACTAGCATTGCCCGCGGCTCCGCCCGCGTTCTGATGACCAAAAACCAAATTCTTAGGTTTTTATGTTAGAATACTATTACATTGCATTTTTTGTATTTTTTCTCAGAAATGAAACATTTTCCCGCGGTATAAAGTATCTTATATGTTGAACCGGATAACCAGCTATCACGATACCAAATTTCATCAAAATCCCTACAGTGGTTTTTCTGTGATGCGGTAACAGACAGACAGACACACAGACAAAAATTCTAAAAACCATAGATTCGGACTTTGTATCGATAATAATGTTTATTTCAATAAGATTTTCCAAAAAATATTTAATGTACAGATTTGACTTAGTTACAATTTTATTATATTTATAGATTACTATGATATTTAAGAAACTTTATACGTCTTAATATATTGGTTATTTCTTCATTTTCATATATTTAGCTAGATGGTTTGGTTCTAATTTAATACAGAGATGAACTGGATCTGTACAAACATGCTACTATTAGTTAAAAAAAATGTCAAAAGGTGGCGCTATCTTTATCCAATACTAACGACCGATCCTCGCTTCGCTCAGGTGCGTGTCTGAGCTTGAATGGCTTAGGCCTTTGGCTTACGCCTAAAAAACAAACGTCCAAAGAAAAAAAAATTTTGGCCTACAAAAAGGCCGTTCGTATGTGTACACATTATAACCCACCAGAGTTTGTTCTGCTATCGCGGACTATTCTGTAGGCCTTTTTAGACCTACAATTTTCTATTACATCTATACATATAATAAAACTAGCGGACCCGACAGACGTTGTCCTGTCTACACGTCTTTAATTTGAAAATTTCAAACTTTTTGGACAAAATTGTGAATCTAAACCATTCCCAGATCCCCTTGAACACACACACAAAATTTCATCAAAATCGGTCCAGTCGTTTGAGAGAAGTTCAGTGACATACACACTCACAGAAGAATTATATATATAAAGATTGTAACTAAGCCGAATCTGTACATTAAATATATTTTTGGAAAATCTTATTGAAATAGTCATTATTATCGATACACAGGTCGATACTATAGTTTTTAGAATTTTTATCTGTCTGTCTGTGATCACGGAAATACCACTGGAGGGATTTTGATAAAATTTAGTCCGATGATAGCTGAATATCCACGTCAACATATAGGATACTTATCACATCTCTCATCTCATATCAAATGTTAAAACGTAAAGTATAAATTATTCAATTAACCGAACCAGTTGACGAAAATATTATTCACTTTATTTGAGTACCTCTTTCTTTGAGAAGTCTATCAAGAATTTATCGCTATATACGAAGATCGTCTTCATATAGCAGCATCTAAAAGAGGTATAAGTCAATGACTTTGAATAGCGCTCGTTGATACTCTCTCTAGAATTTCTTTAGCGGATGCCACCTGATACAGTTTGAAATTGAGTAAAGCAAAACTTATTAAAGCATTTTGTTAAAAGTTTCTTGGAATAAAAAGCTTTCATTAAATACATCACACTATTAATAAATAATAATGTATATGAAAAATAAAATAAATAAATAAATATTATGGGACATTAACACACAGCACCGTTTTCTTCAAAATTTATAAAAACCTTAGTTCCTACCGTAACCATGGTTACTGTAAAGCATTTGAAATGTCAGAATATAAAATAAAAGCGCGACTAAAACATCGATTTCAAACTGTATCGATAATAAATTTTTTCAATAAGATTTTCCAAAAAACATTAATGTACAGATACGACTTAGTAAGAATTTTATTATATGTATAGATAGATAACTGGCGTTACTATCATCTCGCTGACACTTCGTCGACTCTCCGTCTCTATAACTTTAGCGTCACAATATATCTGAGCGTGACTGTCACACGAAATCTATACTTTTTCCCCATCCCAAAAGTTCCCAACGCGCCTAAAGACTTAAAAAAAAAAACATTTATGAAGCATTTGTTCACAAAACTACATTTTTGTTTATTTTTGAGCTTTATATTATACTTGAAGCTAAATGTTAACAAAGAGATTAAATTACGTAAGTCATTGAATAAGATTCAAAACTACGAATTTTAACAGAGTAATTTTTCAATGGCACGAACTGTGCAAGTTGAGCTTCACGAGTACTAGCATATTTCACTAGCTTTTGTCATAAAAGTATAATTTTAGATTTTTGAAGCTGAATTGTGTTTCTAATTTTTAAAAATGGCGCTTTTTCCTTTGACATATTATGTTTTGCACTTTTAATTATTTTAGAGGAAAATGGTTATAATATTGAAGTAGGTACTTTGGTTACATAAAATTCGTTGTCAAGGAAATGATATTATTAATATCGTGTGTCGCATGGAGTTGCATTTTTTAGTTTTAGATCACCAAAGTTGTTCGTAATGCAATTTTTAAATTTGACTTTTAAATAATACTATCCACTGCCGCAGATTTATTTGGCTTTTTTGTTCTCGACGATTCTCTTCGGATATCCGATTTTTTTTTATGTACCGATGTTTTTAACTAACGAACGGTATTTTTTTTAAATCAATTTTTTTTAACTGACTGTATAAATTCCATTAATATTATAAATGCAAAAGTTTGGATGGATGGATGTTGCCAGAACGGCTGAACGGATCTGGATGTTTAGCACCGAGATAGATTATAGTCTGGAATAGCACATAGGTTACTTTTTATCCCGGAAAAACGTACGTTTCCCGTGGGATGGACTTGTTTTTGTTTTGCGCTAGGAAGGACCACGAGCAAAGCGAGGGTGAGTAGCTAATCTAAGAAAATATTATCCCGTAACTATTTGCAAGTAGTCGATCTATTAAGCAAATAATTGTGCAATAAATTATTTACATTCTTGATGCATGTTTGTATATAGTATATAGGACAGTGCAATTTTGTTCATAATTTATATAATACATATAATATATAGCTAAGTATATTTACCTTGTACACACCAAATACAAGAAGCACGCAAGCGATGAGTCCGAGTGTGCTACACGCTAGCAAAGTAATGTTCAGAGATACCGTAACTGAAAGAGAAAATTATTAATTAGTACTAAAGTTATACAAGATTTTTCTTGAAATTTATATGTGACCTTTCAAATAACTTATAATATTTATAATAAAAAAGAATGAAAATGCGATAGAGGCATTCATAGAAAAGCATAAACCCAAATTGAATATTTCTTTAATTATATTGAATTCGGTCAAAAATCAATAACCAAATTTATTTTAGTATTATTCAAACAATGTTCGGAATTTGACTATAATCATGATTGAAATTTCGAGAAAAACATATATAACCCCTCAACTGTCGCTGTCATTTTACAAGAATATGGCGCATCTGTCGGCTACTTTCCGAGGACCTGCGCGAAATATGTACGCATCATTAAAATAACAATATTTCTTAAAAATTTTATATATAAGCTATATATAAAGCTTATATCGTTAGAATCGTTTTAAAATAAACTAAGAATATATATATAAATGAGTTCAATTGTATTTAATAATATATAGTTAATTCTAAGTTGAAATTACTGAAAGTGATTTTTTAGCAGTATATAGTATGAAAACAGGAATTATTACAAAATAAAACTATTATTTTAAAAAGTTATAATTTAATTTAATAATTGATACAATATTTTATATTAATTGATTAAAACAACACAACTCACTGTACATTTTTTTTATACCACAAGCTTTTACAATAACATGTCTCAATCATAGCGACTTAGCGCTGGATAAAAAAGAGGTTTTTTTATACTTTAATTCTGAGAACATTGAAGATCAAGAGATTTAGGATAATCATTTATATTATAGTTTAGTCCACATACGTTATACTGACATAGTTTGAGTTCTTATAACTATTTAGTTTACGAGAATTAAACAATAAACCAAACACTTTAAAATAAGTACTAAAAAACGTCATCTCAAACTTTGGATCGCAGAGCAAATTCTGTTTAAATTTTCATTAAAATATATGAACATCTTACAATTTAGTGATATTTAAAATTAGAAAAATATAATAAAAAGACATGTTGCCTTATTAGAATATTTCAGAAATCAATTCTGAAAACTAACAATTTCACTATAAGAATTACAAGGGACAGCTAAAAAAGTATGGATACGACCAATTCCATCACATCTGAACAGATTATGTTATGGAAATAAAATGATAATAAAAACATCAATAAAAAATAAAACATCAATAAAAAATAAAACTTCAAATATTAATTCGGACAGGAATTATTTTTTTTCAACTGTTTTTATCCTCCGACGCAAAAACGACGGGGAGTTATAAGTTTGACGTGCTGTGTGTGTGTGTCTGTCTGTCTGTGGCATAGTAGCTCCGGAAGAGATGATCCGATTTTGTTTTTGTTTTTTCTTAGAAAGGTGAATTATTCGGAAGTGTTCTAGCTATGTTTGATGAAAATCGGTCCAAGATGGCCGCCGCCACAAAATAGCGGATTACATATTATTTCACAACTCCCTCAATATGGGTATCAAATGAATTAGGGTTGACTAGTATAATACACACTACGATAAATTTCAAATCCAAGATGGCCGCCGCCACAAAATGGCGAATTACATGTCGGGGTTACTTTTAAATTTTTAATTTAAATTTTATAAGATTGAAGTATTGTGCCAGTTACTGTATTGAGTATTTAATGGACTCCGTAGTTATAATAGTAGTAAACAAAATTATAGTAGAGTATAAAAATTTTGTAATTAGTACTCACAGATGTTTTAAATCTGAACTTGAAAATTTTGGATGCCTTTTGTTAAGTAAAGGACACTTTTTAATGAATATTGCTGGCAGGTAGAAGCTTTTATATATTTTTTTTTAATTGAAAAAAAAAAGATGAGCATCTACCCTAAAAGCAACAAATACTAATTATCACTAAGTAAAGATACATACGTAGCTATACTAACCTCCTCCCATATAAAGTTCAGCACGTCTTCGATGTTCAGTCACGTCGTCGAAACGAACAAAGGCGTGGTATAATATATAAATCAGATATTTTCGAAGTCGGTGCCAGCCGATGCAAAGCACATCTAATATATTTCGATACGTACAACATATATTTACTTATTAGATATTTATATCTTTCAATATTATCGGCTGGCACCGACTTCGAAAATATCTGATTAGGTATCTATTCTAAATGAAAACCTCCGTTTAGTTATTTTTTACATTTTAGAATTTATATTTTTTTTTAAGTTTTTATAGAGTTTTTTATACTACACCCTTGTTTGCTTCCGCTCTACATTGCCTACAATTGGTCTTTCTTGTTCACCCCACCGATCATAATATTGTAATCTAATAAGGCATGTTTTAAGCAATTTTGGTGCAGCTACAATAAACATAAAATGCAACATGATACTAGTGTAAGAGATGCAAATAAACATATTTTTTACCCGACAACGCGACGCAAAGGAGGGTAATGTGTTTATCAGTCTATGTATGTATGTATGTACATAGGTATGTTTTTCCTTTGTGGCACTCTAGAAACCAAACGCGTGGGCCGATTTTGATGATTCATATGTCGTTAGTGTCGTATTTACGCGAGTGCTATAAGCTATATATAGCCTATGATACTCGCATTATAGTTAAAAATTAAAAATAGTTGAAAATTAAAATGGCGGATATCAGGCGCCAATTTGTGTCTCTGTAAAAAAATCTTCCAAATCAATCGAATGGGGTCTCAAAATAAATATTTTTGGTGATCACAAAAAATTTTAAAAGAACACAACTTACATGTTAGAGGTAATTTGGGATAAGAAATTGCTAAATATTAGGTTATACCTATGAAATTGTCGTTTAATATACAGAAAGTTAAAGTATTTTTTTTATAAATATTTTTCATTTCTATTAATCAAAATATGCACCCATGCTATTGATGCAATTTGATGCAAATATACCAATATTTTTTGATGCTAACGTTAAAAGCTGCTGCTATCTCATCCACAGATTGAGTATCGTCAGCTTCCACTATCGCCTTTAATGCGTCGTTACTGATTTTAGTTTTCGGGCGACCACGGGGTTAATTTGTTAAGATCAAAATTTCGATGTTGGAAGCGTTCAGACCAATAACGAGTCGTGCGTTCGTTTGTAGTGTTCACTCGGCACTCCGTACACGTCATTAATATTGCGTGCCGTTTGTGCGGGATTGCTACCGCGATGGAACTCGTATTTCATAATTACTCGTATTTTTATTGCGTTCATATTGATGAAAAACAAACAAATGTAGTGAAAAAAAACACTACTTAATAAACAAACGACTGAATTCGAAAATAGAACTCCATACTTTTAAAATAAAATACATTTGAATATAGAATTTATTGCCGGCCATTCATAAATTACGTTTCCAATGGCCAGTAAGTATTGTAGAACGGCAATTTCAAAAGACCTATTATAACTTCAAATGTCTAATAAAATTAAAAAGCTGTAAATAAAAAAATACGTTTCATTCTTGTCGCGAGATGTACATATGTATGTCACCAACTGCATAATACTTTATTCCTTCGTCAACTTGTTTTCATCTTTTTAGTTAGCTTTTATGCAGTTAGGTTTTTTTATTTTTATAATGTTTCAAAGTAATCTGTAAGTTGAAATTATATCTGTAAAATAAAAATCGTTCTGTTTAAAAAAAAAAACAATTTTTATTTTTGTAGGAAAACAGTTAAAATAATTTTATAAAATACTAAATTTCAAATAATGCTAAAAAAACATCAATCTGAATATTCTAATCAATATTAAAAAAGCCTTCCCCATACTATCCAACAGCCGTCAAAAATGGCGGCTCGAATTTGGGTTACGTGTTATTATATTAATAATTACTTAAAATCCAATAGAAAATTTACAAATTCAATTATACGTAGTTATTTAGTTATAAATTTAAATCATGTTAATAAAAATATAATGCTTTCACTAGTGTATTTTTTATTCAGAAAAAGTGAAAATATAAGGACTTAGCGCGCGTGAATGCTTACGATGTTTGACAAATATAACAATTTCTGTATAAAATCTTTATTCAATACACATCCTATGAAATACAAACTGTTAATTACTTACCCTTCCATCATATTCCAATCCTTATACTAATAATTTTACACTATTTTATTAATTTTTTACTCACAAGTATTGAGTTCGAAGACCGCCATAATTTAAATAAATTGTCTGCACAAATTACAAAAAATTATGTTATTGGAGTTATTACTTTTTTGAAATGTAGTATGATATTATTGCTTGTATTTTCCTTTACACGTTACAAAAGTTAGATAAAAATAAATATAGTTTAAATGCGAGAAATCACACATTAAATGACATCGGGACCAATCGACCTTTAAAAGGTCGCTTGACAGACAGGGGTCTTTTTGACATCGACCTTTAAAAGGTCGATCGACAGACGAGGTAATAAATGGAATTTATCTATCGATAGTTGATAAGCAGAGAAGAAAATGGTACTGAATTGCTCGGATAACCAGCTTTCATCATACTAAAATTCATCAAATCTGTCCAGTAGTTTTCTTGTGATGCGTTCCCAGATAGAAAGTCAGGCAAAAAATCTAAAAACTATAGATTCGGCTTCTGTATCGATAATAATGACAATTTCAATAAGATTTGTCAAAAAATCTAGCCAGCTAAGTGGTAATTGATACAAATTAAAACACACCGACTTCGAAAATATCGGATTAGGTATCTATTCAAAATGAAAACCCCCGTTTAGTTATTTTTTACTTTTTAGTGCCCGGAAGTCTGTATTTGTTTTTTCTTAAAAAGTTTTCAATATTATATTTCTGTTTGTCAACGATTGTAAAATCACATCTTGTAAAGCCTTTTAGTTCGAGATGCAATTGAATTCAAAACTACAGATTTGTTTTATTAATTTTATCGATCTATTAAATCGCACTGAGTCGCATTGACTCTTAAGTATCTCGAGATGTCCTTGCAGACGTAGCCGTAGGCAATTTCTATTTATTAGCAGTTTGTTGGGCAAATAGAACAATTTGAGTACCTACAATTCCATCAAATGGTTATTTTAAAGTCGAAGATGACGTTTCTATTTTATTTATGATGAGCACATCCTTACCAACTTTCACCACCTATTTAACTCATATAAGGGATGAAATTTATTAAAACCTTTCTTAGCTACCTTGCTACCTTTGTTATTAAAGGCAGTAGCGACTAGTTTTTGTCCGCAATTATGCTTGCATGATAAGCGGAAAGGGATGAAAAGTGACCTATATCCGTCCCAATGATACAATCTATATCCTTATCAAACGAGAAAAATTGGTCAACTGCTTAAGCAGCAAAAGATAGAACAGACAGATTTACATTTGTAACATTAGTACGATTTCTTAAGCAAATTTTCTTGTTTCTAAGCCCCATTGGGCTTAGCTTGTACATTGTCTATCAGTACGTCAGAGTTTCATTAATTAAGATATATCATTGATTATTTATTAATAATTTTACGTATATAAATTAACGAGCGGTTCGTTCTTCTGTTGTTAAAACCGTTAGATATACAGTTCATAATACGTTTTCAGGTCACTGGACAGCGCCCATTGCATTTACAGCATCCCATGGGTCGAACTGTGTTCATCTCTATTAATTTATTTTGGTATAATGAAAGATACCGTAACATAAAAATAGTCTTAATATTGCAAAGCTCTCATTAAATTAAATAAATAAATATTTTGGGACATTACCACACAGCACCATCTAGTTCTATGGTAAGCTACGAGGCTTGTGTTATGGATACCAGATAGTTCATACCCGCGACCGCTGACATAGCAAGTAGAGTCACTACAAACTGAGCCAAACGTGTCGGCAAAAGAACTAAATTTCTAAGTAAATGACAATCAAGAATTAAATCAACACGTAACGCATTTGCCAACCCACTAGGTCCTAACTTCCTAAGAACACTAATTTTGGAAAAATTACTTTTAAATAAACAAAGATAGGAAATTGAATTTAAAAGGGAAAGGATTTCTATAGTTTTTTTACATAGGATGAGCTGTTCTGGAGATATTGAATAAAACGCGTTTCTCGCGATAGGGCACCAGCGCCACTCGAGCGACCCCTCAATCTTGGCTTTAGGCAGGGAAAATGCCCCTTTATCGAATGGCAATATCGCGGAAATTGCTTTATTTTATGTAGATTAATTCACGCATTCACTGGAATATAATAGTCTCTTCAAATTAAACCTAGACATTAGCGGCTCACCCACGCTTCGCTCGGGTTCGTTTCTAGACAAACAAAAACAAATCTATCCTACGAGAACTCTTTAATTTTCCGGAGTGAAAAGTATTTAAAATGTTGACCGGGTATATAAGGTATCACTATGCAAAATTTCACTAAAATCGGTCCAACAGTTTTGGAAATTAGCCCGTACAAACAGACAAACATACAGAGAAACAAAAAAATTGAAAAAAAATCTGGATTTGTATTATTACTCTTCTCATCTCTCTCTGACTTGGTTTTTAGCATTTTTTTTCTATGTATCGACATTCGACTTCTAGTTTCATTATTTGTATAGATTTAGCTGGTTTAAATAAAAGTCAATAAAATCAAACTTATAGCAGTTCCCATCAAAGCTATTTTTGAGCTTTTACATTCGAATTGTATAACTAATTGACTTTAATTTTGAATTACAAGCAAATCTCGGTTTTGTTTTACGTTATTAATTGTTTACAAACTAATTTACCTAATGGAAGCCTCTTTATTGCCTAATATTAATTTGAGCGATGAACAAATAAGAGGCGATAGAGAACCCTATTGGGAGTCGTACTTATATACATAAGCTAGAAACTGTATTCCTATAAATGTGAAAGTTGTTTCATGTATACATATATAATAAAATTCTGAGTTGAATCTGGACATTAAATATTTTTTGGAAAATCTAATTGAAATAGTCATTATTATCGATACACAGGCCAAATATATAGTTTTTAGAATTTTTGTGTGTCTGTCTGTTTGTTTGGTAACGCATCACGAGAAAACTACTTGGCAGAATATGATGAAATTTGGTATGATGATAGCTGGTTATCCCGGTCATATAAAATACTTTTTACTGCAAAAAAAAATATCTCATCTCTGAAAAATATATACTAACACTTAAAATGTATTTAAGGACAAACTCGAGGGGAGTGAGGGTGAGTCGCTAGTTTAATAATAATTTAAAATAATATTATTATTTTCTTTCATACACATATAAATATTATTGTAAACTGGGTGTATTATTCGTTGCCTAAAAAATATTTTTTTTTTAAATACCAAATATTTGGCTAAATATAAGAAAATTTTTAATTATCTACTAATTTTGTCGCAATACGAATCCAAAAAATCAAGATTTTAGTGTTTATTACACTTAGTTTTAATGTTCACGAAACTATCTATATTTCCGACTGACCTAAATTTTACTATCAGCCGTATCATTTGCTATAAACCTAACACACCGCACCTTGCATTAGGTAGATTGATTATTTGAAAAATTAACAAAATTTTACACAACCATACTACTTAGTAAGAAATTCCTAAATCATTTTTAATAAATATAAAAAACAACATTTTTAAAAACAAGCTTTTATATCATATAAATTGTGTAGTGTAATAAATTGATCGGTTTGATTTATTTTAAAGTTTCATATGATATCATTATCATGGAAGTGCATAAAAAACATAATCCATTTTTGGGAATACGCCATGTTGGACTTAGAATAATGTCACTTATCTAACCATGCATTGTCATCCAAACTAAACGTGTACGCAAAATTTCAGCTCAATCTGTTGGGGATAACTGCTTTAAAATTCAGTTGCAAGATTTGACTTGAACAAACATACATACAAACATTGTAAGTTAAATAAAAGCTTGTAAAAATAATTACCATCAAGTTAGAATTTTCATCATGAAAAATGTCTCGTTTTAACGAGATGCTCAACTTTTTTCTCTTCAATAATTATAAATAGTGATAATTAATAAATGGTACAGGTGTAAAACATTGGATCTGGCCATTATTTAATTAACTAGCGACTCACCCTCGCTCCGCTCGGGTTCATTCCTGCTTACGTTTTAACGTTATGTATAGATTTCTCAGTGATGAGATATTTTCCCGCAGTAAAAAGTATTCTGTATGTTGACCCGGATAACCAGCTTAAGCTATCGTTATACCAAATTTCATGAAAATCTGTCCAGTGGTTTTCTCGTGATGCGGTAACAGACCGACAGACAGACAGACAGACAAAATCTCTAAAAACTATAGATTCAGCCTCTGTATCTATATTTTTCTATGTCAATAAGGTTTTTCAAAAAAATAGTTAATCTACAGATTCGTCTTAGTTACAATTTTATTATATGTACCTATAATGATATAATAGATACAAGAACAATAAAACTCAGCTGGTCATTTTAGTTTTACTAGTACATATTTTACGAAAATATATTAAATAAGAAAATATTAGTAGGGATATATGTATGTCTCGTCGATAAATATTCGAAAAAGATAATATTTGAAACAAATATGAGTGATATGACATACTATATGTATGTATATACCATACATATATGAAACCTCCTTGAATAATAATATTATACAAAAAATGTACTACAATTTCCATTATAAAATAAAATATTCTCACTTACTACAAGCTTAAATTTAAAATAAAGCGATAAGATAAGTTCTGAAATTCTCGCTGCTAGAGTTTAAAGAACTTTGAGGCGATAGATTAAAAGTGACTTGAACTCTATTACGTTAACTCAAAACACAGCTAAGAATATGAAATTATTATTTAATCTTACTTGGGGTGATTTTCTCCGGCTCCAAAAAGCTTTCGGATTCAGGCTCGGTCATGTCGCCGTTGAGATATCGTTGTTCTACCTCTATGAAGTGTCCCATCGTTACAATTGTAACGGAGAAGTAAATCTGCGAAAGAAAATTTAATATATTTTATCTGCTCAATATATTATATAGTACTTATTTTTAACCGAAACCATGCTCAAAATTTGCCTTCATACTAATCTATAATGTCAACTATCTCCATAGGTTTCTTTAACGTTAGGAAATGCATTTACGCATATCACCTGCATACAGGTGGTTATGTGGGAACCGCATGGTACACCACCAATTGAAATAGGCCATCTCCGAGTGTGTTTCTTGGCTTCGCACCCTCTTGGACCGCCCCCTCCTCCTCTACACGACAAGATGAAAGGGTGGGGGTAATAGGAGGGCGGGGGGGTGCTGGGATTGGTGAGCTATCTCCATCCTTAATTAACCTTAAGTCAGTAATGAATCAGCATGAAAATATTCCTCTTGTTATTAGTATTGGTTAAAATTACAAAACTAACATTTAAAGGCACAATACACACGAACGGAAGAACAATGGAAGCTTAGTGTATGGTTTCATTTAGGTCCCTTTGGTATAAACCTTTAGAAAGACTGAAGGTGGATGCTAGTTAACATACTGTAAGAGAAAAGTTTTATTTATTTTAATAATTGTCCAGAACAACTTAATTTGATAAGAAACCTCATAGTAATATTACGAGTAACTTGAAAGTTAAACTGTGGCTTTAATATTATATTTTAAACATCGACAGTCCATAACTCACTACAAGACTTTTAACGCGTTTCACATTATTTCCCCATAATTTATTGCCAAACCATAGCTTATACAAAATTATGCCGCGACAACTTACACTTTGGTGATATATTGACAAAGAAAAATCTAAGACATTTCATCATAAATCCTAAACCGCATAACAGAGATCCGTTTCCAGAATAAATAAAATGGTTTTTTTAACAATAAACAAATACTGACTTCGAAGTCATGTTAAAAATTATTATACTTACTGTAAACTGTAAGAGTAAAACTTTATTTTTATAATTTATTAAAAAGGACTGTATAAATCCGTAACAACAGGAATAGATTTAACGCAACGTGCCTACGTACACAAAAATTATATATATATATATATATATATATATATATATATATATATATATATATATATATATATATATATATATATATATATATATATATATTCTGTACATACATATAATGAAAGCATGCAATGTATACGAGTATGTTACAGTTAAAACTCTTTTCTAGTCAAAATATATAATTGACTATTTTTGTCAAAGAAAATAGAAAAGTGTTTTGACTGTAGCATTTTCAAATCGTAAGCTCAAATTGCTAAAATTATTAAATTCAGCGATAACTTTTTGGTTTAAAAAATATTGTACCCCATACACAAATCTATACATATAATAAAATCCTGCCTCGAATCTGTACATTAAATATTTTTTCGATAATCTTATTGAAATAGTCATTATTACCTATACATAGGCCGAGTCTATAGTTTTTAGATTTTTTTCTGTCTCTGTCTGGGAACACATCACAAAAAAACCACTGGACAGATTTTGATGTAATTTAGTATGATAATAGCTGGTTATCCGGGTCAACATATAGGATACTTTTTACTGCGGGAAAATATCTCATCTCTGAGAAAAAATACTATACTAACCGCTCAAATGTAACTAGGGACGAACCCGAGCGGAGCGAGAGTGAGCCGCTAGTCTATTATATAGCAAGTAAAATATTATGTCGCAGTGATATTGTTATGGTTTTTACAATTTTACTACGACAATATACAAATTTAATTTTGCTACATTACATTAATGGAGCGAAAACCTTTTTTTTGGCTTATACAAAAATATTGTAAGTTCTATAAAGAATTTATTTTATCTAGTAAGTAAAATATACGAGTATAGGGGTGTAGACATTAGAAATAAATTGTTATTTAATGCTCAGTCTGGACATAGTAGCCTTCGTATTTAGCAAATGTATTTCATACTAGACAGTGGAATCTTCTTTTTTTGAAAGGAAAAGCTGTACAGATTTCAAAAGGGGCTTTTTTCTATAGAAACGTCGCGTCGCACGAACTTAGCAATTTATACATATATAAAATAAAATCTAACTGATTGTGAGTCGAATCTGTACATTAAATATTTTTTTTTTGAAAAATCTTATTGAAATAGATATTTTTATCGATACAGAGGCCGAATCTATAGTTTTAAACATTTTAACTGTCTGGGAACGCATTGCGAGTAAACCACTGAACAGATTTTGATCAAATTTAATATGATGATAGTTGGTGGACCTGGATGGTCAACATATAGGATACTTTGTACTGCGGGAAAATATCTCATCTCTGAGAAATCTATACTAATTGTTAAAAGGTCCAAACTATATATATATATATATATATATATATATATATATATATATATATATATATATATATATATACAAGAATTGCTCGTTTAAAGATATTAGATATAGATATGAATTTGACATAATATTTAAGAAAAACTTCAGATAGATTGTTTATTGAGAACATTAGGCCCTTTCTCTCTACGTATCATCTGTCTCAGACATTGCGTGCTTAGAGACAGTTAATAGCGCTTAGTTTTGTCTATAACCTACTCTATGCATTACCATTAACACACGAGCCTACTCAACTATGCCATCTCCATCCCTGTATTTATGTGAATCATTACTCAATACTTCCTTTAACATACGATCTCTACCCAATAAAGAATATGCGTATTTTTTTTATTTTTTATATAGCTAAAATCGTTATATAATAACTATAAAAAATATCCAGCTACAAAAAAATAAATTTAGTATAAAAAAATATTTAAAATGTCATACTGAAACGATATTTTAAACATCCGCCATTTTGCGCGTTTGTCGTGACGTCAAAGTATCATACATAGCAAAATGACGACTAGAGTTAGTAGCGAAAAAATCGCTTATCGCTCTCTTATGATCGTACTCTGACGTCATATTTGGTCGACCAATGGCGAGCGTTTAACCACTTTGAATTCCCACCTACATATATTTATTTGCACTTTTTAATTATTATTTTCTCAATCAAAAAGAAATTACATTACAAAATATTGATATAATCTAAATTCAAAAACACAAAAAATTATGAAAAATAGATTTCTCCTCTATTTAAATCACACGCATATTTCCTATTATTTACAAAAATTATAAAAAAAACTGGGTAAAAAGCGAACAAAGAAGATGAGAACAAGTTGACGAAAAAAACATTGTATTATTCAGTTGGAGACTATCTAGACTCATACAGATGAGATATTTTCCCGCAGTAAAAAATAACCTATATATTTACCTAGCTATCGTCATACCAACTTTTATCAAAATCTGTCCAGCCGTTTTCTCGATTGATGAATGCATTGTGTTGATGGCGATGTGTCCCTAGACAGACAGACAAAAATCGATAATAACGTCTATTTCAATAAGATTTTCCGAAAAATATTTTATGTAAAGATTCAGCTCAATTACAATTTTATTATATGTATAGATTGTATATACAAACCAGTAATCCGTAGTCAATGTTAGTGCCTACTTGAATTAAGCATAAATTAATTTGAGCCAAGTTCATCCATTTTCAATAGGGTGACAAATCTAAGCCATATACCCATCATCTATACATATAATAAAATTGTAACTAAGCCGAATCTGTACATTAAATATTTATTGGAAAATCTTATTGAAATGGACATTATTATCGATACAGAGTCCGAATCTATAGTTTTTAGAATTTTTGTCTGCCTGTCTGTCTGTCTGTCTGTCTGTCTGTCTGTCTGTCTGTCTGTCTGTCTGTCTGTCTGTCTGTTACCGCATCACGAGAAAACCACTGGACAGATTTTGATGAAATTTAGTATTATGATAGCTGGTTATCCGGGTCAACATATAGGATACTTTTTACCGCGGCAAAATATCTCATTTCTGAGAAAAAATACAAAAACTGCAATGTAAGAGTATATTAATATGTAAAACCTAAAAATTTGAACATCTGAATGCGGGCGGAGCCGCGGGCAATGCTTCTGTTCTATAATTGTTGTATATACCGACTGGCGATTCATATTCTTTAAAAGCTTTAATAATTGGCTATTCTCAGTGAGATTGGCAACCATCATTGGCAACCAAGGACTAAGAATCAAAGACCTAAGAGATCTAAGAACGCTTACAAACAAAGCCAGGCTACATCGCTAGTTATTATACAAACATAATTCCTGTGCCCCTAATTCATATACAAAATTATAATATTATGTATAAATAATATTGGAATATTAATACATAACATCTAGTTCCATGGTAAGTTACGAGGCTTGTGTTATGGATACCAGTTAGTTGATACACTACACAAATATAACTTTAAATACATACATATTATATATATAAACCACCCATGACTGGAGTACAAACATTCATGCTCATCACACAAATGAATGCCCCCAGCGGGCCTCGAACCAGCGACCGCTGGCACAGCAAGTAGGGTTACTACAAATTGAGCCAAACGTGTCGTCAATGCTAGAATGGATCTGTAGTGATCAAAAGTAATAAGATGTTTTAGATAAGACGGTCATCAATAAGGTATTTATCCCTTTCCTGGGACTGTTGAATTGCTTATACATTTCCTTTAAAGTAGATAGTAGTCCTATGAGATCGAATCGTGAGAGCTAACTTAAGCTCGTATTTGCATCATAAGGTGACCACACAGTGTAAAATAAATACAATATTCGAACCATTCATTTATATTCCCATGGATATTTAACCCATATAAAATAACATAAATTGCCATGTGTGGTTTAATTTTGCACGCAATTGTGCGTAGTGTTGTTCGAGCGGATATAGCCCAATTTATCTATTATTGATAGTATTACATTGTAAATATAATTACAATATTTACACTACTGTTATTTAAACAGAAATAAAGCATTGGATAGATATATAGATATATATTTTTAAACGTGGAAAGTATTCTAAAGCTAAAAATAATTTTAGGAATAAGCCCGTAAAATAAAATAAAATGAAACGAAAACGAACGAAATGAAATATATATTTAACAAACTAGCCCGTTACCACTGCGCTACCACTGCCTTGATTTTAACATAGTGTTAATTATTTTTCTTTAAACAATAGTTGGTTGTCTCCCTACTGCGGCTCAGTCCTTCCCGATATCACACGTCTGTCAGGAATCTCAAGCACAATTTGACTATAACGAAACGTACACTGAATTGAAATTTATTCCGAAATGCAAATATTTAGTTATAGCTATTTTTTTCTAAAAATGCACTGAATTTGAAATCACATTAAAAGTGAAAACTATATCCAAGTATTAGGAATTAATTTTATGTATTTATCTTGAAATTTTCAAAGTAACACTTGTGAAGTATACATTCACATACGTTAAAAGAAAGTTTAATCTATCTCATAGCTTTTTTCACGAGCAATTCTTATATATTTATTTATTTATACTGGCGATCTCGGAAACGGTTTTAACGATTTCGCTGAAATTTGGTATGTGGGGGTTTTTGGGGACGAAAAATCGATCTAGATTAGTCTTATGTCTGGGAAAACGCATATTTTCGAGTATTCATGCGGTTTTCTTTCGCATTATTCCACGCAAAATATGGTCGCTAATTTCGCACGCTCGGGCATAAGCATCGTGGTCAAGCGGCCACAGGTATCCAGGGTCGAATTCCGGTCAGATACAAATTTTTACTATTTGTTTTTTTTTTTTTGTATTTTTTGTATTGTTATCTAAAACATACGACATAATAAAAAAGGACTGCGAGCTCAGCTCGGTCGCCTGGATAGTGAAATTTTTAATGAAAATAAATACATAAAAATCAAATTAATTATCTCGTCCTTTTTAGTGTCGGAACATAAATAACACAGTACTTATTTATTATCTACTAGCAGAACCCGCGGCTTCGCTCGCGCTAAAACTGCAAAATATCTCTAAAAAGGTAGTTTCATACAAACTATTATCCCCTATTTAACCCCCCATTATACGATGAATTTCGAAAAATGCTAAAACACGTATTTATTTAATTTTATTGAAGAGCATTATTACCAAGTTTCAAGTAATTCTGATCATAAATATTTTTTTGGATTCTATTATAACGTGTTTTCCCGTAGGAATTAGATAAGCTCCCGTGATAAAAAGTAGCCTATGTCACAAAAATCACGCCAAACGGTCTCTCCGTTTCGTCGTGAAAGAAGGACAAACAAACAAACAAACTCACTTTCACATTTATAATATTAAGTATGGAGTATGGATTTCTTTATTACATCTTTATTAAAATAGTCCTCCAACCATGAGAGAGGGTTTGGACATCTTCTAATCTACAAGAAAAAACCTTTAAAATTGCAATTTTAATGTAAAAATAATTATAATACATAAACAAAAAAAAAATGATAAAAGCCGGGACGTGTTAGTAGCAAAATTTAAACTTGACTGACATATTTAATTAGGCACTTTTGAATACTTTTAATTTTTAAATACTATACAATGTACATTGATCCTAACAAATATCTCATAAAAAAGTGGCATCAGCATGTGACGTTAAATCAAAAATCCAAAGAATAAAATTCAAAAATAGAAGGTCCGAAATTGTCTAAGCAGTTAAAAACCATACAATACTTTTTTAATAGAAACGACGAGCGTTTTAATTTTGTCATCCAAAAAACAATGAATTAAAGAGATTTGAAAAAAGCGTATTTCAATATCGAATTATGCACTTCTTTTTGAGGACACTTTTGAGATGCTAATAGAGGTTATGCGTGATTTTTTTATACAATAGCTAACATCGTTATATAATTAAAAAAAAATATCCAGCTCCAAAAAACTAAAATTCAAATTTAATTTAAAAAAAAATACTTTGACATCATATTCGGTCTGACCAATGGCGTGCGTCTCAACTACTTTGAATTTCCCACCTATATTTACACTTTTTAATTATTATTTTCTTAATCAAAAAGAAATTACATTAAAAAATATTAGTATAGGCTTAATTCAAAAGCAATTAACATAATAAAAAAAATATTTCATCATTTATTAAATCACACGTATATTCTATATTGTGTATCTTAAGTTTTTGTATACCAATGACACTGTACGTGCTCGTAGATTTCTAATGAGTCTGGGGCTCGTGCTACAATGTACAGGGTTGTATTAAATGAAATATTGCTTCCGATGTACATAGTTAAAGCAGACAAGTTGATAGCCATTGCTGACATTACAGGTAGAGCAGGGAGCTTCAATTCCAATTCAGTCGCAAGAGTTTGAAGAGAATTCCAACAGTTTAAGTATTTGGTGAATCCGAAGAGAATTTTTGCCTGTTTTATTTAACTTATTCTGTCTTACCTTTCTGAACGGTTTAAAGTTTATTCCTTTATTTAAATCGATTCTTAGTATATGTACATTTATATGTAATCTATACATATTAATAAAATTTTGAGTTGAATCTGTACATTATTTTTTTTTAGGAAAATCTTATTAAAATATTAATTATTATCGATATAGAATCTATAGTTTTTAGAATTTTTGTCTGCCTGGGAACGCATCATGAGAAAACCACTGGACATTTTGATGTTTGGTATGATAATAGCTGGTTATCCGGGTCAACATTTAGGATAGTTTTTACTGCGGGAAAATATCTCATCTCTGAGACATCTATACTAAAACGTAGGGACAAACCCGAGCAAAGCAAGGGTTAGATGCTAGTATAAAATATTATGAAGCAAAAAAAACTGAAAAGATCATGTCGTTGCAAAGTCACTAAAGTAATTCCGTTTTTTACAACGGGGGGCTTAGATGAGATATCAATCTACATCTACGATCTTTAACACATAGAAAACTAAATAAATATGTATATAGGATTTGCATACTATGATAATTTTGAGAATTAAAAAGCGATTTCGATGTCATCTAGTCTGATCCCTTTGATTATTTAAAAAGAGGTTCATTTTTTATTATTTACATAATAGATACGTATTTATCTAATGACGGCTTGTTATAAAAAATCTGCCAAGAGCGTGTCTGACATATACCGAGGGTTCCGTAGCAATAAAAATTTATATCTATTGTTTTAACGTTTTTTTTATTACTAAATAGGCTTGCGCTTGACGACAATCAACGCTAGAAAGCACTGATGACATCTAGGTTTAAGCGCGCTTGCCTGGAAGATGCCTATTCACTCTTGCCTTAAAGGTACTCATATTATAGTCGGCAGGAAATGGAAGCAAATGCTGGAAGGGTGTTCTACACCTTAGCAGGTCGTTTCAGAAACGTTGAACTAAAGTGTTTTGTGGGAGTTGGTTGGATTTCTAAAATTTCATTTGGTACTTACCTACGACACTTATTTTATACGGCATAATTTTATATTTCATAGTATTAATAGATGGTAATAAATTTTAGATATCAAACCTACTCAGCATGTCTTCAATAATTCTTCTTCAAATCTTGAGATCAATACTTTAAAAGTTGGTGAGGACTTTAGAACCATATAACTCTGTAACTATTGGCTTGAAAAGTAAGTCACTTAGAATCATCAGTTTGAATTTTAAGGACCTATCCAAAGATAGTTTGTGTAGACTTACATTTTTTGTACCTTTTAGTTACATGTATGGAATGCCATCCCTATTTTTTATCTACTAAATCTTAGTAACGTAGCTCCAATAATAATCTTCGAGTTTTGACGACATTTGGTTCAGTTTGCAGTGACCCTACTTGCTGTGTCAGCGGTCGTGGGTTCGAGTCCCACTAGGGGGCATTTGTTTGTGTGATGAGCACGAATATGTGTACTCCAGTCATGGGTGTTTATATTTATAATACTTGTGTACATAAACCAATATATGTGTAGTGTATCAACTATTTGGCATCCATAACACAGGCCTCATAGCTTACCATGAAACTAGATGGTGATGTGTCTAAGTGTGTGAATGTCTAAGCTTATTTATTTATTTATTTATTTATTTATTTAGTAAAATGGTTGTGGCCAAATTATAAGAGCTTCATTTTAGCCCTTAATTGGCTACAGAACCCTAAAAAATTAAAATATTTAAATAAGTCTTTAAAACTAGTTGTAAATATGGGGATGTAAGTTTACCTTCTATTTTTAAAGATCTCGAAATAGTATCTTAGGGCCTATGCGCACTCGTGGCCTATGAATAATTAATTTATTGTATAATTATTATAATGTTACAAGCGACTCACCCTCGTTCGTCTCAGGTTCGTCTTTAGGTTGATCCTCCATAGAAACTTTCATCTCCATTTTCACCCCGTTCAGGGATTATTTTCCAGATAAAAATGGTCTCAAAGTATCATTTTATCAAATTTCATCTAAATCGATCCAGTAGTTTCAAAGCCTATTCGGTACAAACAAACAAAGAAACAAACAAATCTTTCGTCTTTATAATAATAGTATGGATATTCTGGTCACATTAATGTTAAAAAAAGTTCGTTGAATAGAAAGCATAAAATGAAATCGCGGGCAAAATGAAGTCAAATAAAAATATTGAGGAAAGTCCATGTACAGATGAACCCAAAGTCTTTAGAGATCTTCAAAGTTTTCTACTTTAGCTTTTACGTCCGCCCATCAATAGATATGAGGCTTATTTTACTTTCTAAGAAAAAAAATATATTATTTTGATGCTATTTAGTTTGTTGTGAATTATAAATGATGATGCGATATTAGTAATAATCTATATATATGACAATATTGGTAATAATCTATATATATATATATATATATATATATATATATATATATATATATATATATAGTAAAATTGTAACTAAGCCGAATTTGTACATTAAATATTTTTTGGGAAATCTTATTGAAATAAACATTATTATCGATACATAGGCCGAATCTGTCTGTTACCGCATCACGGAAAAACTACTGGAGGGATTTTGATGAAATTTAGTATGATGATAGCTGGTTATCCGGATCAACATATAGGATACTTTTTACTGCGAAAAAATATCTCATCTCTGAGAAATCTATACTAAGCGTTAAAACGTACGTAGGGACGAACCCGACCGGAGCGAGGGTGACTCGCTAGTATTATTATAAATAATAAATTTTTCATTTATCCATATTATAAACAGTTAAATAATATTTATACTAGTTCCTTGAATGCGTGATTAGGTTACTCCAGGTTATGGTATATCTCCCCCCCCCCCCCCCCCCTCCCCAACGTGTGTTCACCTTGTCGTGGTGGGGGGGTGGGGCTCAGTAGTGCCCGGCAATACAGCCGGGCGCGAAACCAAGAAACGCACAGGGAGGTGGTCCGCTTCGGTGGACGGTGGGAGGTGGCCCTCTTCGGAGGGCGGTGTACCATGCGGGTTGCTTCTGGTACTTCTCTGATAGCAGAGTGTACTGTTGGAGCAACCCCTTGGTTTTGTGGTCTGCTTCGGCAGGCCTGCCATCGGGGCATTGTAATTGAGTGCGTAAGCTGCAATTCTCCATTAAGACGGAGGAGGTTTTGCTGTGTTGTAGAAGGTAGTACAGGCTTTTTGAGCCGGTGAATGCCACATAACCACTTGTATATATGCGGGTGATATACGCGTCATACATGCATTTTTTATAATAAAAAAAGGCTATAACGTATCTGTGTACTAAATTTTAAAGCGTAACAGAGTAACAAATGTACACACATACTAAATTTCGCATTTGTAATAGATTACTATTAACTACTATTACAAATGCGAAATTTAATAAATAAATCTACACATTATTATTATTAATAATGTATTATATTATGTAATCATTTTAAAGCCATAAAAAATAATCTATAAATGCGTTTTTAAAACACTCATCCCAATATTTTTGTGTAAATAGAGCCTAAAAAGTAATGCTCTCTCTGTGCTATTCTGTGAGAACACCTCTCAATTGACTTTTATTATTCTCAGGGATCTTCATATTGAGTTATTTTAAAAGGAATTCAATATAAAGAATTTACAATATTTAAAAAGATTAGAATATAAAACGTAGGGTTCACTTAAAATGAGAAATCTTTCGAATTCTTCTAACAACAAATCCTATGACTTAATTTATTTATATATGAACCATATAAATATATGTTTAACAAAAAGTTAAAATATATAGTCAAAGAATAACTTATATCTAAGACATTTCTTCCAAAAACCCTTTACACATAAGTTGAAACAAAACACTACGTTTTGAATAAAAATACGCGTAATTTATGTGCGTAAAATTACGATTTTTGGCATTGTAGCCTCCCTGAGAAGATTATAGATGCGTAAGGTATATTACAGGTACGCACCTCGAAAAATCAATAGTATCTCAGCTGTTTTAGTACGCAACTGTGCTTACCCACTGTATGGAGTAAGCCTCTTGAGCCCAATTCAAAACGTAAAATATATACGTTTGGTGTATTCGTAGGTTATATTTTGCGGATATTAAGAAATAATATAGGGATAGTGTCATAGAACTAAACATGAAGCCGAAGAATAATGTTTTAAAATAGTATACAAATGACAATTTGTATACTATTTTAAATAATAAATACGTACATATAATAAAATTCTAACTGAGTCGAATCTGAACATTTTTTTTTTTTTTTTTTGGAAAATTTTATTGAAATAGTCATTATTATATAGAGGCCGAATCTATAGTTTTTAGAATTTTTGTCTGTCTCTCTCTGAGAACGTATCACGAGAAACCACTGGACAGATTTTGATGAAATTTGGTATGATGACAGCTGGTCATCCGGGTCAACATATAGGATACTTTTTACTGTGGTAAAGTATCTCATTTCCGAGAAATCTGTACTAAACTTTAAAACGTACCAATAAATAAAATAAGCTAACGGATGTTATTATAACAAAGAAAAATTTAATTAAGCTAATATTGTGCTATATCACTGTCAAGAGGAAAAAAAATAATGCTTAAAAATACAAAAGGATATATAATAAAACTATTTTTAGTAATTATATATATATATATATATATATATATATATATATATATATATATATATATATATATATATATATAGCAACTCACGCTACTATTTTTAACTTTGACATTTTAAAGTTATTACCCTATATAATCCTTAGTAATTGTATGTTTTACTTGAAATTCAATAGCTTTGAAGCACACCTTGTTCACTAAATAAT
Source organism: Brenthis hecate (assembly GCA_951806755.1). NCBI lineage: Eukaryota > Metazoa > Arthropoda > Insecta > Lepidoptera > Nymphalidae > Brenthis > Brenthis hecate. Next base: position 23,672,907 of record OX638251.1, read on the forward strand.
GATCACAAACATGTTCACCGCCACGGTTATACTTTTGTAACATTTCGTCACTTACTAGCTAATAAATTTGTGCGCGTAGGGGTGTAGTGTGTGGGTTGCTGTTAGAAGATTCAATTCTGTACACCGTATAAAGGTACAAAAGGTACGTAAAATTAAGCTAACAACTTATAAACCACTCATTTTATTTTAAAGAGTCTACCTCATAAGTTTAACAAAATGTATGACATTTTCATATTTTTTGCCCATTCCAAATAATATTTTTGCCATCTCTAAGCCTATACTTTAAAAAAAATCTTATTTAATATTGGTATTTCAGAAATACATCGATTGCTTGACAAAAACTGCCAGCAGAGAAAATATGCTTTAGGCCAAAAATAAAAACTGCCGAAAAAAACTCAGCTTTAACCCTTAGTCTATTGGATAAAATATGGTTCCCAAAAACGTTTTTGATTATAACTCTCTTCCGGCTTATTTTACGATATAATATGATTTTAGTATTGGGTACTCAGCAAAAACACTGTACTTGACAAGGTCGATGCTAGGTGAGGTTTTATTATAAAACCACTACGAACATTGTATCTTACAAACGACTTTTTCGTCGGTTAGAATATATAAAGTTTTTCACTTAAGTTGTTTTTTAAAACTTTATTAAAATTCCACTTTCTATGACATAATACTACGTTAATGTGCATTCTATTATTGATATTTATTTTATTAGGAATAGTTGTAAAAAATAATTTTAAACGATTGAATTTTTGAGGTAATTAATTTTATTAATTGATTAAATATTTGTGACGATTAGTATCTATTCATAATTTGTTACTGCATAAACGATTAGGGAGACATCGAAAAAAAAATACGGACAAATCGATTATACTTTCCTCTTTGAAGAAGGCCAAAAATTACTATTTTTTTAAATTATCAGCATTAACATAATGCCAATATTACCATACATATTATGTTTATATTCTTATACAACATTTCTTAAAAATTGTTGCTCTTTTTAACTGTTTCGTATCGACAACCGGCTAGTTTTCAGATTAAATAAACGGCAAAGCACTTGTGGAATGCTGGAAAAATTCTCGCCACAATTCCACGCTTCCATAACTACTACAATATGTATACTGTGTGTACTCGTATGTTATATGCATATAATGATTATACTTTGTGTCCACGTATCACTACATATAATAAAACAAAGTCCCCCACATCCGTCTGTCTGAATACAATACTCCCGCTAATGAACTTATAATTCAATTTCTATAGTATTTCCATGTTGAATGCCAAATTTTATTGCTTAATTTCTAACTACCTCATATAAGTAACTTAAGCCAAATCTTAATACATCTGTTAATTAAATTTCGTCCAAATCTGTAAGGGCGTTTCAACGTGAGGGAATAACAAACAAACACACTTATAAGAGTCTTCATGAAGATATCCTATTTGACGTATCCGTTAACGACGTTGTTAGTTCCGGATATGACAGCGGAGGTGGCTAACCCAATTTTGCTTCCAATTTTCATTGTAATTTTGAGGTCATGTTGCAGGCCATACAGTGCAACTGATCTGCAGAGTTTTAGGTGAATGTGTAGGAAGGTTTAGGTAGGGTCTTTTAAGCAGGCATTTTATTCATTTTATCCAATCCAGCCTGTCGCGATGTCAAGAAACCTTCACCTTGGTGGACGGTGTACCATTGGAGTTGCTCCTGCTACTTCTCTGATAGTATAGTAGTCCGTTGGAGTTGTAGTTGGACCGTTGGACATGGTTGTTCCTGCCTCGGTAGGTCTGCGGTCAGGACGTTGTGGTTGAGTGCGTATGCAACCATGCGATACCTCATTAAGACGGAGGAATTTGAATTAGGTTTTTATGAGTAGTACTGGCTTTTCTAGCCACCTAACCACCTGTATGCGCAATATAAATGTGAAAAATGCGTTAAAAAAGGCGTTTTGTAGAAGTTTCTTCAAAGGTTATAATAGCCTTGTTCTTCGCCTTGATCGCTTACGTGCAAAGCGACAAGTTATAAAAATAGTATGATAACTTATATACATACGTATGAAAATATATTATTCTAAGATAGTGCGAGTCTCTAGTATTATGTTAAACTGAGGTCAAAACCTATAAGGCGTATGGAAATTAATATACATATTTAAGCATGGGACGTGACCATAATGAAAAATTAAAACTTCGATGAAAACAGCTTTTATTTAGTATACAGAATGTGTTGAAAGTTCTGCATTAAATATTTTGTTTTAACATTTACATAATGCCCAATATTCTATATCTATAGCTATTTTATTATGACTCCACACAATAATGTGAAGTTATACCAAGATTTTTCGAGGACTGCTTAGCTCTCATAGTCCACGTGTAAGTTTAGTTTTAAACGATTTTTTTAAACTACCTAATAGAACCGGGACTTAAATTTTCCTTCACTATATATTGACGTATATAGAAGTGTGATCTCAATTTTTATTATATTTAGAAAATATATATATATATATATAAATGGAAAATAGATACACTATGTACAAAGGGGTGAATTATCTCTTTAAGAGATCTAACAGAAATCCTCGAGCGTGAAAAAAAAATAATGTGGATTTTACTAAGTACAAATAAATAATCTCAAATAATCCGTTATTAATAGACAATTAAAACAACAAAAATGGTAAAAACCAATATTTGATGTAAGCTTTTCTTGCTTATACTAGCGACTCACCCTCGCTTTGGCCGGGTTCTTCCCTAGGTTGATTCCCCATACAAACTTTCATCCCCATTTTCACCCCATTAAAGGATGATTTCCGGGATGAAAGCTTCCCAGGGTCTCAAACTATCTTCTTACCAAATTTCATCTAAATCGGTTCTGTAGTTTTGGAGCCCACTCGGTACAAGCAAACAAACAAAAAATCTAATCTTATTGAAATAATTACTATTATTGATACAGGGGCCGATTCTGTAGTTTTTAAAATTTTTGTCTGTCTGTCGGTCTGGGAACGTATCACGAGAAAACTACTGGACAGAATTTTATGAGATTTGACATGATGATAGCTGGTTATCCAGGTCAGCATATAAAATACTTTTCACTGCGGGAAAATATCTCATTTGAGATATCTATACTAGCCGTTAAAACGTATCTAAGGACGAACCCGAGTGGAGCGAAGGTGAGTCGCTAGTAATAATAATAAATCTCTTCATTATGTTAAGCTATTCACCCATATAAAATGTCAACAACATAATTTGCAATAAAATTATGACAAAATAAGTATATAGTACCTGGGCGGGCGGAGTTATTAGCCAATAGTGCAATTTTCTTTAAAAAAAAGTAAAAAACCTTAAAGACTACAAAAGTAAAAACTTCGTATCCGACGAACACCTGTGAATCTCAATCTTGCGCCTTGGCAGCTTGACCACGATGCTTATGCCCGAGCGTGCAAAACTGGCAACAATATTTTGCGTGCAAAAGAAAAGTGCATAAAAACTCGAAAGCATGCGTTTTCCCAGACATAAGACTAATCTACATAGGTTTAAAACCCCCACATACCAAAAGTTTCCGAGATTACCGGTATAAATAAATATATAAGAATTGCTCGTTTAAATATACTAAATACGTTAAATTTGATTACTTTTTATTTCTACTGCACTGCTGTCAACTGATGCCTGGGAAAGCAAATACTCAAGTAATCGCCCGTTACTCGGAGAATCTCATTATTAGAATCACGTAATTGATCCCAGAATGCAATATAAAATTTCACTGAAGGTGCTTAAAGAAAACAAGGAAACTTAAGATTTGTTTTATTAAATGAAATAAGGTTTTTTTTCTGCAATAGCTTGGAAATTGTGTAAACAGACGCAGAAAAATATTTCTCATAAGAATATTTTTTAGTTAAATGACATTAGCACTCATATATGTATGTAAGTTACAAAACTTAAGTATAATAAAATCAACTTAAAAAGACACTAAAATACCAATAAGTTATTTTTTAGTTTTTAGTGGATTTTTTTTTCAATTTTTTTCTTAAGTTTTTATTTTTCCATTCTTAGTATGGACATAGAAGTAGGAAAGTAAATAAACTATTCAGTAGGTGAAAAATCTATCATCCCCTATTTTCTACACTTAGGAGTGGATTTTTTCAAATTTAAATGAGAACAACTTTGAGGTAAGACCTATCCAGTAAAAAAAGAATAATCAAAATTGGACTATACTGTAAAAAGTAAAGCATGGTGAAACACAAAAAAATAACAAAATATATATACGCGTTGAAATGATAACCTCCTCAAATTTTTTTTCGTCGGTTGAACATGGTAAGTTATGTACGGTTTTATAAGACTTCACTTGGGTGCGTCCCTGAGCTTAAATTGTTTAGGAACCAATAAAAGACAAAAGTAAAAAAAAAAACATTTTTTGGGCCAGCAGCTTTTGCAGGTTTGTACCAAAGTTTCATCACAATCGGATCAATAGCTTAGGAACGTATAGAGGACAAACATAGAAACATTCATTTTTTTTAATATAAAGCTTCGTTTATTTGAATGAACTATAAACCAATCTTATGTATGTTTATATCTTTGATAGCTTTGTTATCACAACTTTTTAGATTTTTGTCTGCCTGTCTGTCTGTTTGTTCCAGCTAATCTCCAAGACGGCTGGACCGATTTCAACGGGACTTTCACTGGTTGATGGCTTATGTTATAAGGAGTAATTCAGTTCATTTTTATTTTAGAAAAAGAATTAGAGTTCTACTCAAAAAAATGTAACGTACCTAGGAAAGCACCCGAGCGAAGCGAGGGTAAATCGCTGGTATATATACTATAATTATTTATTACCTGATACCTCTTTTTTTGCCATGAACCTAAGAGTTGTAGATAGACAGCCTTAATCTTCTGCCATTGAAAGTAAAGCGAATTAAAATCTGGGAATACACTTCTGATATTCTTAAGAGCAAACCTGCACGTTTGAGAGAACCTAACTAGTTTTCAAAAGGTATGTAAAATCCGCCAACCCCAAAGTTCAGCATAGTGGAATATAGCTTGAGCCCCATCACATTAAAGAAAAGCCTATTCAATTCAAAGATATTCAATATTTATAATATTATTATATTTATTATAGCTCACAATTTGCTACCACGCACTATCGATTTTAAAATACATTACTTTAAATAAATAAATTAGTTGGGACATTAACACACAGCACCATCTAGTTCCATGGTAAGCTACGAGGCTTGTGTTGTGGATACCAGATAGTTGATACACTACACATATATAAACTTTAAATACATACATATTATAAATATAAACACCCATGATTGAGTACGAACATTCATGCTCGTCATATATATGAATACCCCCAGCGGGACTCGATCATAGTCACTGTCACAAACTAAGTCAAACGTGTCGTCAAAAGCTTTGCACGAAATTCTGTTATTTACTTTCCCTAACTCACACGAGGTTCGTATAATAGCTATACAAAGATTTTCTTTTATCTTATCCCGATCTATTGTAAGTATTCATAAAAGAAATGCTTTACTATCGACATGACAAGAAAAATAATTCTCCCGGATGTGTTTTTGATAAAAGAATATTTGGTAGTAAACAAGGTGTGGTATAATCTATACATATAATAAAATTGTAACTACGCCGAATCTGTACATTAGATATTTTTTGGATTTAAATCTTATCGAAATAAACATTATTATCGATACAGAGGCCGAATCTATAGTTTTTAGAATTTTTGTCTGTCTGTCTGTCTGTATGTTACCGCATCACAGAAAAACCACTGGAGGGATTTTGATGAAATTTGGTATGGTGATAGCTGGCTATCCGGGTCAACATATTGGATTTTTACCGCGTGAAAATATCTCATTTTTGAGAAAAAATACAAAAGCTGCAATGTAAGAGTAACTAATATGTAAGACCTAAGAATTTGGTTTTTTGTCATTTGAACGCGGGCGGAACCGCGGGCAATGCTAGTATCATAGAAATTGTGTAATGTAATAAACGAATTTGACTTAGGTACTTAAAAGTTTAATTTTTAGGTATTTATTCGTATTATTCTCAGCAAACCCTTTCATATTTTAATATTCATATCATGGGAGTGCATTAACATAACATAGTCCACCATCGTTGGGAATTCGCCATGTTGGAATGAGAATGACGTTACTTATCTAACCATACATTGTCATCTAAACTAAACGTGTATTCAAAATTTCAGCTCCATCGGTCAAAGATAACTATTTTAATATACAGTTGCAAGATTTGATCAGAACAAACATATATACAAACATTGCAAGTTAAATAAAATCTCGTAAAAACTGCTTAATTTTTCAAAATTGACACAAGATTATTACCTTCATTTAAAAAAAAAAATTACGAAAAATAAAGCTAAAGCTATGAGTTTTGAGCTTATAAAAAGAAAATAACCCTAAAAAAACTATGTACCGAATTTTACGAACAATGGCAATGCTTAAAATCGCAATATCAATTTGTAGGTTGAAATCAACTTCTATTGTTTCTGTGCATAGTTATTTGTAACCCGCGTCGCAAAAAGAAGGCCGTTATAATTATACCATGTGTATCTATCTGTGTCATCGTAATGCCCAAATGGATGAACCGATTTTAATTTAGTTTTTTTCGTTTGAAAGGTGATTTGATTGGGAGTGTTTTTAGCTATAAACTAAAGAAAAAATCTGTCGTTCGCACATTACCAGCCCTTTTCTAGACGGTAAAAGGATATGAGCAACACAATATAAAAGTATAGTCTGGAATAGCACATAGGTTACTTTTTATCCCGGAAAAATGTACGGTTCCCGTGGGATAGATTTGTCTTTGTTTTTCTAGAGGCGAACCCGAGTGAAGCGAGCGTGATCCACTAATGGGAAATATGCGTGATGCATGATCGTATACGCAATAAAGCAAAAGTTGCATATAAAATTTGCTATTGTTTTATGGAAGGCGAGTATATCGTATGGAAAAAGATTTACATTGAATAATTATTATAAGGAATTTAGATTTAACATTTCGCAATGATTTATTTTACCACAATTGTAACAAAACCGTACAAAAAGGTACTAATTTTTATCCTCACTTAAAGCCATAAATATACGAGGCAAAGTAGTTAAATAAAATATATATATATATATATATATATATATATATATATATATATATATATATATATATATATATATATATATATATATATATATATATATATATATATATATATATATACATATTGTAACTAATGTACCCGACAAGCAGATGTTGTCCTATAAGAGGCTGAAAAGGGTTTATTTTTTGTTTCAGAAATCCAATAAAATATAGATAACTTTGGTTGAAACATATAAAAATCTGGATATCTATGAGCGCCACCTACTGGGTCTAAATATACCTCAGAACAATCTGTGAGCCTATAAGGTTACGAAAGGTTTCATCAAAATCGATCAAACCATTTATATGAAAAATAACATACGCATACTATAATTTTATATACTCGTAAAACATATATTATTAAAAGAACAGTTATTTATGCCATATAGGTGCTCTAAATATTTAAAAAGTTATTAGTGAGAATTAAAAATGCCGTAAAAGTTGATAGCATTTATGTTTCTTATTGACTGTACTTCCCCGAAAATCTTCGTTTCAGTGGAACATAAAATATAAAAAAAATATCGAAGCAGATATTAAATTAATTTTATCAAAGAACGTTTGTTCGAAGATTTAAGTACGTGCTTAAATATTATATTCGACGTAACATTATATTCATTTAAGCTTACGGGTTAAATTGAAAAAGAAATTAAAAGATACTTATTAAAATATATATTTCAGATTTCAACATAAAATTTTATTGATAACTAATTACCTAGATACCTTTCACATTTATAAAATAATATAAAATAATATTAATAAAACAAAAACAAAGCTATCCCACGGAATCGTACATTTTTCCGGGATATAAAGTAACCTATGAGCTATTCCAGACTATAATCTATCTCTTTGCCAAATTTCATGTGTATCCGTTCAGCCTTTCTAGTGTGATTGAGTAACAAACATCCAAACATCTAAACTTTCACATTTATAATCTTAGTAAGATTATATCCGGTAGCTTTTCTCGCGAAATATTCTTAAATTATAAGTTCATAATATAATACTTTCATAGATAATATCTTTTTCTATTAGTGGAAACCTTATCAAAATCTTTGATGTAGTTTCTGAGAAAACCTAAAATCAGCGCGGCATTTATTTACAACTAGTACACCAATTGGTGGAAACTCAATAATAAATGTTATTGCGAGTGTAGGCACAAATATAGACACATCTTTTTAATATGTATATATATATATATATATATATATATATATATATATATATATATATATATATATATATATATATATATATATATATATATATATATATATGAACTGTAAATATGTTGTAATTAAGACAATTTAGTACGTACCAGCGTATACAGTGCTGAGGCGTAGCATCCTCGACGGAGACTTCGCCAGCAGCAGCATGACTGGATTATAGGCATGGTGATGTCCTGGTTCCTGAAAGAAAGAATAATAAATAATACTTCTACACCATAATAATATTCTTTTCTTACTTTTCTCTGTGATACTTTTATTTCATCCCTTATTTGAAAGTAAAGCACCTGAAGAAGGTTTATTATAAGGATTATTATTTTGTATAGGAATCTCAGCATTACTTATTAAAAAAACGTGTTTTAAACAAAAAGAAGTGCATCCATTGAAGTATGTAAGAATTGGAAATGTGATATCGTGGTTTTTAGAACTATTAAAATTACAATAGTCTACATGGTATAAGAACACCTACAAATTTGCCACACATTATTTTCACTTACATTCGTAATAAGAGTATACACTGATAAAGAAACCAAACAAAACATTTTCTACTGACTCGACCCGATTTATTAATATTGTCATTGCTCAGCTCCTGTATGTGCTATGCCAATTTTAATTACACTTGGTTCTTCCTACAGAAATAAAGATGCGTATGATAAAAGAAAACAATCACGTCTAAATTCATCCAGTACTTTTAAGATTATTTTTCAAAACAGACAGACGGATAAACACTTCCCAGGGACTTTTTTATATATAGGGATAAGATAATATGAAAAAATAATAATTATAAGTTATAAATTTAAAAAACGCCCTACGCAAATTAGTTGTCATTTAACGATTACACTGGCACGCGTGAAGCACATAATCGAGTATTCATACGCCAAAATGCATTATATTATTTTGGAAAAGAGCTGATACTCTTACACTGCTGGACCGATATTAACTAAACCTAGCTAAGAGCCACCGCAAGGAAACTGGCTTTCAAATGAAAAAAAAAAACATCGAAATCCATCCATCCGTTTGAGAGCTACGATGCCACAGACAGACACACACACACAGACGAACATTGGCGTCAAACCTCGTATAACACCTCTCATTTTGCGTCGGGGGTTAAAAACAATTTCTAACTCAGACTTCTGACGAGTAAAGATGGCATAACAACGCATTTAACACTACTAAGTACATACTATTATAATCTTTACTAATATGGCCTGTTAATGAGAATTTCATAAAAAGAACTTCATTACGTGACCTGATATTAGAACCCTGAATTTTTCGAAATGGTATAAATAACTAGCTTTATGTTGTACTAGCGACTCACCCTTGCTTATATCGGGTTCGTCCCAAGGTTGATTCCCCACACAAACTTTCATCCCCATTTTCACCCCCTTAAGTAATGATTTCCGAAATAAAAAATATTCTATGTCCTTCCTGGGATACAAATCTTTCCTTTTTATAATAGTAGTATAGGTGTAAATGTAGAAGTTTAGATTATCTACAGGAACAAAACAGACAAAAGTATGACATCTTTTTTATATATGTACTTGTGATATCTGCTTGAGAAGTTCTACTTGCTACAATTTTGAACTTAATATTGAATCTTTAACTTTCTATCGAACTTTTAAAATAACATTTTCTCATATGACACAGAATATAGAAACCATCTCGTCTGTATTTTTAAAGTATTCTTTAAATAGCTAGTTGTCTTAACATAAATATATACATGTCTATTGTCTATATATATACACACACACATATATATATATATATATATATATATATATATATATATATATATATATATATATATATGTGTGTGTATATATGTATATATGTGTGTGTATATATATATATATATATATATATATATATATATATATATATATATACATAAATTTTACAAATTATTTACAAATGAATTGCAACTTCAAAAAGAAAACCTTCGATCCAATTACACGGCATTGAAAATTACAAAGCGTGTATTTTAGCGCATGGTTCGTTAAAATAAATATTTTTCATCTATATTTAATATGTTTAGAGGATAAGAACAAGGTGCGTACGGCGTGATTGAATAATAGTCAACACTGCTAGGGTTGCCACTTGTCAGCTAAGTAATAATTGTTATAATTATGACTGAGCTAGTGATGTGCTAGTTACAAACTCAGTCCAAGGTCTTGTGTTGTCACACGATTAACGATCATTTTCCATCGATAGCAGCAGTTGCCAGTGGATTAATATGACTCGATATATCACGGTAACTTGTTAACATGCACAGTGCGACCATGAAAATATTTATAGACTAGTGTTCAGTGTTAGAATAGAAACATATATTGTACTAGCTCGCTTTACTCGAGCGTATCCAAAGACCGCCAGCTTTTGGCATATTTTATTACTAATACCTCTTTTTATTACATACACTTTTTATTTCTATTAAATATTCCAATTCGTCAAATTGCTTTGATTAGCGTTGTTTAATCAGTTTATTTTCATTTATTTTAGTTTTACATTATACATATAATAAGGTTTGAATAAGTTTATACTTCCGACTGAAATTTAAAATTAAATATTTAACAATTTTCACATTAAATTATGCTACAAACTACAAGCATCGAAAAATGATTCATAAAAAGAATAAACATTAAATTATTACCAGAATAACCGCAAGAGAAACAAATGATTATGTACGAGCTTAGAGTATTTGTAAAAAATGTTCTGACGCATTCTAAAGTTATATTATTTCTAATGCCAATGGTATTGCTTATAATATATCATCTAAATGTATTAGTCTAAGATCCCGATCTATGTCGACCCCTCACTCTTTCTCCAGACGAAATACGTTTTTTTAAACCCAAAAAATATTAACAAACAAGATCCAGGGTTGTCACGAACAATTTGCTGCAGGCTATTTTTAATAAAAAAAACTTCTAGTCTGGAGATGTTTTGGTATAACGACCTATATAACTAACTCTATACATATAATAAAACTGTAAATGTCGTATGTTTGTACATAGAAAGAAAATGCTAAAATCCGAGTCAGGGGGATATAAAAAGAGAAATAGATTTTTTTTATTTTTTGATACTCTCTGTTTGTCTTTATGTCTGTTTGTCTGTTTGTGCGGGCTAATATCTGAAACTGTTAGACCGATTTAATTGAAATTTTGCATGGTGGTACCTTAAATCCCAGGTCCATTTTAGATACTTTTCAGTCCGAAAAATTAAAGAGTTCCCGTGGGATAGTTAAAAAACTATAATAACTTATACAGATTAGTAAACAACGACTTATCCACCTAATTTAATAAAATTTGGATTGTTGATACCTTATATTATTTTTTATCCCGGAAAAATGAACGGTTCACGTGGGATAGATTTGTTTGTTTTCGCTCTGCTGCTAGTTTGTTATCACATTATCTACATTTTGATACTTAGTTCGTTCCGAAAAACGACACGAGCGATTAACTACTTCAATTTACATAATATTTATACCTTTTATACCTGGAAGAAAAGCCGCCAACATTATGATGGCATTTTCTACAAGTCTTTTATTTTCGCTTGATACTAAGTTGTTGCAGAAAAAGAGTTCTTGTACTTAAAAAAAAAAACAATTGAAACTTTGTGGCCTGGAGCAAACTTTTGATGACAAACAATCTGGGTTGTGTTTGTTATTATATTTAATTGTTTAAAAATATATTTCGCCTGGAAAAAGATAGAGGGATCTACCAAATAGATTGGGATCTTAGACTATATATTTTAGCCGGAGCACTACTTCAATTTATTCGTATTCGTATTGACGATACGTTTGGCTCAGTTTGTAGTGACCCTACCTGCTGTGCCAGCAGTCGCAGCTTCGAGTCCCGCTGAAGGCATTCATCTGTGTTATGAGCACGAATGTGTGTACTCCAGTCATGGTTGTTTACATTTATAATATGTATGTATTTATTGTTATGTACGAGTATGTGTAGTGTATCAACTATCTGGTATCCATAACACAAGCCTCGTAGCTTACGATGGAACTAGATGGTGCTGTGTGTTAATGTCCCAACATATTTGTTATTTATTCGTCGCAAGAAAATTATTAATGGTAATTTGAAGATCTTTTGGTCGTAATTGATTCAAAACTTATACTTATTGGTAAATGTTACAAATAACAGTTCTCCTCAAGACATTGTGACAAATTTTCTGAAAATGTTCCGCGTAAACTTCAATAAAAGCTATATTAATTTCCACTTCAAAACGTAATTCATTCATTCGTTACCTGACTAGCGACTCACCCACGCTCTGCTCGAGTTTGTCCCTAGTTACGTTATGAATATTACTATAAATACTAGCAGAACTCGCGGCTCACTAAACTACACGTTAACGCAAGCAAAGCCGCGGCCTAAAAAAACCCTTCATTCCCTTCCCTTTATAATTATGTATGGAAGTCTGCCCGATTTGTTGACATTTATGATTACTGCTCCGCTTCCTTGAGCAGTAGCATGATAATATATAGCCTATAGCCTTCCTCAATAAACGGGATATCTAATGCAAAGAGAATTTTTCAAATCAGATTAGTAGTTCCTGAGATTAGCGCGTGTAAACGAACTAACAAACATACTCTGCTTCTTTATAATATTAGTATAGATTAAGGTTTTATTTTGGTCTGATTTTTTTAGACGATAAACTAAAAATTTAGGGGGAACAAAATTTCGCAAGACAAAAATCAACTTGGTAAATAACGGACTCCCTAATGTACATATATGTACATACTACATACCATACATACATCTGGTGAACATTAATGTCTATTTATCACATAGACGCAAAAATGCCTTAGAAGTCATTTACCATGAATAAAGTATTGTAAAGTAAGAAAGCGTCACCAACATCATAAAATAAGGTCGAAACGTTTCTGAAATAAGATTTTCATATTTAATTGCTCGGTGCTTCTTGAAGGGCATTTAGCCGAAATGAAAAACGCCATTGTAGGACGCTACGAGTTTGAATTTTGAGACAATAAATTTTCATGATTTATTAATGAAATTATTTATTTATGAACTAGGAAGGGTCTGCGGATTCACCTTTTCTTTTATTTGGATCATAAGCAAATGTATATAAAGTTGATAAAATATGATTATGAATTCTAAAGGGTTGTAGAGAGTGGGTCTATACATTTTATTTAGTAAGGATGGGTTTTCCACATGGAGATAATTTATGTCGTTTTGTTTTTATTTTTTCAAAGAAGAATCTTTAGTATATGTACCTTTGAAAAAAGAGAGGGCATGGGAGTTTGGATGGGATATGTTGGTATCCTTACCTATATGACTAAGCCATGTACATGAGAACGTAAAAAAATACACTGTGTTCTACGATTTTCATTAACCAGCGTTCGCCCATTGGACCATAATATCTGTAACTAGGTTACTTCCCCATACAAATTTTCATCCCGATTTTCACCCCCTTAAGGTATGATTTCCGGGATAAAAAGTATCCTCTATATATCCGAAAATAACATAAATAAACTTAAAAAATAACTAATTATAAAACTAAATACAAAGTCCCATCTGAATAATAATTATAATTTTGTACAGCTTTAGAATTTCTAAGCAGAGAATTGCTTTCTATCGGGAATAGGCGTTAAACTTGTGGTGACTTCGAAAATAGCCTGAAGAGTAAACCATCAAACTTGTAATCTGCGATTCATTCCAGCTTTTATAAAGTAGAATCACAAAACTACAATTTCTACTTTGCCTTCTGATTTTTCTGTTTCGTCGTATAGTATGTTATACATTTCATAAAAAGGCAATTTATAAAGAGATGTGAATTTTGTGAATCGTGTATACGTGAAAAATTATTCTAACTTTAAAAAATTACTTCATTCCAGATGGACAAAAATTATTGCGCAAATTAACTAAAATGGCTGAATTACGTCTCTGAAAAAACTACTCAACGTATCCTCTACAAGATTATTGTCTTCGAAAGCATTTTAAACGCTATATGAACTTAATTTCCAAAAGTAAAAGTTTTATCCAAAATTAAATTTTATGTGGATTCAACTAACCGCAACAAAATACTACCCCTGTTTTTTTTATTTTTCAGAATTTGGTCACATTCTTATAAGCAATTTATATTATCACCTTCTAAATTACACATATATGAAACCAATGGTCTCCGAGTAGTATTTGTGACATACGAACAGACAGACATGGGGTTTTTTTAAATCCTGTTTGTCTTTTGACTACGGTACCCTAAAAAGCATTAAACTTCAATGAAATCTACATATTTTTTACAACAATCATGTCTCATCATGAACAAATAATTTTATAAAATACTAGCATTGCCCGCGGCTCCGCCCGCGTTCAGATGACCAAAAACCTAATTCTTAGGTTTTACATATTAGTATACTCTTACAATGCAGTTTTTGTGTTTTTGTATATTTTTTTTCTCAGAAATGAGATATTTTCCCGCGGTAAAAAGTAGCCTATATGTTGACCCGGATAACCAGCTATCATCATACCAAATTTCACCAAAATCTGTCCAGTGGTTTTCTCGTGATGCGGTGACAGACAGACAGAAAGACAAACAGACAGATAGACAAAAATTCTAAAAACTATAGATTCGGACCCTGTATCAATAATAATATCTATTTCAATTAGATTTTCCAAAAAATATTTAATGTACCGACTTAGTTAGAATATTATTATATGTATAGATTTTTGTACATTGTTATTTTTATATTGTTTTTTTTGTAAACAAGCGTTCTTATGATTCATATTTTCAATGAAGAAATATATAACTTAAAACAAAATAAGTAGCATACGAATAAGGGGAGTGAGAGGGCCGCCTCTTAACTACATATTTCAATGCCGGATTAAACGCAAGTATGTCAGTGTCATGTGCGTGTTTGTATAATACTAGCAATCTCGCTTCGCCCGCATTCAAAGATCAGTTTTACAACTATGTATAAAAGCCTGTCCGATTTGTTGACATTTATTTATTTAGCATGATGATGTATAGTCTATATCTTCCTCAATCTAAAGGGGCTCCTCCTCAATCAAAAGGGCTATCTAATGCAAAAAGAATGTTTTAAATCGGATTAGTAGTTCCTGAGATTAAAGCGTTCAAACACACAAACTCTGTATCTTTATAATATTAATATAGTTTATAAATATATAAGGTATCTTAGACGCACCCGAGCAAAGTCACGGTAAGTCGCTAGTAGGTACACAAATATATAAAAAAATATATGTTAAAACTTTAAGCTTGTGCGAAAGTTTTTGAATCACTCTTAATGTATAATTACTATGGGGAAAGAAAAAAAAATATTTCAACTATACTTTATGAAAAAAATAACTGCCATTTTCGCTAAGTAAGGCAGCTGGCATATAAGTTTACTAGTGCTTTAAAGCTTTCTTAAGCTTAGACAGATGCTAACTTTTTTGTAAGTTATAATGAATCCAGCAAGTACCGTGCCGAATAAAAAACCTTTAAGAAAAATTCAAATGAAAAATGCCGATATCACGTTTTTAATTATTCCGCAGTACTCAGAAAATTGACATCACCTTATCAGGAATGTGCTAAATTAACTTATCTTAAGTATCCGTTAATGGATCCCTGATAACATTGACATTTGCTATAGACGAGTTAATTTAAGCGAAAATATATTATTATACTAGTGATTTTCCCCAGATTCGTATGTCTTTAAGTGCCCAACAGTCAAGCCTACGTGTTACTAAATTTCATCCAAATCTGTCCAGCCGTTTCTGTGCGAGGAAGTAACAAATATACACACGCATACAAACTAACTTTTACATGTAAATATTTTTTTAATATATTAATATATAAAAAAAAAATATTTAATTTCATCCTTTTTAAGCATTGCTAGGTTTTATTTTGAACAGTTAAGTTAAATATATAGTTCAAAGATCTTGACCTCTCTATTCTATTCACTTTTATACAAAAAAAGTATCATATATACCGTAAGTAGTAGCTAAATCCATACTAATATTACGTGGGTGCTTATTTGTTTTTCCTTATTTCACGTCGAAACAGAGTGACAGGTTGGCGTGATTTTTTGTGTGGAGATAATTAGTTGGAGAGTGATATAGGCTACTTTTTACCGCGGGAGATTATCTCATTCCCACGGGAAAACACGTTACAATACAACTCACAACAACTCATCATACTTACGTATACATAAATACTCTCAGGCGATTAAATTCTTTTCAAAAGAAAAAAAATACTCATAATGTTATGTCGATCCGAATTTCATTTTCATACTTCCCTTGGTAAGTAATTATGAAACACATGACGTAAAGGTAAGAGACAAATTGAACTTTTAAAGGAAAGCAAACGATAAATATTTCAATACGTAAAATACATATTTACCTATTAGATATTCATATCTTAAAATATTGTCGGTTGGCACCGACTTCGAAAATATCTGATTAGGTATCTTTTCTAAATGAAAACCTCCGTTTAGTAATTTTTTACATTTTAGTGCCTGGAGGGTTTTTACTTTTTTTTAAGTTTTTATTAAATATACAGATATAATATATATCATCATATATTATAGTTCTAAGCCAAAAATATTATTGTCATTTCAAATACAATTTAAATAAACAAATTCTTTAACTAAGTAGATGTGAACAAGGAAAAAACACAATCTCCATTTACAATGCCTCAGGTCAAAGATAGTCTCTTTAATAAAAATGCATTGAAATATACTTAGCTGTTTTTATGACGCGCAATTTTCTTATTCAGAAATTTTACTATCATTTTAATAGAGTAAGCTAAAACATAAATGTATATATTCGACTGAATGTAATAAAACACTGTTCCATATATTTTTATAATATTTTTTTTTTTTTACTAAAAGTGGTCTTGATAGGAGTAATAAAAATCAAGTTTCTACGGAAACGTGTTAGTGAAACTTCATTGGTTATTTATATGTCAAATCTGTATGATTAATAAATTAAAAAAAAAACTTTAAATATTAAAAAAAAAAACAAAAATATGATTTTAACGAATATGACACAAAGAGGAAAGAATAATATTTTATCTCTTTCTATCTAGCAGGACTCTTACATCCATAGCATGTACTGTAAGGGATGACCCAAGCAAAGCTATAGTGAGCTAGCGGCTAGTTATAAATACTTTACATAATAAAAATAGTAATCTTTGGAGATAGCAACGGAAAGAATATCATATAGGTATTTTCAGACAATAACAACGGTTACTATGGCAACCGTGATGGTTTGTCGTAACGATTTTTCGTGACGCGACCTTGAAATTTTACTCTCATGCGGGCGAAGATTTGAGTTCTAAAACATGAAAAATATAAACTAGTGCCTTACCCTCGCTCCGCTCGGTTGCGCTTTGTCTGGGTGTCTGGTTAGCCCCAGGTGTCTTTTGCATTTATAATATTTCCACACCCACTTCTCTTGATCTTTATTATAAAATATAACTGTTTATTTTCTATAGAAATAATATACCTTAATATAAAACTCATCTTAATGTTTCTAGCAGCAAAAACAGCATACTGTCGTATTTTCATTCTAACACCTTCAAGTTTTATTTAAAAATAGTTTATGCCCTTCTCCAAGGTCCCATCTATCTTTATATCAAAACTCATCAAAATTGGTTCAGAAGTTTAGGCGTGAAAACGTAACAGACAGACAGTTATTTTCACATTCATAATATCAGTATAGATTTATCAAATAAAAATATTTTAACAAATAGTGTTGTCCGTTTAATTTTGTTATGGAACTAGCTGACACGACAGAAGTTGTTCTACCCTTTCCGCTAGGTGCGATAAGTTTGATATACGAGTAGTTAAAGTCTCATAAATCATTTTAGTCAAACGACAAAGTAAAGTTAACTTTGATATTAAACTATTGTCTTTTATCTAAAAGAATATATAGTACTAGAAGAACCCGCGGCTTCGCTTGCCCTAAAACTACAAAAAAATCTCTAATAAGGTAGGTTTCATACAAACTTTCATCACCTATTTTACCCTCTTATAGGATGAATTTTGAAAAATGCTAAAACACGTACTTATTTAATTTATTATTTATTGAAGCGCATTAATACCAAGTTTCAAGTAATTCTGATCATAAATATTTTTTGGATGGTATTATAACGCGTTTTCCCGTGGGAATTAGGAATTAGATAATCTCCCGCAATCAAAAGTATCCTATATCACTCTCCGGCCTTCCAACTATCTTCACACAAAAAATCATGCTAATCCGTCACTCCGTTTCGACGTGAAAGAAGGACAAACAAACAAACACACTTTCACATTTATAATATTAAGTATGGATATATACATATATACTAGCGGCTCACCCTCACTTCACTCGAGTTCGTCCCTAGGTACGTTTTAACGGTTAGTATGAAATAGACTATATATTATTTTACTGCTCCACTCCCATTGATAGCATAATGATATAGCCTTATTCAATAAACGGGCTATCTAATGCAAAAACAATTTTGCAAATCGGATTATGGTCGAGTGCAATTAGGTTTATGCCTCAGAACCCAGCTATAGTGAATGGATTTAGCTGATTTTGTATTTTTTGAATTTCTTATACCAAAAACTAAAACGTTAACCATTTGAAACCTTCCGCTAATGTTTTTTCTTTAAGGGTTGTCCCATAAAAAAGATGTTAGTTCTAGTATAGTTCATTCCTTTTATAGCTTTATTTATTTTTTTCTTTAGAGAATAACTCAGTGTTTACATAAAATATAGGCACTAACTCTTGCTTCGCTCGGGTGCGTCCCTAGGTAAATTATAGATATGAATAGTTATTGCTAGTGTATCTTTGGAGAAAGACTTATGCTTTTGCAGATTTTTCTGTAGACCTTATTAAGACGTACAATTTTTAAGTACATTGTTTTGATATATCACTTAAGGTTTAGCCAGTGTTAGACATGTAAGCTTCTAAGAACGACCGCTCGCGTTCAGATGACCAAAAATCAAATTCTTAGATTTTACATATTAGTAAACTCTTACATTGCAGTTTTTGTATTTTTTCTCAGAAATGAGATATTTTTCCGCAATAATAAGTATCCTATATGCTGACCCGGATAACCAGCTATCACCATACCATACCAATTTTCATCAAAATTCCTCCAGTCGTTTTTCCGTGATGCGGTAACAGACAGACAGGCATACAGACAGACAAAAATTCTAAAAACTATTGATTCAGTCTTTGTAACGAAAATAATGTCTATTTTAATAAGATTTTCCAAAAAAAAAATATTTATCGACAGATTCGGCTTAGAACAAACAAAGAAACAAACAAACAAAGAAACAAACAAACAAACAAACAAACAAACAAACAAACAAACAAACAAACAAACAAACAAACAAACAAACAAACAAACAAACAAACAAACAACGATCGAACGGACGGACGGACCGACGGACAAACAAAACAAATTCTCAAATATTAATGTAGATTATAGCTATCTTATAACTTTTTCTTTAATACACGAAAGAATAAACGAAACACTTTTAACACTCGGATAAGATAAACTAAATAAATTCGTTACATCACATGAATGTGGAAAGTAATAGAAAGATCGTCCAAAAACTAACACAAGCAGACACAAAAGCACGCGCGCACGCACACATACAGAAATTGTAACAAAAGAAATATGAACTGCGAACTTCGTCTAATAATCGAATCTAGGACCTGTTTTTAAGGAGTTATGTTCAGACGCTATGATTATAATTAAATCTTGATATATTTTGAAGCGTTGTTTATTTAAAACAACTTACGGCTTTCAACTATTTCATAAGCAGCGG
This sequence comes from Brenthis hecate, assembly GCA_951806755.1. Taxonomy (NCBI): domain Eukaryota; kingdom Metazoa; phylum Arthropoda; class Insecta; order Lepidoptera; family Nymphalidae; genus Brenthis; species Brenthis hecate. Next base: position 23,693,052 of record OX638251.1, read on the forward strand.
CCAAAGTGCTTAAAACAATACCATGTAACTTTGGCTAAATTGTCTTCTGGACACTATTCAAACTGACACTGCGTCATATAACGACAACCTTATGTCGAAAGCTTTAGAGACGAAAATGCTATAGAAATATATTAGAGCTTTATTGTAAGGAAAGACATGGAATATAATCGGTTACGCTTTAAAATAACTTTCATAAACGAAAAATCAATTTTGTATGTAATCTAGAATATTAACATTTTAAAAATATGGTTTAAAATACTTTCATTTCTTTCCTGCTATTATTTAGTTTTTTTAGGGTTTCGTACCCGAAGGGTGCCAACGCAACCCTATTACTAAGCCTCCGCTGTCCATATCTCAGAGGACTGTATCTTATGAACCGCAATAGGTAGAGAGTTGAAATTTTCACACAGAATATACTATTGTCACTATGACAACAAATAATAAAAAAAATAAAATAAAATAAAAACTTTTTTTAACGGTCATAATCGATCATCGAAGTTAATATACTACATACACAGAGTAAAAGTCATATCCATAAAAGTAGGTACATGTACAATAGTACGGAATCCTTCGTAACGAATTCGACTCGCACTTAACCGACTTTTTTTGAAATATTATCCTGCTATCGTTCTTTCTTTTAGCAACTCCATAAACATACTTAACGACCGTCACTATGACAACTGATAGCGCTCCCTGTTTACCTTAACATCCATACAAAATATAAAGCTAACGAGTTTGTTTTTTTTTTTGATTGAACGCGCTTATCTCACTTATCTGTCTAAGTACCACTTGGATTTAAAAATCTTTTTTTTCATTTGGTATCCTGATAATTGGAGCAGATTATAGGTTATCTAAAATCACGTGACGACTTTTAGAAACAAACAAGTTTAAACGTTTAAACAAAATTTAACTATACCAAAGCTCCTCCATTCATGCAATATGCTTAAAAATAGTTTCAAAGTTTTCTCTTCACGTATTCGTCTGCATTTAATAGATATGAATTAAAAATATTTTTCTTATAAATTAAATGTATAATTATTGTTCTCATTTTATTTAGACTTGTTCATGAGAAATGAACAAGTTCAAGAGAAATAGCTGCAAGCTTCAAACAATCTCTATGTATTTTAAAAATCTCATTATAAGCCGTTCTTTTATTTTAAGAAACTCGGTAGCATTTTTTTTTATCATGACGATCTATTTTTATGTGGAAGTTTATTATAATACTAGCGACTTACCTTCGCTTCGCTCGGGTTCGTCCCTAGCTTGATTCCCCATAAAAACTTTCATCCCCACTTTCACCCCCTCAAGGGATGATTTCTGGGATAAAAAGTATTCTATGTCCTTTTTAGGGTCTCAAACTATCTTCTTACCAAATTTCATCTAAATCAATTCAGTAGATCCAGAGTTTACCCCCTACAACGTCATAAACTCACAAACCCACAAACTCACAAACTTTACCTCTTTATAATATTAGTATAGATTGTCAATCTAAGGAAAAAAATTACTGACATAAATCAATAGGGAATATGCGTGTGATTTAAATAAATATGAAATATTTTTTTATAATCATTATTGCATTTCAATTGAGCCTATGTCAATATTTTTAATGTCATTCCTTTTTGATTAAGAAAATAATCATTAAAAACTACAAATATAGGTGGGAAATTCGAAGTAGTTGAAACGCACGCCATTGGTCAGACCGAATATGACGTCAAATTATTATCATAACAGAGCGAGTAGCGATTTTGTAGCTAAAAACTAAAGTCGATATTTTTCTATGTATGATATTTTGACGTCACCCCAAGCACGCGAAATGGCGGGCGTTCAAGATATCTGTAACGGTATGATATATTTTTTATACTAAGTTTTATTTCTTTGGAGCTGGATATTTTTTTACAATTGGGTATATAACGATGTTAGCTATTGCATAACAAAAAAATCACGAATATTCCCTATTACATAGCTTTCCTTTTTTACCGTTGGAAAATGCATTTACGCACGAGGTGTGGGACTTACCGGCAAAGCCAGTACTACCCACTAAAACCCAGCAAAACCTTCCCCCGTCTTAAGACGGGGCGTCGAGGGATCGCTTACGCATTCAACTACGACGCCCCGATGGCAGATCTGCCGAAGCAGACCACAACAACCATGGGGTTGCTTCAAGGTCCACTCTGCTATCAGATAAGTAATAGGAGTATCCCGCATATACACCGCCCACCGAAGAGGGCCAACTCTCACCGCCCACCGAAGTGGGCTATCTATCTGTGCGTTTCTTGGCTTCGCGCCCGGCTGGATTTCCGGGCACTACTACTCCTACCATGACAAGATGAACGCATGTTGGAGAGTATTACATAACCCTCCTGAAGTGTGCAAATCAAACACAAACACTTAGATAAATCGGAATAAACAAAGTCCTCTTATAAATAAGCAATTGACAGTAATTTTCTCAATTGGCACGTCAAATCACTTGGGAGTGTAAGTCGTATGTCAAGGCGCATCTAGTCAATCCTTCGGTGCATCCAATTCAAATTGCAGTGCCGAGCATTGTCCTAAATAGACTCTGAAGTTGATAGCCGGATAGCACAATTGCCATATCCTGAATGCATTGGACATAATACCTATATTATATCGAACTTCAAGGTCCAAGGTCAAGTATTTGTTAAAGCTAATTGAAATAGAATATGAAGAATGCAGTTATATTTCGACACTAACGAACCTCACCTCCTCACATCCTCGCTTGTTAGGGTTCGTCTCTAGTAATGTTTTAATGTAAAGATTGCTTAAAGATGAGACATTTTCCCGCAATAAATAGTCCTATACGTTGACCCAAATATCTAGTTAGCATCATACCCATCAAAATCTGTCCAGTACTTCTTTCGTTCCCAGACCGACAGACTGACAGACGGATAAAAATTCTAAAAACTATAGATTCGGCTTCTGTATTGATAATAATGACTATTTCAATACGATTTTTCAAAAAAAATATTTAATGTACAGATTTGATTCAGTTAGAATTTTATTATAGGTGTGTATAGATTTAGACGTTAAACGTAAAAAATATTAGAAGTAAAGGATATTAACTTGAAGCATGGTAAATACGTCACAGGATGTCGTTAGAACATGAAGGAAGCTAAGCCGCTATTCTCTACAATTTATGCATAGATGACTGAAGTTACCTACTTCGTAAGTTCGTATAAGTTATGACAGAAACAAAGTATCTGTTGGCTTGTATGATTGTATGACAGAAACAATGCATTATTAACTAGCTACTCGCCCAGGTTTCACTCATTTTTTTTACAATTGGACTATTTGTTTTAATTTATTCTGCTTCCAAATCTAATCGATGCAAAATCATACTAGGATTATACATATGAAAGTTTGCATGTGTGTATGTTTTTGTTACTCATTCATGCTAAAACTTTGGATGTAATATATAAATGAAATATACAATCAGTTACTCAATGCCACGCTCTGGCATCGTTTAGATGATGTATTATACTCCACAAGTAGAGTAAATCTCTCCGATCTTGCGGAACCTTCGGAATTAATATTTAAACGGTAGTAAAAACCGCATCAATTTTTTATCATCGGAATACTGTAATAAATTCGGTGTGTGTGTTTGTGTGTGTGTGTGTGTGTGTCCAACCTAGAGTAAATCTAAGGCTATCGTTAGATTCCTAAGGATGCAACTAAAGTGACGGTAAATCTCTAGTCACATTATCCCATCCCATAAATATTTTAAAATAGCGGCTCACCCTCACTTTGCTCGGGTTCTAGAGAAACAAAAACAAATCTGTCTCACGGGAACCATACATTTTTCCAGGATAAAAAGCCTATGTGTTATTATTATATATGAGTTATAATATTGTAAAGTTTCATTAAAATCCATTCAGTAGTTTTGCGTGAAAGAATAACAAACATCTATCTATACATCTATACATCCAGACATCCATCATACTCAAAAACTTTCGCATTTATAACATTAGTAGGATGCGAAGATTTAGATCTATAGGTATATGTTACTCAACCACGCAAAACGAGTGAACGAATAATATGGATGAAATTTGGCAATCTATCTAACACAACGGCTACTTTTTATCCCAGGAAAATATACGGTTCCCGTGGGATAAATTTGTTTTTGTTTTTCACTAGGGACGTACCTTAGCGAAGCGCGGGTGATTAGCTAGTAATAGTAGAGTATTGTTTAAAAATAGTACAACTGACAGATGCTCGTTAGAACTCCAATGTGCCCCATCATGTCCCAGAGGTAATCATGTTTGAAATAATTCGCACAAAAAAAAATTAGAGGTCTCAACCTGGGATTTGAACCCGCTTCACTTAGCTCTCCAAGCGAGCGCGTTACCACTGTGCTACTGGTAAATAGGTCAAATTTGTATTCTAAATACGTCTTCAATCATTTGCATCTTTAATATATCCTGTGTTGGAAATGGATTAAAACAATTTTATAGCAAAAAATTGTTTATTACTACTTTGTTTATCAGATTTAACAGATTACTGTACTTTTAGACATTTTGGTACTATTATATATATAATCTTATAACATAATGAATCAAAGCTCTCAAACTTTTCTGAGGCAAGACAATGTAATGTTTTCTTAATAATATATGATACTAAAAAAGTAACAATTTAATAACATCTATACATATAATAAAATTCTAATTTGAACCTGTATATTAAATATTTCTTGGAAAATCTTATTTAAATAGTCATTATTATCGATACAGAGGCCGGATTTATAGTTTTTAGAATTTATACTTGTCTATCTGTCTGTCTGTTTACTCCGGCATTAGCCGGAGATTACTCCGCAACGGCTGGACCGATTTTGACGGGATTTTCACTGGCAGATAGCTGATTTTATAAGGAGTAACTTGGCTACTTTATTTTAGTAAAAAATAAGTTTCCAATCAAAAAAAATGTGCCTATGGACGCAGCCGAGCGAAGCAAGGGTAAGACGCTTTGTAAGTTAAGAGTAATATTATAAAGTACTACTCGTATATTGTAATAATTTATCATACCAAAAACCAACTATAAATTTTCGAAGTTATATCTAAACGTTAATGGGACATGGTTCCAGTATATTATGATAATACTGAAGATCCTTATCTGTGTGTATTATTGTACATTTTATATTAAATCCTTTTTTCCCAACCCTTTTTCTGTTGAGCTTTCATGAATTATAAAAAGTATTTACATGCCCCGTTTTATTTTTTATTCTGTTGTGACACACTTATTGTAATCATTTTTTTTATTTAACAGTTTAAGTTATACAAAATAAACCCTCTCTACGCCCCTTTGCTTGGGAACTCCTGCTTTTGATAAATATGTATAGATATCCTTGTCAACGTTTGAGGGTCTGGCCCTTTCGTAATCTTTATGTAAGAGATGATAATCCTTATTTACATGAGATGTAGTTGACCCTTCACAATTATTACATACGTATTCTAAAACAACATACTTTTCCATAATTTGTTGGTATAATAATTGTAATATTAATCCAGATACTAGTTAGGAGTTTATATGTAAACTGCCGCGGTGGTTAGTGGCAGTTGGTAGATTCCTCACGGATTGACTACACTGACATTTAATTTAATTTTAAAATAAAATAAATAAAAATTTAAAATGTAAAATTGACGATTCAAAAGAGCTTGTCAAAGTCTATTTGAATAAAGTATGTTATATATATATATATATATATATATATATATATATATATATATATATATATATATATATATATATATATAATCATATATTAACATCCTGTCCTTATTCAGTACTTGTAAAGGCATTCATTTTCTTAGCAAACAAACGAAACTTAACTAAAACATAAGATGTTACAGTTAGACTAACTAATAATATGATATTGTTTATAACTAATCTTCATCGTACAATAACTTACAGAGTAGTATTACCTCAGGCTAAATAATTACATAGACGGAGCCCGCCAAATATATGTGGATTCCAAAAGTAGTAGTATGATTTGATGTTTATGCTACTATTTTCGATTTTGTCATACAGATTGTTTACTTTCTTTAAAGAATTTCTCACTTCGCTCGGGTTTGTCCCTAGTTTGATTCCCGCTGTGGGCAATCATTTGTGTGATGAGCTCGAATGTTTGTACTCCAGTCATGGGTGTTTATACTTATAATATGTATGTATTTAAAATTGTATATGTGTAGTGTATAACTGTCTGGTATCCATAACACAAGCCTCGTAGCTTACCATGGAACTAGATGGTGATGTGTGTTAATGTCCCAACATATTTATTTATTTCTTATTTTAAACCATTATTGTTTGGCTTCATGTTTAGTTCTATGACACCCTGTATTATTATTTCTTAGTCTGAGAGTATTATTCACTAGGTATTCGTCTACGTTTGTCAACAGCCTGCTACTGTATATAAAATCTATAATGTATGTATATAAATAAAAATAAATATTTTTTGTATGTTTGTCCTCTATGGGATTCTAAACCATTCGATTGTGATGAAACTCTGGTAAGATATAATTTCTTAGATTTACGCTAATATTTAACATTTTTATTAAAATAATTTTTCGATTTTCTTTCGAAAAAATCCTTTGATAAGTTGTTTTGGTCTAAAAAAAATCCTTTATATATTTATACTCTGTGTTCTTAAACCATTAATTTTTAGAGACGCAACCGAGCGAAGTGAGGGTAAACTGCTAATAATAAATGAAATTGATTTTTCGCCTGTGGTTTAAAAATAGTTATTTTATATTTGGCTATTATTATTATTATTATTATACTGTAAAAAGTTGTAAGTAGTCTTCACAAGCTTTCATTGGTGGATAGAAAAATCAGACTAAAAGGGTGTAAGCTTTTTCTACTTGGAAAAAGAAAAATTTAATATGATAGGATGTATAATGGCGAAGAAATGTTTGGTTGGAAATGTTTATACCACATCTGTTTCTTTTATTTAGCCGTTGAAAACGAATGAAAGAACTATGTAAGCCGTATTAATATGATAAATGTGAAAGGTTGTGAGTATGTATGGATGTTTGTTACTCTTTCACGCCAGAACGGTTGAACGGATCTGGATGAAATTTGGCTAGTTTCTATATAAAACGTATATCAATAGATATATCATTGATATCAACTCGTACGTTTTCAAGTGTAGAAAGTTTTTTTGTTAAAATACGGTAACTTTGCTTTATGAGCCGTTTTTAGAGGAAAAGGAGGAAATTAATTTAATTAATAAGTATTTCTTTTGTATTATCTGATGATATCACCAACAATTTTCAAACACATCGATCAAAAAAGTACTAGATAGTACTCGTAGATACACAATCCTATGCTAAAGTTCTATTAAAACCGTCATTTATTGGTTTTAGGTAATTATTATGGTTAAAATAAATATGCAACAATGTAAATTGAAAGTGGTTTTTATAAAAAAAAATTTAAGAGCGCGCTCAAATGTTCAAATGAGCGCTCATTCGGTGAGGACATTTTTTGTCGCTGATTGTATATCTAGTACTTTTTTGATCGATGCTCAAACTCAATATTTTCTAAATGGTATGTGTTTATGTGTTTTTGTTACTCCTTTACTCGAAAACGGATCTAGTGATATATGAATACTTAATAAAGGGTTATTAGGATATACAGAGATATGCTATGTCCTGAAATAACAAATAGGCTACGCTTAGGCACCTAGGGACTCATCCTAGCGAAACGATAATAAATCACTAATAGATACTTTGTGTTTAATATATCTAACCAGTTTTTTTTTATTTTACACTTTATAACGTAACAATACAACTTCTCCCTGCCCATTTCCCAATCACTTGGGGTCGGCGCAGTACATCTTCTGTACTGCTGAAAGGATTTGGCAAAAGTTTTACGACCGTTATTGTCTCTCTTTGTCTGAATGATATCGAGAAAGTCTTGTAATTTGCACTTTCGATTTTTTTGTCTTTTAAAATATTTTTTATACTATTACTTAAATTTTTAATATTATTTTCGGTTATGATCTATACAAATAATAAAATTGTAACTGAGCCGAATCTGTACATTAAATATTTTTTGGAAAATCTTATTGAAATGGACATTATTATCGATACAGAGTCCGAATCTATAGTTTTTAGACTTTTTGTCTGTCTGTCTGTTTGTCTTTCTGTCTGTCTGTTATCGCATCACGAGAAAACCACTGGACAGATTTTGATGAAATTTAGTATTATGATAGCTGGTTATCCGGGTCAACATATAGAATACTTTTTACCGCGGCAAAATATCTCATTTCTGAGAAAAAATACAAAAACTGCAATGTAAGAGTATACTAATATATAAAACCTAACAATTAGTGTTTTGGTCATCTGAACCCGGGCGGAGCCGCGGGCAATGCTAGTTTAAAATAAATTTTGATTACACAATAAATTTTGTTTTGACGTAACAATATAACGAAACTTAAATATTTACATGTAAAAACCAAAATGGAGATCCTTTTAGATGTTTATATTATATACGGTAAAAAGTACAACTTTCAACACACGATGGCCAAGCTCATTCAAAAGGGACGTGACCACCGCGACACAAAGCATTGAAAATTGAAGACACATTTACCTAATTTAACGAGAATAAAATTTAATTATACGACTTTTAAAAGGTTTTCTGATGAAGGTGACATTTCCACTGTAAGGCGTACATTTCATAATGACACTATAAGGTGGTGGATTTGTTTCACAGGTAACATATTTCTATATACGAGTATATGTCTAGATACTTGTCTTTTTATATATGTTTAACGTTTTACGTTTTAACGTTTAATGTAGATTTCTCAGAGATGTAAATATGTAAATATAAATATGTGGGGACATTAACACACAGCGCCATCTAGTTCCGTGGTAAGCTACGAGGCTTGTGTTATGGATACCAGATAGTTGATACACTACACATATATAACTTTAAATACATACATATCTATACATATAATAAAATATTAACTAAGTCGAATATGTACATTAAATATTTTTTGGAAAATCTAATTGAAATAGACATTATTATCGATACAGAGTCCGAATGTATAGTTTTTAGAATTTTTGTCTGTCTGTCTATTACCGCGTCACGAGAAAACCACTGGACAGCTTTTGATGAAATTTGGTATGATGGTAGCTAGTTATCCGGGTCAACATATAGGATACTTTTTACCGCGGGAAAATAACTCATTTCTGAGAAAAAATACAAAAACTGAATTGTAAGAGTATACTAATATGTAAAACCTAAGAATTGGTTTTCGGTCATCTGAACGCGAGCGGAGCCGCGGGCAATGCTAGTTATAAATATAAACACCCATGACTGGAGTGCAAACATTCATGCTCATCTCACAAATGAATGCCCCCAGCGGGCCTCGAACCCGCGACCGCTGGCACAGCAAGTAGGATCACTACAAACTGAGCCAAACGTGTCGTCAATGAGATATTTTATTTTGAAAGTATCCTATATGTTGATCTGGATACCCAGCTATCATCATACTATATCAAAATCTGTCCAGTGGGTTTCTCTTGGGAATGCGTTCCTAAACAGACAGACAGACAGACAAAAATTCTAAAAACTATAGATTCGGTCTCTGTATCGATAATAGATACTATTTCAATCAGATTCAGCTCCGTTAGAATTTTATTAAATCTGAATAGATGATGCGAATACATATGATAAGATAACCTAGATCTTAAAAATAATTACTTCAGGAGTATGAAAATTGTATGGAAATGACGAATTTAGTTGTTATCGTTGAATTATAATATAATTTTTTAACGATTGTAGAATGACATCTTATGTATGTATGTCTCAAGTATATGCCGATTTTCAAGTAACATGACATAAAAAATAATAATCTGTGTTTATATTACATTGATATACTCGTATCTCTATTTAGTGGGTCTGCTTCTGTGAAGAAAGACAAACCAACATACGTGTACATTTTGTAATATGTACGTATAATGCAAAAATAGACTTCTACCGAACCATATATATCATAGAGAGAGAAAAACAGAGAGTCGATTTTAGATTATTAGCTAAACTCTCCGTTAATTGTCTTGACTCTTAGTAACAACATTGCTTTACCATACCATCCTATAACACCATGTATTGAAAATTATATGGTAAGCAATAAAAAGTGTTGATAACAAATGCCAACCTGATATGATTCACGTGAAACAACTGAAAGATAAGGTATTTATAGAATACTAGCATTGCCCGCGGCTCCACCCGCGTTCTGATGACTACAAACCAACTTCTGAGGTTTTACATATTAGTATACTCTTACAATGCAGTTTTTGTATTTTTTCTCAGAAATGAGATATTTTCCAGCAATAAAAAGTATTCTATATGTTGACCCGGATAATCAGCTATCATCATACCAAATTTCATCAAAATCTGTACAGTGGTTTTCTCGTAATGCGGTAACAGACAGACACACAAAAATTCTAAAAACCATAGATTCGGACTCTGTATCGAAAATAATGTCTATTTCAATTAGATTTTCCAAAAAAATATTTAATGTACAGATTCGACTTACAATTTTATTATATATATAGATTTTTTTAAAGATTTGTGAATTTTTGTTTAGTATTATGTTAAAGGGCTTTTGGGACGGAAAAGGTTTATTTCCTCAAGCTATTCGTCCGTGTTATTACGATTTCCCGTTTGAAAATAAGTTGGTACTCAAAAATTTAAATATAATAAATATATATAAATCACATCAATCCGTCACTCTGTTGCGACGTGAAAAAAAGGACAAACAAACACACTTTCACATTTATAATATATGGATCTATTAAAATGAGAATAGTAAACTGGTGAAAGCTTGATCTGAATAAATTCAAACAATACTATAGTTCTACTATCAATGATGAAGGTAGGTATTTATTTATTATTATCATAAAACAAGCTCCATCTAAGTCTCGTAGACAAAAATCTCCCTTGAGAATTAATTTAGTGCCTAACTTCTGGCTTAATCCAACCAAGACAATGTCTACAAAATATAATATTTTTTTAAATATATAACTACTAATTTTAAGTATATTCAATTCATTTTCTTCCAAGTTTCAATAATCCCAAATATATTTATATTTCATAATGTGTCGTGAAATCTGCAAATAAACAAGCAAATCAACACGATACACAGTAAGATAATACGAGTAAATGAGACACAAAAGTGCAACACCGCCAACTTCCCACCTCCGAGCTACTAAAAAAATGTCTTAACAAAAAAATTAAGTAATTAAACTTCATCCGACACGAGACTCGAACCCAGAACCTCCAGATCTACAGACGTATGTGCTAGCCAATATACCACCGAAGCAGTTAGACTATACCTGAAGTAACACAGACATCAGTAACAAGAATTTACTAAAACTTGGCGCTGTCTGTAAATAATGTTACAAATACAAAGGGAACCTAAGGAGGTATACACCATCTATACTAACATTATAAATGTGAAAGTTTGTGAATATGGATGTATGTTTGTTACTTTTTCACGCAAAAACTACTGAATGGATTTTAATGAAACTTTACAATCATATAGCTCGTACATCAGAATACCACATAGACTACTTTTTATCCCGGGAAAATGTATGGTTCCCGTGGGATAGATTTATTTTTTTTTCTAGAGGCGAACCTGAGCTAAGCTAGAGTGAGCCGCTAATAAGAACATTTACACGAATTTTGAGCGACCTCCTTTTATGAAATTGGTTAAATATAAAGTTTTTATCTATTTAATATGGTGAATTTATAATATTCTCAGACCCTTTTTTTCAATATTCAGACAACCACCCTACAATAAGAAAGCCATCCCCATTTATTATACGTGTGGTATAGATATGTGTACAAATGATTCCTTTATGGGCGCCTTCGTTATTCCCATTTGGATTGACATCACCCTACTTAGACGCGTGTTTTTGAATGTAGGTCAATTACGAAGCCATAGATTTTGTGATTTTCTTTGGATTTAAAATGGAAATGTAGCATGTTTTGTATTAAGCTTGTATCATTATGAAAATCTCTACGCATAATCAGTTTTTTGTAGTATATACAAGTTAAAACTATTATTTGACGATACTTTTGTCTCAGTCTGTAGTTTGTTGTTACTTTTGAGACCCTGGTAAGGGCATAGGATTAATAAAGCGATGTCCAACAAAAAACACGACCCCTAAAATTCAAAATTTCTAAATTTATGAAAGTCGATTTTCAGCCCACTGTGGGCCGTTTCGGAGTGAAGAGTTAACAAACATACACAATCAAACAAACATTCGAATTTATAATAATAATAATCAGGCTACATATTTCTTTCACATTGTTTAATTTTTGTAGCTAACATTTACGTACTCGCACAACGCGTACCAAGTTTGGGCACCGACAGCGTGGAAATAAGGATGCCAATTTATTAGATAACATATTTGAGATTTACAGATAAAAAATGTTACTGTAATTTCCTAAATTCTAAAGAAAAATGTATATTCTATGTGATAGTTGTACAAGATTATAATTAAGTTGCCCATACAAACCGTCATCCCCAGTTTCACCCCCTTAAGGGATGATTTCCGAGATAGAAAGTATCTTATGTCCTTTTCAGGGTCTCGAACTATCTACTTACCAAATTTCATCTAAATCGGTGCGGTAGATCCAGAGATTATCCTATACAAACTCACAAACTTTACCTCTTTATAATATTAGTATAGATGGTTAAAATATTAAACGAAAAACAATTTTTAAAATCTTTGTCTGTCTGTCCGATTGTTCCGGCTAATCTGCGACTGCTGGGCTGTTTTAACGAGGCTTTCACTAGCAAATGGGTAATGTTATACGGAGTTATAAGTTATTCGACTAAATTGATTTTAGAAAAAGAATAAGGAGTATATAGGGTTATATAAGAAAATTCCCAACATTGATAAGTTCATGAAAAAAATACATGGTTTTTCTGTTAAAAAGTATATAGTTTATGGTAAACAATAAAGATGTCAAGGTAAATAAATATTGTCAAACGAAATTGTATGGAAAGACCACCAAAAATAATCACGCCGACAAAGATCACGCGATCTCAATTGGACCGGCTTGTGATAGTGCATAGTACCTACATGCGTTTGTGCCTATTGTTCATGAAATATATAATAATAATAGATATGAGCTTCTACATTGGAGCTCTGCAAGACAAAAAAAAATTTACTTAAAAATATAGTATAAATACTGTCCTGACTGAGCCAAGATATCATAAGAGCACAATCAATATATGTATGTAAAGTATATAAATAAAAATGAATGTTCGTATAAACGTCTGTCCTCTATGCGTTCCAAAACTATTAATCCGATTGTGATGAAACTCTGGTGGGTTATTTAGTATACACCTGCAAAAGTTTTTGGTGCAGAAAAAGATTGTTTCATTGGACGTTTATCTTTATATGGCTAGTATACCTGTAAATCTCTCTTACCGACATACTGAAAGGAAATGTTTTTAAATACAAATTATATAAACATAATACTGATGTTGTAGGTAATCTACTCAATTAGGTCACAGCACCACTCCTTTTACTAGAATACGTATCATAGCTTTCCCTTGGTCGATAGGTGCATTAATAAAATAGATTAATAAGTAAGTATATATATATATATATATATATATATATATATATATATATATATATATATATATATATATATATATATATGTTATAAAGTGACGGGGACTCGATGGTATATTTTAATTAATTTTGTATTTTTTTTTTAAATGTTGTCGAAGTATAGACCTACATGAGAGCAACTAAGCCCATATATTATATTATGCCTAATAACAAATTAATTTAAAAGAAAAATTAAAAATATCTTACTGGAGCTGCTTTCCAACTAAAAATAGATAAGCAGTTGTTCCTGGAAACCTAGCACGAAACTTCTTGATATAAATAACCCTCTCATCACTTGAGTACGTTCTTAGATGCCTTTCCTAATAATAATACTTTAGACCTAGTATGAAATAATAATATAGATCTACCTTTTAAATATTTTTATCACTAACTAGCGGCTCACCCTCGTTTCATCGCTAGGATTTGAACCCGCTTCACTCGGTTATCTAAGCGAACACGTTACCACTGGGCTACCACCGCCTATTCTAATTTTATAATTATTTAATATAAACTTTGAATTTTGACATCTTCACTTTATTATATGTTTTAAATGTATATAAATCAATGCAATTAGAGTTCAGATGAAGTAAGGGTATTTTGTCGTAATAAAATATCGACAAACATGAGAATCCACAACGTTTAGATAGTATCGCTACAAAAGTTACTTCACCGCTATCGCTAGCGTTATTCAATTTGGCGTGCAAATATTTACGCGTTCGCTTGCGAGTATCGAGAGGCTAATTCATTGTAGGTCAGGAATCACTTGAAAAGACCTATTTGTTGAGTAAATTTGTTTGATAAAATATTTACGGTTAAACCTTTTAAACTAAATATCGATGTTTCATTGGAGTATAAAAACTTGAATCGAAAAGGAGTGGGCCTTTGCCCATCTCCTGCCTTCTTTATAAGCGATTCCAGAAAATGTGGGAGTTCTTTAGACTATCTTATAAAATTGTAAAAGTGACATTTTAAATAATACTATCTTTTCGGATTTTTTCGCGGATTTATTTGGATTTTCGGTTCCCGACGTTTCGAATGCTTTACAGCATTCTGTGTGTGTGTTACAGCATGTCTCTCCCGTGACCACAAATGCTGTAAAGCATTCGAAACGCCGAGAAACAAAAATCCAAATAAATCTGCGAAAAAATCCGAAAAGATAGTTTTATTTAAAATGTCAAGTATTCGCGTAAATCTAAGAAAGTATTATTGTAAAAGTGAGTTTTAACATTAAAGGAAGGCCCGTGCTCAGCAGTGGGACGTTAAAAAGAGCTAAATAAAGCTTAATATATAAATCAAGAAATAAACTAAAAATATATTTTTAACTTAACTTTAAATCATAAAAATCAATAAAAATCCGCAAATAAAAAATTTATGGATTTAGCCTTATCGTACTTATTATCTCATATACATTAAGAACTACCCTTTTTATTTTTAATACATTATTATAATTAATCTAAATTTATAGTATTGAAGCCAATGTTCTTGTTATTCTGATGTTAACCTCTTATAAAATTATTTAGAAAATATTTTTTAAGAGTTTGTAATAAATTATTATGTTCGACGAAACGACATTTCATCTTATTTGTGTATTTTCTCTATAAAAGAATTTAGTAAAGCTTTTGAAATAAAAGATCTTAAGCCATAGATGATATAATATATATATATATATATATATATATATATATATATATATATATATATATATATATATATATATATATATATATATATATATATATATATATATATATATATATGTAACTCTAGAGTTGTCGCATGTAAATTTCAAAAAAATGGGGCGGCCGTAAGGATTAATAATTACTCATAAGAGATTTTGAAGTAAGGTATACCTTTTAAGTTAAAAATAAAAATTTCCGTCAAGTGAGAATGTGGAAATGCGAAGTTAAATTACAATTAAAGTAAGATTTATCCATTTTTTTAAACATTTCTACCAATCTATATACTAAAAAAGTAAAAATTTGGTTCTTTAGTCAACCGGTGGTAGGACTCTGTCAAGCCTGAGTAGTCCGACTGGTACCCAACCGGTGGTAGGACTCTGTCAAGCCTGAGTAGTCCGACTGGCCATCCAGTACCCCCTTACCTATTTCTCCCGCTAAGCAACAATGATATTACAGCAACAATGAGTACTTCTTTCCATCAGGTGGTCTGTCTGTTCGTTTGTTACTGAATCCATAAAAAAAGAAAAATATTTAAAGCATTTATACCGTTACAAGTTTAACACATAAAAACATATAAAAAACGTGAAAGTTATTTAATAAACGATTGCTCAAATTGTACAGATTAATGTGGAAAATAGAAGAGTGATGGTCAATAGATTAAAACACGTTCCACCTATCAATTGAGAATAATATATTTCCACTAAGTTTTATCTCTTACATTGAGGATTTATATTTTATTGAATACAAATTATGCTAATTGCCAATATATATATATATAAATCTGTGTCCAACTGGCACGCCTAAAAGCCAAATAACAAAGAATTGAATTGATCATAAATAAATAAACTTTTTTAATAATTTAATTTAGTACCTAGGCGTTTGTTATATCGTATTATTAGATGATAATCTAGTTTTTGGGAAAAAGTACTATTTTCTTTTTAATTTGGCTTAAAAACAAAAAAAAAACTAAAAACTTGAATAAATACAAAAAAAAACAAAAGTAAAAACTTTGTATCGGACCAGGATTCGAATCCGGACACTTGTGATTGTCAATCTTGCGTCTTGGCCGCTTGACTACGATGCTTATGCCCAAGCTTGTGAAACTAGCGATCATATGTTGTGTGGAATAATGCGAAAGACAACTGCATGAAAACCAACATGCGTTTTCCCAGGCATAAGACTAATCTAGATCGATTTTTCATCCTCGCATACCAAATTTCAGCGAAATCGTTGAAGCCGTTTCTGAGATCGCCGGTATATATAAGTAAATAAATAAATATACAAGAATTACTCATTTAAAGGTATTATATATATTTTTAGAAAATTACTTTAATTTTATACTTTTATTTATAAAATACTAGCGACTCACCCTGGCTTAGCTTCGGGTTCATCCCTACACAAAAACAAATCTATCCTACGGGAAATGTAAATTTTTCCGAGATAAAAAATAACTATATTAGACTATAATCTATCTCTGTGCTTAATTTCATCCAGATCTGTTTAGCTATTTTGGCGTGAAAGAGTAACAAACATCCATTTAGCCTCACAAATTTTCACACTTGTAATATTAGTATGGAAATAAAGCTGATTAAACGTTGGTCCTATATACTAGAAGTAGATACTAACATCCATATATGTACATAGAAGCTTTCCGGAGTGTTCCAATATACCAAGATCGTAAGATATTGCTTACTTGTTATCAAAATATCATCCAAGTGCAATTTGATCTATCCATTGAATTTCGGTACATATCGGTACGAGTACGAGGCATTTAGTTATTGAACGGGATCTACTCGTATACTAAACATAGATTGAATTGAGCCTTTTCGAGAATTTTATTGTATAGAAAGTTTAAAAAAAATGTTTATATCTTGTTTGATCTTTCTTCTTAAGTACCTACATGATATATTAGACACTTGGTTTCATCTTGTATTCGTCTTTCGTCACTTATTCTTGCAGCGAGCGTTAACTATTTAAGCACGCTTTCCTTATTTTATAGTTTTATAGTTCTTTTGACAACCGATTTTTTTTTATTTGCTTTAGTGCTGTAAATAAAAAAAAATGTTTGTGATCTAATTTTGACACTTGGGCAAACACTAATGTATATGTAATTTCTTATATAAAAAATATGATCATCCAATAATGTGATGAAACTAGCGATTCACCATCCGCTCGGGTTCGACCTTAGGTACGTTTTGACGGTTAGTATATATTTCTCAGTGATGAGATATTTTCTCGCAGTAAAAAGTATCTTAAATGTTGACTCGCATAACCAGCTATCATCATACCAAATTTTATCAAAATGTGTCTAGTTGTTTTCTCGTGATGCGTTCCCAGAGACAGACAGACAGACAAAAATCTAAAAACTATAGATTCAGCCTCTGTATCGATAATAATGACTGCTTCAATAAGATTTTCCAAATATATATTTAATGTACAGATTCGACTCAATTAGAATTTTGTTATATGTAGTTTATATAATAAAAAAGTGATCCCATATCCCACGTGACAAAACTTGGCAATGCATAAATTGCATCCTAGGACGGACATAGGCTATCTTTGATACCCGCGGTAATTATCACGCGCGAAGCCGCGGTAATAAACTGGTTTAGTATAAGAACAAATTGATGCTACGAAATACGTAGAGGTGCTACGACACTGAATAAAACTCGTAGACGAATAATAACCATATATCTTTAGTTATTCTACCTCAGTAAATCATCATTCTATCCAATTTGCGGCAAACGATAGGTATATCTGATTTCAACATACCCGGTTTTGACCGACTTCAAACAACAAGAGGTATTCAATACGTATGTAAAAAACCTTTTGTATTACGTTACACGATCTCTTCACTGAATGTGGAGTTGATTTTTTTATTTTTATTGAATACGTGCTTTCACAAAATTTTTACAAAATCTACAGACGAATGTAAAAATTCTACAATTCTTTTTTAAGGTCTATTTTACTGATTTTTAGTTAAAAATTGGGCACGTCTATTGTATATATGATACATATACCTATATGTATCTCTAAGGGATAATTTAAAACAATGAATTAGGTCATATTATAATATATATGCCTTAAAAAGGCCTACAACAAAATACAATATAACATGTATCTATTTTATAAGGTACTACTTGGCCCTACTTACTTTGCCAGCGGTCGCGAGTTTGAGTCCTGCTAGGGACATTCATTTGTGTGATGATATGTATTTAAAGTTATATATATATATATATATATATATATATATATATATATATATATATATATATATATATATATATATATATAGTGTATCAACTGTCTGGTATCCATAACACAATCCTCGTAGCTTACTATGGAACTAGATGATCCTGTGTGTTAATGTCCCAACATATATATTTATTTTCCGCTTACAATAACCATATATTTGTATATGCTTAAAACGTACCTAGAGACGCATCCGAGCGAAGCAGTTGTAAGTCACTATTTCATTATAAATTACATCACTATACACACTCAAATATCAAATCAATACAAATATTCAAGGGCAAATCCAAAAGCAACTCTTTGTGTTCATTGTTAGATAGTTAACAAACGGATTATACGCCTTAATGTCCATTCTGCCAAAATAACAGACATCTGAGTATTACATTTCGTACAGTATTCTATAGTCTAAGCATGTCTAAATGGGTGTTTGGTCAAAACCTTGACTAACTGACTAGCTTGATTTTATTAATCCAAGTACTTAAATATATACATATATAGAGTTTGAAAGGATGTATTGTTGTGCTGGCATTGAAGGAATCAAGGTTAGATAATATGCTTTGGTAAACATTAGATTAAAATCGTTTCGATTACTGCGTGAGTCTGTCTGAACGTATCTGTACATACATATTTGTATAGATCGTAAAAAATATATTGGTTATTTTTTGATTATAAAACTTAACTTTTTTTGATAATTAATTAAACTTGTGTGTAGTTTATTGCTATAGTTATTTACAAATCGACTAGAATACTTAAAGTTAGTTAATCCAATATAGACCATATGTAAAGAAGTAACCGATTCTCTTTTAATAGATAGAGTATAATATTAAAAACACCTTAACAACCTAAAAATAGTCGATAACGTCTTAAAAACGAATATTTTGACCATGACCACATAACCATTATGGTAGATAGCCGTCTAACTTGTTATTGCATACTAAAAACTACATAGGTATGTAATACAAAGGATGACGACGCGTTTGGCTCAATTGGTAGCAACCCTACTTGCTGTGCCAGCAGTCGCGGGTTTGAATCCCGCTGGGGGCATTTATTTGTGTGATGAGCACGAATGCTTGTACTCCAATAATCTCGTTTATATTTATAATATGTATATTAAAAGTTATATATGTGTAGTGTATATTGTAATATATATATATATATATATGTGTGTGTGTGTGTGTGTGTGTGTGTAGTGTATGAACTATCTGGTGTCCATAACACTAGCCTCGTAGCTTACCATGGAACTATATGGTGTTGTATATTAAGGGCGCACCGAGGCAATTACAAAATAATTGCGTTCGTTTGATCCCTTGCTGTATTGTTATTACTAACACTTTAATGATGTAATTAATATGTAGGATATTTAAGGATTTATTCTATAAATCATACACTTTAGAAACACGATTCATCGTAGTTTTTTGGATAGAAAAAAAAATCGAAAATGATCTGCAAAAAAAAAAAAACAAAATAAACCCTTAGTGCGGCATAAATAATTATTTTTTTTTAATTAATTAGTTTTTTTTAATAACAACAAAACTACGTTTTCTATATCGTGTACACTTTAAATTTTCAAAATTTATTGTAAACTTATTTAATTTAGCTTAAAAGTTTGTTTCTATTTTTGTTTTTATAAATGTTATTTTTGTTTAATTTTTGAATGTATGTGCATATTTTTTCTGTAATTTTGCTGGTGGAGGGCGTTAATAATTGCGACACAGTTTCTTAACTTCTGCAATTATTATCGTTAATAACTGTTTTTGCTATATATGTACTAATATTTCAAGAAATAATAATAAAAATAAAATGTGTATTTGTTCTAATAATACGATAGAAATACCTAAATTCGCACGCCTTCCATCCTAGCCACTCGCCCTTTGCCGCTGTCGTCCTACTAAAATAAAAAGCTCGTGGCCTTCTTAATAGTGTAACATATTTTAAAGGATCCCAGTATAATAAAATAAGCAAGCAACGAATGGAAAAATTAAATCATTTCGAACACGCATCCAAGTAATTTATGTAGTTTGTAAAGAACACTCTCACGCGTTAACGACCTTAGGATAGTAAAAAGTTTGATTAAGGTTGGCTCTTGCTTTGACGTTTGTTGTTAAAACTACCAAATCTATACATATAATAAAATTATAACTAAGTCGAATCTGTACATTAAATATTTTTTGGAAAATCTAATTGAAGTAGACATTATTATCGATACAGAGCCCGAATCTAAATTTTTTAGAATTTTTGTCTGTATTTCTGTCTGTTACCGCATCACAGAAAAACCACTGAAGGGATTTTGATGAAATTTGGTATGGTGATAGCTGATTATCCGGGTCAACATATAGGATACTTTTTACCGCGGGAAAGTATCTCATTTCTGAGAAAAGATATAAAAACTGCTATGTAAGAGTATACTAATATATAAAACTTAAGAATTTGGTTTTCGGTCATCTGAACGCGCTCAAAGCCGCGGGCAATGCTAGTACATATTATAAATATAAATACCCATGATTGGAGTAATAAACACCGTGACACCTGATATTTTTATATTAGATCTTTCTTGCTTGACAGCGCTTAGTAATAAATACTGAAATTAGATGCGCATCTCCCAAAAACGGCTTCACGTATTCTGATGGGGCTTAGATACATCCGTACCTATAATAATAACTGTCATCGACTTCGATCAAATGACTTCTTCACATTAATAGAGCTAGGACCAATTTCACCGTACTTTGTTAGATAATTGTCATGATGAGTATTTTAATGGACTGTTAAGGTTAGTGAGTGTTTCGCCATTTACGAACAAATCATTAATTTTCTTTTTTAAAGACTGACTTTATGTTTTAGAGTAAGTTTGATAATGTTTTTATGCCATATATTTTAATATTGGCTACAATATCTGAAGGAGAAAGAGATCTGCAGGTACTGGGTTCGAGGTCCGGGTTGGGCCGAGGGTAGCTATTGAATTTAGTTAATTAGCAATATCTAGTGCCTGATCTCTCACCTGTCATGCTGCGTCATCGTCCCACTAGACTACAGAAGTCAAAGTGAAAGAAATAGAGAGTGCACTTATACACTGCTCAGTTTGCTAGTATTAGTGAGATTGGCCAGAAATCTATTACGATGGTATTAATGTCAGTTTTAAAGACTGATTAGTTAATAACTGAGGTAAATGATTGAGAGAAATAGACTCTTGAAGTTGAGTGTCACTCACAAATTGTATTGGCCTGAATTCCATACAAATCCGCGCTAGTATTAAACCGATATAATATATATAAAACTCACTCTACATAGGCACATAGCTGTCAGACAGGTATTTTATATCAAGCATTTGAGACGTGCTAGACAACGTAAACTGATTTACTCTAAATGTCTTACACGATACCAATATTGTTCAATTTTCGTGTGACATTGAGTTTTATTGTACGAATAAACTTTAACAATTTCCAAAGTCAGCCTATAAATAACGTAACAAATCGTCCCAAATCAATGACAGAGGGACGGTTTAGGCTTCAGATTTCCTCGTGATGATTTCCTTTGCCGTTTAGTTAATGGTAATCATGTTGAAAATTCACGAACACTGAACAGATTGACGATTCACGAACACTGAACAGATTTTGATTGAAATTTGGTGTGATAAAATACGTATATATTATCCAGGTCTTATATATATATATATATATATATATATATATATATATATATATATATATATATATATATATATACTTTTTACTGCTGGAAAATATTTCATCTCTGTTAAAACTTATCTAGGGACCAGAAGACTAGGGAGCGAGGGTGAATCGCTAATATCTAATAAAGACAAAAAGTACAGTACGAGTTGCCTTTTCTTCGTCTGTTTGATAACTAATTCTCATTTTCTTAAGTATATATATCTATCAATCTTGACGAACTTGTATTATCAATAAAAAAAATAGAAACAATTTCTTTCTCTTATATATATATATATATATATATATATATATATATATATATATATATATATATATATATAGATTATATAGATAGGTAATTCTATTCAAACATTTTTATTCACAAAATAATTAAACTATCCCCCTGATAGTAGCTCATAACATCTGTCATAGCTCATAACATCTGTAACATAACAGGAGATCCAAATACATTGCCGGACTTTATACGACCTATTATAGCGCTTAGGGCAAACCTCAGAAGAAAGATCGTTCCACAATTTGCACAAGGCATAATGAACGTGACGACACTTTTGGCTCAGTTTGTAGTGGCCCTACTTACTATGCCAGCGCACGCCGGTTCGAGTCCTGCTGGGTGCATTTGTGTGATGAGCACGAATGTTTGTACTCTAGTCATGGGTGTATATATATATGTGTGTGTGTGTGTAGTGTAGTGTATCAACTATCTGGTACCCATAACACAGACCTCGTAGCTTACCATGGAGCTAGATGGTGCTGTGTTTTAATGTCCTAACATATAGTGCCAAGCATCTAGGATGTGTTGATGACATCCAACCCGACGGCGAAGGGCGCAATGATGGAAGCGCGACGGTGATACCAGTTGAAAAAGTTATAATCAATTATTATTATTACCAAAAATTTATATTAATATTTTTAATAATCATTATTTGAAATTACTTGATTTTAAATAAAAACAACAGGCAGACAGTACAAAATGATAAGTATAGGCGTGTAGAGCCACGGGCTACACATAGTTAACCATAGTGTCTAATATCTGATGAAGATGTCTGTATTCTCCATTAGATAATTAATTTCAAACTTGACTCTTTCCTTTTTCCTATCAAAAGTAAGTACCACGTATCTTTATATACGTGAATGTAATTAGACTAATGAAAATGCAAAATTTCGTTGACTTCATACATTTTTCATCAATGAGAAAGGGTTGACGTAATTCTGTTACTTGTTAAATGCACTTATGTAAATCTTTATGATATATAGGTATGTTTTTGTTTGATGAAACCGTTCTAGATATATATATACTAACTAGCGACTCACCCTGACTTCGCTCAGGTTTGTCTCTGGGTACGTTTTTTCGTGTTTTCCCGTGGGTAAAATTATAATCACCCGCGGTAAAAAGTAGCCTATGTCAATCTCCAGCCCTCCAAATATCTCCACACATAAAAACTTTTTAACAAAAAAATAAAAACCGACTTCAAACAAAAGCACTAAAAAGTGAAAAATAACTGATTGGTAGTTTTCATTTACTATACATACCTAATCAAATATTTTCGAAGTCGGTGTGCTTTGGCTAAGTAATTAAAGCCTACCTATTAAATACATACCTAATCAAATATTTTTGAAATCGGTGCCAGCCCATACAAAGCAAAGCACACCGACTTCGAAAATATTGATAGGTAGTAAGTAAATGAAAACTACCAATCAGTTTTTTTTTCACTTTTTAGTGCTTTTGTTTGAAGTCGGTTTTTATTTTTTTTGTTAAAAAGTTTTTATTTTTCCCTTTTTAGTGTAGACAATAGTAGCAAAGTAAGGATTTTAACGTGTTAGGCTTGTCAAATCAAACAAAATAAGCCCAAACTCAAAGTATCTACTATTAGCCGTTGAAGAGTTCCACCTATCCACCTTCTGGCCTTACCATCAGATCAGGTCAACAACACCGAACCACTGTACTATCAACGGAAATAGAAATACTTGCAAAGTTTCAAGTCAATATGACAATTAGAAGTAGGTAAAATTCATCATTAGTTGTTTTTCCACCCTTAGGGGTGGTATTTTTTTTTGAAATTTAAATGGGACCAATCTGGAAGTATACCCTTTCAAACAAAATAAAAATTGTCCAAATCGTTTAATAAATGACGGAGTTCTGAGGTAACAAACATAAAAAAAAAAAAAAACATACAGGCGAATTGAGAACCTCCTCCTTTTTGAAGTCGGTTGAAAAGTTACGCCAATCCGCCACTCTATTTCGACGTGAAAGAAGGACAGACAAACAAACAAATTAACAAACTTTCACATTTACAATATTACTGTGGATATGGAAACTAAAAATATATTTGTATTCTTGGAACGTGTTACATTCTGAAACTACCAATCACATCTTTTTTTTTTCTTTTTATAGTATTTTTATTGTTAGAGGTTATAGGCTTCCCCACATCACGCTACGATCATTAGAACTAATCTGTATTATATATAATATCTATACTAATATTATAAATGTGAAAGTTTTTTAGTTAGTTAAGTTAGTAAGTTAATCATAAATTGAGTATGGATGTATGGATGTTTGTTACGCTTTCACACCAGAACAGCCGAACGGATCTAGATGTGTCACAGAGTCTCGAAAAATGTACGGTTCCCGTGGGATAGGTTTGTATTTGTTTTCCTAGAGGCAACCCCGTGCGAAGCGAGGGTGAGCCGCTAGTTATACATAAGTAAATTATTCTACCAGAAGCGCGTATACTATACATTAGAAACTAGAACGATAACGAGTAACGATAATAGAAAACTAAAGTAGATTTTTTTATTACCGTTATAGTTATAATAGCTTTTATAAAGAAAACTGTCTGTAATATGCCAAGTTTTTTTCCTTACAAATCGCTACATAGAGGAGACATTCACTTACATAAACAAGAATTTCTTTCATCTACTCGTAAACTAAGCCCTTAGATCTATTTAAGGGTGTTTTGAAATGAATTTTGCACATACACTCAAGTAAATTACAAAAGTTGATTAATTTCATTTGTAAATGGAAACCATATCGTTGTATGTGTGTATGTTTATTGCTCACTCAATCTAAAATGATGGATCGATTTCGATTAAATTTAGAATAGAGATATAATATACCTATCCTTTTTTTGTAGTGACCCTTACTGTGCCAGCAGTTGCGGATTCGAGTCCCGCTGGGGGCATTCATTTGTGTGTTGAGCACGATGTTTGTACTCCAGTCATGGTGTTTAAGTTTATAGTATGTATTTATTTAAAGTTGTATATGTGTTGTGTATAACTATCTAGTATCCATAACACAAGCTAGTACTTACCATGGAACTAGATGGTGCTGTGTGTTAATGTTCTAACATGTTTATTTATTTCATATGTGTAGATCAAAATGACAGCTTATCAGATTAATATTCTTCATTTTTCATTTGTAAAAGTATATAGTAATAGTGTTGCTTAGTAAGTTGTTTTAAATAATAGCAAACTAAATTAAAATAATTATCCTTAATTAACTTTAACTTTTTAAATTACACATAGAACAATTATATGGCTTAAATAATTAATACTATATTTTATATTTTTCTTTATGGTTATAAATATAATAATGGCAACACTAAATATAAATTACTAATTAATATTTTAAAATTGTAATAATTATAAAAATAATAGCAAAAATTAAATAAATAATATTTCATATTCAATTATAATTAAAATTATAAAAATGTTTAAAGTTAAAAAATATTGTAATGTAATTAGTGCAATTTTCATTTTGTTAATTGTGGGTAGGCCGTCTGTAACAACTATACCTTCGAGACATGTAACACCTCAGTCTCTCCCGTGACCATGGATGCTGTAAAGCATTCAAAACGTCGGGAAACAAAAATGCAAATAAATCCGCGACAAAATCCGAAAAGATAGTTTTATTTAAAATGTCAAATATTCGCGTAAATCTAAGAAAGTATTATGATTATTTATTATTTATTCTAAAGGTAAGTCGCTACTGTGTGTCGAAATAAGTATCGAAAAATGATGTTTACGAGCTAAGGGAGTGATATTGTTTAGCATTTTATAAGGTTACTTATGTATATGTATACTACTTCGATCCACCTGTGTATAAACGAAATTCTTTGTCAAAGTTTTGCATGCTTTCAACTCGTTAGTCTGCCTCTGTAGAGATGGGTTTCAGTAAGTACATTTTTATTGCTACTTCTTGCGTTAAATGTAGAAAATTAAAATAACGAATATAAAAGGGTTGTATTCATACCGCTTTTAACGTTCCATTGCTGGGGGTGGGCTTCCCTTCAAAATAAGAGGCATCAGACCATAGTCTACTACACTGGCCAAGTGGATTGTTGGACTTAACATGCCTTAAGAAAACTTGATAGATTCTCTCAGACATGCAGGTTTCCTGACAATGTTTTCGTTCACCGTAATGTAAGGCTTATTTTATTATAAATAAAGTTCAATTTAAATCATTAGCACAAAAATAACCTAAATCATACTTTAAATAAAAACAAAAGTATAAGCATTAAGTGAACTGTATTTATCTAAAACTAGCGACTTACAATCGTTCTGCTTGGGTTCGTCCCTAGATACGTTTTAATGGTTAGTATAGATTTCGCAGAGATGAGATATTTTCCCGCAGTAAAAAGTATCCTTTAAGTTGACGCGGATAACCAGCTATCACCATGCCAAATTTCATCAAAATCCGTCCAGCGGGTTTCTCGTGATGCGTTCCCAGACAGACAGACTGACAGATAGATAAAAATTTTAAAAACTAATAGATGCGGCCTCTATTTCGATAATAATGACGATTTGAATAAGATTTTCCAAAAAAACGTTTAATGTACAGATTCGACTTAGAATGTTATTATATGTATAAAATAGTAAGTCTGATCTCATATTAATGAATATTATCTAAATATGTAATAGATCTAAAACTAAAACGTTTAGGCTACAAAGCGTGTACAAAAGCACTAAAAAATTAACTCTAAGCGCTCGTATAATTAATAATCATAGTTTAAATTTTTGTGGTTTCTGTTTTATGAAAATTATGTTCACATATTCGTGTTGCCCTGATTATTATTTAACAAATCACAAAGTGACATTAAAATACTATATCTATACGTAACTAGCATTGCCCGCGGCTCCGCTAACTTTCAGATGACCAAAAACGTAATTCTTAGGTTTTACATATTAGTATACTCTTACAATGCAGTTTTTGTGTTTTTGTATTTTTTCTCAGAAATGAGATATTTTCCCGCGGTAAAAAGTAGTCTATATGTCGACCCGGATAACCAGCTATCATCGTACCAAATTTCATCAAAATCAGTGGTTTTCTCGTGATGCGGTAACAGACAGACAGACAGACAAAAATTCTAAAAACTATCGATTCGGACTCTGTATCGATAATAATGTCTATTTCAATTAGATTTCCCAAAAAATATTTAATGTACAGATTTGACTTAGTCACAATTTTATTATATGTATAGATTAAGCAAAGACAAAACAGTTCAGTACCTTTTCTCCTCTGTTTGTCCGTCGTTTTTTTTTTAAATATCTATTACATTTATAAGTACAAGCTTTAGAGTTGTCAATCAAAAAATTGGAAATAATAATTTTTTTACACATTTACTAAAATTCAATTTTTGTATTAAATTATGCTCGAATATCAACATCTGGGCGAAAAATAGTTATAAATAGTCAAAAATATCTATAACGTTGAAGTACAAATTACTTTTAATTATAATTTTTAATTATAATTAATCTATTTATTCTTGATTTAGAAAAACAAAAACAAATCCCTCGGGAACCGTATATTTTTCCGAGATCCGGGATAAGTAGCCTACGTATTATTCCAGACTATAATCTATCTCTGTGCCTTTCATCCAGATTCGTTCAGCCGTTCTGACGTGAATGGGTAACATACATCCATACATACTCACAAAGTTTCACATTTATAATATTTATACAGATAGAACTTAAAAAAAAAGTTTTCGTGAGAAGACATGTGAAGTCCACCAACACGCACTTGGCTAGCGTGGTGGACAATGGCTTGATCCCCCTCGTATTGAAGAAGCTCGTAACCAGCACAGGGACGTTAAAAAGGGCTGAATAAAAATTCCACGTTTAGATGTAATATCCAATAGCAACAAACATCTAGAAAAGATAATAATTTCTTTCTATATATAAATTATTAGCACTCACACGTAACTTTTCTCGTATAGATGTTACTAAGATTTAGTCTATAAATAAAGAAATGCTCTATCCAAAAAAGTATAACATATATATATATATATATATATATATATATATATATATATATATATATATATATAATAGCTTGCTTTAGCTTTAGTTTTTCGCCCAAAGACTCGTGTCTTGTAAGTAGTGGTAAGTTGCCATTCAGCGCGGGAATGCGGCTAGCATTCTTGCCGTTATTCCACGCGGACATGACTTTTGCAGTAATAATTAAGTATACATTTGTTTTGTATATATAATTATATATTTGTAATTTTCTTTACTAACAAAATATAATCATGTGAGTAGCTTCCTTATTTGTAAGTATCAGGTTCGATTCCTGCAAGTTGCTAAGTTTGTTTTATCACAATTTAACGGAAAGAATTAATTAGTATTGTTACGATTGCAGTAAGCATTACGAGGTTAGGCGCTACTTCTTTATTCGCAAGGGATATTGGCATACCCATACTATTATTATAAATGTAAAAGTGTGTTTTTTTGTTTGTCCTTCTTTCACGTCAAAACGGAGTGACGGATTGATGTGATTTTTTGTGTGGAGATAGTTGAAGGGCTGGAAAGTGATATAGACTACTTTTTAACGCGGGAGATCATCATATTCCCACGGGAAAACACGTTATAACACAATCTAAAAAAAATTATGATCAGATTTACTTGAAACTTTGTATAGGTAAATGTTCTTCAATAAAATTAAATAAATACGTGTTTTTGCATTTTTCGAAATTCATCCTAAAAAAAATAAGGGGGGTAAGTAAAAAAAAGTAAATAGGGGGTAAAATAGGGGATGGAAGTTTGTATGAGACTACCTTTTTAGAGATTTTTTTAGTAGTATTAGCGCGAGCGAAGCCGCGGGTTCTGCTAGTTATGAATTAATTAATAAATATATTGGGACATTAACACACAACACCACCTAATTCCATGGTAAGCTACGAGGCTTGTGTTATGGATACCAGATAGTTCATACACTACATATATATAACTTTAAATACATATATATTATAAATATTCCCAAGGAGGGTTGACGTCAGGCAGGTGGCCGGTCGTAAAACTTTTGCCAAATCCTATCAGCAGTACAGAAGATGTACTGCGCAGACCCCAAGTGATTGGGAAATGGGCAGGGAGAAGAAGAAGAAGAAGACATACATATTATAAATATGTATGTATCCGTGACTGGAGTGCAAATATTTGTGCTCATTACACGGATGAATGCCCCAGCAGGACTCGAACCCGTGACCGCTGGCACAGCAAGTAGGGTCACTACAAATTGAGCCAAACGTGTCGTCAAAAAAAATTATTTAAATATTAAAATTAACTATTTTGATATGATGATAATATGTCCGTCTGAGTCATTTAATTTTTAACTATTAATAAATACATCTGGCCCGAATAAATCATGTCACATAACAATTTTTGAACAAAAATATTCCAAGCCACAATTCTAACACCTGTATATCAAAACAACCTACTTCCGTTATCATTTTCAATTTATTTTAGTTATAAATGTAGGTTTATAAATTGTAGGAAAACGCTTGTCTACACTAGGTCAGAAGTTTTTACGTGGTTTAATATGAATGTATAAAAATTCTTTTACAATTTATAAAATAAAACTAGTTATTGCACGCGGCGTGGAGCTCATATGGGAAGCGGAAAACGATATAAGGCAGCCTATATATGTCCGCACAATGCAATCTATATGATTGTACAATTACATCGAAATCTGTTCAGCAAGTTAAGCATGAAAGCGTAACAGACAGACAGACTTAGAAAGACATATTATATTATCATTATTTATAGATTTAATCATGGCCAATACTGCATTTTGAATATTTTTGTACTTTTGTTATATATGATCGTAGTTGAAGTTTCATTAATAGACATATCTGTCTAAACGCGCCTCATTAGGATAATAATAGAATAATTTCAAAGGAGTTTTTGCTGGTACTAATTTGAATTACAACAGGTTCATTTCTGTAAGCTCTATTAAATGTTCCGGAACATGTCACAAGACACAATTGTCTTGTATGTACTGCTCGCCTTTCACCGAACTTAAAGCTCATAATATTAAATCGGGAACCAGTTAAGTAATAGGGAACACACTCGAGACAAGCCGCGGCTGCATATATAAATAAATATCTCTATATTCTTATATATCTATATAATATTGAGTTTGTTTATTTGTTTGTTTGAACGCGGTTATCTATGGCACTAGTCTGTTCTTAAAGAAACCTTTTTGTTGTCTATATCACATTCTTCAAGGAAGATTATGTATCAAACTCACGCCACGTATCATATAAATGGAATAATTATTAATACGTAAATAAACTGCACGGAAAAAGTCAAAGACAAACCCTAGTTTTTCATTAAAATATAATATCGTAACTTTCACTTTTAACATTTTTATCGCTGTATTTCTTTGGCTACGAAATTTTAGGGAAATGAATAATAAAAAAAGTTCGCGAAGCAATTGTTCACAGATGAATTAAATCGCTGAATCGCACAATGAAAATGCAAAACACTTAAAACATTTACCCGCTATGCGATTAAGAAAATCTAAAGTGTTAAGACTCACATTATTAATAATTTCAAAATATTTCAAAGTATACTTGATTAAATCAAAATTTTTGAGCGCGTAACTTCCGTTGCACTTATCTAAGTAAGAATCTATCAATATCCACAATTTTTGTGTACAGTGAAATACAAAAGAAATATTTAAAAAAATGTTTATTTCATAAAAAAAATCAAACACAATCGCTCGTAAGAACTTTCGCAGCGGTAACAAATATTCTAAACTTACCAACTTTCAGAAATATGGATGATCACTGCTGATCTACATTGAAATTTTCTTTAGACATATTTGGGTAAAATCGGCGGGCTTATTTTACGGCGGCTGACCTCTAAAGAAATACACGGTTTGTTTATTGATGGACGCGAAGTTTTTGAATGTGAGGCCCACAGCGGGAACGTTTAGTCGCTCGGCGGCGCGAGTACAGACTGATTCGCTGCGGTTCTCTCTAGCTTCGAAGTTCCACGGTGTAGTGACGTACGCTGTTTTATAGCTTTGCTGACACCTTGCTACTTTTGTTTGGCCGTCGTTTATTGTCATTATCTATACATATAATAAAATTCTAACTGAATTGAATCTGTACATTAAATATTTTTATGGGAAATCTAATTGATATAGACATTATTATTGATACAGAGTCCGAATCTATAGTTTTTAGAATTTTTGTCTGTCCGTCTGTCTGTCTGTCTTTTTGTCTGTCTGTCTGTTACCGCATCACGAGAATACCACTGGACAGATTTTAATGAAATTTAATATGATAGTAGCTGGTTATCCGGGTCAACATATAGGATACTTTTTACCGCGGGAAAATATCTCATTTCTGAGCAAAAATACAAAAACACAAAAACTGCATTGTAAGAGTATACTAATATGTAAAACCTAAAAATTAGGTTTTTGGTAATTTGAACGCGGGCGGAGCCGCGGGCTATGCTAGTTCATAAATATATATCAAGTTATAGAATTTGTTATGATTTGAAACGTATATATTTTTGTTATTTTCACTTTGGATGCTATCGAGCTCTTTAAGATATATGGGTATCTTTTTTTAGATAATATTTTTTTATATAAATCTGAAATATATACAATATTATATCTTATATTTTCAAGCAACAAAACTCATCCAAACCACAAATGTGAAATACGCCATACCTTTACAATCAATTAACATTCACAAAGCACATTCACACACTTATTTCATTAATTTCCAAATACATTAGGGGTGAAATATCGAATATCTATAATAATATTATACCCATGCTCTAATTCTAAGCCCGGGCGGCCCCTATTTCGTCCCTTTGCCCAAAAGTCTTGCTATACTCACTCAACTATAGCTCATGTTTCTTACTGTGATCAATTGAAAAAGATCCTCAGAAGCATGAACATTCTTAAATTAAAACTATGCTTTACTTAGTTAATGAATTCTTCGAGTAATTTTAGCAGTTTTATTGACTTTATAAATTAGTTTTGGTATTTTGTGTTAAAAATGTTAGTTAAAGCATGTTATTAGGCTAAGCTTTGAAATATTTTAGTAGGATTTTCCAGTGTTTTAGTAGAAAATTGCAGTTAAAGTATATCCTTTATTTAGTAATATTTGTAAGTAAATATGTTTGTAGATGCGAATCGCGTTAGCTGAATTAGAAGCAGTTGTTCTTATGCTACAGATTTGAAATTTCACATGCTGGTTCAGTTTCGATAACAAAGTCTTTTAATGATAATTATGACCTGATTTTCCATCTAGAATTGACTACAGACGACGGAACTCCTTAACGGCTAACAGTATAGACACGAAATTTTATAAACCCATTCAATTGTGATTCAATTTGCTTAAAATTTAAATAATGCATCCAACACCCACCGCCAAAAAGAAGAAAATAAACCAATGGAGTTTGTTTTTAAGAATATTTTGTTTAATATTAGTTTAAATTAACTGGCTTTACAAAACCGATTTCAAAGAGAGTATTTATTTTTTTAGTAAGCAGTCTATAACTATGTAATATTAAACATAAATGTTAAAAGCTAGCGACTCAACCTCGCTCCGCTCGCGATCGTCTCTGTGTTTTAAGTTTAGTATAGATTTCTCAGAGATGAGATATTTTCCCGCAGTAAAACGTATGATATATGTTGACCCGGATAACCTAATCTTTCATCATACCAAATCTGTCTAGCGGTTTTCAAATACAGACAGAATTTTTAAAAACTATAGATTCGGCCTTTGTGTAATAACGACTATTTCAATAAGATTTTCCAAAAAATATTTTATGTACAGATGCGACTCAGAATTTTATTATATTTATATACACACACATATATATATATATATATATATATATATATATATATATATATATATATATATATATATATATATAGATGAGCTAGAAACGTAGACTCCAACCTTGATTTTCACCGAGTATTTCCGATTATTGAGGTCAATAATAGAACTCGGTGGTAGCCTACCTTGTTATCTTAGATTATAATATCTATATTAACACAGAGATAAATGTTGTTATTCCACGATATTTCCCTTGCGGATGAGGCAGGTAGAGAGTTTCCTATTCCTTCCTAAGTATACAGTAGTATTAGCATTTGTACATAATATTTTGGACTTTTGACCAAATGTAGCGTGTGAGACTTCAAAACGAATCAAATGAACTTAAACTGGTTATTTCAATTTAAATTATAACATCCGCTATATCAATTCACTTCCTGACTTCATCAGCTTAGATCATTATAACACTTAAAATAATAGGGAACATACGTAATATTTTTTTATACAATGGCTTTCATCATTATGTAATTGTAAAAAAAAATACCAGCTCCAAAAAACAATATTTATTATAAAAAAAATATTTTAAAATATCATACTGACACTAAACGCTGGCCATTTCGCGAGCTTTGCGTGACGTCACAGTATGATATACACAGAGAAATGACGACTCAATTCGTAGCGAGACAAAATCGCTAATCGCACTATTATGATATACTCTGACGTCATATTCGATCTGACCAATGGCGTGCGTTTCAACTACTTTGAATTTCCCACCTGTTTTTACACTTTTCAATCATTATTCTTTTTTATGAAAAAGAAATAACATAAAAAGTATAGGCTTTATTCAAAAGTAATAAAGTTTATGAAAAAAATAGTTCAGGATTATTTAAATCACACGCATATCCCTATTGTACGTTAATCCGGATTTTACGTATAAAGGCTGAAATCAATACAACAATTATTATTGATACTAGTGTTCGTCCAGTGGTCGGAATTCGAACACAATTGAAAATTTGAGAAAAATATATATGAATTTATATTTCTAACATTGTTTTCCTACATTTTTACATTGGTTTATTGTATATCTGAAAATATATTTTACACTAGCATTGCCCGCAACTCTGCCCGCCTTCAGATGACCAAAAACCAAATTCATAGGTTTTACAAATTAGTATACTCTTACATTGCAGATTTTGTATTTTTTCTCAGAAATGCGGTAAGAATCCTATATGATGACCCGGATAACCAGCTGTTACCATACCAAATTTCATAAAAATCCCTCCAGTGGGTTTTCTGTGATGCGGTAACAGACAAACAGACAGACAAAAATTCTAAAAACTATTGATTCGACCTAAGATAATAAGATTTTTCGAAAAATATGTATTTACAATACTTAACAATTCAATACTCTTGTCTTTTCCTATCTAAATGTGTATTAAAAAATAACCAAAAACGTTTATTGTTAACACTAACGCTCGTCAATAGCTACTAAGTAAAAAAAGTAGAGGAGAAAAAGGTAGGTACTGAACTGTTTTCTTTGCCTATTTATATATAGAATTAGCGACTCACCCTCGCTTCACCCGGGTTCTTACCTACTTACGTTTTAACGTTTAGTGCAGTTTTCTCAAAGATGAAATAATTCCTATATGTTGACCCGAATAACCAGCTACCATCATACCAAATTTCATCAAAATCTGTCAAGTAGTTTGCTCGTGATGCGGTTACAAACAGACAAAAATTCTAAAAACTATAGATTTGGCCTCTGTATCGATAATAATGTTTATTTCAATAAGATTTTCAAAAAATATTTAATGTACAGATTCGGCTTAGTTACAATTTTATTATAATTGTATAGATTAATGACTTAATTTAAACGTCGATATAGGTTTAAGATTGTATCTTCATTTAATCGAATCAGTTTTTGATGCAGGATTAAATAATAACTATTTTTATTGATCGTTTTGAATCTGGAAAGATAATATTTCAGTCCTGAAAAAACTGGTTAAAGCCTTTGAGTGACTAAAAATATTTACTAGTTTATATTAATTAAACTATAAATTACAATATTTATGTAGCTTTGTTATAGTTTGGAGTCGATCTTTTACAAGCTTTTATTTAATAGAAAGAATTTTAAAGCATTTATTGCATACACGTTTTAATTAGATGACAATGCATGCTTAAATACATACAGTATATTGTAATACATACAGTACACATATACAAATAGAATAAATAAGGAAAAAAAAGATTTTTTTTTAAATGTTAATTAAGTTGAAGCTTTATCTAAATATTTGCCCATACTGTAATAAGCGAGTTGACATGCGTGCGAGGAATACTCTCCTACCGTCATACAGTTAAACTAGTACCGAGGGTAGTGTTTACTTAAACATTGTTAATTTAATACCCTTATATATATATATATATATATATATATATATATATATATATATATATATAAATAAATAAATAAGTGACGACGCTACATTTTAAATCCAATATGGCGGACTCTCCAAGATAGTGTACATTTTATTACGTTTTAATTAGATGACAATGTAAAAATAAACTTTAAATTAATCAAACTCATTTATTACACAATTTATATGATATAAATGGTAGTTTTAAAAAATGATTTTTAATATTTATTTATTTATTATTAACAAATTATTGAAAAACAAAAATAAATCAT
This sequence comes from Brenthis hecate, assembly GCA_951806755.1. NCBI lineage: Eukaryota > Metazoa > Arthropoda > Insecta > Lepidoptera > Nymphalidae > Brenthis > Brenthis hecate. Next base: position 23,729,079 of record OX638251.1, read on the forward strand.
GCCACAGAACTATAACTAAACTATATATTTTTCAGTTCTAGAGTTCAGTTCAGAACTAGAACTATACATTTTTTCAGGATAAAAAGTAACGTATTTGCTATTCCAGAATATAATCTATCTCTGTGCTAAACTCCATCCAGATCCGTTTAGCTGTTCTGGCGTGATTGAATAACAAACATCCATCCAAACCTTCGCATTTATAATATTTATGGGATGTAATTGCGTAATATACATACATACTAACAACGTACATTTAAAAACAGGAGACGGTTCTTCATCTTGAATTTTTTTCCTTTTCTAAACAAAACAAAGTTTGAGCCAATTAATTATATGAAAATTTATGTCAGTATACCAATAACATGCTATTTTCAATATATTTAATACTAGCGACCCACTCTCGCTTCGCTCGAGTTCGTCCTTAGGTTGCTTCCCCATACAAACTTTCATCCCCATTTTCACCCCCTTAAGGATTGATTTCTGAGATAAAAACTATTCTATGCCCTTACCCTTATTTACCCTTAATATTATTCAACATAGAAAAGAGACAAATAAAAAGACTAACGTATAACATACTCGTATATAAAAAAAATTTCAAGTAAAAATTTTTAAATGGCTTTGGTTCGCCTAGCATTTTAAGAGGCAGTTATAAACGTACAATATTTCTAGGTATATTTGAAAAGGTAGTACTTTGTTCTTAGTATATTATATACGCTTAAACAATTTTAATTGAAAGTTTTTTAATCAAGCCAGAGAGACAGCTATTTGAATGTGGTCTAGAGTTCAAAAAGCGTGCAAAACTATAGTCTCAAACTTTAACGTTTTTAGTTAAAGCACATGCATTCAGATATATATATATATATATATATATATATATATATATATATATATATATATATATATATATATATATATATATATACACACGTTCTTTATTGAAATATAATACAAAATTAACTCATTTAGTACTAAATGAAATTATCACCGAACACTAGCGATTTACCCTCACTTTGCTCGAGTATTTATTTTCTTCTTTGTACTTTTAATATTACAAATAACATTGTACTTTCTTTTATATTTATTAGTTATTTATGCGTACCAGTTGGGCTTTTTTCTTCAGCAATTTTCTTCTTTGTTTTAGTTTACATCACAAATGTTGCGTAGAGTGAAGAAGATTTTATTTCTTCCCAAACCTATACAGATAAATAAAATTGAAGTGTCTGTTTGTAATGTCAAAATAACAGCTTTTTAATAAATGCATATGGAATTATATACGGTATATATAAGAATAACACAATAAAAAAAAATTCTGTCTGTTTGTTCCGGCTAATCTTCGAAACGGCTGGGCCGATTTTGATGGGACTTTCACTGGCAGGTAGTTGATGTTATAAGGAGTAACTTAGGTTACTTTTATTTCAGTAAAATAATTAGGGTTCCGTTCAAAAAAAATAAAATATACCTAGGAACGAACCCGAGCGAAGCGAGAATGAGTCGCTAGTTATTATATAATTTTGTGGGAAGACACTGCCTGTAATAAATAAGATTTTTCAAATGTCAATTACTTTAGTCTCAACAGTGATCATGTTTACTGTAAAGCATTCGAAAATCGTGGAAAAAAATAAGACCAAACCCCGTAAATAAAAAAAATAGTTTTATGGTGTCCAATTTTTTTCGCATAGAATTAGTAGGATTAGTAAGAAAGAATATTTAGTTATTTTTCAAAGCCAAAAAGAAGTTAGAGTCATATGTATCGTATAAATTTTACACCCTTTTCAACTCGCGGTTCCATGACGTTTTCAGTAAGGAAGGCAAAAATGTTAGTATGGTCGCAATGCGGCGTAAAAGCGCCTATATACCTTCATTACTATACTGTCCATGAAACCCTTTCGTGTAAGTAAAATATGTATATGTGAAAAGGCCGTTTCTTTATATGATTGTTAAATGTGCCTTTTTTTTATTCAAACTAGGAAAATTCTCACACGAGAATCAAACACACGACCTCTAACAGAAAAGTACAATTTTAGTAGTTTCTTCATTATTTTAACACAATACCATGGAGTCACATCACGAGCTATACGATACAGTAGTATTGGCGTGAAACACTATCAAACATCCATCATATATTTTGTTAGTAGGATATACGAGAAGATCCTACATTTTTTTAATAAAATAAACTCAACTTATCAGAGTGATATATGTAGGTCATGTAGAACATTGTAATTATAAAAATATATTTGGTTTTTATCGTCCTATCTTGTAGGGTCGCTATGAATTAGACAACGGACGTTTGGCAGCCTTTTTCGTTGCCACCTGGGAAAGGGTTTTTTGATTCCATTAAACGTACTTTAAAAAGATTTTAGAGGTATTATTAATTATTATTTGTTACTCGACATTTTTGGCTCAGTCTGCAGTGACCCTATTTGTTGTGCCAACGGTCGCGAGTTCGAGATTCGAGAGTAACAAACGATTTTAGATATAAGAGACGATAGTTGTCTAATGTAGATAGTATGTAGGTATAGATAGTTAATGCCTCGGTGGTGTTGCGGCCAGGCTATAGGCTTGCACATCCGGATGTACTCGGTTCGAGTCCCGAGTCGGCTCAAGTTAATGCTATGGCTTAAGCTATTGAGTCTCTAAAAAAGTCGCAGTAACACCCGTAGTTAATTTGCCAAAAGGTGGCACCACTGTATGTAAGATTATTAATATAGGACACGTGCGAGGGACTGCTTTTTCTATTTTATTTTACCGATTGGTGTCACACAAGTGTGCACTACTTAATTGGCATTGCCAACTGGTTCGAACATGGGGAGTTTGATTTTATACGAGCTAATAGAGTTAAGCTACTGTTATATGTGCAAAACTGCCTCGGTGGTGTAGTGGCTAGCATGTACGGCTGAACACCCGGAGGTCCTGGGTTCAAGTCCCGAGTCGAAATAAGTTTAGTCATTAAAATAAAGCCAGTTGAGTTAGTAACATGCGTAGCGACGTCACCGATTAACGTTTGATGTATGAGAATTATACTCGTAACTAGCGTCCCCGGTTGTGAAAGAGGTTGCCGGAATGAATTTTGTCAACTTCTTAGTGGTTATGGCACTTAAAATTATATTTTAACCCATTACCATATAAATGATTACACTTTGCATATATAAAGGTGCTAACTTGAATTTATAATTTAAAGGGTCGGTTTTCGTTTTCTTTATTTTTATGTGAAACTTGATGCGAGTAGTGTCGTATTTGTCAGTTCAACTCGGTTAGGTTTTATATCCTTTTTATTTTATTTATTTATTTTTATTTACTTTATCGGTACGCTTTAACGGTTAGTATGGAATAGATAAACTATATATTTTAATGTATACATCGGTATGATGAGTTGGTGTGGGTTGTATTATAACGTGTTTTCCCGTGGGAATGAGACAATCTCCCGATGTAAAAAGTAGTCTATGTCAATCTCTAGCCCTCCAACTATCTCCATATAAAAAATCACACCAATCACTCTGTTTCGATGCGAAAGAAGGACAAACAAACAAACTTTCACATTTATAATATTAAATATCGATATGGAATTCTGGAATACCTTTTAAGCTTTCTTTGACCATTAATTATACTATGGCAATTGTAGCAAAGTAGAAAATAATCGTTTTTTTTTAATTAAAAATTTTTAACGCAAACAAGACAAGAATGAAAAACCACTTATTTATAAACCTAATTTTAATATTAGTGACAGGTGTGTTGACAGGTGTGTCGACCATGTCAGCTGTCATATTTTTATGCTGTAGAAAACTAAATAGACTTGGCGTCGCAACGCTTAAGCCTGACTGACATTGGCGAAATAATATGTGCTTGACTGTCATGCATTTAAATAGAGAATTGAATTGAATTAGAAATCACAAAAGAGAGAATTGAATTGCATTTTCATTCACATATTGAGTAAATATTCCAAACTTTCTAAAACTATAATTCATAACTGCCTCGGTGGTCTAGCAGCTAGAATGTACGGCTGCACATCCGAAGGTCCTGGGTTCGAGTCTCAGGTCAGTCCTAGTTTAGTTATTGAGTCTATCCATTTAGTAAGCCTCAGTAACATTCCGGAGTTGGGAAGTTTGCGATGTTACACCCACGTGCCTCGGAGAGCACGTTAAGCCGTCGGTTCTGTGCCTTAACTCTCGCCGGTCGTGTCTCGCGTCGTCCCACCGGAGTATGAGAGTGACAGGAATAGAGAGTGCACGTTGTGTCTGCGCGTACACTTGTGCACTGTAACATCTCCTGCGCAGACGGCTAGTCTCAATGAGATTGACCGCCGTGGCCTAAATCGGTCGGAAGGACACAATTATTATTATTAATTAATCAAGCTTTTACTCTTCAATGAATAAAACAAATATACAATAACTATAGAGAAATCTAACCTGCTATATCCATAAATAAGAGGAATCAAGCGTTTAAAACCATAAAGTACCTACATAAAATGTAAAAACATTTAAACTCTAAATCTAAAAATCTGCAACCTAACAATGACTCTAACCGACTACTTCTCGTGGATTAAATAAATTTGCATAAAAAGTCAATTAATATCCACGTCCTTTTCCCTGTTTGCTTTGAGCCGCCACGTACACTGTACAGCGAGGGCCGAGTATGCAAATATGAATGTTATCCTGAGGAATATTTTAATATAATAACTCATAAGTAATAGCTCATTGGTGGCGTGCGTGCTTGAAAAATCAAGTGCAGCAGGTTCTAAACCTGGTCGCGAACTAATATTTTCATATGATGAAGGCAAATATCGTATGAATTCCTGCTTAATTGAGAGCCTAATTTCGTCGTTCACTCAATTTTGACCGCTGTGGAAGACTGTAGACCAATGTCCATTGCTATGTAGACCTGTACCTATCACGCTGAAAGGTTTGAATTATTTATTTTTAAGGAGAGCTGTGTTTAAGGTTATAAATGAATATTTGGAAAGAGAAAATGTCAAGCATTATTGTTTATATCACGTAAAAGCGATTTAATTTTAACTTAAAAAATTAAACTTTTTTAGTTAAAAATTCTTTAAATAGTAGCGCGACGCAGTAGACTATAGACATAGTGCCATCAATATACGCCGGCTGTTCCATGAGGTATATCAGATATTTAGATAATTTATAAAGCTCAATTAACGGATTTAAATTTCAGCTCTCACAATATATTTTGGAAAATAGCCAATTTAATAACATTTAATAAACATACATCTGTAACTATATCCTATCTCGTGAAACCCTTTTTTTACATCTTGGTCTTCAAGAATAATACACTCAATCATAGGAAAAAAGTTAATATATATATATATATATATATATATATATATATATATATATATATATATATATATTCCTATTTATAATCTATAAAAGCTCGCTAAGTAGGCAATTGCCATAAAACTTCATATATGTAAAAGCTTGTGTAGGAATTCGTGCTACGCAATAAATAATGGAAGCCCCCACTAACTCATAACAAGGGCAAATGCTTGTCTATACATACTCATATCTTTGATCATAATATCGATCGAATTGACGCATAAAGTACTGGACAAATTTATCTATACATATACCTAATAAAATTCTGAGTCGAATCTATAGGTACCTAAAAATTTTTTGGTAAAAATCTTATTGAAATAAACATTATTATCGATACAGAAGCCGAATCAATAGGTTTTGGAATTCTTGTTTTTCTTTCTGTCTGTCTGTCTGTGGTCGCATCACGAAAATTCAAAGAAGGGATTTTGATGAAATTTGGTATGGTGATAGCTGGTTATCCGGGTCAACATTTTACTGCGGGAAAATATGTCTTATCTGAAAAATCCTTATTAAACATTAAAACACATTACTTTTATAAAATGAAATTTTTATTATTTATATATATTTATTATTTATACATATTAATTATTATTTATAATATGAAATATATACAACCTATATATTTCATATTATATATACTCAGCCTATAGGATACATTTTCTAATCTAAATCAAAGGGTTCGAAATTTTCCTATAAGGAAGAGGAAGTAAGTTCATGAACTCTTTCTTCTCTAACTTAGATCACTATGTAGTGTACTTTTATTTCGGAAAACGAAAAGGTATCCAAAAGGGGATTACGCAGATTTTTGATAATATTATTTAAATACGACCGAATTGTTTTGAATTGACACGATTATGTTTATTATTTAAAAGCTTTTTCATGTATATTGTTTATCCATCCTGTTTTAACGTACCACTGCTGTGCCTCTCTTCATTAATAGGGAGATCATACTCCACAACGCTGGCCAAATTGATTGGTCTTCGAAAATCACGTAAAACGATTCGCACATGAAAATATTAAAGATTCAGCAAATCTCTGTAATTGTAATTATTAGTGCAATTTAAATTATTTTTGTTTTTAAAGCCTATTTAATGGTCAAAATTTTAGACTCTAGCACCACGTCAGGACTTCTGGAAATGGAGCATTTACACAAAATACTGTACAAGTGGAGTCGCGGGCAAAAGTTATCATTAAAAAAGTCATATTACAGTTGTTAAACTAACAATAAGTAAACGATTGCCTAGAAGTACAAATTTAGTCAGACAGACTAACTACTTGTATAATTTTAATAAAATCTTTGAATATTCTATGTCATGAATATTCAAGCCATGTCCCTGCTCGCTTGTGATAGATACAATGCGATTTTGCAATGCAGCAATTTCAACATGTTCGATGTCAATATATTTGCAAACTCAACGTATTTCAAGTTTACGATAAAATTTCATTTATTCCATACGTTAATAAAATTCGTATAGAGAATATTGAATGTTCAAAATATTAAGACTGTTATTCTATACTATACACTAGTGACTCACCCTCGCTCCGCTCGGGTTCGTCCCTACTTACGTTTTAACGTTTAGTATAGATTTCTCAGAGATGAGATATTTTCCCGCTATAAAGATATCGTATATACCGGATAACCAGCTATCATCATACCAAATTTCATCAAAATTCCTCCAGTGGTTTTTTCGTGATGCGGTAACAGACAGACAGACAAAAATTCAAAAGCTATAGATTCGGCTTCTGTATCGATAATAATGTCTATTTCAATAAGATTTTCCAAAAAAATATTTAATGTACAGATTCGGCTCAGTTACAATTTTATTATATGTATAGATTAGTGACATACACTCGCTTCGCTCGGGTGCGTCTCACACTAAGTACGTGCATGTAGCGCTGCTAGAGTTTAATTACAGACCTTTTTAAAAGGAATAATTCTGTTATACATTATTTTCATATAATTTTATTAGTTTACGCGGTTCACGCCAATAAAGCTCCCAGTCGCCATGATTTTTTCCAACATCCTCAAGAATCATCATCATATTTCAGCCAATCTTCCTAATGAATCACTCCATCTATTGCTGAAAACCGTATGAAAATCCTGTCAGTAGTTTTTGAGTTATCGAGTTCAGACAGACAGACGGCGGGGGATTTTATTTTATAAAATGTATACATACTAGCGGCTTAGCCTTACTTCGCTCTGGTGGATCCGCATCCCTAGGGCCATAATCATTTGTGGGTCTCGCCCGAATTCTACCTATCATCATCCAAGGCATTTGGCCAGAGTAGTGAAACATATATGTGCATAGATTCTAAGCCTGTGTTTATACTTCTCCACTGATGTGTTGGACATTGTTCTGATGGCTAAGAAGAGGGAGGCTCTGTTGGGTTTTGGTGGGTAGTACTGGTTTTTCTTGCCAGTGAGTCCCACATAACCACCTGTAGTGTACAGATGGTATACAAAAATGCTTTGCCCAATATAAAAAAGAACGTTAGCGGTGTGTACGTAAAATGACTCATCGAAGTTTCATCAGTATTGGATAAATGGTTTGGGAATAGCTAGAATACAAACATACAAAGAAACATTCATTTTTATTTATGTAGATTAAATACTAATATATTTAACCCTCTTCTTCTCTCCTAAGTCCTATTCTAATTTTTTAAAACATAAATTGAATTTCATTAAAAGTACCGATTACCTACAGAAGTTTCACTTCTTGCGCGTGTACACATTGACCACACACTTTTTCATATTTAATTTATTATGGACTAGCGGCTCACCCTCGCTTCGCTCGGGTTCGCCTCTAAATAATCAAAGACAAATCTATCCCACGGGAACCGTTCATTTTTCCAGGATAAAAAGTAACCTATTTGTTATTCTGATGTATGAACTATATTATTATAAAGTTTCATTAAAATCCAAACAGTAGTTTCTGTGTACTAAGCTGTATAGGTTACTATAGTTTTTAACTATCCCACGTGAATTCTTTAATTTACCTGGATGAAAAGTATCTAAAATGTTGACTGGGGATATAAGGTACCACCATGCAAAATTTTATTCAAATCGGTCCAACAGTTTCGGAGATTAGCCCGTACAAACAGTCAAACAGACAGAGAAAGATTGAAAAAATCTAGATTTGTTGTATTTCTCTTCTTACATTCCCTTGACTCGATTTTTAGCATTTTTTTTCTATGTACAGACATTCGACCTCTACAGTTTTATTATATGTATAGATAATTTTGAATAACAATACTTTTCTGTCGATATGTTACTATAGAGAGGGGTTTAATAGAAGCTTTTCTATGTAGAGGCTGCAGGACTTTAGTTCTAACCATATTGAAGGCTAACATGAACTAGCAACCCATAAAACGTCATGGAGCACTATAAGAACTGTACTAAGTATCTAACTTTTATCGTCCAATACGTCGTCCCCTCAACTTTATGATAGGATTTTTCAATTTCGTTTTATATTTCGCGACATTTTGTTCAATTATGCGAGTGTAAGGCAGCTTTTATTTCTATTTTATGTAAACTTTCAGAGCAATTAAACTAAATTTGTAACTTTCCTTAGGGACTACTATTTCTCGAGTTTACTGCGAAAATTTAACGGACAACTAACTGTTTTATGTCAAAATAAAATAAATGAAATGTAAATTTAGTGTATTTCATACATCAAAGTATATGTACCGACATCTTTATAGTTTGGTAATGCAATGAAATAGAATTTCTAAACCTTAACTCGAGAGACGCGCTCATATTTGTCTATCATCTACGAGTATGTACCATATAATAAAACAAAAATGTTGTTATAACTTATTACTAGAGTCCAACATTTAGGGTTCCTTTTACTGTAGGAAAATCTCTCTTTCCCACGGGAAAAAACAAGTGGTTCTATTTAGTCGTTATCAGAAATTTACATGTCTAACGCTGGCTAAACCTTAAAAAACACACCAAAACAATTTATTAGAAAATTATAGGTCTTACTAAGACCTACAGAAAAATCTGCAATCGCAATAACTATTCATATCTATTTAAAATGTACCTAGAGACGTACATGAGCTAAGCAATAGTGTAATTCTCTAGTAACATATACATACATATTCACATAAGTATAAGGTGAGCTCCTTTAATTTTTTTTCAACCGACTTCCAAAAAGAATCTTTTTTTATGTATGTTCACCGATTACTCGAAGACGTCTGAACCGATTTAGATATTTTTATTTGTTTCAAAGAGTATACTTCCCAGGTGGTACCATATAAATTTTATCGAAATCGGTCGACCGGTTTTTAAAAAAATCAACAATAAATATTTTTTTTAAATAAATTGTTTAATCAAATATGTTATTTAAAAAATTTCTACTTACAAATTATTTATAAAAAAAATCTAGATTATTAACTAATTGTCATGTCATTATTTCTCGGAACTATCTAGTTCCATGGTAAGCTACGAGGCTTGTGTTATGGATACCAGATAGTTGATACACTACATATATGTAACTTTAAATACATACATATTATAAATATAAACATCCATGACTGGAGTTTAAACATTCGTGCTCATCACACAAATGAATGCCCCAAGCGGGAATCGAACCCGCGACTGCTAGTACAGAAAGTAGGATCACTACAAACTGAGCCAAACGTGTCGTCAAATACTTGAATTTGAACCCGCTTCAGTTGGTTTTCAGATCAAAGGAGCTTTCAATGGCTACTGCACTATCAATATGGGGTTCAAAACTTAATTTATGGTTTAATAAAGCCTTTAACGTTAAGCACTCTTACTTAGACTCGACTAGAAATCCGGCAAAAACGAAAATTCATAAATTCCAATCACATTAATATTCCTCTCTGGACCTACTTTAATAACTTTTGGCGAAACAATAATTGTTACATGTGTTTCAAAATGATGCGAGACTTGCATTTTTTTACATGTAATGTTTTTGATGAGATTTTCTCTCGATGGGATTTTGGTTTCTTTTTAGTTTATTAGCTATAGACGAGCCAGGAACCCATTGAAATATACACACAAAATTTCAACTAAATCGGTCCAGCTGCTTGTGTGACGGAGGAGTATGAAATTTCCCACACTTATAGTTTATAAAGAGAAGGAGTGCAGAATGTTAATATTTTTTAAAAATCTATACATATAATAAAATTGTAACTAAGCCGAATCTGTACATTAAATATTTTTTTGGAAGATCTTATTGAAATAGTCATTATTATCGATACAGAGGCCGAATCTATAGTTTTTAGAATTTTTGTCTGTCTGTCTATCTGTCTATCTGTTACCACATCACAGAATAACCACTGGAGGGAATTTGATGAAATTTGGTATGATGATAGCTGGTTATCCGGGTCAACATATAGGATACTCTTTACCGCGGGAAGATATCTCATTTCTGAGAAAAAATGCAAAAACTGCAATGTAAGAATATAGTAAGTGTAAAAGCTAAGAATTTGGTTTTTGGTCATCTGAACACGAGAGGAGCCGCGGGCAATGCTAGTTATGCATAAAAATATATTAAATCAATAAAAAAAAAAACATAACACACACTACCATGTAATTGTCACACACACGCATATATACTCTTTTTTAATTGTTAGTCTGTGGTCAAATTGAGAATTTATGTATTATTACGTGAAGCAAAAACTTTGCATCTCTTTTTAAGAAAATTACGCGGACGGAGAAATGTGAAATTTGACACAGTTAAAGTTTATATGGAGATATAGTTTAGAAAGCTAATATTTTTATACAAAATACATTAAAACCGATCTGTTCATTTTTTGTATTAGTTTAATAGCTATTGAAGAGCTTTAGTTTTATAAATACAAAATATAATAATAATGGTCGAAGTTCGAACGCTCGGCGAGCCCTAGGTTTAATGATGTTCTCCTAGCCGATTCCGGCCACGGCGGCCAATCTCAATGAGATTAGCCAACTGCACAGGAGATATTATAGTGCTCAAGTGTACGCGCAGACACAACGTGCACTCTCTATTCCTATCACTCTCATACTCCGGTGGGTCGACACGACCGGTGAGAGTTAAGGCGCAGGACCGACGGCTTTTACGTGCTCTCCGAGGCACGGGGGTGAAACACCGCCAACTTCCCAACTCCGGGCTGTTACTGAGACTTACTATACAGGAAGACTCAATAACTAAACTTGGCCCGACCCGGGACTCGAACCCAGGACCTCCGGGTGTGCAGCCGTACATGCTAGCCACTACACCACCGAGGCAGTTAAATAATTAATAATTAGGTTTAATAATAAGTTAACATATTACTATTGGCTAGTACATTCCTATCATATAAACAATTGCTTTATCCGTTTGAGTACTTTAATAAGTGTATGGCTTTTTACTCATAATAGTAAGTTGATAGAGAACAAAAAAACCAGTGAGACAGAAAACAAGAAATGCTAAATAGTCGCTCTATACGTTAAAAATAGATATAATAATGAATATAGTGACAGGTGAAGTTCCCTCATCATTATGATGCTAATGAAATTTTCTAATTAAACGAAAATACACCTGTTGAATATACGAGATATGAGGCAAAATGGATACTCGCTGTAGAAGTTAAAGCGAAGTAGAAATTCGATTCGCTATTGAGCTAAATTTTTAAAGTTACAGTCGTATTTTTTGGTCAAATGAACAAATGTTAAAAACTATATTCATTTTTAGCTAGGGATTCTCAAAGCAGGTATTCTTCCTTAAGGATCTCGCAAGTCGATGTTCGGGGTGATTCATAAGAACATGAAGTTTTTTCGGTCGGATTTCAGCAAAAGTACACTCACTTTTTCTTTACTCTCATAGCCACAGGATCAGGTAGAAGGAGAAAATAAAATACAAAATTGAGTGTGGGAACTGCGAGAGTTTTAAGTGCTTTATTATATTAGTGAAGCGATTTGTCCGTTAAGATTATTAACTCCAATAGGTACCTAATAAATAACTTGAACTAACGAGGTGAGTATCACACTAGAATCTCACAGTCAATTTAACATCGACATTATATTAAACAATTTTAGTTTATTCTATTAAACAGATAACCAATCTGGAAAATAAATTAAACTAAAATATATACTTGTTGTTTATATATATATATATATATATATATATATATATATATATATATATATATATATATTCTTGTTGTTTGTTGTGTGTTTGAGTTATTGTAAAAAAGTCGGTTAAAAAGGTATGTTCATACATATTTATCTGAGTAGTGTCAGATAACCTAGAAGGTATATATGTTACAGTCAAAACTACTTTTGGCTAAGGAGGTTGGTCAAAAGTAGTTTTAACTGGGCATTTTTTTTCTAAAAGTTCTACTCGTTTACGGTGTGCTCAAAGTTCCTACCTAACCTAGAAAGAAAAGTTCTTCCGAGTAACCTTCAAGCTACATTATCCTTACTTTTCAAGAGTTTTTACCGATACCAGTAGTACCGGATTGAGTCTTAGCACCGCCCGTGGGCACAGTAAAAAACTACTATTGACCACGGCCTGCAGTCAAAACTACTTTTCCCAGGTTTGACTGTAACATACTTATATAAGAATACCTATAACTTATAAGAATTGTTTTTTAATAAATAAATTTCGTTTTTATTTCATTTTAGCTTACTACTCGTATTGTTCAACATTTTTGAATCCCAATTAAGAAAAATAAAAATTATTTCATCAATCAAATTATAGAAATCGCATACGAACTTTCCGAACTAAACGCAAATTATCAAAATCTTATATCGTTAGTTGATATCTTAATACATAACAAGTGGGCGTTGTTGATGTTATGCCATTTCAAGCTAAAGCTATCGTCACACTGCACGGAATTTTGAATAATCATATTTTAATAATTTTGATAAAATCTGAACGCATTACGCGAAAACCACTGAACGGATTTTGATGAAATTTGGTATGATGATAGCTGGTTGTCCGGGTCAACATATAGGATACTTTTTACCGCGGGAAAATATCTCATCTCTGAAAAATCTATACTAAACGTTAAAACGTTTATTATATGTATTATAATTGTTATTGTAATAATTCAAATTTATTAATTATTTTTACTCACAGTTACTAAAAATATTTAGGTATTACGTAATATGTGGACAAAAGGAAATTTTTGTGTAATTTTAGGACATAAGCTATGACTATCAATATTGTATTTCCCTCGATTTTGTTACAGCGTGAAGGACTAACAAACATACATATTACTCCTTTATGATATTAGTGTGATTTCTATATTACCTATAATCAATCAAATAATTATTCTAGCATCAACAATAGATCTGCATATTATACTACTACACTTTATGTAGACAAAAGATGGCTAATAACAAAATAATTGTGTGTTATTCAGAAACGGCTATATATATATATATATATATATATATATATATATATATATATATATATATATATATATATATATATATATTCTCAACAACGGTTTGACTTGTCATTATGTATAAGAAACAAGATAAAAAAATCAATCAGTCTGTATGTAGGTATGTATGCCGATATGTCTATATTCAGCCCTTTTCAATGTCCCACTGCTGGGCATGAGTCTCCCTTCAATACGAAGGTTACCAGCTCATAGTCCACCACACTACGTGGCGTCCACGCTGAACATGTGCGGGTTGGCGGACTTCACATTTCTTTCGAAAACTTGTTAAGTTCTCTCAGACATGCAGGTTTCCTCACGATGTTTCCTTCTTAGAAATGATTTGCACATGAAAATATCAGAGACACGAAACCTGGGATTTGAACCCGCTTCAGTCGGTTTCCCAAGCGAGCGCGTTACCACTGGGCTACCACTACCTTATGATTTGCATTATAATAATATTATCCACTAATTTTTACCCATCGCTTTTAATGGTAAGCGGGATAGCTCTCCTATCCCGCTTACCGCTTTAAAGAAGCCGATGGTAGCTTCTTTACGGACTGAGTACTGAAGTTCTAAATTGATGATTCAAAAGCGCTTGTAATAAGTCTATTTGAATAAAGTTTCATTTCATTTCAAGGCAGTCGCTGTGACCGAAATCTGCTTGCAGATGGCATCATTATCCAGCGGGACCTCGTAATATCTATTTTCTTGCTAAATATCATCGAAACCATGTTCAGTGGTGTGAAAGTGAAAATAAATGTACAACATACAGACAGACATACATACAGAGATAGTTTTACACCTTATAAATGTAAAAGTAAACATTAGTATGGAAATGTAAGAATATTTAATTATAAAAGTTAACAGTTCAGTGTGAAAGGATTTTACTGTTCAAATCGAAACTTGGTCACGTTTTCCATCTTACTGTTATTAAACAACACTTTTCTTAGAGCTTGGGGTTATTTAAACATTACTTCGACTACATCATGGCGAGGATCTGGACTGCCTTACTTTTAATAAGTTGCTTGACTACTACTGTTGTAAGTATCTAATTTAATTTTTGACTTCATCTATACAAACAATGAAATTCTGAGTCGAATCTATACATTAAATATGTATCGGAAAATCTTATTGAATTAGTCATTATCATCGATACAGAGGCTGAATCTATAGGTTCTAGAATTTTTCTCTGTCTGTCAGTTCTTCTGGGAACGCATCACAAGAAAACTACTGGACAAAATTTGATGAAATTTATGGTATAATTATGGCTGGTTATCCGGCTCAACATATAGGATAATTTTTAGTGCGGGAAATATCTCATCCCTGAAAAATCTATACTAAACGTGAAAATGTAGGGACAAAACCGAGCGGAGCGAGAATGAGTCGCTAGCATAAGCTACATTTAGTTTACAACATATGTAATTAATGATATTTTTTTTATTTGTTTAAACGAATCTTGCTTAGGAAGGGAGCAACTAAACACTACACGTGTTTGTTATTTTATTTGTTAATTGTTTAGTGTGTTGTCTTTCTATCATGAATCTACGACGAAACTTATCTAGACGTAGTTCAAGAGCCGGAGTGTGACGAAATAGGCTACTTATTATTCCATTATATCAAGGAAATGTCGAGTTATTAGTCTTGATGGGGTAGTGTGGAATTAGGTCGTACTTACGTGCTTGAGAATTGTTCTACATAAATAATTTCTCATAATATAGTGCTGAGCGCTACGATATTTGCAATCTGTATATTATCTTTTTTCGCTTCTTCTGATGTCGTTCTCCAATCAGACTTTTACTTTCCTTCTATACATATAATAGAATTGTAATTGAACCATCTGAGATGAAAATCTATATATTAAATAGTTTTTGAAAAATCTTATTGAAATAGACATTATTATTGATACAGACTGTCTGTCTGTCTGTCTGTCTGTCTGTCTGTCTGTAACCGTATCACGGAAAAACCACTGTAGGGATTTTGGTGAAATTTGGTATGATGACAGCTGGTTAGCTGGGTCAACATATAGGATACTTTTTACTGCGGGAAAATATCTCATCTTCGAGAAATCTATACTAAACGTTAAAACGTAAGTAGGGACGTAACCGAGAGGAGCGAGGGTGAGTCGCTAGTCTTTAATATAATAAGCGTAGCTACAGTATAAAAGGCAATCCAAGGTTTCCAAAAGACATTTAAACTTCGTTTTACAGATAGTATATCTTATTGAACATTCTTTCGTCACCTTTCTACGTACGAGCACCCAGATCTTCTGAACACGTTTTTCTATATTTTTGCATTACAATAACATTATAGTACTCGTATAAACTGTGACTAATGAGAGATCTAGTAGCCCTTAAAGACGAGAGGTCTTAAATGCGAAACCTGAGTAGACCAAAATAGTTATTGCGTTTTTCTGTCGGGAAAAAATTGTAGCATCTCGGAGTTGATTAAAAGAAATAGAGAGTGCACTTGTGTTAGTGTGCATACTTGTGCACTATAAGATCTCTTGCGCAGACGGCTAGTTTCAGTAAGATGGCCCACCGTAACGAAATCGGGTCTGATAATCCTCGCAATCATTAATATGACAGAGGCCTATACCCAGCAGTTGGATTTTAAGTAAGGCTAAAAAGATTACATAATCAATGAGTGATGCTGAGTGAGAAAACCCAAAAATTTTCCTTTCACTTTTAATATAAAGTACCCAAAAATATAATTATCATGTTGTTTTGGTACAAAATGTTTAAACGTTCTACGAAGCGTTTCAAAAGCTAATTAACTACTTGCTAGGATTTATTACTCACGTCAAGTTCAGAATATTCGTTCCGTTGTTAGAGTTTTGTAATGACCTTATTTGTTTACTTTTCGCTTGATTTACCTTAGTTCAAGAATGTGAGGGAAATATGTTGCCAAATTACGGCCTATAAATCGTTTTTATTAATTTTCGGAAAGCCTTTCTCGAGTAAATAACAAAATATAGTAGAACAATCAATTGTGAGTTGATTTTAAGGATGGTTTTCTAATAGTCAAAATTGAGACACACTGCCTTTAGTTGGAACTTTTTGACTATTTCTGACTAAGATTGATAAGTATGCAAGTTTGTAATTTTGTACAATCCAATGATGTGGGTAGTTGTATTCTACAATAGGTGCTAGAAAAAATATCGAATTTAGACACAAAAACCTATTACAGTTGTAAAATGTATTTTTTTACTATTTTAAATATAGGGTTGCTGCTGAATTTTAATTTATTAAGTCTTAGCAAATACCTAATTATGTTACATAGGCTTTTTATACAACGATAGCCGATTCAAGCCTACAATCAGTTTTCCAATAAAAGCGCGATTGGCCGCAAGTCAACCGTGTTTAAATGATTGCGTTGTATTTACATGAATCTCAATAAACGATTGATATTTAAAATTGACGCGGCTGCCCCAAATGATTACAAAAGACATGCAAATTTTACTGCGGTTAAATAGCAAAAGCGTAATTTTGAGTATACCACATCTGGTCAGGTAAAGTGGTATAAAATAATTGTGTTTACAAACAAGGAACTTGCCCTAGTGCCTAACGGTAGCTTGTGAGAATATCTAGGTTATAGCCTATCTTCGTACTAAATTTCATCTCCAGCCAGCCGCTTCGACTTGGAGTGACTAATTTTCTGCTCAGCTCACGTGCTATGTCCATAATAGTAGCCGAACAAATCAAGTGTTTTAGTATAAAAGCTTTCTAGTGGTGGAAGAAATTTTAGTATTACATTATTGTATTCAGCCCTTTTTAACGTCCCACTGCTGGGTACGGGACTCCCTACAGTACGAGGGGGATCATGCCATAGTCCACCACGCTGGCCAAGTGCGGGTTAGCGGGCTTCACATTATTAGATTCAGAAATTATGCTTAATGCTTAACAAATTACATTATTTGATATGCTTAGTTGTTAGTATTGATTCCTATAACTCGTTATTTGTTTTAAAAAATAATATATGGATGGTGGGTTGCAAAACGCAGGCGTCACTAGTACCATGTAGTCTCATATTACTATTATGTCATCTTTATATCAAATAGGCTTACTTTTTATGGCTAAATATAAATCTTACTAATATTATATATATGAAAGATTAGATGTTTGGATCGATGTTTGTTACACAATCACGCCAGAAAGGCTGAACAAATCTGGATGACATTTGGCATAGAGTTACATTATAGTATTGAATAGTACATAGACTTTTTATTCCCGAAAAATATACGGTTCCCGTGGGATAGATTTGTTTTTGTTTTTCTAGAGGCGAACCCGAGCGAAATGAGGGCGAGCCCCTAGTTGTTTCTATTTTTAATAAAATATAACTGACATTTCACAGATCTCCAAAATCGTCCTACCTCACAAACTACGATACTTAGAGAACATGCTCAACGCCGAAGTGATCGCGAAGGCGGCTAAGATACGTCAAAGAATTGAAGCGAATCCGAATAACCAAGATAGTGATACGAGATGGCCTTTGTTATTAGCTAAGTACCAAGATGATAACAAAATTATGCCCAACGCGTTGTATGCGAGACGGATACCAAATCTTTAAGTTGGTAAACGTAAATTTTGTATAGGTATATTAATATATCAACTACGGAGCTGGGGTTTTGCATAAAATGTTCAAATTACTCTTGAAATTGCAGAGCTGTTCACTTTTGGAGAAAAATAATCGCTTGTAATAATTTGTTATGAAATTTTTATAACTTTATCCTCTATTTGAAGTTCTCTTTGAAAAATTTACATATTTAGGTGTTCAAAATTGTCTTAATAAGTAGGTACCTATATTTCTTTTTCATTTAAGCTTATAAGGAAAAATGGAGATGGCTCTCTAAGATATTATTATACTTTCATGAAGAAAATATATTTCAATATTGTAAAAATAAATACATTATTTTAGCTTAAGATATCTATACATATAATAAAATTGTAACTAAGCCGAATCTGTACATTAAATATTTTTTGGAAAATCTTATCGAAATAAACATTATTATCGATATAGAGGCCGAATCTATAGTTTTTAGAATTCTTGTCTGTCTGTCTGTTACCGCATCACTGAAAAACCACTGGAGGGATTTTGATGAAATTTGGTATGGTGATAGCTGGTTATCCGGGTCAACATATAGGATATTTTTTATCGCAGGAAAATATTTCATTTCTGAGAAAAAACACAAAAACTGCAATGTAAGAGTATACTAATATGTAAAATTCAGTTTTAGTCCTAAGAATTTAGTTTTTGATCATCTGAACGCGGGCGGAGCCGCGGGCAATGCTAGTTTAGAATATAATTTATTCAAATGGAGTTTTACTATAAGAGTTAGAGTTGAAGAAATCCACAACTCAAATATTAAAAATACTTAGGCCTTATAATTGTAGGATTATTTGTGCAAAATACAAAATATCTGTAAGTCGGATTTTCACAATTAGACGGGCTCAAGTCTCAACCGATTGCGATAAAATATATTATAATAATAAGGCCATCACAGAAACTTTTTTCAATATAAATTATATTAACATATTAAATTCTATATAAATTAACATATTACATGAATAAGAAGATTAATTACTAAGAAATCATAGAGGAAGTTGCGGCATTTTGTTAGTTAAGCCATATAAAGATAACTAAGTACAAGTATCTTTATTCTGTACGGTTTTAGCTTAAGTTAGATTCTTAGGTATCGAAATGTGTTATTCATACAAGGTATTAACTAATATTGATATAGTATTTAAATAAATAAGTTATAACTGTAAATAAAATTTATTTTACTCCTCTTAGTTCCTGCTCAAATATTTGGCTGAATTTAGTATATTTTATATGCTTTTAAAAAACTAAAAAATTACGGTGTGTCACAAATGCTTGTACAATTGTTAAAGCATTGATTAAAACGAATTAAATCATTTAAATTAAAATATACTTGATAGCAGGGGAGCTCGGGAGGGGATTTTGGGATTTATTCAAGCGCGGCAGATTAACATATCTAAGGGAGGGTGATGATGATGTTCTCCTGACCGATCCCGGCCACGGCGGCCAATCTCATTGAGACTAGCCAACTGCGCAGGAGATATTATAGTGCACAAGTGTACGCGCAGACACAACGTGCACTCTCTATTCCTGTCACTCTCATACTCCGGTGGGACGACCACTCGACACGACCAGTGAGAGTTAAGGCGCAGGACCGACGGCTTTACGTGCTCTCCGAGGCACGGGGGTGAAACACCGCCAACTTCCCAACTCCGGGCTGTTACTGAGGCTTAATATACAGAAAGACTCAATAACTAAACTTGGCCCGACCCGGGACTCGAACCCAGGACCTCCGGGTGTGCAGCCGTACATGCTAGCCACTACACCACCGAGGCAGTTAATAGGCTAAGGGAGGGTAGTGGATACCTTGCACTCTGTTGAGTACCTCCACCACAGTGTAACCACCGTAAGTCCTCTCTCTGTATACGGTCGCGCGTCTAAGGCAGCCTATCAATATAAATAGGTATATATATTTGAAAAATATTCCTAATTCTGACATATCATAAATTACATAAATGTTCTTTTAACTTCGCTAAGGTAGAAGTCTCATTGTCAGTTTTTATAATTGTTTAGGTAATTTTTATTCTACTATTCTACATTTCTAGCTGTTTCGATTCAAATAGAATCAGGCAAGGCGCCTCAAAAACGCCTCAGCAGAACAAGTAACAACTTACCTTATATTTGGACTTACGGATCACTAAAAATTAACATGGTTATATATTATAATATTAACTTTGATAGTAGGTATAGTTTAGATTGGAAAACCAAGTAGAAAGGGTTGAGACCTAGAGATTTTGATCACACTTTTCAACATGATATTCTTTTCATAAGGCTTATACGTTGGGGAAAACATCATGAAGGCATGTCTGAAAAAAGTAATTCCTTATCGAAAAACGTTATGATGCTCGCTTGCTATTTTATAAGATTTTTTATCTGATATATAAAAATCTCGCGTCACGGTGTTTGTGGTCGCACGCCTCCGAAACGGCTCGACCGATATTGATAATATTTGTTTGTATATTTGGTAGGTACCTATGAGAATAGGTCGTAAAGTATTTTCCGCTCACCCACCCCCATCCCCGATTTTTAATAGCTATTTTAGTGTTTTTGTATGGACAACGTTATATAAATATGTAGCTGTATAACATAAAGCCAAAGAGTTTTTATTGTAAATTGAATGCGGGCGTTGCCGCGTGTACTGCCAGTATATTTATAAAAGTAATTTGTTTCGCTAATGTCGCAATCTTTTCGACGACACTAAGTTTTATTTTCATCAAATGAAACTCCTAACATTTTCTCTCTAGTTTATAAACTTAAACAAGATTTGTGATTAAGTTAGATTATGATAGATATAGGTATTTGAATATAAATTACTCCTTTAAATCTAAGTATAAAAAAAAATAAGTCATCCCCATTTTCCCACCCTTAAGGGATGATTTCTGGGATAAAAAGTATCCTACGTCCTTTCCCGAATCTCAAACTACCTTCTTACCAAATTTCATCTAATTCGGTTCAGTAGATCCAGAGATTACCCATCACAATGTCACAAACTCACAAACCTTACCTCTTTGTAATATTAACTATAGATAGAAGTACTAACCCATAAGCAAATGTAATAACAGCACCTAATAAACTAGAATAAGTACTCATCAATAAATAATCTTAAGTATAACATTATAAATAATAGTGTATACCAACGTCAACAATAAGTCGGCCAGAATAAATTTAAACAAGAAAAAAGTGATTGACGGATCACGTCCTTCAGGAAATAAGATCCTACAATTAGTCTAAGTTCCGATAATTTTAAATAGTTTTAATGTAAATAACAAAAAATAAAAACACATATAAATAATAATAAAAACGGCACACGCAATATGATCCTGTGGAGATATTTAATAAAAAAAATACGTGTGTGTGTACTTTTGAACGCACATAAGAAGTTATACTTCTTTGGCGTAACAGAACAAAAATAGCTAAACATTCCTCCCCGTGTGTCACAATTCTGTTTGTAAAAGGAATGATAAATTAATAAAAATATTTTTTTTTATCTTCACTGATACAGAACACGTTTTATAGATTTATGAATATTTGATTAACTATTTTGAATATAGCTATGAGTTTTCACGGGAATCGGAGAGACAGTTATCAGCTAACTTCATCATGTCGCTTTTGGCTGTCGGTGTGCGCGCGCGCATCGTAAAAATTTTACTCTCATATATTTTTCCAAACGTGCCAAAGAAAGTATAACTTCAAAAACATAAAAAGTATTTAATTTTCATTTTAATCGATCAAGTATATAGAAGTAGTGACATATTTGTTTGAGCTTCCCCTGTTTAATTCTGCTTACAAAATCTGTAAAGCAAGAAGTAATCCGACAATAGGAGACGTAATCACATGTAAAGATTCAAGAAAAATTGTTGACACACAATTGAAACAAGGTGTAGTTTTCGTAGAATTTTTAATAGATCACTAATTATGGGATACATCAATAGCTCCATTTCAATATATACAATAGATACAGTTCAGAATAAAAATATTTTATTTCAAACATCTAACCTCTTACAATATACATATTATACGTCTTCTTTATATGTACATATACCATCGATACTCACTCGTTGTTAGTAACACGTATAGACACTTTTTATATATTTTTTCTATATGGGGCTCTTTATGCTGGGGCTGTTATGGAAATATGGGAGTCGTAACAAAAAAGTAAAAACCAACAAAAAAGTCCATATAATAAAATAATAGTCTGTATTTCTTAAAAATAATGTGACATATTAAAGTCCCTAATCATTATAAATCTCTATTTTTCCAAACAACCCCATCAAAATCAACCATCAATATAAAGATACAATATAATAATTTGGACTGCGTTTTCAACAAGTTGCTTTTTTAATTATTTGGCAATCGTTTGCAGATTTTTTAGGCGTTAACGTTAGGCATATTTCCGCTAACAGCAGACGCGGCTTTTCGCGAATTGCTTAAAATTTTTAGTCAACATAAATAGAAAAAACATACAATTTAAAAAAAAGTAAGATTTGTAAGGATAATTTATACAATAATAGCTTTACTTTCTTTATATTCTTAGTATTTAAAGCGGAAAAAATATATCATCATTCTAATGCAGTGTAAGTAAACGTGTTGAAATGCCTAGAATGTATTCAAACTCATCAATACTAACATTTATTCATAACTCAAATATCAGCCCTTCATGAATAAAATGCACTAAAATACCATAAATCCGAATTGCCTGACCTTAAAACTGTTTGATAATAGAGACCGACGGCTCAGTGAAGTTTATACCAGATTGGCACTACCCGCTAGCTATAGCTAGCAGATATCGCGAGTTCGATTCCCAAAAAGTGTATGAAGATAGAAAACACTTTGAACACAACCATTTTAAGATTATAAATATATGTATATATTTTATTAAGAATCCGAAACATACATATATTTTGTATATAATTTATTGATATTGTATACAATTATAGATTGAGTATTAAATTGTAAATACGATTAGCCTAATTTAGACGATTTTTTTTCCATTTCTCGAGTAAAAAGCTTTATTACTGTCACAGACATTACTTAGAAAGGCCGAAAATGCCTGTGCCGATATAACCAATCGAATTACTTAGAAACAATATGTCATTCATATATAATTTATTGTAAATACATAAAATTATAATATTTCACGACAACAAAACGTATATTTTGTATGTAGACCCATAATTTTAACAATTGTGTCAGTACCAAAAAAGAGACACGTACTATTAGATATAACTATCTTACTCTCGTAATAACATTAAAATATTAATACATACATTTTATTATTTTATATTAAATTTTATACAACAAATACAAAGATTACACAGTCCAGATCTCTGATTATGAAACGCTGTTTATATTATATCTCAGACTAAAAGCTTACTCGCAACGAATTACTTAATAGGTTTTAAATTACCAAAATACGTTTAGGAAATAAAAAAAACAGACAATTTGACGTTAACTAAAAATATTTAAGATGTTTAAGTCAAATAATTTGGTGCAAGTCGCCTTAAGTGAAAACGATTGACGGATCGCAAACAGTGAGAGAAATCAAAAACGCAACTGTCAATGTCAGAATGACACATGTCAAATTCCGAAAAAAAAATATATATATTACTACTTTTTTCATTCCTTTTACAACGAATTGCTCCGTTTCTACATGTAATTAGATTTCGTTTTTTTTTTCTATTTTTTACCGTTTATTCTATATAGAATGTGTCTTCTCGACTCTACGCGTCATTGGCGATATAAACGAACCAAACAGCACTCCTAGAAGCCATTGAACATATGGATTGAATTGAATTCATTCATTTTTTTCTGATGAGGTTTGAAAATAAAAGTTTTTTTTTTTATATAATGCATTAATATGTAAAGCTTAATTACTTTATTTCGCTCGTCATCGAATTTACTATAGGCATGGAAGCTGTTCATTTTTTTCTATTAATTCCATTTTAGACTTCCATCACTACTGCATGATCCGTCTATCGTAATATGTTAGTTTAACATTT
Organism: Brenthis hecate; assembly: GCA_951806755.1. Lineage (NCBI taxonomy): Eukaryota > Metazoa > Arthropoda > Insecta > Lepidoptera > Nymphalidae > Brenthis > Brenthis hecate. Next base: position 23,753,383 of record OX638251.1, read on the forward strand.
ATATGTATTTATTATTGTACATTTGGGTGCAAAACATTCAAATTTAAAAAAAACGACTAATGTGCTTATTTTATAATACACCGAGTATTGTTAGAAATTATTGTATATTAACACCGACTGCTAACATTTAGATAACACCAAATTATTTAAAAAATCTTTACGGCAAGTCAATTCTGACTGGCGATACAATTTTGCATACATATAATCGTTATCTGCAAGGAAAAACGTTGCAACTCAGTATTGTAACAATTTGAAAGGAAAAATTTAATTTTAATGTTTAAATTATCACAAAACCTAGTTGCAATCTTGTTCTTTGCGAGTATCGAACATTTAACAGTAAAATAGGCAATAGATTATACCTACATAATACATTATAAACCAAAGAATATGTAGTGGGTCGTTGAAGTTTCAAACAAATTGCCTTCTAAATTAATCTTAGTAGGTACATCAAATCCAAAGGATCCCATGGGGTATTAGCTTATTGAAAAATTACTGAAGTCTCGCGAGGTATTTTTGAAGTAAGAACGTGATTTTTTTATACATGGGTATAGTATATGGAACAATAAGTGTAACAGGTAGCTTTAAATTGCTTACGTCAATGGTGTCTAATTACAATTGATTTTTGCAAATCAAAAACTAAGTTTTAGTATAAACTTTTCTGTTTTATACAAACGAATTGATAATTCTCAGGAAATTTTGTTTTTTTTTTTAGAAGGAAATAATCATTTTTTTTAAAGATGAAAACGGATATCAATGAAAATTGTTTTATATAACATAAAATTAAAAAATATATTCAATCATTCGCTTTTTACCACATCACTTCTAAAACCCGCGCTTTTTAAAGCTTCACACCCAATTACTGATTGGTATAATGCAACTTAAAATAATGTATACAAAATCGTTAAAACGAGGCCATTTTTTATATTATTTAATTAAAACTGAATTTAAAAATATAACAATGCCTTACAATAATACAACACAGTATGTCGCAATGGGGTATTCATTTAAAGCTAATTTATTGAAAATAATAATATTATGAATGTTTATAATGCGGTCCTTATTAGTTTATAACCAGTAAGCATGACACGCGCTTTATATAAGATCATTTGAAATCGAGAGCTCAATTTATTTGACCGTCATATCCGTAATTAAATGTTAAAATCGAACTATATATTACCCATACAGTAAAATTCCATATATATGTATGTATACAAATTTAAACAAATTGATTTTTAAACTTACTTTATTGTTGTTTTTGTTTTCAGTCCTTTTTTTAAAGTTCCACTGCTGGGCACTCCCATAGTCCACAACGCTGGCCAAGTGCGGGTTGGCGGACTTCACATGCCTTCCGAAAACTTGCTAGGTTCTCTCAGACATGCAGGTTTCCTCACGATGTGTCCCTTCGCCGTACAGCAACGATTCGCACAGCCGTGATTTAAGCATAAATATCAGAGGAGCGAGACCTGAGATTTGAACCCGCTTCACTTCGTTTCATAAGCAAGTACGTTACCACTGGCCTATATACATTAAATATTATTAAAAAATATCTGTTAGTAAAAATAGTAATAATATTCAGATGTTCTTTATATAAAGTACGTTCAAATAAGAAGACAGACAGAATTTATTGATATCACATTAACTTCTAATATATATATATATATATATATATATATATATATATATATATATATATATATATATAATATATATATATAAAGGAGCTCTCGAACACAAGTTTTCATGTGAAAAGTACAAATTGATTTTTTTCCTACTATACAGTAACTTTTTTAAAAAGATTTTATGTTCAGAATTCCTGAGAGTGGAATGTTAGAAAGATTGTTTAGGTTTGAAATTTTAAGCTACGTCAAAACATGTTGGTACCTATGTATGATTATTTAATTATAATAAACATAAGAATATAATAAAAATTCTTTTTTTTTTTAATGTGATTTAAAATCCCAAATACCCCATTGCTTACAAAATAACAGTCGTTGCAATCTCAAATACGTACCAGAAATCATATCGATTTCGATACAGCACCTTACAAAAATAGAGTTCATATTTCATAAGTTATACACAAATATTTATATCTAAAACAGCTAATTGTACTTTAATATTATTATTTTGACTGAAAACAATCTTTTTCTCGGTTATGCTTTATGATTGGTTGAAATGTGAAATTCATAAAGTATATAGGAAGCTATATAAAGTAAAATGCTTTAGAAAATGCATTGTGTTTTCTAAGTATAAGAAATGCTCATTTGTCAAGCATGCAGTTACGTGTGTAGCTGCCTTTATGCAATTATTGTGAAAAGATATAAATATCCTATTCACTTATGCACATATATTTTATTACCAGATAAAAAAAAAATGGCTGTCTAGACACTCTTAATAATTTAATATTTACTTTAATTACTATTTTAGAATAATTTCATATACATTTTAAATATAAAAACTCTTTTCTTTCAGTCTCTACAGCTAGGAGCTATATTTTAGAATTTCAAGTAGGTCCAATCACAGGTCCAAATTTAAAGCATAACCGATGCACATTCGAGATTTGACAAAACACAATATATTGATATAAAAAAAAAAATCAACAAAAAATATCGATCAAAAAAGTACTAGATACACAATCCCATGCAAAAGTTCTCGTAAAGCTGGAATAAATATACAACAATGTTAATTGATTTTAAATGCAATACTTAAAGTTGTTTTCACAAAAAAAGCGCGCTCAAATGTTCAAATGAGCGCTCATTCGATGAGGACATTTTTAGTAGTAGTAATTCTAGTACTTTTTTGATCGATGACAAAAATAACAAATCGGAAGAACCTGTAGCACAACGTAACCATTTATAAATTGGTTAGTTTTCCGTACAACGAAATACACAATAATGGTATACAAAACAGTTAATTAATAAAAAAAAGCTGTACAGACGAACATACACAATATGTTTTCTTTAGGGTGCAACTAAAGTAATATTAGTTCCGAGATTGGCACTTACATTTTAAAGCCATCACTTCACGATGCTCGATTTTATTACGCGCATGCTCTTATTACAAACGAATAAGCACTTAATTGCTAACGAAATAAAAATCAAAATAGCGGAACCGGTCTTAAATTGTGAACTGAATGATTTTGAACTATATGAAGTTAGCAATACGGTATAAATTACATTGTAGCATTGTCGTGCTTTTTCCGAAAAATCTGGCATCGCGGGTGACTTTAACAGTCAAAATGACAAAACCGCTTATATCTTCAAATTTCTATTTAATTATCGATAGATGTTTCTCACAGGTAACGCGTAGTAGCAAAAACATTGCCATTAGAGTGTATCGCACTGTACACAACTTATTATAAACAATATTACCAATATACAAATATATTTTACTATAAAATATGACGAAATATACAATTTTTTTGATATGTAACATTATTTACAATACATAAAAAAAAAATCTAAATCGCAAATAAATAAGGTAATTCTAGTTCTAAAGCAACGTATCGCAAATACATACATATTAAACGTAATACAATTAGATTTTCTCTTCGGGCCGAAGATAAAAAATTACAAATATACATAAAATATGCAATTCAATGTTATTGCTTGTAATCGTTTCATTAAATGCGAGCCGAAAGAGAAAATCTAACGTATGCTCGAATTTAGTATCGACATTCACAGCCCGATCGCGCTTCGATAGTTTCAAATTTCACACGTTCAAGTTAAATTTCGGCTATTTATAAAACCTTGGGTCGCGTTCACTATTGTGCGTTTTTTTTTATCTCGCTAAGAATTATTATTTCATATACATGCGCTATTTGAATAGAAAGCTAAATGTTAGTAAGCAAACACATGGTAGCTCTATTTCCTTCTACGTACATATTGTTTTGAGATACCATGCTTATTCTTTTTGTTCAGTGAACAATTTCATAGAGAGCAGTGTTTCAAATGTGTTATAAATGTTTAACATTTACAATTCATATCGCTTAGTGATTCCGATATGGGACCATTATTGGCTCCATAGTTTATACAACTTAATAACTTTGTTTGCGAACAAAATTATTATGATATAGTTAAGTAATTGGAATGCGAATGCGATAATTGCTATAATTACTCTTCAAGAGACTAAAAACGCACAATAGTTTTATTTAGATGAAGGGATGATGAATGAACAGGACAGATTTTAATGTTATAAGAGAAAAGACACAGAAAACAAATACTCTCGTCAGAAAAGGCAACATTTTGACATAACAAGAGAAATGTTAAAGTTTTAGTTGAATGTGGTCCATCCTTTAGGAACAGTGGAAGTTTCTTGAGCGCTAGACCCAGCTGTAAAATCAGATAGACCGAACTGGCTAAAATCTAGACCGTATTCGTGCAATAAAGCACTGTCCGTCGAAGTTTTTATTTTTTCCTTCTCATTTTTATCGCGGTATTTGAGAGGATCGAATACTTCTAGGGCTGTCGGCGAGTCGTCCAGTTGAATGAGATCAGATTCGGAGGACTGAAAAAAAGATGCCTATTTTAATATCGCAAATGTTACGCCGTCCTAATAATGCAACTTTCTCATAGTATCCGTATAACATACATACGCGTCGGTCGCTCATTCTACTATAGAAGAAAAATGTTTTAGTATCTAATTAAATAATGAAATAATAAAAACAATATATATATATATATATATAAAAAACGTAATAGAAAAAAACAAACGTTGGAATTTTATAAAATGACTAAAAAACTTACCACAAATTATAAAACGGCGGAGGGCGTTTAACGAAAAAAAAAGAAAGACTCTCAAAAGTAAAGACTCTCTCCATTTCTTATTTCCCGAGTAAAAAATTTCAACAGTGTCTGAAAAAAAACGTTCAAGTGCGAATTCTTTTCGCACTATTAGTGTTCCGTAAAAAACTGCTACAAAACTTAGCATATTTCTTTAATAATAAGGAACCAAAATATATATAACTTTTAACTGTTTACAGAAAATTTACTTCTTCGACATCTTACGTAATTTCTTTTGAATGTGTTACGTAATTTTAGTTGAACATATTCCAAGTGAAGCATTTTGTGCCTAATTAAGCCCGTTTTAAATTAAGCGGTTAGGCCTCTGTTAGGTAATGCCATAAAGCATCTATTAATTAACTCCCTGTAAATTTTATTAATGTAAAAGCTTTTACCATTCTTGACAAGTAATTGAACTCTGACACTTGACGCTCATTGATTTTTGAACTATATTCAACAATGAATTGGGAATTAAGGCAGGGACATTAAGATTACGAGCAGATATAAGATTCACACACTGTCACAAAGTTGGAAATATTGATGATATTTATGAACACACACACTGAACAATAACAAAACAATAAAATTAGAAAAAAAATATGGTGATTTTTTTTGTGTGAGTCAAACTGGCCGAAAAATTAATCAATTTACCATAATGTAACATTGACGTTTTTTTTTTAAATATATTAATGTATAATCTGTCAAATAAAAAAAACCAAAGGATTTCAACGCATCCTTAGATTAATAAAAAAAAAACAAAAGACTTGAACGCATCCTTAGATTTAACTTGACGGTACTCACTGAGAACGTTGCAGAATTAGGAGCAAATCAATTAATTAGTGGATACGAAAAAAAAATTAAAATGTTATTTGTTTACTAATTATTTATTCAAATATAAATTAAGTACAAAAAATTTAACAATGAATAAGACTGTATTAAATTAACAGATATAATAAAGCAAAAAAAAACTGACTCATAGTCTATTAGTATGCGCAGTATTATGCAGAATATAAATATAATGCTATCTATTGCCACCAATGTGAGCTTAGCTTCGGGGCTGTTAACCTATATATTTTAATGTAATAAAATAAAGTTGGTCGTCATGTCTGTTTCATCATCGTCCAGGCCATACCACTGAACCTAAAATACTGAAATTTTGATAGAACAATCCTATAATGACCTAAATAAACTTAGAAAGGTATTTCAAAAATTCACCCCCTAAAGGGGTGAACGGGGGGGGGGGGGGGGATTATTCAAGGGGATGTCATTAATAAAGCAGCCGGGCGAAGCCGTGGCAGACTGCTAGTTCAAATATGTTAAGACCAAGATTAAATAATAAAGGACAGTTAATGTCAAAAGTCGTTCGTTTGTAACCTTTACCTTTGTCCTAGTCGGTGTTTGAACTCGACGATTTTAGGCCGATCGTCCACAAAATATAGAGATAGCATCATTTTGATTCAAACAATATATAAAGTATATAGAAATTAATTAATAAAGTAAATAGAAATGACGCAACATATTTATTATTATTTTATTATATTTTATTTATTATGGAAATTTATTTTTTTATTATAGAAATTAAGCAAGTTTTATGCATCCATTAAATATTTATAAACACAATGAGTTGTGTAAAATTGTTTTGAAATTGCATTTAATACTCTGTTAAAATTATTTAACGCATGCAATCCAATAGACAGCAATAGCTCAAGTAGTTAAAAATAAATACGTTTATTTAAAAAAAAAACAGACTTAAGAAAAATGTAGAATAATTTATTATAATTTATTAAAATCGAATATAAATATTAATAGAATATTCAATACTACAAATGTGATGAGTAAATAAATTTTATTAAATAAATTAGCTTTCGGATTTATTAAAAAAAAAACTAATATTCTTTAATTAAACATTATGCTATCTCAAGGAAAAGAGAGCTAATGCTTAGAAAATACTTAAGTGTATATTATTTTTATATATTAATGATCAAAATTTGTAAATTAATGATTATTATCTATATAAAGTTTGCCATAATGAAAAAAAAATAAACGAATGGCAAAATCGAGAATACTAGCATAAACAGCAAAACCACGCTACTAATTTTGACTTTGACAATTTTTTAGCAGACTCTATCTACATAATTCTTTTGTATGTTATAAATAAATGTCAAAATTTTCAATATATAAGTAGTACCTATATAAAAAAATAAATGTTAAAATTTTCAATATTATCGCTACACATTGTGTGGACGATCTGCCTTAAATTAACTATAACATTACACTAAGTGCGTACATGCATTAAGAAACAAGATGTGCAAAGAGAATACGAGTATATACAAATACCACATTCACGTAATGAATTTAGAAATATTCTCACTAGCTATGTTTGAAATAACATTTAAATTTACCTACATATGTATATGTATATGTCGTACTGCATAATTATATATCCATTATATAAATATCTCGTGTCACGGTGTTTGTGGTCGCACTCCTCCGAAACGGCTCGACCAATTTTATTATATTTTTTTGGATATTTGGTAGGTATGAGAGTAGGGTAGTAAAGTATTTTTTACCCCTCTACCCCCCCCCCCCCCCCCCCCTTTAACTAGGGGCGTGTATACTAAACTAAAATCTCATAAGTGTTTTACTTATATTAACAAAATTATCCTATTACAGTAATTGGTTGATATTCAACCAATTCGCAAATATAACTTAAAGAGATAAATGAGAATGGCAATACGTAGTTTTTGTTCGTGGAAACAAACATTAGTATAAAATGTTTCATATTGTCACGCTACAAACATAAACATTTTGTAACTATGCAAAGACGGAATAAAGAGCAAAATTTAGCAATTTTATGAAGTTATTCAAATAAACGGATCCATGAACCGTAATCTATACAGACAAATAAAATTGAAGTGTCTGTTTGTAATGTCAATATAACAGCTTTTTACTAAATGCATATGAAAGTATAAACGATACTAAAATATTAAACAATTTTTAAATTGTTTGTCTGTCAGTATGTTCCGGCTATTCTCCGAAACGGCTGGACCGATTTTGACGGTATTTTCACTGGGAGATAGCTGATGTTATAATGAGTGACTTAGGCTACTTTTATTTTTTAAAACGGATCAGGATTCCGCGCAAAAAAGTAAAAACCCATGAAATTTTGAATGAAACAAAATCCGCGTACCCAAGCGAAACGTGGGTAAGTTACTAGTTCAAAATAAACATCCTAATCTCTAGTCAACTGAAGTCCTGACGGCACTTATCTTTTAGAACCTATATAAATAGCGTGGCACCTGCTTAAGCTGTGAAACTCCGAAATATGCTTTTAAGTTGTCACCGGAGACCTTTTGCGATATAAATTTTGATAGCATAATATTATTCGTTTAGACAAAAGTGAATTGTTTTAGTCAGAATTAACATATTTTAACCGATTCCAAAAACAGAGGAAGCTCTATGTCCGTTTGTATGTATGTTTTATGTGTTTAATCTATGTATTTAATAATTTTAATTAATATATCGTTACTTCACCAAACATACATATTATAAAAATAAATGAATTGTAACATAAAACACGATTATATGAATTTTACTATACTAATTATATGAAAAAAATAAGTATAAATTTTAAGCCTTATTTGTTCGTAATGTCGAAAGAGTGCGCTTGGGTGATGTTTTGTTAAAAAAGAATTTAGAGTTACGGTAGAAAGAATTGAGATACCTAACTTTATGAATTTACAAATGTAAATAACATATCAACATTCAGTTGCTGTTAAAAAGTAAAAATATTTAATAGTTAAGTCACTTCGTTCCCAGGCCATAACTAGGCCGAGATCAAAACCGTATAGGTAGCTGATATTAACACCACCCGGAATCAAACCTCTGAACGCCGCATAAGGATCTATGTTTATCTAGACTGAGTGAACACTAAAACAGTCTAGTTTTTACTATTAAAATAATTATATACAATAATTATTTGTTTTAAGTACGATAATTATATAGCCATTTAGATATAATTATTTTATATTAAGGTTAAAATACTTTATATGAGTATGATTACGAGTATTACCTATGAAAAACACAATCTAGAGATGAGATATTTTCTCTAGACCTAAATGTTGACCCGGATAACAAGCTATCATCACACTAAACTCTTCACAATCTATCCGGTTGCGTTGGATGCGTTCCCAGACGGACAGACAAAAATACTAATAAGTATAGGTTCGGCCTCTGTATCGATAATAATGTTTATTTCAATAAGATTTTCCAAAACATATTTAATGTGCAGATTCGGCTTAGTTACAATTTTATTATATGTACCTATAGATTATATATTTAATGATTCCATGAATGATATGTATCCATTTCATACTAATTGAGCTCGTCCAATTAGTTTATTTTGTTATATTTGCTATTTATTTGATTATTATTTACACATAACATTTGATATAGTAATTAATTACTTTATTTATATTTAGAGACGAAAATTTGTTTGAACATTTTAATGTTTATAATTGTTCTATATTCAATTGAAAATAAACACACCGGCATATTTAGCGGAACATAAAATAAAGGTTTGATATCAGTATCATATAAGGTTGCTGGCTGGTTTATACGTCATTTAATTTAAAAAGAAATATTTTCAAATTAAGAAAACAACTGAACATCACATTTTATGCAATTGTTTTAATTTTATTCAAATACACCTTATCTGGAGCGAACTTCGAGTATTTCTTCCTTCTGAGTTTGATTTAAAATTTCATTGAAATACTGTTTTTTGTTAGTTTTTTTTAATCGCGTGTCTTTTTTGAAGTTGAAGACTGAATTATGCCTGACTTAGACCCAACGGAGATTGCCGGGGCACTCGAAATGCGAAGAAATGGTCAAACCTACAGAGTGATATCCAGAGATCTTCGTCGACCAGTTTCAACGATCCATCGCAGTATCCAACGGTTCAGGGAGACCGGTACTTATGTGAGAAAAGCAGGACAAGACAGAAAAAGACGCACTTCGAGTAGGGATGACCGTTTCATTCGGCTTCGTGTACGTAGGAACCCCCGTTTGACAGCCGTCCAAGCCCGACATGAGTTAGAAGCAGTGCGGGGTGTAACCGTAAGTGAGCGTACGGTACGAAGAAGGTTCGAAGAAGCTGGTTTGGGTTCATTTGTGCCCGCCAAGGCTCCAAGGCTCGAGGTAAATCATCGTAGAAACAGGTTAACTTTTGCTCAGGAACATCGACTTTGGAACGCGGACCAATGGAGTAAGGTATTGTTTAGTGATGAGTGTAGAATTCTCTTAAATCAAATTGACGGCAGGCAAAGAATATACAGACGCAAAGGAGAACGATACATTCAGACAAACTTTGAAACTATGCAACTGGCATATGGTGGTGGATCAATAATGGTTTGGGTGGGCATTTGTTTGGGAGCTCGCACAGACTTGGTAGTGATTGACAGAGGGAGTCTGACTGCAGACCGCTATATCAGAGAAGTTTTAGAAGAAAATGTCGTACCGTTTGCCCCATATATCGGTAACGGTTTTGTTTTTATGCAGGATAATGCTCGGCCGCATACCGCTCGGGTAACTCAAGCTTATCTTAATGATATGAATATCACTGTTATGGAGTGGCCGGCGAGATCACCAGATATGAACCCAATAGAGCACGTTTGGGACTTGCTGAAAAGAAAAGTTAAGTCCAGAATTCCAGCTCCTGCCAACGTGGGTGAACTGCGAATCACCGTAGTTGAGGAATGGCGGAGACTATCCCAGGAGACCATCGATAACATCATTCTCAGTATGCCTAGACGGGTAGAAACTTTAATAAGAACACGTGGAGGAAATACGCGATATCAATCACCATTTTTCTAATTTAATTAATTGTTATTTTAATATTAATTTTCACTTTTCCCGGTTATATGAAAAGTTAAAAAATGTAACATTTTTCACAAATAGCCTTTACTCGCAAAATCTGTTTTAAATGTGATCTCATTTTAAGTAAAACAAATGAAACTTTAAATAACAAAAGAAGTGTAGTAAGTAGATTTTAATATAAAACCATATTTTTTTAATAATGGACCTTTTTTTGTGTTCCGCTAAATATGCCGGCGAGTGTATTATATTTTGAACGACATAATCTGTATATAAATATTATAAATGTGAAAGTTCGTCAGTATGAATGGATGTTTGTTACTCTTTCACGCCATACCGGCTGAACGTATCTAATCACATAGACTATAGTCTGCAATAACGCATAGGCTACTTTTTATCCCGGAAAAATATACGGTTCCTGAGGGATTTGTTTATGGTTTTCTAGAGGCGAACCCGAGCGAAGCGAGTGTGAGCCCTAGCGGCTCACGGCCTTTAAATAATTTTGCTTTAAAAATTATTATAAATATTTTCCTTTTTTTTTTCTATATTAGTTTACGTGAAAATCGAAAACCAAATTTTATAACTATAAACGTATTATGCATTCGATCATTTATAGCTCCCGTCGTTGTTCAATAGAAAATGTATAAATGGTTTTATACCATAAATCTCAATAAAAATCTGCAAAAAAATATTTTTTCTCTTTTTTTTTATCGAATGAAATAAATGAAATGAAACGTTTTCAAACACTTAGTATAAATTAATATGAAATTAACAAAGTGAAATTATATTCGCAAAATTGGATTTAATAATATCACGTCCGACTATATTTTAAATTCAGTCAAAAATCCTACGCTAAATAATTTCTATATTACTATTTAAACTATTTCTAAAGAAGGACTAGTGAAATGCGACATTTTTTTAAATTTTCTATATTAAGTATTCTATTTTAAAGATATTTTACAACTTTATTCTATGCAGTACGACGTTTCTTTTTTTTTTTATTTAAAAAGAAATAAATAAACCGACCAGTGAGAATATTCATAGACAATACAATAACATATAACAGATCATTGCAAAACATTCCAAGTATTAAAAGCGAGATATAAATAATATTATTATAATGGAATAATGCATTCGCTTTTATTAAATAAAATCAAATTACATAAGTTACCTTTCTATAAAACACTGACACAGTCTTCCATATTTAAAAAAAAAAATCTATTATAATACCATTATAACACCCTGTATATATAGGGGAGGTTACACCCAAATGAAATAGGGGCATTGCGAATGTTAGATAATAAATTAAATTAAAAATAATAATAATACAAAGATAACAGATTAAGTTAGTTCCAATCAATGTATATATATGTCTCTGATGTAAAGATATAACATCGCAACAACAATAGTAACACATATGAGAATTACCTCTTGGTTTCTGGCTTTGTAGATTTGTCTAGGTCGTTCTGGAACCTTAGGCCTGTTGGTTGAGCCGTTACAGGATTGGTTTTGGTTTGATTTCCTTTGGTTCGACGACAGTGTCAATTTTAATTTTGCCTTATCGTTATCGGCGAATCGTATAGCGCTCGTATGGAAGTCGATTGGGACGTTCGAGTCCTTGGTGATGTTACTTGTAAAGTTTGTTGGTGGTGGTTGTATCGTTCTCGGGGGAGGTAGGGGAGCATCGGAGAGATCAATTAATTTCCTCGTACAAACTATTGGGTAACGGGCGGGACGTTCGGGTAATTTGGGTGGGGGACATGGTGACAGTGTTTTCTGTAAAATAAAATTGTATAATGTGCCACGGTGCACCTAAATATATATAAGCGTAACACAAAGCGTTGCTAATGGAACATATAATACCCTTTATAAATTTATAAAAGGCATTTTATGTATAAATCATATATTATAATTTAATACAAGACAAATGAATAATGAATTTGACGCTACAAACTACGTGATATTTACACTAGCGTCCGTATTTACAAACGTCCCTTAAACAAACAGATGATTACTAACTAGTGGTTACTGAGTTATTTGAGAGATGTACATAAAATTTGAGTAGAAAATTGTAAAATTATTACAGAATTGATGTAAAAGTTAGATATTTAAAATGTCATAATGTGAGTTAAGTAACATTTATGAATACAGATCTGGCCCAAACTAAACTTTGTATCAAATGTAAATTTTAGCAAGCGCGTACGAGACGAGCATTCAGCGTAAAAAAGTTATTAGCTTTGAAGAAACGGAGTATTTAACGTGTCTATTTTGCAACTGTTCGTCAAAATAAGTAGTAATATACAATTAGAGTTATGCTATTTTTAATTATTGACATTTATAAAACCCTGGTAATAGCATTAAGGGCTACTACATCTATGTAAAAATATAAAGATTAACATGATGCTTTACAAAAACTATTAAACATTTTGTTTATTTTTCATTGGTTTTTGATAAAACCACGTATATGGATATAGTAGTGCGCATTGTTAATAAGAAATATAATAAGGAACAAGCCTAGATATCACGCGTTTAGCGACAAAATTGTTATGAGTATGATATTTATAAGAATTAGTCACTTATATTATTATCACTCAAAAAAAACACGCTATAAAAAAAACGAAAACAACTCCGTTTCCCCAAAAGTGTATACAGACTAAATACTTACAGCTTTATCTGGCAGACTGATTGAGTTGTGTGTGCTTGGAAGGCTGTCACGTTTGTTGAATAGGAACTCCATTTCGGTTAGAAGGTCTAGGGGGAGCGCGGGAGGTTCGGGGGGAGGGTCGCGGGAATCCGACGAGTCAGAGGAGACCGGGGTAGCTGAGCCACATGAGAACCTGTTGAATTTTTCCTATGTTACTTGTGTGTGTTGTATGTGAATCAGCTGTATCATGAAAATGATTGCAATGATGCCAATACTAGAGTTTCAGAACAAAATTAGTATTTTAATTTAAAACGTTATTGACAAAGAAGAAGGAGATAAATAATCTTATTATTAATACAAAAAAAATTGATTTTGTTCGGCCACTCCTATTTTGTTGAGTTAATATTTTAAACAAAAAAATATAATCGACATAGAACTATTCTAGCTTTAAACTTGAAGGATTTAGCTTCAGCTATTTCAAGTCGTATGTTTGATTATAATAATAACTACATAATGGAATAGCAATGAACAATGAGTATGTATGTACTGCCTATTCTATTTTATTTGAAGAACGTACAGCGATGTAATAAATGTCTAAAAATGTTAAGGTCACTTTCATTTACTCACAGTCTCAGGCTGCTATGAAAACTTAAATAGATTAAAAGACTTAATATTTAATTTACATACAAAATTGTCTATGGTTTGTAAGATACCAACCCTCCCAGATATCCCCTTCCACATACCAAAAATAAGCATTCATTAGCTTCTTAAAAAAAAATTAAAAAATATTATTATTACATATCCTACTTTAAAATTAATACACAGTAATAATGTTAGAAGCTTCATTGTTAGATAATCTAAGTACAAAGTTATGTTAATCTTTTTAAAATTAACAAAATTTTAGAAATCGAAATCACAAAATAACTAATAAAAATACTCTACTGTCGAAGAATACATAAGATATATCAAAATAACAAACAGAATTATATTAATCACACTATTCTAAATAACACAGTAGGAATATTATTTGTAATTTTGAAGTAAAATTTCTTTAGGCGTGACTTAACGGGTAAGTCCATTACATTGGAAAAATGAGTGTCGCTGAAGTGGGAGTCAAATTTATTATTAATAATTATATATATATATATATATATATATATATATATATATATATATATATATATTATATATATATATATATATATATATATATATATATATATATATATATATATATATATATATATATATTAAGTATTATTTATAAAAATGAATATTACTTTGCTTTGTTTTAATTGCGGTAAATGCCACAGCGCCAAAGAAGTTTTACTTCAACCGAGCGTAAAGGTTACACGTACTATTTTTTTTTACTTTTAGAGAATATTTAGCCAAATTTTTTTTTTAATATTTAGACTTTATATTTAGAACTTATACTTCTTCATGTTTGCTATTTGATAATAAAATAAAAATGAGATTTAAATTAAAAAAAAATAATTGAAGGTCAGCTACTCAGTAAAAAAAAAAAGTAAATCAGTCCTTACAGCTCCCTATCTATACAAAAGACTAAAAAAGTATGAATTCCAACGCAAAAAATGTACATACCTAAAAATCTAAAATATTTATTTAATAATAATCTATTTTAAATTTCTTACCTGCTGTCATCCGTAGTGTTTATCGAGGAAGGCCTCGAGCCAGTTTTAGGCATTTTGTTCTTAAGCCCTTTCACAGCCGACTTCATATTTTTTCCTCCTTGTCGGACCTTTGAAAGTGATAATAAAAATATTAGCTAGATATTTATAGCAGGTACATATTTACATGCAAAATTCAGTTTTAGCATTATAGCTATTATTTGTATATACATTTATAGTATATAATATATATGAAGTTATATAAGAATTTATCATACTTTTCACAAATATAACCTATACATGTAATAAAGTTCTGAGTCGAATCCGCGTACATTAAATATTTTTTAGAAAATCCATATTGAAATAGTCATTATTATCGATACAGAGGCTGACTCTTTTCAGATTTTTTGTCTGTCTGGGAACGCATCACGAGAAAACCACTGCACAGATTTTGATGAAATTTGCTATGATGATAGCTGATTACCCAAGTCAACGTATAGGATACCTTTTACTGCGGGAAAATATCTCATATCTGAGAAATATATCTATACTAACGGTTAAAACGTACATAGGAACGAACCCGAGCAGAGCGAGCGTTAGTCGCTAGTATTATATATAGGATGACTCAAAATCCATGTGAAAATTTGTGTGTTTGTTTGTTCTTTCTTTACACTGTAATGAGTCAAATTTAAGTAAACTTTATAATGTATACATTATTTTTACGCTCGTTATTATTACTCGAGTGGATCTGAAGATGTAAAAATAGGTACTTATTACTAATATATGGAAGTGACATCATTGGTGAAAAGTATACCATGAAGTACACCACAAATGATCGCGCAGTAATGAATATTGCGACCAAGACGTGTCACTTTATTAAAGTTTGTTAACCAATATCTATCTTCAGAACGATTCTTCAGAGATTTTTTTCAGGTTAAAAATACATGCGCTGATATCGATATGAAATATTTTCTAATTTTATTATTTTATAGCATACAAAATCAATTATAAATTTTCGTAGAAAAGACCTACATAGAACATATAGGAATTTGTTTGGTTGTATGTACGCTTTGGATATATGTATGTATAGCTGTTTTTATTTACTGGCCCACAAAACAAGGCAATCTGGGGTTACTGTTAGTGTATAGGATTAATTGTTATTACAATACAACTCATAATAATTCTTCAAATACCAGATAAATAAAATTTAAGTGTCTGTAATATCAAAATAACAGCTTTTAACTAAATATACATGGAATTATATACGATACTTACAAGAAAAACACGGTTTTTAAATTTATAGGTCTATCTGTTTGTTTGTTACGGCTAATTACCGAAACGACTGGACCGATTTTGATGGTACTTTCACTGGCAGATAGCTGATGTCATAAGGAGTAACTTAGGCTACTTTTATTTTAGAAATAGAATTAGGGTTCCGCTCAAAAAAATCAAAACCTACCGAGGGACGTACTCGAGCGAAACGAGGATAAGTAGCTAGTATATTAATAATACCTTATATTTTAAGGTAAAGGTACCTTTAGTAAGAAACTCGCAATAAATAAAGTTGTGCAACCCAAAGAAAAGAAAATATTAGACACAACAAATTACATGCAAACCTTTTAACCAGTTGTATAATTTTGTTATAATTTATATATTATTTACCTATATATAATATATTATAATACATAAGCAAACCTTTATAAAAACATTAAAAAAAATATGATAAAATACAATGACGATTATTGATTGAATGGCGATAATTTTTTCACTTTTAAGAAAAAACTTAAATTGTACCTTTTTTTTAAATATATAGAAAGCTCATTTTAATAAGAGCAAGAACGAAATGGTGTAAAGCAGGATAGAGATAACATTTATACTTATACGAGTTCTTGCAAGCACGAGTAATTTTACCTCTTTATGGTTATTAGCAATTTTTTTAAACAACGAATGCACAAAGACGCTTATTTAATACTGTGGCAAGTTTAAAAAAACGGATCAACAATAAAAATAAGAATGAAATAAATTTAAAATTAATTTGCTTCTGAACTTAAAAATCTAGATGTGCATTAAAAAAAATTTTTCTTTAGTATATTTACAAATAGAAATTTTATATATAAAATTTAATTAAATAAAGAGCAATTTACCCTTAAGCTTACCTTTAAAAGTCTGTAAGAAATAATAATTGCAAAGTGATTTAACTGAAAACAATCAGTGCCATATATATATATATATATATATATAAAAAAAAAAACAAAAATATACAACTGAATTTTATAAACAAACACAAAAAAAACCGCATGCAATAAATACAGGAGTAAAGAAACCCTGTGCAGAAATATTGAAAATTTTGGTAATATTCGATAATATTCACTACTTTGTGGAATCGAATCTACAAAAATCTACAAAATACATCACACTACTACGCAAAAAATGTATAAATAAAATAAGGCAATTATAGTACTTTATATATAAAAAAATTTATATTTATATTATTATATGTAATGTATTATACATACATAAATACAGACATACATAAATATACATATACCACAGTATAGAATTATAAAAGTACATATCTAAGTATCCCTAGAGACAAAGCTCCATACAGCCGTACAGTGAATATAATACTCCAAAAGGCGAAGGTAATGCGCCTTTCCTTTCGGAAATTCATTCAGACTGAGATTGTCAACAGATTGAACCAGTTTTGTCAACTGGCAGCGCGTACTTAAATTCTATGGTGAGTAGACACGCACAGTATCGATCAAAAAGTACTAGATACACAATCAGCGAGAAAAAATGCCCTATCCGAATGAGCGCTAATCTGAACATTTGAGCGCGCTGTTAATATTTTTTATGAAAACAACTTTAAGCATTGCAATTAAGGTTCAATTTACATTAACGTATTTCAACTAGAGTAATTACCTAAACACAATTGGTGACAGTTTTAAGAGAACTTTTGCATGGGATTGTGTATCTACACGTTATGGAGAAGCCGACCTATTCTTACGCGGTTGTATGAAGCGTTCTTTGTGTCTGTAGAGACACTGTATATATGTACCTTTAATATCTTTCGACACCTCCAAGGAACAATGTTGCAGCTCAGTAATTTGAATTTGTGCTTGAAATGTATGAGAGATTAATTTCTATATTTCAATTATCTAAATACTGAGTTACAATGTTTTTCTTTGCAGGTATTAAATAAAGGCATCTAGATTTTAGGTAACGTTTATAAACAAATGATAATCTACAATCGCGAATGAATAGAATATATATATATATCGATAAATAAAATTAAAGTGTCTGTTTGTAATGTTAAAATAACAGCTTTTTAATAAATGCATATGATATTGTATACGGTACTTATAAGAAAAACTGAATTTTTATAATTTTTGTCTATCTATCTTTCTATTTGTTCCGGCTAATTTCCGAAACGGATTTTGACGGATTTTCACTTTCAGATAGCTGATGATATTATAAGGAGTAACTTACTACTTACTTAGACTACTTTTATTTTAGAAAAAAAAAAACAAGATTAGATAAACTTATGAACATAATCGTCCCTAAAGTCGCTAGTATGTAATAAATAGAAAATAATAATGTTCACAATTGTCTTGAAATAACACATACATACATTTATCATTCTGATGTATTTTTTAAACGAATATAGAACGTCATCGCGTCTACTCTACGAGTATAACTCTTCATAAATCAAGAGTTGACACAAAAACATGTCTAAATATTTGCATTTCTATAAAATACTATCGTAATTACATACAAATAAAACCTTTAAAATATATTAACACGCCTCATTCCTTAAAAGCTATGACCTGACCTAACGGAGCAGGCTCTTCATTCACTTGACTACGATTGCTGAAACGTCTCCATCAACTGACTTTATGGCATGTGCTATAGGTACGTCGTTTTACAGAAATACTAAAAGTGTAGGTTTGATGACTTTTAACTCTCCGCTTCCTTCATTAAAAATTGTTATTTACAAAAGTTTTCATAAGATTATCACCTGGGGCGTAAATCTATACATACATACCTATAATAAAATTCTGAATCGAATCTGCACAATTAATATATTTTGGAAAATCTTATTGAAATAGACATTATTATCGATACAGAGGCCGAATCTATAGTTTTTAGAATTTTTATCTATCTGTCTGGGAGCGCATCACGAGAAAACCATTGTACAGATTTTGATGAAATTTGGTATGGTGATAGCTGGTTATCCGGGTCAACATATAGGATACTATGTGGAAATATCTCATCTCTGAGAAATCTATACTAAACGTTTAAACGTAAATAGGGACGAATCCAGGGTGAGTCGCTAATATAGTATAATGACAAAAATAATTAATTAAAATAATTATATGACTTTTTATGGCATAAACGCATAGATCAATAAAATATTTATAATATATAAATAAACATAACAATATTGTATATCTATACATTCGAATAATCACATAAAAATATAAATAACATTAACAACATATATGTATGTATACAATAAAAAAAACAAAACAATAAACAGATAGAAAAAAATCCTTAGAAAAACCGAAACAACATAATCTAACATTCCACTAAGTAGTGAATAATGATCGATTATACACGAATAACTCACCGATTTAACAGCCGATTGTACTGCGGGGTTCGCCTGCAAATATTCACATTTTAAAGCAAATTAAACCCATCGCATGCAACTTAGTTAAGCAAAGCTCTAGATCTGTACGTAATGCTGTAGAGACAATATGTAAAATAAAAAAAAAATAACATAAAACATCGTTGTTTTAATAAAAAAATAATACCGACTTTCAGTTTTATAATGTACAATGTATCTATGTCTATACTAATATAGATTTTTTTGTTTGTTTGTACCAAATGAGCTCCGAGGCTACTAGATCGATTTAGATGAAATTTGGTAAGAAGATAGTTTGAGACCCTGGGAAGGACATAGGATAGTTTTTATCTCGGAAATCATCCCTTAAGAGGCTGTTAAATGGGGATGAAAGTTATTATGGGGAACCAACACAGGGACGAACCCGAGCGATACGAATGTCTCTAGTTTATACTAAAAATAGAAAATTAAAGTATCTAAATAATAAAAAATAGCTTATTTGATTAAAAGATCTCTAACTACTGAACGGATTGTAAGACGAGTGACATTAGTATAGGATTCGAGTCCGTGACATGGGCTACTTTTTATTCCGGAAAAGAAAATGGGTTCTCGCGGTATATATAGATTTAATATAGTCAGTACATCTGTCGTAGATATAGGTGCGAGAAATAACGCCAAACTGCGGCCTAATACTAACTAATAAGTAAAATTTTTACTGTTATTTTAACTGGACATAATTCTTAACTGACAAAGTAAACAACTTTTTAATATTATCATGGTAACATTTCATGTTATATATAATTTTTTTAGTTAATTAATTTAAAAAAGAATTACAGATATTGCCAACTTATTTATTTGAAATAAACACGAAAGATCATTTTCCAAATAACAGTATAGATAAGATTTAGGTAAACATTATCCCTATGAATAACTATAGTAACATTTAACGTTACGAAATTTCCAAAAATTGACAGAACAGTGTTGCCAACTTATTAATTTGAAATAAATACTAATATCCTTTTTCGAAAACAGATAAAACACCCTTTAACTCCACATTTGTCTTCATAATCCTGACTAAATAAATAAAAAAAAATATAAAGTAAAAACTAGCAATAACAAATCTAAATATACTACTTTCAAATAGACTTATAACGCGCACTTTTGAATCGTCAATTTTACATTTTATATTTAAATTAAATTTCAGTGTAGACAGTCCGTGAGGAATCTACCACCGGCTCGGAAGTCAGTTCTGCTGAGAAGAGCCGCCGAGAAACTCAACGATAAAAAAATCTTGAAGAAGGTTATACTTATTAATCAAAATATAAACAGTAAAAAATAAGGGATGCCCACGAATAATACTAGCATGAAGCGGCTATACACGTAAAAGCACGATTGACGAGCATAAATTGTATCTCTACATATTTGACAGAGTAAACATTTTGTGCAAGTATTTTGTATATATGTACGAGTATGTCGCAGGGAAATTGTAAAAAACCGTCAAATTACAATTTCAATAGAGAAATTCAAATTGCCCAAAGTATTGACAATCTTCTCCTTTTCTTACAATATCACGAGACAATGTTAGGTATATTATAATTTCACTAAGCACATTCAATGATAAATTTATATAACGGCTCACCTTTAGAAAAACACAACAACAAAACTATCCCACGGGAACCGTACATTTTTCCGGGATAAAAAGTTATCTATGTGCTATTCCATACTATAATCTATCTCTGTGCGAAATTTCATCCTGATCCGTTCAGCCGTCTTGGCGTGATTAAATAACAAACATCAATTTTACAATTTACATATATAGACATGCATGTAGAGACGTGTGTAGCCGCCTTTAAATTATACATAAACAATCAAACTTACATATTATGAATATTAAGCGAAAAGAATTCATATGTATGTTCTAATAACATTTACATGCATAAATGACCTATTTCGAAAAAGTACGTTTTTATTTGGGACTATTTTAGAGTTTCTGGTGATATTATCGCTGATTATGAACAAGTTTCAATGATTCTTTGTTTTTTTTTTTCATTTTAAGTTTCTTATTTTTATACCTTTTTAACGTCTTACTGCTGTATTCAATATGAGAGGGATCAGGCTACAGTCTAGCGGACTGCACGTCTTTCGAAAACTTGCTAGGTTCTCTCAGACATGCAGATTTCCTCACGATGTTTTCCTTCATCGTAAAACAAGTGGTAATCATGTTCAAATGATTCGCACATGAAAATAACAGAGGTGCGAGACACGGGAATAGAACTCGCTTCACTCGGTTTCCCAAGCGAGCGCGTTTCTACTGGGCTACCACTGCCTGTGGTAGGCTATATAATATATTTAAAAAAAAATTGATTTTAATTAAATTTATTAGTCAACGATCATCTTTAATAATTGTATTTTAATTACAAATTAACTATGACTTTTACTATCCACTAAAGGTCATATGGAACTTCTTTCACTCGTTCTCAAATAATGAGATGTTATATTATTTATATAGGTGATCTATATAGATAATAATATCGTAGATAATTCTGTATTATAAACTCTTTCGGTAAAATTATTGCTCGTTTGGAGAAATAAGCAGTGAGACGACGAATAGCCATTGAAGGTTCCTTCTGGCTCCATCAATATCTCTATGTTACCAAAGTACTGTATTACCATTGAAACCTCAGATAAACAAAAAAAAGTGTTTGCTTGTAATATCCAAATAACAGCTTTTTACTAAATGCATATGAAAATATATACGGTACCTACTAATAAGAAAAAAAATTGAACTTTTTGTCTGTTTCTCTGTTACTGTGCTAATCTCCGAAACGGCTGGACCGATTTAACGGGAGCTCCACTGGGTTAGCTTAGTTGATGTCATAAGGAGAAACTTAGGCTACTTTTATTTTAGAAAAAAAATAGCAGCATGAAATTGTGAACAAAATCCGAGCGAAGCGATGGTAAGTCGCTAATATGTCATAAAACCTGACCTACCTACATCAACCGGGCTTTATAACGGACTATCAGTTTTTGAAAGCACAAACATATAAACAATTTATGCCCGATTTCACCAACGTCACCTAAGTTTAAGGGATCCTCTAAGCATGGTTAGGGGGCTGTTAGGGGACAGTTTCTGTTTCACCGACAGTTAGGGGTCACCTAAATGTTAAAAGGCCCCCTAAATTTAGGTGCTCGAAATATGGGTTTAAAGACGATGGTAAAACGACATTTAATTTAGGGGCTAGTATAGGGGAACTTTTAAGCTAGGGATCCCATACGTAGGCGGTAGCTTACGGGTTGTTGGTGAAATCGGGCATTAGACTTCCAATATTATTAGCTATAAGTATGTTCACGTTTGGGTTATGCCGATACTACATTCTTTGATTAGTTTAACTTTAAGCTATTGAAATTTCGATCAATCTTTGTTAATAACTTTAAGACAAATACAAGCAAGCGTTAATACATTGACATAAAACCAATACATAAAAAGCACCTAAAATATTTCAAGTCAACCCTACATTTTAGATAATAGAACAAAAATATCTACAATAAACAAAATGCAAGAAACAAATTATATACATAAATACGTAAAACATAAAAAAAACAACAATCAAAACAAGTATCTTAGAAAAACTCTTTCGTATAATGATAAATAAAATCATTTTAATAATCTTAAAGCATTATTATATATCACACAATAATATTATTATCATACAATATGGTTAATTGCATAATTAGTAAATTCCCTATAAAAATACAATAAACCTTAAAAAATCATATACAAA
Organism: Brenthis hecate; assembly: GCA_951806755.1. Lineage (NCBI taxonomy): Eukaryota > Metazoa > Arthropoda > Insecta > Lepidoptera > Nymphalidae > Brenthis > Brenthis hecate. The sequence continues at coordinate 23,776,710 of OX638251.1, forward strand.
GACCTATAAACGCAATTATTATATAAATAAAGTATAAATAAATTCAAACACATACTTATAACATTTTGCCTTTATACCAACAATATACGACAAATTAGAATAGTTACCTTATCTTTAACGTTCTTAAAGAAGGCGCCACCTTCTTTTTTGACAGTTTTAGCCCAATCTCTGTACTGTTGTTTTAGCTTTTGACCGCTACCTGTATTGAGTCTCTCCGCATAGTTATTGCATTCGACTTCAAACTCATCGTTGAAACCTCGACCAGAGTTCAATAGATCGAGCCTCTCATCTATAAACTGTAATGAGGAAAAATTATTTATACTAATATTATAAAGAGTAATTTGTTTGTTTGTTTATTTCTTTGTTTGTTTGTTTGTTTGACCGCGTTAATCTCAGGAATTACTAATCCGATTTTAAAAAAACCTCTTTGCATAACATAGCCCGTTTATTGAGAAAGGCTATAAGGCTATATATCATCATAATGCTACCTAAGGAAGGGGGCAGTAATCATAAATGTAAACAAATCCGGTAGATTTCCATACATTGCTATAACGGGAAACAAGAGTTTGTTTTTTGTAGTTTAAACGCGGGCGTTATTTTAAACCGCTTTCAAAAAAGGAGGTCAAAAAAATTAATCAAAATTATATTCTTTTGGTTTATATATTTTTCTGTATTAGACAGTAGATTGAGGTTGTTTTTTTTTTAGAATAGGTTAAAGACGTCTGTCTACTACACCGTCTCATACCAAGACAGTGCTATGAACGTATCAGGCACCGAAACGAGCATGGCACAGACAACTATAGCCACTAGAACGTATCAACCGCTCTGTGCACGGCACTCGACGGTGCCAGTCCGGTGACGGAACGGTCTATTGGTCAGTCTCATACTTTTCAATACAGAGAATTTTTTTTTTTTCTGACACGGTCCTAGTACGGTCATGGTATAAGACGGTGTAGTGGGCAGACAGACTGCTCTCTTATTCACCATGTATAGTTGTCATTTTAATTTAACTAATTAGTCTGTAGATACTCGAATCAAAGTAGCCTTTTTAATAATCCAGCATGTTTAGACGTATGTTTGTTACTCAATCACACCAGAACGGCTGAACGGATCTGGATGAAATTTGGCACAGAAATAGATTATAGTCTGGAATAGGATATAGGCTACTTTTATCCCGGAAAAATGTACAGTACCCGGGATAGATATGTTTTTGTTTTTCTAGAGGCGAACTCGAACGTAGCGATGGTAAGCCACAAGTAGCTTATAATATTATGGCGAAACTTCTGCATTCTGAACTTCACTAAATTCCGTTAAGCTATCAGCGTGAAATACTAGCATACTTAAAAGCTTTCGCATTTTTATTATGATTTATCTTTAAATAACATATTATTTCTACAGAATATATTTAGTTATGTTAAATATGGGTCCTTTTGATTTTTTTGGTCGGTTCTTCCTTCTTTTATCCCCCTATACAAAATGTTTCGTGTAATAACGTTTTTTTTTTAAATATTACTCTCTAAAATAATAGCTATTTATTAAAAAATCAGTATATTAATGAGTATGATTTAGATTTTAGACTCTCAAAAAAAAAGTAATAACTTCTTTTTGCCACTAGATGGCGTATTTTTAAAGCTACAAATCCTCCTTAAAGTTAACGCGATCAAATTGAAAAATTCGCATTAAAGTGCATGTTTGTTCTCATTGTTTTTGCGCATATAAAAATAATATGTGGTGAATTCACAAAAGCTTAGAACTTAGTCAAATAAAAGCTGATATAAGCAGAATATATAGTTGGTATCGCAAAAATTGTATCTGCCCAAAATATATTCAATTTTACAATAAAGCTGTTTCGTATAATATGAAATGAAAAGATTTTTGTATATAGATTAAAAACGAAAAAAATTGTATTAAAAGTGTTAATTTAAATATTTTTTTCTTATTTAAGGATGCTTTTCGCTGATGCAATTGCAAAAACAACTTTTAAGGGGTGTCACTGATAATGAAAATTCTACCATTTGCTACTATTCTTATAAAGATTTTTAAAGTAATCATTACAAATTCGCTTAGCAAGCTAACAATGAAATATAAATTACAAAATATACCCAATAATAAATATATTACACAGAGCTTGTTCTATTTTTAACAAATGTAAGGAAAGGTGTCTCGTCTCACCTGCTGAAATATTTGAGATTGGAGTATTTTTCTTAGGAACGCTTGCATGTTTTTCCTTGTTCTCACAAACGCTTCTGGATTAAACGTTATTAGTTGTCCTTTTTCGATTCTAAAACAGAAAAAAAGTTAGGTATACATATAATAAAATTCTAAATGAATCGAATCTGTACATAAAATATTTATTGGATAATTTTATTGAAATAGTCATTATTATAGATACAAAGGCCGAACCTATAATTTTAAGAATTTTTGTCTGTCTGTCTGTCTGGGAACTCATGACGAGAAAACCACTGGAGGGATTTTGATGAAATTTGGTATGGTCATAGCTGGTTATCCGGGTCAACTACAATATAGGATACTATTTACTGCGGGAAAATATCTCATCTCTGAAAAATCTATACTAAGCCTTGAAACGTTTAAGGAGAAACGAACCCGATTCCGATTTTTTTCTATAAAAAGGAAACAAAACAAGAAAGCGTTATAACAATCAAATAAAAAAAAATTAAAAAATGAAACGACTTTTCCATGTAGCCGAAAAATAAGGACCTAAAAGCAGTCTAGAATTTATAAAACCTAAATATCTAATATACATACGTCAATAAAATATCCAGGTGACAAGTAGCGAGAACGAGTGGTCCCCATCAATTGGCACAGTTTATGTATCGCAAGGGTTTAAATAAATGCATTTGCCCCTACCATTTGCATTGCAATTGAGTCTAATATATTTTCAATTTATTCATAAGTATGTGCCGAGTCAAGGCCAATAGTGCATGCGGAGATGAATTGTTATCGAAAAATAATAGTTTTTGTTAATTTTTTAAAGGTTATTCGTTGAGTGAAAAGTATCAAAACTTTGCAGTACCAAAAAATCTATTAAATATGGATTTATTTAAAGAGGAAGATCTAAAAATATCGATTTGATTTAAATTGCAATTACGATCTATACTAATATTATAAAAAGGCAGAGTTTGTTTGTTTGAACGCGCTAATCTCGGGAACTACTAATCCGATTTGAAAGTTTCTAAATTCTAAATTTTGCATTAGATAGCCCGTTTATTGAATATGGCTATAATGTCATATATAGGCCATATGTCATATAATATATAGTACATTCCATACCAACCGTTAAAATATATCTAAATATACGTAAATTATACAAAGAAATTAAAAAAAATATCAAAACTTTGACTCTCTTAATATTTTAATTTACCATAATATTAATTTAGGTATATTCTATAAATACTTAATTTTATTAACATTACTGAGAATCGATTTTGTATTACATAAGGAATAAAATAATTTCAGTCTCGAAGCTTAAATGTACTTGTAAGCTTACAGGAGCATCTTTTTTAGGATTCCATTTTCGTACAAGCAAAACAGAGTGCTATTGCTAAAACACTGTCAGTCTGTCAATACTTTAATAACTATGGTGATGCTATAAAATTCTCATCAAATGGCACAGAAGTACCTTACATTTTGTTAATTTTAATTTAAAATAATAAAAAGATTATAAAATAATACCATGAATCCGTAAAGATAGCTTTCAGCCCCTATTTTACCCCCTTATAGAATGAATTTCGAAAAATACTAAAATGCGTATCTATTTAATTTTATTGAAGAGCATTAATTCTTATCAAGTTTCAAGTAATTCTGAACTTATTTTTTTTTTGATTGCATTTTAACGTGTTTTCCAATTTCATTCAAACCTGTATCTTTGTGCCAAATTACATCCAGATCCGTTCACTTCAGCCTTGAGTACCAAACATCCATCCAAACTTTCGCATATATAATAATAAGATTGAAATTAAAATCACTCCACTAGAAGTCACTTACAGAAAAAAATACACTGAGTTATACACACATTGCTAGTATACAATGTGATACATACAAACATATACGACATTAAATATCTTGTGATGCTACGGAGATATTTTCTAATGTCAATCAATAATTTAAAAAAAAAAAGTCTTGTGATTTAAATAACTAATTCATATTTTAACAAATTTTCAATATGAAATATTAAGAAAGTTAGGAGGAATTTTGATAATTCTATCTAACCAAAAACATAAACGTAAAATATCTTGGAATAAAACATATATTCAGCTCAGTCGAATACAGACCAAAACTTGATCTTTTAACTATTGATATTATTTATACAAGAGAGTAAGAGAAAGTGCTAATATAGAAAAAAATGCTTTTGTAACAAGCTTGACAAATTCATCAAGATAGTAAAATGGTAGCACTAAATTCGCTACTTAAAGTAGCTATCTGGGATAAAATTAGTAATTTTAAGGGAACTAAGCTCGCATGGTGTCTCATATGAGAATGAAGACTTGTTATCTGCTGCCCTTGCTTTTAATACTATATATGTGAGGTCATTGAACCTATACCAGAAAGTAGAATAAAGGGCTCAAACCCAGTATATTTGTAGCATAACTTTCTAACCACTAATCCAACGAGCTACCCACACTACATAATATGTACATATAAAGAATAGATATTTTTTTCATATGAAAGCAAAGCATTAATTAAAAATTAAAACATCTAAAAATAGAATTTCTCACATTAATAATACCTACGCATGGTTTAAAAAATTAAAAAAGTTACAAACGAATTAAGAGAGCCCAAGCTTCAAGGTCTTGCGAGAAGCTATTGAAGAGTCCTACTAACCTATCTGTGGTTTCATCATGAGATCACCTCTACGATATCAAATTAACGCATGGATATCCAGATTTAACATACGAAATTTGAAATCGACAGAAGGAAGTTAATACTTTCAAATGTTAAGTGTGTTTTGAGAGTTGAAGCTAAAAAAAATATTGAAAATGGAAAAGAAAAACGAATGAAAATTAACAATATACAATTATACTTTTACAAGCATTTTTGAAATATCAAATTATTTTGAAGTATGTAATCAGTCCGTTAGGAAGCTACCACCAGCTCGGAAGACGGTTCTGCTAAGAGCCGACGAGAAACTCAACAACCAAACCCTTTTAAATATCAATATACAATATTTTTAAACACCACTATAAAAAAGAATAAAATAGAGTACAATAGAATATAACTAGCAACTCACCCTCGCTTCGTTCGGGTTCGTCCCTAGTAAAAACAAAAACAAATCTATCCCACGTGAACCGTTCATTTTCCGGGATAAAAAGTATCCTATGTATTTTTCCAGACTATAATCTATCACTGTGTCAAATTCAATCGGGAACCGTTCAGCCGTTCTAGCGTGATTGAGTAACACACATCCATCCATCTGAACTTTAGCAATTACATAGTAGTAAAGTTAAAGCTATCCCGATTGTAAATACGCTAAGCCAAAATAAAACTATATATTCGGATTATTTCGCGAGACTCCCCGAGAGAGTCGCTCCCGTCACCATGATTGCTGTAAAGCATTCGCACCGTCGTGAACCAAAAATCAAAATAAATCCGCGAAACAAAACCGAGAAGATAGTTTTATTTAAAACTTTAAATAGATATAAATAATTACTAGCCAGCGTTAGCCATACAAATTGAAATTTTTGTTATGTTTCAATACTTAGTATCCTATTCCGGCCTAAGAGAAATCCAAAAAATCGAATATCATAAAAATTTGTCCAGCCGTTTTTGAGTTATAAATGGTGTAACTAACACAACTTTGTTATATATATATTTATCTTATATGATTTCTCTTTATTAAAACTTTCCGTGTACTTCAAGGAACATACGAAAAAAAAAATAGCTGAATTGATCGAACCGTTCTCGAGTTTTGAGCTTAGCAACATTTTTTTTTATAGAAGATAGATAGTCAAATATTCGCATAAATCTAAGAAAGTATTACGTTAAGTATAAATTTAATCGAATGTGCGTAACACATCCCTATGAAGATGTGTTTATTGGTTATTAGAGCAATTCAAAGTAATAATATAACGATCGCTACCAATGAATACATTATAGCAACACTCTCAAGTGTATCTATGTACTTTGTTATGATACGATGCTTATATAACAAGTTCGTTTTTGCAGCGTGACTTCGCTTATAATCTATACATATAATAAAATTGTAACTAGACCAAATCTGTACATTAATTATATTATGGAAAATCTTATTGAAATAGATCTTGTTTTTATCGATACACAGGCCGAATTTATAGTTTGTAGAATTTTTGTCTGTCTGTCTGTGACCGCATCACGGAGCAACCACTGGAGAGATTTTGGTATGATGACACCTGGTTATCTGGGTCAACATTTATACTTTTTACTGCGGGAAAATATCTCATCTGTGAGATATATATACTAAACGTTATAACGTAACTAATATACGTAGTTAATAATATAGATAATAATAATAATATAATTCAAAAATATATATGATAAAATTGAGTATATTTGATTGAAATAGCAAACGCAAATTGGGCTATTTACATTATAAATAAAAGTAAAAAATATACTAAGAACAAAGTTAGGCCCACACCGCCAAGTTAAAGCTACAAACCGGGATTTGGAAAAAAAAGTATTTATTCAGATAAAAAATATATTTTTCTATCACTATCCTAATTATTTAAAACATAAATTGAATTTCACAAAAAGTATCGATAACCTACAGAAGTTTCACTTCTTGCGCGTGTCACGCATTCATACACGTAATTTTCCTTTTTTTTTTGACCACGTGATGATTACTCTGATAGTGTCATTATTTACTATAGTATATATAGTATGGTAACGATAGCGCCTGTAGAATAAGATATTTTAGTCTTGTCTATAAAGTTTTTATTAATGCCGAAAAAATATTACCAAAGAAAGGTAATTCAAATTTATATATAAGATATTGATGAACAAAATTATGTACGTTTGTAATATCGAAATGTAAACAATTTTTTACCAAATGCATATTAAAGTATGGTACATAATAAAAGAAAAAACAATTTTTTAAAAAATTCGTTTGCTTGCCTGTTTGTTCTGGCCAATCTCCGAAACGTATGGGCCGATTTTGACGGGACTTTCACTGGCAGATAGCTGATGTTGTTAGGAGTAACTTAAGCTACTTTTATTTTAGAACAAGAATTAGGATTTCGCTCAAAAAAATTAAAACTTATCTAACTAGTTGGTTTATATATAAAATTTAAATGGAAAATTCCATGGCGATATGTATGTCAGTGGCAGTCGGTGTAAATCAGTATAGGCAAATTGTCTAGTAACCATTTCTAATAGACTAAGTGGATACGACTTATCTACTTGAACTTTGATATTTTGTATACATTGACTATAGTGCACTAGTTTTTGTCCGCGGTTTCGCTCATGGTGTAAAAAATAGCCTAATTGTTTATCATGATTGCAAACTATCTCGATTACGAGTTTCACTCAAATCTGTAGAGCCGTTACAACGTGTATTATTGAAAAGCAGACACTCACGATAAATGTTACGTACTTATAGTCTTAGTATTACTATTATATATTTTGTTATAGTAATTTACGTATTATCGTATTGCTTTTAAGGTTTAATTGAAGTTTAGTTTCATATATGTTCTTTGCATCATCTTTATTAGGGAACGTTTAGAAATAAACGCGATTATATTTAATTTTCGACTTATCATATACTTTACAGACGGTGGCTATGCATTACTGCATATTATAAAACAAAATCCTACAGCCGAATCTGTCTGTCTGTCTGAACGCGATAAAACTACCGAACGGATTTTCATACGGTTTTCACCAATGGGCGGACTGACTCATGAGGAAAGTTTAGGTGTATATAATAATTAGCGACTCAACCTCGCTTCGCTTGGGTTCGTCCCTAGCTTCCTTCCATATACAAACTTTCATCCCAATTTTCACACCCTTAAGGGATAAAAAGTATCCTATGTCCTTCCCAGGGTCTCAAACTGTATATTCTTTTTACCAAATTTCATGTAAATCGTTTCAGTAGATCCAGAGATTACCACCTACGATCTCACAAACTCACAAACTTTACCTCTTTATAATATTAGTATAGATTAAGGTTTTATGTAAATTGGCTGAAATATGACGACGATTGTTGAAGATATCGGAAAAGCTATAGAGGTCAACCAAGTTAACCAAGAGGCAAATTATTCCTTAGTCTGAGATGAAACCAATAAAAAATAATTCCTATACCATGTTATTGTGACAAATCCTTATTATGAAAGCCAAATGCGCTCAGATGTAAATGATAAGTTTTATTTAATGATTAATGAATTATAAAAATTTACATCTTAATTCTAACATATAAAATTCTCGTGTCACAATGTTTGTAACAAAACTCCCCCGACGCCTTGACTGATTCTTATGAAATGTTGTGTGTATATTCAGTAGGTCTGAGAATAAGACGTAAACTATTTTTCATACCGCTAAGTGATAAGGGTGGTCCACCCCAAAAAAATAATAATAATAAATAATAAAAAAATATTTTTTTGGCAATTTTTATTATTTAATTTTTTTTTATGATTCGGCATTAAAAAAATACATACAAACCTAAGTTTTCACTAGGGACGAACCCGAGCGGAGCGTAAATAAAAATCTTTTATTTTGAATTTTTTAGTTTGATCTGCTATTAAAGCGCGTTTTTTAGTTTTTGTGAAGTTTTTGAAGTGGGCGAAAATCGTGTTCAAAGATTCCGTTACAAACATATAGGTGAAAATAATAAAGGCGTATTAAAAACCTAGTAGTAAATATGGTATATATATATATATATATATATATATATATATTCGAAATTGTATGTAATGTATGTATTTTTTATTTTCGACATAAAAAACCCACTTTTTACAAAGCAATATGAATAGTATGTGTAATTGGACTTATCAAATCAAAACACCCTAATCATGAAGGTTTTACGTTGCCTTAGTGCTTACTTGTTGAAACGACCAATACTTGTTATACTTTACAGTATATAGTTTTTTTCTTTATTTTAAAAACAAAGCTTTCTATCTAAGAACTATACACAAATATAGATTAAAAAAAATCAAGTTTCTATGGAAACGTGTTCGAAGTGAAACTTCATTGATTATTTATATTCCAAATCTAAAAGCTTAATAAATTGTTTAATAAAAACTTTTAAAATTACACTCAAAAATATGATTCAAACGAATGTTACACAAACACGAGAGAGTAATATTTCATCTCTTTCTATCTTAGTTGGATTACATCTATCGCATATACTACCGATAGTTATAAATATTTTGCATATTTAAAAATAGGAAAAAATAGTAATCTTTGAACATAGCAACGGAAAGAATATCATAATTATAATTTCTCAGACAATAATAACGGTTACTATGGCAACCTAACGCAAGCGGTTACCATGGCAACCGCAACCGAGACGGTTTTTCGGGACGCGACCTTGAAATTTTATTCTCATGCTCGCAAACATGTTTTACATACAAAATACATTTCTTCGGCTTTGTTAAAGTAAAATGTGTATTTAATAATATGGAACTGACTTTTAACAATGAATAATTCCGTATTAAAAAATCTTTAGGATGGTCGTTTGGACAAACAAGCACTGAAACGATGTATAGCCATTGAAGGTTCCTTCTGGCTCCATAAACAGCTCCAAGTTACCAAAGTACTATATTACCATTCAAAACTTACAAGCTACTACAATAAGATAATATATAAGGTATATATAGTAAGGTAAACTTGAAATCGTTCCCAATTTTACCTTTACGATCATAAGCACCGAAGCATAAAAGTTTTTAGGCCAAAGTACAATTTCCTATTAAAAAAAAAACAAAAAAACTAAAATAAATACAATAATAAAAAATTTTGTATTAGCCCGGGATTGCGCATGAAAACTCGAAAACACGCGTTTTCCCAGACATAAGACAAATCTAGGTCGATTTTCGTCCCCGAAAACTCCCACATACCAAATTTCAGCGAAATCGTTAGAGCCGTTTTCGAGATCGCCAGTATATATAAATATACAAGAATTGCTCTTTTAAATATATTAGATTATTATTATTTACCTAATAGCATCTCTATATCCACCGATCAAACACACCAGAGCCCTTAGGAAAGCTCTCGACACGGCGTCACCTAACGCGTTCTTATCACTCAGTGCCTTCTTCAAACTTGCTACCTGAAACAACCAAATAGTATCCATAAATATGAAACCTATATTTTTTACTTTATTATAAACAAAGCAAAATATACTCTATGAAATAGACTCTTAGAAGCAATTTCAATTGGCCATTTCACACTTAATGTGTTCATGCCCTTTTTAATGTCCCACTGCTGGGCGTGGGTCTTCCTTCAATACGATGAATAAGGAGGATCGGGTCATAGTCCACCATGCTGGCCAAGTGCGGGTTGGTGGTTTTCACATGTCTTACGAAAACTTACTAGGTTCTCTCAGACGTGCCAGGTTTCCTCACGATGTTTTCCTTCACCGGTAAGACAAGTGGTAATCATGTTGAAAATGATTCGCACATGAAAATATCTGAGGTGCTATATTATACACACTCTCCAGCCTGTAACTATCTACGTACAAAAATAACGCCACGAAACGACATGAAAGAAAGACAAACAAACAAACATACTTTCACATTTATAATATTAAGTATAGATTTAAAAATAATATTTATTTGCAATATTGCAATACAGATTAATTATTATGTCATTCAGTTCTTTTACTGACCCATTGGTGGGGGTGGGCCTACCTTTAATAACGAGGGGAATCAGGCCATAGTCCACCATGAGTTTTTTTTAATTTGTGACTGTGATTAAATATTCATATTACGAAACTAATCATATTATGAAAATAATCGAATTATAGTTATAATCATATTATAATACACTAGCGACTCACCCTCGGTTAAGTCGCGTTCGTCCCTAAGTTGATTCCCCATACAAACTTTCATCCCCATTTTCACCCCCTTAATAAAAACTTTTAATATTACACTGATGATATTATTATATATGATGAAAGTATCCTATGTTCTTTCCAGGGTCTCAAACTATCATCTTACCAAATTTCATCTAAATCGGTTCAGTAGATCCAGAGATTACCCCCTACAACGTCACAAACTCACAAACTTTACCTCTTTATAATATTAGTATAGATAAACACCATATACCTAATAACATAAAAAAGGTTGATATATTTTAATACATATTAAAATACCATTTGATTCAGTACTGTACCTACACCATACTAAATCAACTCATTTTCTCACTTCTGAAGGGTGTCTGAAAAAAAATTCTTAGAGATAAGTTATCCTTTGCCGAAATTCTATCACATTGTTTTTTTTACATAAAAATAAATATGTTGGGACGTAAACACACGGCACCATCTACTTCCATGGTAAGCTACGAGGCTTGTGTTATGGATACCAGATAGTTGATACACTACACATATATAACAATAAATACATACATATTATAAATATAAACACCCATAACTGGAGTACGAATATTCGTGTTCATCACACAAATGAATGTCTCCAGCGGGACTCGAACGCGCGACCGCTAGCACAGCAAGTAGGGTAACTACAAACTGAACCATACATCATGTCAAATATAAATATATCTTACCATGTCCTGCGGAAGACTTTCTAAATCATGAAAAGGAGATCTCAGCTCGTTAGCGTCCGCATCTAATACAACAACGTCACCTACTTCAGACATCCGTACGGTCTAGAAATAAATAAAATAAATATTTAATATATATATAATAAAAATGTAACTGATCGCTGTCTGTACATTTAAGACATTTGAGAAAAATGATCATTGGGGGTCTTTATTTACGCAATAGAACCCAAAACAATGATTTTTAGAATTTTTGTCCATTTTTCGGTGCGTTGGTACGCGCTAATCTCAGAAACAGCTTAAACGATTTGGATGCGGTTTTCACTAATATATTGTGGTAAGCTTCACTTAACATTTAGTACTTGTTTTATTTCAATTGGTTCATAAATAAAAAAGTTACTTCGAATTTAAAGAATCACCTAGGGACATGTGCGAAGCATACATTAGTGAAAAGCGCACTCAAATCGGTTAATCCGTTTCTGAAATTGACTCGCACAAACGCACCGACAAACGAAAGATCTTTGAAGATGGCAACGGATAGAATATTATATTTTATGTCATCTTTTAGACTATTACTATGGCAACCGTGACTTTTTTTATGACGCGACCTTGAAATTTTACTCTCTTGCGCGCAAAGAAGTTTCAATTCAAAACATACACACAAAAAGATCAATCAAAAAAGTACTAGATACCCAATCAGCGACAAAAACGGTCCTCATCGAATAAGCGCACAAACAAAAACTAAAACAACTTATGCATTTAAAGTTCAATTTACATTGTTGTATATTTATTTCAACTAGAACAATTACCTAAACACAATCGGTAACAGTTTTATGAGAACTTTTGCATGGGATTGTGTATCTGGTACATTTTTGATCGATGCACAGAGACACCAAAAAAAACCACTCACCTCCATAACACTTCTAGGGACTCCAATGAGAAACGGCATAGGAGCTAGAAGGTAGTCTACCAGGTGTTTTGGTAGGATCGGTATGAATATATGTTGCCAAGACATAGGAAATAGCGTGGCGTTGGCCGCTTGTACACAAGCCGAGAGTCTTGAGGGTTTCGTTGCCACTATTGCTATCCTCCTTTCATGAAGGAGTGCCGCCCATAGCCCCGCCATACATTTAGCGTCCATTGCACTGAAGTATTCCGTTAGATTGCACTGTAACGTTACACAGTTTTGAACTTGTTATAAAGTCTGTTATTTGTTATATGAAATGAGTTATCTATACTAATATTATTTTTTTATGTGTTTGTTTGTCTTTCTTTCATGTCGAAACAGAATGATGGATTGGTGTGATTTTTTGTGTGGAGATAGTTGGAGGGCTGGAGAGTTACATAGGCTTATTTTACTTCTACGCGGGAAATTATCTCATTCCCACGGGAAAACACATTATAATACAACCCACAATAACTCATCATAACTATGTATATACATAATACACATATAGTCTATATATTCCATACCTATTTACCGTTAAAACGAACCTAGGGATGTATATTTATTTCGTGTATTTCGGAAACGGCCCTAATTTGGATTGAATGTGGTATTTATGTAGATAAGCTTTTGCTTTTTAAGTACGTCTAAATAGGAGTCTTGTCTTTTACGAATTTTTTTTACTAAAAAATATATTTTTTATCTGCTATAAGAGCAGATAAAAAATATATGACAATGTCAAATATCGCCATCACGTATATGTTAGCGGTATTTGCATTGTCACCAATGGACGATAGACCAACTGGACGAGCGAAGAGAATCTCTTGTTTCGAGATAAAGTTTTATATATATAGCATTACATTCTTATAATTGTTTAATTTGAAGTCAATTTTATTAGAAGACACCAGACAGGTCGTGGATATACCCGCATTTTAAACACATTCAGTATATGAGCAATATTCATTAATTTCACTCAAATCGGTTAAATAGCTACAGCCCACACCTTTAAGAAGTAACAAACACACTGAACTCCTAAGAAACTTCCATATCTTTACATAGTATAAAATGAAGTCACTTCCGCTGTCTGTTCGCTTAGATCTTTTAAACTACTCAACGGATTTTATTGCAGTTTTCAGCAATAGATAGAGTGATTCAAGAGGAAGGTTTATATGTATAATACATGCATATTATAGTACAGAAAAGCTGAGAAAATCAAAGATTCGTATTTCATACTAACCGTTAAAACGTAACTAGGGACGAAACCGAGCGAGGCGAGGGCGAGTCGCTACTTTATAATATAAGTAAAATAAAAAAAATCTAACACCGTCACCATCATTGTGTGTCAAACAAAAATCTGTACATTAAATATTTTTTGGAAAATCTTATTGAAATAGTCATTACTATCAACATAGAGGCCGAATCTAGTTTTCAGATTTTTGCCTGTCTGTTTGTGACCTCATCACGAGAAAACAACTGGACAGATTTCGATGAAATTTGGTATGATGATAACTTGTTATCCGGGTCAACATATACGATACTTTCTACTGCGGGAAAATATGTCATCTCTGAGAAATCTATACTAACCGTTAAAACGAGGTAAGAAGGTAAGAAGGGGTCATTTCCTTGGTGAATACTCACATTCTCCGGTATACTTGGCAATTTGTTATCCGGACTCTGGCATGAGAAAACACTGTGTCCCGCATTATATGTCACTTTTAGTGTATGTCCCGGCATAGGGGGTCTTATCCGGCATGCTTCTAAAAACGACATCAGTTCACCCCTCTCGGTACTATTTAGTAAATTCGCTATGCAATTTAATAATCTGAAATTAAAAAAAATATTTTTTTATTGTATCTGTTTTCATACTTAAATTAATGGTTGCGATGAATAATATTGTAACTAAGTATTAAGGCAATTTAGATATAATATTTTCTTTTTACCAAAAAGATCTAGAGACGGAGTTTTTTTTTTAATTTCCACCAACGAGTTTATTACTTATTAATTTAAAAATATGGAATACGTTCTCAATTGGCGTAGATAAGACTTAAATGTTTTTGTGTTGTCAGCCAAAAATAAACTGTCAATCAATAAAATTGTCAAACGCATCCTTAATAAAATTAATTCAATTAGTAGAAATTATGTTAAGTAAATGAGTAATTCCAAACTATACTATATATATATATATATATATATATATATATATATATATATATATATATATATATATATATATATATATATATATATATATATATATATATATATATAGTTATATATAAACAATTTTCCTTCATACATTCGAATTAATAAAATTCTTATTTAGAACTAAAAAATCGCAATACTGAGTTACAATACTATTCTTCGCATTGTCAAAATATTGGCATCGTGTTCCATTACGTCTATTAAAATCAATTGTACATCGCGCTGCTTTAGTCTGCTATTGTAATGTAATAATAAATTTTGTTCTCACGTCACGTATCACTTTCAATGATTTAAATAAAAAAAAAACTCGCATTGCTTTTTAGAATATTAGCACAATTTCTAATCAAAGATGAAAAATGCGTTTTTTTAAAGGGGCAAACGAACCATGTGTTGGTAAGTGGCTATCGCCGCTAATAGACATCAACAATACAAGAGGGGTTGTGAATGCGTTACCAGCCTTCAAGGGTCCTGAAGAGACGGTTCTTGAAGAGCCCCATGTTATGGCGCTCAGGGGAAGTCTCAGGAGGAAGATCATTCTACATTTTGCACGTGCGAGGTAAAAAAGAACGAGATAGACGTACATTTGTAGGATGCCAAGCATCTAAAATGTGTGGTTGACATTCAACCCGACGGCGAAGGATGCGATGATTGAAGCGTGACGGTGGCATCAAATCATAAAGTTCATCAGAACACTCTCCGTTGTAAAGACGATAAAAAACAACAATATGGGTAAAAAAATGTACTCGAGTTTTATTTATATTATCACTAGCGACTCACCCTCGCTTCGCTCTGGTTCGACCTTAGGTACGTTTTGACGGTTAGTATGTAATAGATAGACTATATAATATACATAGATCTATGATGAATTTTATATGTCTCACTTGAGAAATGAATGATTCCTCATTCAAACTTTACCCCCCCCCTTATATTGTTTTCCGGGGTAAAACTATCCTATATCCTAAAATCTCAAACTATCTCCATACCAATTTTTAATCTAAATCAGTTCAGCCGTTTAGTCATGAAAAGGTAAAAAATAAACAAACAAACAAACAAACAAACAAACAAACAGAGTTACTTTCGCATTTATGACATTAGTACGGATAACAATTTATATAATTCTAGAAAACTAACAAATTATGGATTTAATGGAAATTCAACAAAACTTGATTAATTTTAAATCAAAATCAGTCATTCTGTCGAAATCTGTACGAAAATAGCCAAAGGAGGGTCGAGGCAAATTACTAGTGTTAATAAAGCTAAATACCAAATTTCGCGTGCAAAATATTCCAAACAAAACTTATATATAAAAACAAACTCCTTAATTAAAACTCGCATCGCACATTTAGCAAGTTTAATATGAACTACAACATTATTAAAATGTAGAATGGACGTTAGAAAGTTAAAATATAAGGTTGAATTGTTTGGTTCTATCATTTATAGAATATTCATACGAGCGGAGCCGCGGGCAAAATCTAATTATTAATTAAAGTTAAAGCATTATCTACGTTTACGTTATTAATAAAACACCATTGAAATAGATACAGGATTTTACAATTGATTTAAACTTAAACACACAATTGTTTTCATTAAATATTCAACATACCTAATAATATTACATAAATATTGTATTATATATTATACTTGTAATTTCATATTACATGCAAATGAGACGAACTTACAAAAACATACAATATCTTCACAACATATTAAACAATAATGTAAAGAAAATATATAATTGCAATAAAAAAGATATAATACATAATACTTTCTTAGATTTACGGGAATAATAAATCCGCTATTAAATCCGGTCCGCTCAGGTTCGTCCTTACTTACGTTTTAACGTTTAGTATAAATTTCTCAGAGATGAGATATTTTCCCGCAGTAAAAAGTATCCTATATGTTGACCCGGAGAACCAGCTTCATTATACCAAATTTCATCAAAATCCCTACAGTGGCTTTTCCGTGATACGGCCGCGGACAGACAAACAGAAACAAAAAATCTAAAAACTATAGATTCGGCATCTGTATCGCCAATAATGTCTTTTATTATAAGCATACATATAGATATACATAGATACATAAATACAAGGTCGAATTTCGCAATGCAAAGAAGTAATAAATTGTGATAAACGGCACTTGTCACATTTCATTTGAAATATCTATCATCAGTAGCCAGTGCTCAATACATACATAAATCAATTATCAAATAAAAGTCATTTATTGGCTTAATTGTTCATAGAAATGTTATTTATAATTTACTAATGGCTTACCCTCAAGAACCAAGGGTTTGTCCTTAGATCTGTTGTATTCTAATATGTTTTCCCGTTGGAATGAGATAATCTCCCATGGTATAAAGCAGCCTATATCACTCTCTGGCCCTCCAACTACCTCCACACAAAAAATCACACAGATCCATTACTCTGTTTTAATGTGAAAGATGGACAAACAATCTTTCACATTTATAATATTAAGTATGGATTTATTTTACTCTTTACCTATGACTTACTTTTATTTGACAATTGATATTATTAACTTAATAATGTACAATTAACTCACTTGTAAAATATATCATGCCAGGGCAAGTGTGATAGTAGCACAAGTGCTGTGTTCGCTTTGGGATCATATCGGCAGAAACAAAATGTATATTTAGAGTCTACAGATGTCATCACAAATGAGTAATGTTGAACAAATGTGCTAAAAACAAACAAAAATAAAACATTTAAATATTTCTTACAGTAGGAAAATGAAAGATACTTTCAAAGATATATGAAAGAATTTCACTTCAAATACAAGATTTTTAGCATATTATATGACAAGAGACATTTTCCCACTGTAAAAAAGTAAAAAGTATTCTATATGTTGTCCCATATAACAAGCTATTATTGTACCAAATTTCATCAAAATCTGTCCAGCGGTTTTCTCATGATGCGTTCCCAGACATACAGACAAAAATTCTAAAACCTATAGACTTGGCCTTTGTATCAATAATAATGACTATTTCAATAAGATTTTCCTGAGTCAGTTAGAATTTTATTATATGTACAGATAATACTTTTGATGGAGGAATAAGTATAGATTAGAGACCAAAGCTGTTGAAAAATATAATGTTTAAATATAATTTCAAATTACAACCAGCTTATTACAATAAAAACAGAACCCAAAAACATCTAAAAATATATGCATTTATTTGGTTATAACTTGAATAAAATTTAGAAAACACTGCAGTAAAGTGTAGTAGTTATTCACTTCACTTACTTTTCCAATTGACATGGGAATGTGAACTTAGGTACATTTTTCAATTCTTCTTCATTTTTGTATGAATCAGGATATTTTCTTAGAATATATGGATCTCTCACATGATCACCGGGGGATACTTCACAGAACAATTCAAATAGGAAGCGAACGGTATCTCTGAAAAATATAACATTCAATTTTAATAACAGCCTTCAGTAGCAAAATGTCTTTAAATATGACAATTTTTAAATTATTAGTGATGTAATATGAAATAGCTTGAAATAAAAAAATATTTTATTTTATAGTCCCTATTTTATTGTCTTTACAATATAGATAAAAAATTATATGAAACCAGCGAACTGTGTAATAAACAAATTTGTGTAATAATCTTACCATACGGTGATATGTGTGTAATAAACAAATTTTAATTTTCATTTAATATACAATCGAACAAATTATAAATAGTATCAATAGAAAATAAAGATAAGCTACTATTAGAAGACTACTTACACAACTTGTAACTTATGGGCATTCATCTCAAACTTTTTATCATATATAAAAATTAATTTACTGTATCTACTCTAGATAATATGTACATGGAACATATAAAAGGGGGAGTTATCAATGGCACTCAAACAAACATTGATGATTACACAGGAAATAGATGTCAGACCAAAGTAAAAAATAATAGCGATAATGACAAACAGACAATAAAACAAAATTAAATAAAAATGAAACAGTTTAAGACGACGATATCCTGAAGCTAGATGATTTGGCAAAATATCTATATCTAACAACAGGATAGTAAATTACGAAAATGTGTCACAATTAGCGCTACATAAAAATTTAATAATATATTACCGTAATCTGGAACCCATGTCTGGACGTGGACCTTATAAAAATTTGATTACATCTTACTATGACTATTTTTTGGCAATTATTCGAAAAATTCTCATATTAAAATACATCACAAGCCATAGATATCACTTTCGTTTCGTGACTAACATTTTTTTCATAGATTTTGCTTTTGATTCATTCCAAAGTATTATGAAAGGTGTTATTGAGTCAGTCTTTTTTATGTATGTAACTTCTTTTACTTCACTTTGTACATCACTTCATTTCATGCAGTTCGACGTACCACAGATTATAGAGTAACGATTAATACCAATAACCATAGATAAATAATAAACTTAACAACTCTCTCGTCACAGATAAGCTATCTGGTTATAGAATAAAAAATTTACCATCAAAGACTGGTTAGTATTGCAATATCAATATATATATATATATATATATATATATATATATATATATAATATATATATATATATATATATATATATATATATATATATATATATATATATATATATATATATATATATATATATATGTACACATCATATTTAAATACCAAACTTGAAACTAAATTTTCAACTTTTAAATCATTTAATCTATACTATAATATTAACTACAGAACCGATTTAGATGAAATTTGGTAAGAAGATAGTTTGAGACCCTGTGAAGAAGGATATAGGATAGTTTTTTATCCCAAAATTATCCCTTACGAGGATAAAAATGAGTATAAAAGTTTGTATGCGGAAGCAACCGATGGACGAACTCGACCGAAGCGAGGGTGAGTCGCTAGTATACAATATACATATTACAAAGGACGCTAAAAATTTTAGAACTAATAATTTCTAAAAACAACGGATTCTACTTAGATACTTTGTAGTACACTATCAATAATGTAATGTAATAATATTGTCTTCCCGACCAATTTCGGCCACGGCGGTCAATCTTATTGAGACTTGCCATTTGTGCAGGAGATATTGTGGCGCAGACTTCCAAACTCCACGCTGTTAAAGAAGCTTACTAAAAAGAAATACTTAGTAACTAAACTTAGCTCGACTCATGACTCGAACCCAGGACCTCCGAATGTGCAGCCATACGTGACAGCCACTACACAAACGATACAGTTAGTAGTAGTACACTGTAGCAAGTTAGATAATTTAAACTGATGGTACAATATTTAATCCATATATTTTTTAAGATATTATTCGAATATTCCTAAACTAAAAACGAAACATTTTATATAAATTTAGGATTCTGAATATTGTAGTAAGGCTAAGTTATAAAATGGTTCCAAAACTACACATATCTTAATAAGTATATAATTAATATCCGATTTTATTGGCATTTTTAAAATTGCTCAGCATAAAAAAATAGTTTTTTTTTTATGCCATTGCCATACCATTCATTGTGTTAAGCAAACGAAAAATCAAACAAAATTGATGTATATGATGATTTTTAATTTAATCTATATACTTATAAGTATTTTAAAAAAATTACTTCCAAAGTGGATATATTGGACAGAGGTGGGTGCATAGGATAATATTAATTTAAGTTAATAGAAAAAAATAAATGAATAAAACGATAAATGAAACAGACATTCTTTACTCCAGAAATATATACATAAGAAGTTAATACAGTTTGTAGAATATCACACACAGATAGACGTTACGATAAATATTAATCGGTAATAAATTTTGCATACCCTCATATTTCCAAAACCCTTTTTGTTACATAGGAAATTGACAGTTACTACTTAGTTCAAATAGACATCTAAAGCATATATACATTATTATGTATATTATTAATAAAATAATTTTGAAACCAGTATAAGATTTCTTGTTATGTAATATACATAAAGCAAAAATTAAGCAACCTAATGGCTTTAAATTAAATTTTATATAACTAAAAAGTTTATAAAAATATATTACTTTACGTTTTTAACTTATTTCACTTTGTTTTATTTACCAGCGGGTAAACATTCCTACAAACGCAAAAAAAAAAATATATTTAATTTTATTGCACAGCCAAGAAGAATTATCTGTCTATGTATATTCTATTTATATTTACACTTAATATATATAATTATGTACTTAACCTTACAGATTTATAATTCCCAGACCAAAGTACCAACAGAGTACCTACGTGATAGAAATTCCTCATTAATATCTAATTATCTTTAACCGTAATGACATAGACAATTATTATATAAACCTTTTTTTTTAAATGCCGACAGATAGTATATCACTCATAACTAGGAGAAACAGTTTTCCAATTAAACACAGATATTTCAAAACAAGTAAAATCTACAAGAGTAGATTATAGGTAGAGTAAGAACTCTACCTATCTCTAGAAATACACTTTATCAATAAGAGATAATATTATTTGGTCCTTCAAAAATTAATTGACCAAGTGAAAATGTGCAATTTTTAAAATAAATATTTTTTTTAATGTTTTATCTTTAAACATCCTTACAAATGCAAAAAAATATATATACTAAATTTTAATGCACAACCAAGAAGAATTATCTATCTATGTATAATATATTCTATTTATATTTACACTTCACATATATAATTATGTAATGAACCTTTCAAATTCATTACTCCCAGACCAAAGTATCGACAGAGTAGCAACATGACAGAAACTCATTAATTTATAACCATCTTTAAGTGTTATGACATAGACAATTATTATGTTAACATTTTTTTTAAATGCCGACAAGTAGTTAGTATGTCACTCATAATTAGAAGAAACAGTTTTTCAATTAAACACAGATATTTCAAAACAAGTGAAATCTACACTTTACGTATCTCTTGAAATACACTATAACATTAAGGGATATGAAGGCAGTGGTAGCCCACTGATAACGCGCTCGCTTGGGAAACCGAGTAAAGCGGATTCAAATCCCGGGTCTCACTACGCTGTTACATATTTTCATGAGCGAATCATTTCCAACATGATTACATCTTGTCTTACGGTGAAGGAAAATATCGTGAGAGCATAGCATGCTATATACTTACCTTAATGGCTATGCTCTCAGCAATAAAAGTGAAATCTCTTATGATTTCTCTCTATCAAACCTTTTATTCAGTTTGACTGGAACTCTTGTATCTATAATATCAGCTGGTGATGAAATTCCTTTACCATCCAACGTTACCCAAAAGTTACTTCGTATATTTAATATTCTTAAAAATGGCCCCACTCAACTTCCTTCAGTAAAATAGTAAAAGTATCACTCTAAAAACATGAACTGCTTTCTATTATTGCCCTTTATGATCCTGTCATTATTACCCTCTCTGAAACATGGTTGATTCCTGGTTCCTGTTTCAGGATCTCAGGTTTTGCCTGTTTGAGAGATGACAGAAGTGACGGGTATAGGAGCAGTGCCATTCTTATTCGGCATTCAACTCCATATTCGTTATTCCCTCTCTCTCTTCTTATAGTCAGCAGATTAATGTTGTGGCTGTAAGAGTTTTGATTATTCCTTCCTGTCCCTCTATATCCCTTATCCTTCTTCTTCTCTTTTTCCTGAGCTACAGTCTATCATCTTTTCACTCCCCAGTCCTGTACATTAGTCATGGCTGATTTTAATACTCACCACACTTTGTGGGGGTGTTATTTTTGTGATGGATTCTCTCCTTTGTTGGTAGACATGATTGATGACCTCAATCTTTGTATTTTTAATGATGGTCCACCAACCCGTAGAGTATATCCTAACCAAAATCCTAAGAGTGCAGTAGACCCATCACAAGCTTCTCCATCTATTTCTTACTTTACTATCGTGGAATATTCTACCTTCTTCCCATGGTAGTGACCACTTTCCTATTCTACTCTCTTTTAATAATTGACATCCTCCTTCCCCACCCTCTAAGCCCTTGCTTTCATATAATTTAAGAAAAACAAATTATTTAGATATGCTTGCTCTGTTGATAACATGTGTGACTCCTTTCTGAGTCTATAAATGATGAGAATATCATTGTTTGCTATGATCGATTCCTTTTAGCTATTCTTTCAAGTGATGGCCTCTTTATTCCTAAGAAACACTACACAGAAAATCAGTTGCCTTGAAATCCCTAGTGGAATCAGGAATACAGTGATTTTGTTAACCGGCGACCACTTGCCGAATAAACATACGCAGCCGGTATGACTATGGAGAACTTTCGAGAGTATCAACGCAGTGATGCAGAGTTTCGAAGATTGACTTATAAAAAGAAAAAGGTTGGTTGGGTCAACTTCTGTGAGTCCCTTGAGCTTCGATAGCCGTCTTCTCTTGTTTGGATACAGTTTAAAAGGTTTCGCCGAGCTCTTGATGTTGTTCCCCATCAAGGCTCCAAGAATCCTGGTGGATGGAGAAAAAGATCTATTCTGGTGAATAGCTTAATGATTTTGACGACAAACTATCCCCTCATATGCAAAAGGAGAGTACTTAGTTGGTGTCTTTCTGGATATAGCTTCTGCATATGAAAATGTTGTTCTTTTGTTACTCAGACAGAAATTGCAACAGCTGATTATACCGCCGAGGTTGGTACATTTTAAATGTAATCTGCTGACCAGTAGATACCTATTCTGTGAAACACCGCCTACATACGCTACCTCCCAGACTAGTCTGGAAAGGATTGCCTAAAGGCTTGGTCCTTAGTCCTATGCTTTATAGCATTTACACACATGACCTCGAATTGTCTGTTAAGAGTTTTAAGTGTCTGTTAATAGGGTTGTTGTTTCCTTTACCTATCCGTCGCCAGTATCTAACCGATCGCTTTGTTGGTAAGGCATTACACTTATCAGCCCATCCCTTGTAGTCAAGGCTTGGGCAGTTGACTGAGTTTAGCCCTGCGAATAAGCCATTATACTTTTTACTAGATAGTTTCCTTAAGTTTACTAACCTACCACATCCCATCTTTTGTTTCCCCTCTAACCCTATCTTCTGCACTCCTTTCAATGTTCTAGATATGTCCCCTTCCATAATTACAGAAATTGGGCTGATTAAGGGAGCACTTGACACCAACACAAAAATTTGAAGCGCTGGTTCGTCAAAATTGGTTCGATCACCTTCTTATATTTACCGATGCTTCAAAGCTATTCCAGGATGGTTATGTTGGTGCAGCTTGCTGGATTCCAAAATTCAAAATTATTTTACAATGTAAGTGTCCTTTCCAATCATCGATGTTTACTGGCGAGGCTGTTGCTTTGTTAGAAGCAATCCTGTTAACCCTCTCCCATAATTTTAAAAGACATTTTTACTAACTCTACTGTCTATTAAGGAGAACCTCTTTCGTAGTAGATTAAGATGTTCCATAAGTTTGAGGATTCGTAAAGCCTTGTACTCATGCAATTAAAGTCAAAATTAATATTTTAGTTTGACTAAGACGAGATAGACAAGTAAGCAATTAAAGAATAGCAGTTTTATAAAATTAAATTGGTAGATAAATACGTGTCGGCATTTTTAATTTACAATATTTTTTTAAAATATTTGTTATTCATACATAATATCTACATAGTCTGGCCATAAATACTGTTACAATTCAAAATAAACAAAATATTACATTTGAATTTGGAATTTGTCATTTTTATAAGATAGTTCATTGTGTTTTCTTATTTTCGCGTCAATACATTGTAAATATTTTGTGATATTAAAATGGAGCGGGGTGATAAAGAGAACCGAATCGCTGTGATTGCATTACACAAAGTAGGCATGAAGATAAATACAATTTTTAAAACTCTCCATACGCTTGGTATTAGTCAAACGTTTGTGTATCGGGCTATTGATAGGTACAATGAAACCTCCTCTGCTTGTGACAGAAAAAGATCTGGCCGTTCACGTAGTGTTCGTACGAAAAAGGCGGTCAAAGCTGTAAGGAAAAGAATTCAAAGAAATCCTGTCCGGAAGCAAAAGATTTTATCTCGGGAGATGAAGATAGTACCTAGAACTATGTCACGTATTTTAAAAGATGACTTAGGACTTGCATCCTATAAGAGACGCACTGGTCATTTCTTAAGTGATAATTTAAAAATGAATAGGGTGGTAAAATCAAAACAACTACTTAAGCGGTACGCAAAGGGAAGTCACAGAAAAAAATTGTTTACGGATGAGAATTTTTTTACAATTGAGCAATATTTTAATAAACAAAATGACTTTATTTATGCTCAAAGCTCTAAGGAAGCTTCCCAATTAGTCAACAGAGTACAACGTAGGCATTATCCGACTTCAGTGATGGTTTGGTGGGGTGTTAGCTATGAAGGAACGGCTGAGCCATATTTTTGTGAAAAAGGTATCAAAACATCGGCACATAAGTGTATCAAGATAACATTGTCCTTTCAGCAAGACTCGGCGCCGGGCCATAAAGCTCGATCCACGCAATCTTGGTTAGAAATCCACGTTCCGGACTTCTTCAGAGCTAAAGACTGGCCGTCATCTAGTCCCAATATTAATCCACTGGAATATGATTTATGGTCAGTTTTAGAGCGTATGGCTTGCTCTAAATGCCATGATAATTTTGAGTTGCTAAAACAATCCATACGATTGGCAGTGAAGAATTTTCCGATGGAAAGAGTGCTTGCTTCTATTGAGAACTGGCCTCAACGTTTAAAGGGCTATTGCAGCCAATGGAGACCACTTCGAATAAACTTTCTATATTTTTAATGGTGTTATATTAATGTATTAAACTGACACTGTAATAGTAATAAATGTTACGTGCAATAGAAAAAAATGTTTTCTTCCTTGTAACAATATTTAGGGCAAGACTATGTATTTTAAAGCCACAAATTTTCATTCATATCACGCATCGAGAAGATAGACACCATTGTACATTCATTATAAATACTTTCTAATTTTTTTAATTTATAAACACCGGCAAAAAACATTTAAAAGCGTAAACATACCTAATTAAATTCATGAAATCCATAAGTTATAATATTATAGTACCTTTAATAATCATTTTTAGTTCCTAATAGGTATACCTATATTTTTTTAAAATATTTTATATTCATTCTTAATAAATATTTTAAAGCCACAAATTTTCATTCTTATCACGCATCGAGAAGATAGATTTAAATACATAGGTACATTATAAATATTTCTTGTTTAATTTTTAATATTGAAGTTATTAAACACCGACTAGAAACATTTAAAACCGTACACATTCCATAAAACTATTTGAAAACACACATCTTTTTTTTTGGTCAAAGGGACAAGATGATATGGAATTATAATATTATAGATAGCATAATATGTAACTACTTTTAAAATGTATATTTTCTATATTAAATTTCTAATACACATTGGACATTCAAAAATTATGTAATATTTTAACATTAAGTAACAAACAGACTTACATATCGGTCGAGATTCCCCCAAACATTTCACGACATTTCCCCAAATTAAGATACTGAGTCTCTCGCTAGCCCCTCAATCTTTATCATACACCAATATAATAGGGATTTAACTTAATTTTTTGAATTTAACATATTTACTTAATCAAAATAATTACCATTATTATCTATACATTGCTGCCATCTAATAGGAAGGTCATTTATGCCTTTGCGATAGACCTCTGGTTATCTAGATTCGACAAAATGTGTGAAAGCATTTTGTACTGCCTCTTGAGAAGAAAACTTTTTATCACGTAGAAAATTGTCCAAATCACGAAAAATATGGTAGTCCGTTGGAGCAAGGTCTGGCGAATACGGAGGGTAACGAATGATTTCTAATTGCAGTTCCTGTAGAGTTAAAAAGGTTTCTCGTGCTGTATGAGGTTTTGCGTTATCATGGAGAAATAATGGTGAAGATCGATTCATGAGTCGGGGCTGTTTCACTGCTAGTTTTGCTATCATTGTTCGGAGTTCGGCACAGTAGACATCTGCCGTTATTGCTTGACCAGATCGGAGAAAGCTATAGTGAATAACACCAAGCTGAGACCACCAAACAGTTACCATTACTTTTTTATTGGTAAGCTTTGCTTTAGGACACTGTTGCAGCGTTTGACCTGGGGTCAGCCATTGCATTTTTCGTTTACGGTTATCGTAAAGAATCCACTTTTCATCACATGTCACAATTCGATCCAATATTCCTTCATTTCTGTATCGATTCAACAAGGAAAAATCAGTCAAATCACGAGGCACCCATTTTTCTTATTTTTTTATTTTTATGATTTGACGCAAATGAGTCAATATTGTTGGTAAGGTAACGTTAAACCATGCCACTAATTCCTGGGTAGTTTGGCTCAGATCGGCTTCCACCATCTCTTTCAATTCATTGTTATTCACCTGAGTGGGCGGTCTTCCACGTGGTTCGTTCATCAAATCAAAGTTTCAAAAATTTTCACTCAAAAATCTCAAAACATGAAGGTTCTATGTCAATTCGAAGTACCTGTTACAATAAAACGGCAATTTCATACATTAACCCCTATTACTACCAAATGACAGACACTTACACTTCGAGAATAAAATGTCAAAAGCCAGCGGCAAGTACATAGGTAGAATACCTCTTAATCCATTTACGTGATATACAGTGTGGTTTTCGAAGTTTAACTATCATATTACAATATGTATAGATAAGTATCCATATAACATAGACAATTCATTTTATTTTATTTTCATAAGCACACTTACAATATGCATATTTAACATTAACACACTAAATTATAAGTTACGCACTCACTGATATGTATATCAATAACAAGTGTACATAACACTCATAAACAAATACATGTAAAACATTGAGAGGGAAAAAAGGAAAAAAAATTTTTTTTTTCAATGTAAATGAGGACTCACTGATCATCTATATGATCGGTGAGTTTTTTAAGGAAAGCATATGAGTTGTGGAAAATGTCAATGCCTGGTAGAACTCGAGATATTTCATTATATTTAGCACATATGCGAGCCATGGGAGCTTGCTTACCAAGATGCGTTCCAGTGAAAGGTATGTGAAATGCTTTACGAGATGAATTGCAATACCGAGGATATCTACTTGGTGCTGAGAGGGGAATCAGTTCAAGCAGCTTACTGCACTTTATAATGGATTATTTTATGCAAGTAACACAGATCAAGTATCTTCCACCTACTTCGAAGAGACATCATTTTAAATTTTACCAATCTCTGATTATAGGGTTGTCTGTGTGAGATTCCAGTGGCAAAGAATGCGAGGTGCCTTGTAAAAGCACCTTGTACGCTTTTAATACGTTGAGACTTGGGAATGTATGTGATAGGATGGATTCCAGATGATGCTGGTAAACTCTAGGCAACTTCTCACAAACACGTTGTAAAAAATAATTTTAGTTCTGCGGGTAAATCCTTTTGTGTTGCGTCTAATAAATCCGAGGAACTGCGTGGCTTTTTTAATAATAATGTTTATATGTGATGAAAAAGTTAACTTTCTGTCAATAGTAACTCCCAAGTCCTTGATTTCTGGTAATGCTTGTAGTACTACATTATCAATCGAATAAGTTGAGACAAGTGGTTTTTTCTTTTTGGTATATTTTATATGAAAAGACACTAAGAGTCAACATTAAGAGTCATACTATTGACGCCACACCAATTAGTGATTCTATCGAGATCTTCTTGTATTAATTTAGTATCTTCGTCTGACTTCGTTATTTTATAGATTTTTAAGTCATCTGCGAAAAGTGAGCACTTATAATGCTTTATCTCAGTGGTGATATCATTTATAAAGGTCAAAAATAACAAAGGCCCCAGATGGGAACCTTGTGGTACCCCGGAGCGAGCGATGTATCTCTCAGATTCGAACCCATTCACTACTACCGTCTGGAGTCTCTGGCTAAGATTCAAACCACTTATTTAAAAAGGGATTAATGCCGTATTGTGAAAGCTTGTTTATCAGAATCTGATGGTCAACCTTATCAAATGCGCTACTTAGATCGGTATAAATAGCATCGATCTTTTGTCCCTTATCAACCTGCGCTATCAGATCTGAGGTAAAGGTTGAAAAGTTAGTTGTTACTGATAAGTGGCTTCTGAAACCGTGGTGAGCGCTCGTTAGAAAGTTGTTCAATTGTTTGGTGAGGATGGGATGCACAAGACTTTCAGACAGTTTTGAAAAACATAACAGGATTGATATGGGACGGTAATTTTTAACATCCATTGGAACACCCTTTTTAAAATTTGGTACGATTCGTGCTCTTTTCCACGCTCCGGGAAATACGCCTTCCAAGACCATCTTGACCTGTCCCCTTTTGAATATCGAACGTTTTAATTTTTCTTGATTTATCTGCCTCTTAGAATTTAAACTTGGATAGCTGTGGAATATTACTGTTTTGGTGCAAGTTAATGATTGGATGTTGATCAGCCGCTTGGGTATAAATTGAGGAGAAATGATTCCCAAATAGATTAGCGATATCTGTACCAGGACTAGCAGCTCTGTTGTCCAGTTTCATTAATACGGGAAAGGATAACTCACATTCCTTATTCTGTTTTAAATAATTCCAAAAATACATTGGGTTTTTGGAAATATTTGACTCAGCATTGTGTTTATAGTTATTGTGACAGATATCGTGGAGCTTATGACAGCAGCTTCGGGTAATTTGGAATTCTAAATTGTCACGAGGGTTGTTGTACTTACGGATTTTTTTATGAAGATTATCTTTTTCTTATAGAGACAATTATAAAATACATCAACCATGGCATCGACATTCTTAAACTCAGAAAGTATCTGTAACCAATCAATATTCTTAATTTCGTTTACAATAGTAATATAATCTGTTTTAAAGTAGCTGTAATCGATACGACGTTTGGTACTTAGGAAGGATGCGTGTGAAAAATCAATTCTTATCAGCAAGTTTGGATGGTAAGTATTTAATGTGGTGAGTAGATCGGGAGGTTTTACTACCGTGATATCAGTTAGGTTACTTAATACTAAGTCCAAGTGTCTATCATCACAATTACCTATACAATTGAATTGGTGCAGATTATTAATAAAATAAAGTCAATTAATGAGTGTCCGGTGGCATTATTATGATTACACGGAGACATATATGAACAGTTATCATTAGCACTCCATTTGATAAAACCCATATTACAATCACCCAATACTATCAAATCATCAACATGGTTAGTTACATTGTCCACAATCTCCAGAAACTTACTAAGAAACTCATACTTGACTGGAAGAGGTATATAAACTACACAAAGCCCAATTCTCTTTTTTACTTGTTTATTATTAGTTTCCAACACTAGCCATATGCACTCAGTATCGCTTGTCTCCCAACTAATAACTCGAGAAGATATCTCAGGTATCTCACGTGAGATAGCAACCAGAACGCCTTATCCATCGCGTTTAGACTGATTGGAACATGCGCGACCTTTTCGATATACGATATAACGCAACTCAAATAGTTCGTTATCAAAGACACTAGAATTTAGCCAAGTCTCGGTAAAAGCAATTATTTTATAATCCGTAGTCAAGTTATTCTTAAGCACATCATTGGTTTTAGTTCCCAATCCACGCACATTTTGATAATAGATATCGAAGCATGTAAAAGTGTAAGAGCTATAACATTCACTTTATAATAATTACTATTTAGACAATAAGCTTCTATCTTCACTCTTTATTAGTAATGCCTGGCTAAATTCGTCTTTGCGTACATAAATTTTGCCATTCTTAATCCAAGTAAAGCGATATTTTATATGTTTATCTTTTAGGCGCGCGGCGGCGAGCAAAGATTTGCTTCCAAGAGTTAAATGTTCCGAGACATATATCGGTGCACGTGATCCACCGATTCCTAGGTGATGAGAACTTAATTTGTCAGTAGGGTTTTTTTTGTTAAATTGCGCTACAGCAGCCAGAAAAGCGTCGAGGTGTTTTTTAGTACGGAGTTTGACAATGACAGAGCGTGGCTTGTCAGAGTTTTTGTTTAGCTTTGCTACACGAGTAACATGTTGAATGTCGTCCGAGGGTTTTTACGACTTGTCCTAGCTGCACCATAGTGTTAACCAAATTCTCTGTCCTGTGCTCGGGTATACCGTTTACTTCGACATTACATTCTCTCAAAACGGATTCGACAATATTCAACCTAGTGGTGAGGTCTTTAACCGTCGCATTTAGTTGATCATTTTCATTTTTTAGATTAACGATAATAGTTGATTTTTTCGCCATCGCCGCTGTCATTTCTTCAAACTGTGTGTTTATGAAAGTCATGCACTCATGGAATCCCGTTGTTTGTTCGTTTATTGTGTTTAGTTGGGTTGTGACTAGTTCTCCAATCGTAATTGACAGTTCTTGTTTTATTATGCCGCGTAGTGCTTTCTGTCAATTTGGATGTCCTATTGGCATCGGTGTTAGCAACCATTGTAGGCGTTGGTGGCTTGCTAAGTTTTTTTCGAATGGTTCTTCGTTGTCGGATTCATTGTTGTATGTCAAATTTGTGATGGCTGCCCTGACGGGTGTGTTGGTATTGCCTGTCTTAGGCCGTTTACTATAACATTCCGGACATTTTCAAGTGTCCAATTTAAAGTACTCGCCATTGTTTATATTATTAGTGTAGTGTATTTTAAAATGTTTTAGAAATGAAAATAGTCGATTGATATTGGGTTTGAACTCGCGAACAACAACAGCAACGTAATCCACTGTTAGTGTAATTGGGCCACAATAGCAGTTGGTGGATTAGGTGAAAATGTCTTATAGTTTGGAGGACAACGTTGAAGTTATTTAGAAACTAGAGAGTATATCAATGTTTGTAACAAAAACGTAAAAGATCACTGACACACACTTCTTTTCCCTGCCCATTTCGCAATCACTTGGGGTCAACACAGTACATCTTCTGTACTGCTGATAGGATTTGGCAAAAGTTTTACGACCGGCCGCCTGCGTGACGTCAACCCTCCTTGGGAATGCTTGTATATGTCTCTCTTTGTCTGAATGGTATCGCAGAAGTTTTGTATTTATTATGCACTTTCGATTCTGTTGCCTTTTAAAAGATTTTTTATACTATTACTTAAATTTTTAATGTTATATTCGTATATATTTTAAAAAAAATTTTGATTACACAATAAATTTTGTTTTGACATTGTCAATTTTTTTCTAAATATTTGTTTTAACACTTATACACAATATTATTGTTAAATATAAGTCAGCACTATTATAACTTTTAGAGTTGTTTAACAATTTAGTAACACTTTAGCACTTTCTCCATTTTACACATTATTTAATTACCGCTGTAGATTTAAATAGATTGCTAATTTTGAGTTCCAGACGTTAAGGGCGTAAACGCGTATTAACTCAGTTGCCAATTAACTGTATGTGGTGAAAACACTAACACATCAAATTTATACTATGATTTACGTTTTTGATAGGCATTTTGTCACTTTAATCTATTTTTAAATTTAAAATTAAAATTTTAATAGGGAACAACGATTTGACATGTTCACATGACGAGTGGAGCCACATTATATCTTCATCATAATATTACAGAATTTAATACACATCCATCACGTCTGATAAAATACGGACCGTTGCATCTTCGCCTGTACGAGTAAATCGTACGGCAGCGTTCAAATCTGAAAGAAATTAAAAAAAAGATATTAGTTGTAAATATATCATTTTTTAAAATACTAATTATAAAATAAATAGATCAGTTGCTCATTCACTGATATTTATACTAAGCCTTGAACAAACGTACACCTTGATTATTACAAGAAGAGATTTGGCAGAGTAACTACTTTCTTTTGCCTCAATGATGACATTATATAGTGGTAAGAAAAGTCAAATTCTTCGTCTGTTAAATCCCTTCTTTTGAAACACGAACAATAATTGACATTTAAGTACATGGCAACATTACATAAAATAAAAATAATAGTAAAAGATTGGAAAATACTTGCTTTAGGTATTCATTGTTGGACCAACACCACCAGGCTGTGTGAAGTCTGCTCAATTTTAAACTGCTCTAACATAATAATCGAGGCTATATAATTTGAGAAATTTTCTATAAAATAATAATAATAAAAGAAATGAGAAAAAAAGTAGTTTCCCATACAAAATTAATATAATGAAATGAAAAGGGTTTGTATGTTCATTACTGCGTATTTATCTCTTAAATTATAACAGAATTAGTCATTCTTAATATTCATGTTCAAAAATTAAAACACGGATTTACTCTTACCAATTATTTCAATTGTTTTTATTATTTAAATTCATATGTTTAGTTAAAAGATCTTAAAACTCAGTACTTATTTTTATTTAGTATACTCATTAGCCAAGGTTCTTATAAAGATTAAAATTATAAAAGAATTCAAGTCATAATTGTGTTGTCTTCCTCAAGAGGTTCCAAAAAAAAAAAACAAAAAAATAATAATATTATAAATTTATTCATTAGGTCTTAAGAAAATAACCAAGTTACATCGAAGACATTTCTTAGAATAGCGTTTTTTATCACTTTATGTGATAATCACATACTTCGATACAAATAAGTACCTACTTATATATTTAAATACAAATTTAGTAAAATTTGGTCAAATTTACAACTACAGTCCAATAATACTGGATAAAGGAACTTTATGCACGAACTTTAAAAAAAGACCAATACATATTATTGAAATTATTTCTAATTAGTTTGTATGAACTCTATGAGGTAACTTAATGTTTAAGCAGTGCTTAGGAAGTTAGCTCTTTTGAGTTACTATATCATTTATCAATCATCGACTTAATTTTTGCAACTATCGGTAGAATCGATCAAAGTTAATTTTATTCTCTAAAAAATAATATGGGAAAATTAGATTACGCACATAAATAAAATATAAAACACAATCTAAAATGGATTAATAAAAAATATAACTTCAATAAAAAAATAGCGACTCCCTAAAATTTTTAGTAACCTATTTATAAACTAAGTAAATTCCAAGCTTTTAAAGCTTTTATATAAGTAGTTAACTACTTACGCCCTTTGAATTAAATAAAAAATCAACTACCGAGGAAGCTTGCATGCAATTATTATACTTATTTATATACCTATATAATGTATAATTCGTTGTCAGTCCTTTGTTTGTGAAATATAGAAAATAAAAATCGACTCAAAACAACCAAAACAAAAGAAAACAAACTGTTTAGTGTTGAGAAAGTAACTAAATGTAGGCTAGTGCTTTAAATATGGACTAATAACAATTCTCAGAAACTAATAATTGAAAGACAATACAGATGACTCTCTTCTATCTCATTCATTCGCTCAGTGTAGCCAACTTGGGGGCTTTCCCCCATTTAGGGAATTTTTTAGGGGGAAAAAATGTTTTGTGGTTTTTTTTAAATAGATTAAATATTAATAACGTTTTATAAAGTTTCATTTAAAAATTTAGAAAAATCATATAACTTTAAATAGCATTTTTATCATATATCATTTTTTTTTTGTTATTTTCTAAGTTATCTATGAAATTTATTATTTTTATTAAAGGGTTATATGTAACTATGAATAAGTTTTTACATTTTTCAAATTGTCAGTTAGGGGAAATCAGGAGTTTTTGAAATTACTTTTAGGGGGATAAAATTTCAAGTGTTGGCAATACTGCATTCGCTCTATTTCGGCTTTCGCCAGTACGTCGCGAGCTGTCGTCGGGGTAGAACGTTGTTTTGTAGGAGGTCTCAAAAAGTTTCGTAACGTATGTAAATATGATGCTATAAATAAAAAATTGATCTCTAAATAGTTCTTTTTTTTATTTTTGTCCCAAAAAAAAAAATGGTAGCCCATATTTAGTTACTCTCCTCTATTAAAATGTCATTAATAGTTATTAAGTAAAAGCTTTCTGGTCGTGTTAGAAAAAAAAAACTTTTGGTTTTTAAAACCAATGTGGTTAGAATAAAATAAAATAAAATATATATATATATATATGTATATATATATATATATATATATATATACCACGGGCAAAAGTATTAGATATTTAAAGCATATTTATAATTTATTATTTACGATATAAAGCAAGCCACTATTAGAAAATAATTTATTTAAATATGATACCTACATTTGTAACAACTCTCTTCAAGATCTTTCCATCATAACCAGACTATAAAACAGTTAGTTATATAGATTTCACTTTTTCATTACATATTAACTAAAAATACATACGAGTAAACCATGAACGAATAAGTCACTGGACCAGACATATAAGCGGACGTACCTTTATCTGTCTTATTAGTAGCCAGGAAATTTCAGCCTTTGTCGTTTGTTTTTTGCGTCAGTCTCAAGCATTTACTTGTCAACAAACAATCTGCCAAAAATGACTAAATGTTCTGTTAAATGGTGTAAAAACTATAGCGGCGGAAGCAGCACTGTTTCTTTTCACTTGTAAATACATTATTTTATTACATTTATTGTTATTTATCACACAATTTAATAAAATTGTAAAATAAAATGTCATATTATCCAACTATGTTAAATATAGTCGATATTTCTATGTATTGTTGACATCTGACAACCATCATAAAATCCCTGGATTATACCATTCAGAACAAATGACTAAACTGTCGAGTGAGTCCATTTGACATCGACTAGTGCTTGACAATGTCGAAAAATATATCGATATTTGACGAAATAACTGAACGAATTGTGTTATTTGTACAGTACAATAACATAAAATACTTTTATCACAGTATCCTACAATCTGATGACAATAAATTTATAAAAATATTTTCTAAGTCACATAAAAATATAAATGCAAAAATTATAATTAGTGTGTACTTAATTTTATTTTATTTTATACCACATTTATATACTTTGGAATATTATCATTGTAATAATAATCATTTTATTTACACAAAATCAAACAATAATGTTTTAGCACTAAACTTCTGGGTTGGCGATTTGTAATAAAACACTTTACTTTCACGATCTATTTTACTTTCACGATCCAACACTCACTTTAATTTGCAATCACTTTTTCTTTTTCCTAATTTCACAAATGTTTATTAAGAACTGAGCAATA
This sequence comes from Brenthis hecate, assembly GCA_951806755.1. Classification (NCBI taxonomy): domain Eukaryota; kingdom Metazoa; phylum Arthropoda; class Insecta; order Lepidoptera; family Nymphalidae; genus Brenthis; species Brenthis hecate. The sequence continues at coordinate 23,812,561 of OX638251.1, forward strand.
TTAGGACAGTGTCACATTTTTATAAGCTACCCGAGACAATCAATTGCCAATTAAAATAATTCAATAACAGAATCAACAAAATCACTTTATTTAATTAAATTAGCTTAATATTTTTTTAATCTTTAAAATGACTATGCTAACCAATGTCTAAAATGTCATTAATTGGTTCATCGATATATGTATTTTATCGATTACGTTCAAGCACTAGAAATATTGTATTGTGTACCTGTGTGTATAATAATGTAATAAAATCTTTGTGTGCGTTATGCGTCTTTTGGTTGAACGAGTTTTCATACATTTGTATTTTATGTCTCGTCCAGTGGTTTATTCGTTCATGGAGTAAACACTTCATGCACTAAACACAAGCGTATTATCTAACTACACCCTCATACATATTATAATTATCATAAATTGATACATTAAGTACAAAATTCGAAAAATTACAATGTTAAAAATTATATGAAAAACAATGAATTTTCAGTTCTAGACGATAATCGAATCTGTATAAATTTGTTTTGTCTTTTTTACCGACCTCAAAAAAGTGAGAAGTATCTATTTAATACATTCTCTTGTCTTTTATGTGGTTCCATAGACGTTACAAGAAAAAAACATAAGAGGAAATTTGAAAGTGGCAAGTGGCAAGAAAATTTTAAAGGAAATAGTCTACGTTGATATATTTAATATGTAGATGTGTTTATTATATTAGTTAGCTCATGTAGTTATATTTTACTGAGGCAACATTTGGTGTACCTACCAGTTGACTATATAGTTAGTGGTTTTAATATTATGAATGCAGAATTAACTTGCTTTTAAACTTTTTGAGGCCTTATTCAATGATTGAAGTAGTAATGATTGAACTATGCATTTATGATGTAGAGAAAGACATACTACGTTTTATTGCTTCTTATTGATAGATCGCGTTCGAGTCTACTGTATGAACAATGTGATGAAGAGGTATGAAACGGGCGTGTTGAGAAGAGTGATGGAAATGAATGTAGATGGATGGAGAAGTAGAGGCAAGCAGAGAGAGGGACAGAAGAAAATATGGTTAGATTGTGTGAGACAGGACATGGAAAAGAAAGGGGTAAATGATGAAGTGACAGAAGACGTCCTACGCTGACCCCATCGATCAAAAAAGTATTATATATACAATCAATGACAAAAAATGTCCACACCGAAAGAGCGCTTATTTGAACATTTGAGCGCGCTTCGATTAATTTTTTGTGATAACAACTTTAAGTATTGCGTTTAAGGTTCAATTTAAATTGTTGTATATTTATTTCAACTAGAATAATTACCTGAACACACTTGGTGACAGTGTTAAGAGAAGTTTTGCATGGCATTGCGTATCTAGAACTTTTTTGATCGATGGCGGACCCCGTAATTTAAGATGGTGATACATTTGAAAAAAATAATAACCTTATAACGGAGTTACATTTAAAATAACAATTTCTATATTTTTTGAAGTCAGTAATACCTTTTTAGTTAAAAAATAATTACAATCTACATTTATTGCATTATTATCGAAACCACGTATTACCGATATGACTTGTAATACATTTTAATAGAGCCAATAAAATTATTTTATTTACATAGATAATTTATATTATCGAATACTATTGCGTTTGTAATATATGATTATGATAATAAATAATAATCTTACTAAGTAAAATCCTTAGAATACTTATATGAAAGAGGTTAGAAACACCAAATTGTGTAAAATGTACATTGAAAAAATACAACCTTCGCCAAGTATTATTCTAAGGAATTTCATACATAAAAAAAAACATGTATATCGAAATTAAAAGGATTAAATGCATTTTGAGCATTTTTACGATAAAAATATCTTTAATTCTAAGCTTCGCTATTTGTTAGGCATATTTGAAAACAGCTAAAACTATATTTTTGTTTCTCTTAAAATGTTAAATAACTAAATCTCACCATCTTCAATTATAGGATTTCTTCGAATAATGTTCTTCTCTCCCCGAAGTGGTGTCCATACAAATTAAAAGTTAAAAAAATACAATTTCATCATAATATTTATTAATAATTTTTTTCTTGTATTATTTAATAATAAAATAATACTTTTATTTAAATCTAGAAACAAATATAAATAAAAAGTTTAAAATAAATTAAATAATTAAAATGTAAATAAGAAATAACGTATTTACACACATATTTTTTAATAACATGCAGAAAATGCATCGACTTTTTTCCTAGAATAGAATTCTTTAAGTCATAAGTATTATTATAATAAAGAGTTCAGACTAACAAGAAAGAACTACAATTAAATCATACGGTCAGTCAATGCATTTTCTTCACTTGCGAGAACCGAACTAACGAACTTCGAAAGGTCAGCAAATATCAATTATTTATAACTGAAACATTTATGTTCCGCCCCCATAGACAAGTTGAAATTCTACAATATATATCTATAATAAAATTCTTTATGTTATATACATATAATAAAATTCTAAATAAGCCGAATCTGTACATTAAATATTTTTTGGAAAATCTTAATAAAATAGACATTACTTTCGATACCGAGGCCGAATCAATAGTTTTTAGATTTTTTGTCTGTCTGTGTCTCTGTCTGTCTGTTACCGCATCACGGAAAAACCACTGAAGGGATTTTGATGAAATTTGGTATGGTGGTACCTGGTTATCCGGTTGACATATAAGATACTTTTTACCGCAGGAAAATGTCTCATTTCTGAGAAAAAATACAAAAACTGCAATGTAAGAGTATACTAATATGTAAAACCTAAGAACTTGGTTTTTCGTCATCTGAACGCGGGCAAAGCCGTGGGCAATGCTAGTATACTACATAGCTAATAGAAAACTAAGAAATATATTATGACATATTAAAATAACATAATATTGCAGAATGTCATCTTGACTAAGTTTGTCATTTAAAATACAATTTTCGTTCACTGGGAATGCTTATCTATGTATTATTAATTGCTTTTGGTATGTTTTTAAACTTATAATATACCTATCTATATTATACATATTATAAAATTGTAACTAAGCCGAATCTGTACATTATTTTTTTTGGAAAATCTTATTAAAATAGACATTATTATCGATACAAAGACCGAATCTATCGTTTTTAGAATTTTCGTCTGTCTGTCTGTTACCGCATCACGGATAAAACACTGGAGAGATTTTATACTTTTTACTGCGGGAAAATATCTCATCTCTGAGATATCTTTACGTAAAATGTAGGCACGGACGAACCTGAGCGGAGCGAGGGTGAGTCGCTAGTATTATATAAATCCGAATTAATTGATACTTCATTTAAAACCGTAAGATAAAGGGCCCCTGGTTCGCGCTAGTATGTTATTTCGTTAGTTTTGTTTCTGGTGAAAAAATAAGCAACTTAAATATTATTTATCTAAATTATACAGTACCTGGGCTAAAGAGCTTCACTCGGAGGTTTTGGCCAAAAAACATTAAAAAAACCAAAAAATTTTTTAATTAATACAAAAAAACAAAAGTAAAAACTTTGTATCCGACCGGGATACAAACCCAAACACCTGTGGTTGTCAAACTTGCGCCTTGCCACTCGACCACGATGCTTATGTCCTAGTGTGCGAATTAGCGACCATATTTTGCGTGGAATAATGCGAAACAAAACCGTACGAAAACTCAAAAACACGCGTTTTTTCATACATAAAACTAATCTAAATCGATTTATCGCCCCCGAAACCCCCGGGCATATTAAATTTCATAAAAATCATTGGAACCGTTTCCGAAATGAAAATATATATATATATATATATATATATATATATATATATATATATATATATATATATATGTGTGTGTGTGTGTGTATTTCTCTATTAAATATATTAGATAGATAAATTAGTACAGAATCTCTGTCGTTTAAACTGTCTAATGAAATTGAGTACCAACATTTTGGCGACTAAACTGCGAGCAATGCGACGGCCGACGCGGGAAGCTCTCAGTCGACCACGAACAGCTGTGCGGGGTGCATGTATTCATTGCTACGGTAAGTTTAGCGCTCGGACTTTTTAAGCTTACGGAAAGGTAAAAATAAGTCCATTTGAATTAAAAATTTAATAGCGTTTTTTTTCTGTTACTTAACAATTGATTTGACTCAGACAAAGATGTACTGTCAATCCGGTAATGATGAAAAAGTCAATTCAACACTTTCCCTTGGGAAATCAGCTGATGGGAAACGAATGCTTTCTTTCATCCCTTAATTTCATAAGGTACACAAATTATACAGAAACTTCTGACATTCATGTCATGTATCTATTACATATAGCTATCAACAATCTACATCCAGAGAAAAAAACGAAAAAGAGGTTTATTATGTTGCTCGTTGAGTGAGATGCACAACGTATACTGTACAGTAAGAGTAGATACGAATTGTCAAGTTGTTTACGACAAAGCACACTTATTGCGAGGATTGATGCATACTGGGAGGTCACAGATATTTATTCAATGCTCAATCTAATCTCTAAATTGTATAACAAAGTTGCTATTAATGTCTGTAAGAAGGCAACTTATTAATTTTAAACTACATACTTGTTACCTAATATTTTTACCATCATTACGATAATTTGTTTTAGCGACTTACGCTTCGCTAGTTAGATGCCTTTTGTATTAATAATATTATTTATTTCCAATACGATTGCCACCTGTCTTTTCTATTTTGATAAATGATTCTAGTTTATGCTTGATGTTCAGATTAAAATATAAAAGAAAATGAAGTAAAATATCTTTTCATTAATATTTAAATATTTGGAGGGGTTACGGTGAAGTAAAACATCGTGAGAAAACCTACATGTCTAAGAGAATTTAGCAAGTTTTTGAAAAACTTGTGAAGTCCGCCAACCAACACTTGGCCAGCGAGGTGGACTATGGCCTGACGTACTGAAAGGAGGCTCGCGTGCAGCAGTGGGACGTTAAAAAGGGTTGAATACATATAGGCATTTCCCGTCTATTAGCTAATTTTATGACTAACAGTAGCCTATTACTTATTCCAGATCATAGTCTATCTGTGTACTTTTCATCCAAATCACACACACAGTAAAGTGATTACAACTTTAAAAAAAAATGGTTATTTTTTTGTTTGTTTAACGCGCTAATCTCTAGATCTATTGATCCCATTTTAATTTATTTTCGTTTAATAACCATTTATCGAGAACAGAGAAGTTCTACAAAAATAAAGCGATGCGCGAGAAAACACTAGTTATATATAAATAAAATACGCGAGCGGAGTCGCGGACGATTGCTAAATTATGACAGTGGAGATGCGATCTTTTGCGCCTTTTACAACGTCAGATTAGCTGATGGAATTCGAGAGATGAAAAAAATATGCACATTTTGGCAGATTTGAACAACAGTTTCAATATAACAATAACTTTTGATTTTTTTAATATTTCGCTTTCATCTATACATGTAATAAAATTGTAACTAAGCCGAATCTGTACATTAAATATTTTTTGGAAAATCTTATTGAAATAAACATTATTATCGATACAGGGGCCGAATCTATAGTTTTTAGAATTTTTGTCTGTCTGTCTGTCTGTTACCGCATCACAGAAAAACCACTGGAGGGATTTTGAGAAAATTTGGTATGGTGATAGCTGGTTATCCGGGTCAACATATAGGATACTTTTTACCGAGGGAAAATGTATCATTTCTGAGAAAAAATACAAAAACTGCAATGTAAGAGTTTACTAATATGTAAAACCTAAGAATTTGGTTTTTGGTCATCTGAACGCGGGCGGTGCCGCGGGCAATGCTAGTATATACATATAATAAAACGATCCGTTGTCTATTGTTAATATTTAATAACAAAAATATTCATAGAATAACTTCCTCAACAAAAGTTAAAATTCATGCAACAGTGAGCTGACACGAGATAAAGTTCTACAATAGCTATCATTAGCGATAAAGTTTATACTGTCCGTTTGTAGAGAACTAATTTCTATTCGTAGAAAACTAAAGCATGTAGGGAAATGACATTAAAAATCGACATTTCAAGTGATTTAGTATGCAGAATGTGTTCTACACCACACATCATTAAGAAAAGTATTCATAATATTAATTAATATAGTACTAAAGCCGAGGAGATAGAAAGAAGAACTATAAGGAAATAAAATTTATGAATCCCTTATTACTTCCCATAGAAAGTAATATACAAATAGAAATAATTAAATGTCAAATCAATTTAGATTCAAAACTAAATATAAGGCTATTTAATTAAGCCTACCACAAGACCATTGGTTAAATACGAGACCATAAAAAACCTTTGTATGAAATCCTATTATGCACAATGCACAGCATTTATCGAATGTAGAGGTACAATATAAACTAAAATATTTATTCGTGGTAAGCATCACAAACTACTTCTAAATATCATTTAAATTATTTAAAACTAAAGGCTCACAGTCGCTTCACTCAGGTTAGTCCGTTTTGACAGTACCGTTTTGACGCTTAGTAAGAAATACTTTTATTTTTTTAATTGTTTTTTTCGTGAATTTTTCCAATGTTATAATAGTTATTCTGCTATTCGGGGTGAAGACAAATCCAACAAAAGAAAGATCACGAAAATCGGTTCAGTAGTTCTCGGGTTATAATTGTTGTAACAAACCAAACTTTTTTAAAAGAAAGGTATAAAATATGTACCTACTATATACAAATCGTTGTGATATAAAATGTTGTTATATTAAATTTAATATCTTCGTAAACTAACCAAGCGTATCCTATGCCAATAAACGAGCAATATTCGTATATAAATACGTTATGTATATTTGTATTCAAGCTCTCGAAAACGGCTCTAACGATTACGAGGAAATTCAAGATGTAGCGGTCTACGAGGGTGATCAATCGATCTAACTAGTTCTCATATTTGGGAAAATTCATTTCCTCCGTATATTTCTAATAAAATAACGTACAAAAATAAAATCATAACATCCTTACAAAAAGCCCTCTCCTTAGTCAGAATTATTGTGATGGTCAACTACGGAACCCAATATTGCACGTGGCCCGACACGCACTTGGCCGGTTTTCATATTTTCATATATTCTTATATATGTAATTAAATAAAGAAATAAACATTCTAGTACATATTATATAAATTTAGTTCGCGTATTTCAAAATAAAATATCCTCGAACAAAGCTCGTCCGCTCAGGCACTTAAAGTCAGCACGTTAATTAAGTAAAACCGACGTCCATACTACAATTAATTAACATAATGGTCAATCCTGCGGCAATGTTTATATATCATACATTATGTTTTGCCTATAAAATATTATGTTAGTGCAAAATGGCAAGTCTTTCTTTTTTGAACTTTCTGATTATACAATGCCTGAAAGTTTACTGCACCTCGTGAAACCTTTCTATAACATGGTGCGTTACATTTCATTCTGTTTCATTTAATTCTACTGAATAAGCTCGAACTACGGTGAAATTTAGGATTTTAAAATTCAAGATTTCTATGACATTCATTATAAATTATAGAAATATAAAAAAATTAGGTGTATTTGGTAAAGTATCAAATTATACGAGTACCAACATCGATCTCTTGATTTTTGTTTAATTGATCATTGATTAATCACTCAATGTAGAGAACATATGTATATAGAAACAGTGCAGACTCGCCCATTTACATATGTATACATATATAGGCAAATTGAGAGATGTCTATGTTATGGATATGCATATACCTACATGTTACAGTTAAAACCTGTATTTAGTTAAAATGCATTTTCTCTTCTTTTTTACTAAACTGCCTTTGTTACAACTGGTACTTAGTAGGTAAAACTAGAAATTTACAGCTAAGGCGCAACTTATATATAACTGTTTGTCCAGTTACTTTATTTTGTTTTTTTTTTTAAAGTTAGAGCGTCTGGATAAAATATTATTTACTTCGATCGATCAGCCTATCGCCGTCCACTGCTGAACAAAGGCCTCCCCCAATGAGCGCCAACCATCCTAGTCCTGGGCAGCCCGCATCCATCCACTGCCAACCTTTCTTAGGTCATCTGTCCATCGTGCTGCAGGGCGTCCTACACTACGCTGGCCTAAACGCGGTCTCCACTCTAGAACGTTTCGGCTCCACCGGCAATCCGTATGTTTGGAGACATGACCGGCCCACTTCCACTTCAGCGAGCTTATTCTGCGCGCGATGTCGGTTACTTTAGTTCTCTGGCGATTGACTTCATTTCGAATTTTGTCTGCCAGAGAAACTGCAAGCATCGCGCGTTCCATTACTCACTGAGCGACCTTGAATTTGTGGACCAGCCCTACGGTGAGTGTCCTCGTTTCGACTCCGTATGTCATTACGGGTAGGACGCACTGGTTAAATACCCTGTTCTTAAGGGATTGTGGGATAGATGACTCTAGAATATGACGAAGCTTCCCAAAAGCTGCCCAGCCCAAGCGTATTCTTCTGTTGGCCTCCTCAAAGTTGTGCCGGCCCAGTTGTATAGTTTGGCCAACATATATGTATTCTTGCACAACTTTAAGAACAGCGCCATTCACGATCATTGGTCTCGGGGATACATGACAATTCGATATGATCTTGGTCTTGTCGAGATTCATCCTGAGACCCACCCGTCTTGAAGAATCGCCTAGGCTGTTCAACATTTCTTCCAAATCCTGCAGAGTCTCTGCCATGATGACTATGTCATCGGCAAATCGCAGGTGTGTCATATACTTTCCATTGATATTTATGGCGTTCCAATCGAGCGTCTTTAAGACGTCCTCCAATGCACAGGTAAACAGTTTCAGGGATATAACATCCCCCTGTCTTACCCCGCGGTGCAATTGGATTGGCCTTGTGCTCTGACCTTGTACTTGGATGGTCATCGTTGCAGCTTTGTACGGGCACCTTAGTGCTTGGATATACCGATAGTCAATAAGGCATCTCTGCATGGATTGTAGAACCGCCCAGGTCTCGATGGTGTCGAAGGCTTTCGTAGTCCACAAACGCTAGGCATAGAGGCTGATTATATTCCTCGGTCTTTTGAATTATTTGCCTTAGTGTATGTATGTGGTCTACGATACTGAAGCCTTTTCGAAACCCGGCCTGCTTGATGGGTTGCAAGACATCGAATTTTTGGGCGAGACGGTTCGTGATAACCCTTGAAAACAACTTATTACTTACTTTGGCTCAGGAGCGATATGGGTCGGTAATTCTTCAAAAGGGCCTTATCCCCCTTCTTAAAGAATAATACCACCACACCCCTGCTCCATTCCTCCGGTGTAATGCCATTGTGAAGAACAGAATTAAAGAGCTTTGCGAGCTCTGATAGAACAGGTGTTCCTCCCGCTTTAAGAAGCTCGGCAGTAATTCCGTCTTCACCTGGAGCTTTGTTGTTTTCTAGGTGTCCAAGAGCTATCCTAATCTCGCCCACGTCGATTTCGGGAAGCTTGTCTGATTGGTGGCGTACCAGTCTGGCACGTGGATCATCCGCGTGGTGGGACTCAGGTGGAAATGCTTGTGAGGAGTAAAGATCCCCATAAAATTTTTCGACTTCGGCAAGAATCTCTGATTTTGAGGTGACGGTTGTACCCTGTGCAGTTCTAAGCTTAGTTAGGTGACAACAGGAGGTGTGGGATTCAGCAAAGACTTTCAAGCCCCTATTGAGTTCTATAGCGTCCTCAATACTTCGGGTATTCGCTTGTCTTAAATCACGCCTTATTAGATGTTTTACCTTCCTGTCAAGTACCTGACGCTTAGACTGAGTGGTATTTACCATATGGCATCTCTTCGACATCTCGTCCAGAGTCTCGCCTGAGAGCTTTGACTTTTGTCCATCTCTCCTAGGTCGAAAATGTTTTTGACCCACCTCACGGATTACACGCATCAGACTGTTGGTGGTGTCGTCAATGTCCTGAGTGGTTTCCAACATGGCGAATCTATTCTGTAGCTCTAGCTGGAAGCTTTCGCAGCCAGCTTGCATCTGGGGCGGTGTTGGTCTAAGAGTCGGCTTCATTAGCCGCGCTCGTTCCATTTTGATGTTGATATTCAGGGCTCCCCTTACAAGTCGGTGATCACTGCCGGTTTTAAACCTGTTAATCACTGAGACATCCCTGAATATGTGACGCTTGTTGGATATAATGAAGTCGATCTCGTTATTTGTAGTGTTATCGGGGCTTTGCCAGGTCCACTTTCTTTGGAGGATTTTTTCTAGAAAAATGAGTTCATCAGAAACAGCCCCTGAGCCTGTAGAAAGTTTACTAACATTTGCCCACGATGATTTCTACGCCCATAGCCAAATGATCCTACCTTCAATTCGCCATCTTCTTGTACTCCCACTTTGGCATTGAAGTCACCCATGATAACTGTGTAGTAGGTGTTGGTGCGAGACATAGCTTTTACTATGTCTTCGTACATGGCTTCGACCTCTTCGTCAGGGTGTGTGGACGTAGGGGCGTACACTTGTATAACCTTCAAGGAGTATTTTTCGGTTATTTTGATTACAAGGTACGCCACTCTCGTCGACACACTGCCAATCTCTACAACGTTGTTCTTGAGTGACTTATGGATCAAAAATCCGACACCACCTTGGGATGGTTGGTGTCCTACTCGGAAGAAGAGTAAGTAACCAGCATCTAGTACTATCGTCTCATCGCCCTGTCTTCGGATTTCCGATAGACTCACTATTTGCCAGTTAATATGACTTAACTCTTCTTCCAGTTCGGCAAGGTGTTCATTCAGCCTTAAAGAGCGTCCATTGAACGTAGCCAAGTGCAGTCGTTTGTGGTACCCCGCCGTAGCCCGGGGATTCTTAGCACCCCCTGTCGCACAGCTACCATGGCCGGTACCGTGGCCAGGAATAGTGCGACTACCGGGAACTGGGGGCCTTAGATCTGAGTTGTCTCTCATTAGGGGGTATTTGCCTTAGTCACCACGCTTGGCAGGCGGGTTGGTGACCGCAGTTGCTGGAATATTTCACTGGTGGCGCTGCTGCCCACCACCAGGATTAGTATTTGCGTATTCCAACCTTAATGTGGTTATACCGCCACGAATTCGGTCGCCAGAGCCTCGTCCGTTATTCAGCAGGATGTACCACGAGCAGGTGAGGTTGACAATAGGGGGCCTAAGGTGGAAGTTGGCTCCACTTACATTCCTCATTCTTATTTATTTGTAAGTTTCAATTTTCGATTATGTGACAGGCCCGACTTGGATAACGTAGATTGAGAAAGCTAACGCCTTCTCGTTAGGTCTTTTTTATTTTAAACCCAAAACTTTCAAGCTCATTTCTCTTAGTTTTGGGACAAGTAACTATTTAAATATTTTTTTCAATCAAAACACATTCTCAAAACACGTTTTATCTAGTTAGAACTAGTTTAAACTGATAATAATTTTTAAACAGTAAATTCTAGTTATAACAAAGTCATTTAGTAAAAATTATTTTTAACTAGAGAAAATACGTTTTAACTAAAAACGAATTTTAACTGTAACATACATAGAGAATGTGTTATTCTCGTATCTATCGATTTTATCTTAGATACAGAATTTCAGCTGCACGTTGTAGAATTATTAAATAAGCGATTCTAAACTTACGTTTAAGCAAATCTTACGACTTTAAATCTTCGTATTTCGAGCTTGTACAGTAGAATGTACATAAAAATATCTACACATGGTGTTTTTTCACATACTTTAAACTCAATACATAAAAAAAGAATATAATAAATTAAAATAGAAAACTAATGTTTTTTTGTAAAAATATAACATATAAATAAAATTAACATTCAAACAGTCAACTACAAATATGTTTGGACCCAATAACAGATATCCATATACACAAATAAATTATAATAATAAAAGTATTAATTTAATGATTAGTTAGTTGTTTAAGCTTTAGTTTAATCACAAAATTAAAGAATAATATAGTAAAAAATAATATTCTTTTACTAATACCATTAATATTTTACAGTGATTTTTGGACTAAGAACATTAATTTTAGTCAAAAACTATTATATTTAGTCCATTTTGTTTTGTAAATCTAAAGAAATACTTTTAAATTACCTTTATTATTATAATAATATTATCATTATTTAAAATCTGATTATTATTTTACATATTCACTTTAAATAAATAAAAATAATTTAAAAAAAAATACCTTAATTTAATATCAATTTATGACCAGCGATAAGATATTTCAAACAATATTTACATCAAATAAACACTTAAAAAACATCGACAGATCGACATAAACACTAAAACATACACACATCAATACATTAATTGACAAAATGCAGATTATCAGACTATATTCTAAATGGTTTCTAACAGAGCTGCCACATATATAAATAAAATGAAGATTTTACTACAACACCAATATAGTTTATAAAATAGCAATAGTCCATATAATACAGTATATATAGTCCGAAGTATAGACGATAAAACATTTAAGTATTAGGCATCATTCTAAGTTTTTAATAGGTGTTAAAGTATGAAATTGCCGATTTGTACTGAAAAATTGAAATTCGTTCTTTTTTGAATATAACATATTCGTTTAATCAATTACCATTATTATCTATACATTGCTGCCATCTAATAGGAAGGTCATTTATGCCTTTGCGATAGAACACTGGTGATCTAGATTCGACAAAATGTGTGAAAGCATTTTGTACTGCCTCCTGAGAAGAAAACTTTTATCACATAGAAAATTGTCCAAAATCACGAAAAAAATGGTAGTCCGTTGTGGCAAGGTCTGGCGATACGAGACGATACGGAGGGTGACGAATATTTTTAATTGCAGTTCCTGTAGAGTTAAAACGGTTTCTCGTGCTGTATGAGGTCTCGCGTTATCATCATGGAGCAATAATGGTGAAGATCGATTCATCAGTCGGGGCTGATTCACTGCTAGTTTTGCTATCATTGTTCGGAATTCGGCATAGTGTCTACTATATGCCATTATTGCTTGACCAGATCGGAGAAAGCTATAGAGAATAACACCATGTTGAGACCACCAAACAGTTACCATTACCTTTTTACCTGACCTGAGGTCAGCCATTGCATTTTTCGCTTACGGTTATCGTAAAGAATCCACTTTTCATCACATGTCACAATTCGATCCAATATTACTTCATTTCTGTATCGATTCAACAAGGCAAAACAAGTTTCAACACGCGTTTCTTTCTGCAGAGAAGAGAACTACATAGGTACCATATGAAAAAAGTTTCACTCAAAAATCTTAAACCATGAAGGTTCTATGTCAATTCCAAGTACCTATTACAACAAAACGGCAATTTCATACTTTAACCCCTATTATTACCTGGTGTCAATCCCATGTGAGTTCCTTTCTTGACGAACGCCATAGCTACAGCATGAAGAACGCCAGCGACTAGAGCACCATAGCCGAAGTAACGGAAGGTTATCCACCCCCCGTAAACTCCATAGAGACGACCCCCAATGAAACTCCCAAGAGAGGAACCCACGCCTTCAAATATTGCACCGACCAGACCCTATAATATACAAGTATCTATTAATATAGAATAAGTAATACACGGAAATATTTGTATGCACATATGTCTGTATATCTTTTTGTATCGTATTTGTTCTTTTTTCACTAATCTGATTGCGATGAAACTTTAGTGATCAATGAAAATAATTTCAAATTTGACTACACATATGAAAAATTTGACTGTATAAAAAAAATAATTAAGTAATGTGTTAGTCCAAGGCTGGTTACAGCCAGGGCTTTCTATAGTACAGGTCAATATAACAACAAAATGATTTCCAAACAAACCAAGCTAATAATTCAACACCATACCTGCACAGTTGTTTCGGTACCGGGTGCAGAAACGATATTCGCATACGATGTTATGGTTGGATAAAACATCCCTGAAGTTAATCCTTGGAACAATTCAACAGGCAGGATCCACCAGGCGTTTATTACGTGAGAATAAAGGACAAATCGTATTCCAAAACCGAAGAGGACAGCTGACATTATTTGGCAATGACCAAATTTTTTTAATAAATAGCCTGTAAATAAAATTTAATGCTACTATCATTTTACCTTAGCTTTTGACGTGGAACATCTTTAAAATTCCATAACATACGGGTACCAGGTCAGAAAAGTGGACCTTAATGAAATTTAGTTGCCATAGTAACCGTTGTTATTGATTTAATAATTATCTATACATATAATAAAATTGTAACTAAGTCGAATCTGTACATTAAATATTTTTTGAAAACCTAATTGAAATAGACATTATCGATACAGAGTCCGAATCTATAGTTTCTAGAATTTTTGTCTGTCTGTGTGTCTGTTACTGCATCACGAGAAAACCACTGGACAGATTTTAATGAAATTTAGTATGATGATAGCTAGTTATCCGGGTCAACATATAGGATACTTTTTATCGAGGGATAATATCTCATTTCTGAGAAAAAATAAAGAAAACTTCATTGTAAGAGTATACTAATATGTAAAACATAAGAATTTGGTTTTTGGTCATCTGAACGCGGGCGAAGCCGCGGGCAATGCTAGTATGTATACATTATATTATTTCCGTTGCTATCTTCAAATATTACTAGGTATATTTACTAGTTTGTATGTTTGTTTTCAAATATGTAAAATATTTATTAAAAGCTAAAGCACTAAAGCGACTCGCTGAAATGGATGTTTCACATTAAACCAACGGCGGCGTGCCCCCACAGAGTCCCCATCTAATTTTTATACTAATTACTAATATCCATACTCCATACTAATATTATAAATGTGAAAGTGTGTTTGTTTATGATGATTTTTTAAGTGGAGATAGCTGGAGGCCTGGAGAGTGACATAGCTACTTTTTATCGCGGGAGAGTATCTAATTCCCTCCGGAAAACACGTTTTAATACAATCCAAAAAAATATTTATAATCAGAATTACTTGAAACTTGATATTAATGCCCTTCAATAAAATGAAATAAATATGTATTTTAGCATTTTACCGAAATTCATTCTATGAGAGGGTGAAATAGGGGATGAAAATTTGTATGAAACTAATTTTTTAGAGTTTTTTTTGTAGTTTTAGGCCGAGCGAAGCCGCGGGTTTGGTTAGTCTTCTATATTTCCCCACTTCCCTTACACTGTCTTACGTAACCTACGAGTATAAATCATGGTATCTCAGACTGAAGAACTCAATAGACGAAGTTTGACAAAATAAATGTCAAAGACAAAAATATTTATGCTACTATATATATATATATATATATATATATATATATATATATATATAATATATATATATATATATATACACACACACGCCGGCATATTTATTAAAAAAATATGGTTTTATTTTAAAATCTACTTACTACACTTCTTTTGTTATTTAGTTTCATTTGTTTTACTTAAAATGAGATCACATTAAAAACAGATTTTGCGAGTAAAGGCTATTTGTGAAAAATGGTACATTTTTGAACTTTTCATATAACTGGGAAAAGTGAAAATTAATATTAAAATAACAATTAATTAAATTAGAAAAATGGTGATTAATATCGCGTATTTCCTCCACGTGTTCTTATTAAAGTTTCTACCCGTCTAGGCATACCGAGAATGATGTTATCGATGGTCTCCTGGGATAGTCTCCGCCATTCCTCAACTACGGTGATTCGCAGTTCACCCACGTTGGCAGGAGCTGGAATTCTGGACTTAACTTTTCTTTTCAGCAAGTCCCAAACGTGCTCTATTGGGTTCATATCTGGTGATCTCGCCGCCCACTCCATAACAGTGATATTCATATCATTAAGATAAGCTTGAGTCACCCGAGCGGTATGCGGCCGAGCATTATCCTGCATAAAAACAAAACCGTTACCGATATATGGGGCAAACGGTACGACATTTTCTTCTAAAACTTCACTGATATAGCGGTCTGCAGTCAGACTCTCTCTGTCAATCACTACCAAGTCTGTGCGAGCTCCCAAACAAATGCCCACCCAAACCATTATTGATCCACCACCGTATGCAACTGTAGTTTCAAAGTTTGTCTGAATGTACCGTTCTCCTTTGCGTCTGTATATTCTTTGCCTGCCGTCAATTTGATTTAAGAGAATTCTACACTCATCACTAAACAATAGCTTTCTCCATTGGTCCGCGTTCCAAAGTCGATGTTCCTGAGCAAAAGTTAACCTGTTTCTACGATGATTTACCTCGAGCCTTGGCGGGCACAAATGAACCCAAACCAGCTTCTTCGAACCTTCTTCGTACCGTACGCTCACTTACGGTTACACCCCGCACTGCTTCTAACTCATGTCGGGCTTGGACGGCTGTCAAACGGGGGTTCCTACGTACACAAAGCCGAATGAAACGGTCATCCCTACTCGAAGTGCGTCTTTTTCTGTCTTGTCCTGCTTTTCTCACATAAGTACCGGTCTCCCTGAACCGTTGGATACTGCGATGGATCGTTGAAACTGGTCGACGAAGATCTTTGGATATCACTCTGTAGGTTTGACCATTTCTTCGCATTTCGAGTGCCCTGGCAATCTCCGTTGGGTCTAAGTCAGGCATAATTCAGTCTTCAACTTCAAAAAAGACACGCGATTAAAAAAAACTAACAAAAAACAGTATTTCAATGAAATTTTAAATCAAACTCAGAAGGAAGAAATACTCGAAGTTCGCTCCAGATAAGGTGTATTTGAATAAAATTAAAACAATTGCATAAAATGTGATGTTCAGTTGTTTTCTTAATTTGAAAATATTTCTTTTTAAATTAAATGACGTATAAACCAGCCAGCAACCTTATATGATACTGATATCAAACCTTTATTTAATGTTCCGCTAAATATGCCGGTGTGTTTATATATATATATATATATATATATATATATATATATATATATATATATATATATATATATATATATATATTAGTAATATAAGTAATATACAAGAGAATCAAATATGAATAATAAAAATAATACTAAATTCTTTTGTTTTTAAGCACTCGTTCTCATTCCTTTGAAAGAAAGACAACATAATATGTCCGTACTATTTTATCTTAATTAGGTATAACTAAATGGATTTTCCATTAGCTATTTTTATTATACTTTTATTTCTTTACTTATCACAATTCAATTACGTATACAAATTAGCATTTGTATATATATTAGATATTATCGTTTGTCTTCATGTTTAGTTGTATGATACTGTCTATATTATTTCTTAGTCTGAGCATGGTAATTATATTTTTTTATAACTTACTTCACTCTAGACGCGACTTTGTTCGCGTGAACCAACAGAGGCAAATTATATTTGACGACACGTTTGGCTCAATTTGTATATATGCTATGTTTGTGACACTATTTGCCGTGGCAGCGGTCGCGGGTTCGAGTCTCGCTGGGGTCATTCATTTGTGTGATGAGCAAGAATGTTTGTACTCCAATCATAATATTTATGTTTATAATATGTATGTATTTAAAGTTATATATGTGTAGAGTATTAACTATCTGGAATCCATAACACAAGCCTCGTAGCTTACCATGGTACTAGATGGTGTTATTTGTTAATGTCCCACCATATTTATTATATTTATTAAAAACGAACAACTTTCATACTTCAAAATTTAAATTACCAAAACCCATTTTTTAATTGCTTGTAACGCCCATACATTAAACTATTATAATTTCGTTATCCTAGACTTTTAGATTTATGGTTATATACTGTACGAGTTACGTTTCAATAACTTACCTATCTGAAGTGTTTCTTATCTTTCTTAGATATATGTTTATATACGTCGTAGGATCATTTGAAATTTGGATTTTTGCGAAATCCCTAGTGATATTGCGAAAACACATATAATTAGACAATGGTGAAAGCATTGCTCAATTTTTCTCTAATAGATTTCTCTATTAGAAGCTTATACTCGTATATAAATAATGTAGGTTGAGAAGGCTAAGGCAGGAGCTACGTCTTGCGCGAAGCCAAGAAACGCACAGGGAGGTGGCCCTCTTCTGTAGGCGGTGTACCATGCGGGATGCTCCTGGTACTTCTCTGATAGCAGAGTGGACCTTGGAGCAATCACATGGTTGTTGTGGTCTATTTCGGCATACCTGCCGTCGTTGCGTCGTAGTTGAATGTGTAAGCGATCCTGCGACGCCCCATTAAGACGGGGGAAGGTTTTGCTGGGTTTTAGTGTAGTGGGTAGTACTGGCTTTGCCGGTGGGTCCCACACCTCGTGCGTAAATGCATTTCCCAACGATAAAAAAAAGGAATGAAAATTTGTATTGGGAAGCG
Source organism: Brenthis hecate (assembly GCA_951806755.1). NCBI lineage: Eukaryota > Metazoa > Arthropoda > Insecta > Lepidoptera > Nymphalidae > Brenthis > Brenthis hecate. Next base: position 23,830,781 of record OX638251.1, read on the forward strand.
AGGGTGAGTCGCTAGTATAAAATGTAGCATAAACCAAGGTTCAACACAATAAAACAATAATTTAATCACAATCAACTCTTATACTTAACAAAAACACTACAAAGCTTTCAGTCGTAAATGTTAAATAATAAAAAATATATAAATGTGTATGCGTCTTATGGCTGATTTCACCAACGTCACCTAAGTTTAAGGGATCCCCTAAGCATGGTTAGGGGGCTGTTAGGGGACAGTTTGTGTATCACCGAGAGTTAGGGGTCACCTAAATGTTAAAATGCCACCTAAATATAGGTACTAGAAATACTGGCTCTGACGATGGTAAAACGAATTTTAATTTAGGGGCTAGTTTAGGGGATATTTTCAAGCTAGGCATCCATACGTAGGTGGTAGCTTATGGGATGTTGGTGAAATCGGACATTAGTCTACGTTTTAATAAAGGACTAATAAATATGCTGTAATCATATAAAACCTATTCTATTTTTAACCCTCGACAGAACAGCGATCTCGACAGCGAAAAGAGGGGTGTTATAAGTTTGACGTGTCTGCCTGTGTATCTGTGTGTCTTGTGGCATCGTAGCTCGTAAACGAATGGACCGATTTTGATGTGGTTTTAGGCAGGCGAAAAGAACTACGCGATAGAAGTCGAGCAGTTTTCTGCTTATATTTTATCACAATCGCGTACAAGAATCAAACTTGACAGCGGTAATACCATTGACAACTGACCACTATGCTGATAAATTAAATCACTATTTCATCTACTAATTATGCCCCGCGGCCCCACTCACGACAAAATGTAGGTACATATTTCATTCAATTCGTTGAGCCGTTACAATGAGAACTAACTGATTTTTTCACAATTTCCCGTATTTTTTATATTAACATAAATATTGGCTCACCCTCACTTCCCTCAAGTGCCTCCCTAGATACGTTTTAACGGTTAGTATGAAATAGATAGACTATATTTTATATTACTGTTCCGCTCCCTTGTGTTGTAGCATGATGATATATAATATACTAGTGAACGGGTATATATTACACCAAAAACGAATAAGTAGTTCCTGAGATAAGCGCGTTTAAACAAACAAACTCTGCCTCTTTATAATATTAATATAGATAAGTATAACTATACGTTTCAGTAAATTGTAATAAATCTATTACATTTAAGATCAAAGTACCTGGGCGACCGAGCTTCGCTCGGTGCTTTTGACCAGAAAATATAAAAAAATACAAACTGAAAATTTGAATAAATACAAAAAAAAAAAACAAAAGCAAAAACTTTGTATCAGACCGGGATACGAACTCAGACACCTGTGATTGTCAAACTCTCGCCTTGGCCGCTTGACCACGATGCTTATGTCCTGGCGTGCGAATTAACGACCATATTTTGCGTGGAATAATGTGGAACAAAGCCGCATGAAAACTCGAAATCATGCGTTTTCCCAGACATAAAACTAATCAAGATCGATTTATCGCCCCCTTAACCCCCTGTATTCTAAGTTTCATGAAAACCGTTGGAGCCGTTTTCGAGATTCAGATGATATATATATATATATATATATATATATATATATATATATATATATATATATATATATATATATGTGTACAAGAATTGCTAGTTTAAATATATTAAAAATAAGTGGAAAAAAAACTTACCGGAAATAAACATAAATGGTATTTCGCCCCCAAATGTCTGTATTGCACTAACTAATCCTTGAAGTGTTTTAACATATTCCGTTCCGTCACACGTCAGATTGGCAATATCTTCAATGTGCCAGAATAAAAATTGCCAGATTAGGCCCGTGCAAAGACCCACGGCAACGGTCCATAACAGAAACAAGATATTAGCATAAGACGATAGCATGGTTCCGACATCGGCCATTATATTTATGGACATTTGAGATTGTTCCATCTAAAAATGAACAAAATTATAAGAGACGTTTCAAAACCCTTAACAATATTTGCAGTTACAAGTTCCATTTCTATTAAATTTTGTATATTGTACAAAGATAACAATAATGACCTACATGTTTTTGTTTTACTAATATATTATTAGAATCTCAATAATCAAAACATCATATACAATTAAATTTTATTCCATGCATTTATTATTTTCTACAAAACTATAGAAATATTACATTGTTTAGTTTAAAACACATTACAGTCTTCAATTACACATCAATAAAAATTCTTTAGATTTTTCATCAAACTTTTCATATTATGAAACACGTAAATGGGGTCATATTGAGTTTTTGTAACGGGCGCCTAATGAAATTTACGTTTCAAGCCCGATTTCACTTAATTCAATTGAATTGAATTGTTTAACGTAACCTATATACTTATAATCTCGTAAATTAATATGCATGAAATAATTTTTTTATACATTTTCGATAACTTCAATAAAATCGATGTTGACCTCCAAACAATAATAGTATTCAACGATAAAGACAAGAAGTTTTTTTTTCTTTAAATAAGTTAAAAATGTAAAATTCTAATAGCGAGAACGATCTCCTTTTGCCCAAATTATAACCTGCACCCTTCTGGGCATGCTTTCCACGATATTTTTAATAACGTAATGTGGACTATGTTCCCACTTTACTGCTATAACTCAATTTTAGTTCCTTGATGTTTTGTGGAGCAGGTTTAACTGATCTTACACGTCTGTTTAGGACATCCCAGACAGCTGATTGGATCGAGGTCGGGACTTCGAGCTGGCCAATCGAAACGACGGATCCCAACTTTGCATATTATACACTTCCACATCACCAGAACAAAGAGGGCGTGTATTATCGTTCATAAACATGAAAATTTCTCCAAGAACAGTTAAAGCGGGTTGTGGAATTAGAACTTCCGTTATGTTCCGGTGTGAATTTAATGTTCCATTTTCTATGAGAACTAACTCCATACGCTCCGTCGAATTAATTGTTTAAGATAAAATTTTAAAATTTTATTAATAATCATTCGCATCATTAGTATTGTTTTGTTAATTAAAAAATTTACAGAACGTAAACTTTCATGCCAGGATACTTTAAATAACATACTTATTTACATCGTCAAATTAATAAAAACTCTTTCTTGTAATATACATTTAAGTTGAGAAAAAAAAAATCTAAAGTATCCGTTTTTTTGTAAAAGAATTTATCATGAAACAATACGCACCTTTATAAAGGAAGATACAACAAAGTCACCGCTCAAAAATATCAGCATTAAAATAAAAGCAATTGTATAATTCTTATATGCTCCCTCACTAAATGTATCTATTAGAAAACCAGTTAATAAAGAAATGCATCCAAAGCCGAATGATCCCCATAACCTTTGTCTGCCGTAAAGAGAAGCACGACAACCTGTAAAGAAATATTATTATAAATACTCTTACACATACAAAAATACTCATCATGAAACAATTTCATTTAAAAAACGTGTTTTTGTGAATTCATGGTATTTTTTTTAAACTTATGGAAAGTTTTCTTTCTCTAAATCTTTTGAGGAGGAAATTTTGGTGGCTGTTTGTAGCACAAATAAAAATATAACAGGCCACCAAGTAGACGATAGATGATAAAAGCAATAATATTATATGTAGCTGTTCTATAACTATAGGATGTAAATATAGACTAAAAGTAAGGGATAGAGAGAAAAGATAGCGTAGCATTACTACTGGTAATTTTACAAATAGTTAAAAAATTAAATATTTAATGAACGTGCTACCAACTTAAATGTTATCTAATGCGCCCGTATCGGATATTATAATGCTGACTGACGGTATTTTCCTTGTCAAAATAAAACATCCTATATTCAATGAATCTGATTGTTTTCAGCCCCTTTTAACGTGCAACTGCTGGGCAATCATTCAAAATGATTAGCACATGAGAATATCGAAGGTACGAGATCCAAGACCCTACAATGCTACACTAGGTCCCTCAGGCAAGCACATTACCACTGAGCTACCACTGTCAATTAAACTCATTGTTGTTTTTTTTTAATTAAGAGTGATTTAAAAAACTAATTCAGATATATTAGCAGTACGAAAATGATCAAAGACAAATTTCTTTTAAAAGACTGTTAAGCTCCACTACTGCTTTCTCAAGTCTTTAACTTTACTGAGTCGCTACGCTCGTAGCTCCAATGAAGTATTGGAAAGTATTATTATTAGAAATTTAATTTAGTTCAAAATGATTATGTTAAATAAGACGCTAGCTCCACACATAATAACAATATTACTTGGACTGAAATGGAATGAAGACATCATGTGAACCACTGCAGGGTAGTAATTTCAATTAAATTTACGCACATATATATGTACAATGTACAGACATAAAAACTAAAAAAAAAATGACTTCAAAAAACGAATTATATGATACAAATCAAAATACACCAACCTCGAAAATATATGTAAAAACGTTTGGCTCAGTTTGTAGTGGCCCTACTTTCTCTGCCGGCGATCGCGGGTTCGAGTCCAGCTGTGGGCATTCATTTGTGTGATGAGCACGAATGCTTGTACTCCAGTCACGGGTGTTCATATTTATAATATGTATGTGTTTAAAGTTATATACGTGTATTGTATCAACTTTCTGGTATCAATAACACAAGCTTCGTAGCTTACCACGGAACTAGATGGTACTGTGTGAATATCCCAACATATTTATTTATCCGATTAGGTATTTTTAACCCCCGACGCAAACGATGTTATTAGTTTGACGTCTCTCTCTCTCTCTCTCTCTCTCTCTCTCTCTCTCTCTATCTCTCTCTCTCTGTGTGTGTGTGTGTGTGTGTGTGTGTGCGTGTGTGTGTGTGCGTGTGTCTGTGTGTGTGCGTGTGCGTGTGCGTGTGTGTGTGTGTGTGTGTGTGTGTTTGTGCGTGTGTGCGTGCGTGCGTGCGTGCGTGCGTGCGTGCGTGTGTGTGTGTGTCTGTCTGTCTGTGTGTGGCATCGCAGCTCCCGAACGAATGAACCGGTTTTGATTTTGTTTTTTTTTGTTTGATAAGAAATGGTTGTGTGTGTTGTTAGCTATTTTTGATGAAAATCGATCCTAGATGGTCGGGGATCTTTTAAATTTTTAATTTATCACTTGTTGGTGAACGAAAACTACCAATCAGTTATTTTTTACTTGTTAATGTTTTTTTAAGGTTTTATTTTTCTTTTTTAATGCTGGCATAGATATTAGAAGCATCCCCCCAACGTGCGTTCACCTTGTCGTGGTGGGGGGGGGGGGGGGGGCTCAGTAGTGCCCGGCAACCCAACCGGGCGCGAAGCCAAGAAATGCACAGGGAGGTGGCCCACTTCGGTGGGCGGTGGGAGGCGGCCCTCTTCGGAGGGCAGTGTACCATGCGGGTTGCTCCTGGTACTTCTCTGATAGCAGAGTGGACCTTGGAGCAACCCCGTGGTTGTCGTGGTCTGCTTCGGCAGACCTGCCGTCGGGGCGTCGTAGTTGAATGCGTAAGCGATCCTGCGACGCCCCATTAAGACGGGGGAAAGCTTTGTTGGGGTTTAGTGGGTAGTACTGGCTTTATTACGCCGGTGAGTCCCACACCTCGTGCGTAAATGAAAAAAAAAGATAGAAGCAATGTAAGAAGAACGTATTTTTAAATATCCAGTAGGTGAAAAATCAACCATCCCCTATTTTCTACAATTAGTTGTGGATTTTTGTTTCAAATTTAAATAGGAGCAACTTTGACGTAAACCCTATCCAATAAAAGAAGAATCATCGAAACCGAATTACACTGTAAAAAAAAAACGGGTCGAATTGAGAACGCCATCTTTTTTTTCGTCGGTTAAAAATTTAATGTGCATTAAAGCTTATATTATTGGAATTCATTAGGTAACTAAATATATTTTATGACTCTAGCTCGAATATATCGGGGTCTGTATTTCATTAAGTAAAATAATTTTTAAATGAAAATTCTGAGAACCTTGACCAATAAGAAAAAGGAAAGTAATGACTTTAAAGTTTGACGCTGCCTAGGTAGTTTAATGGCTAGCATGTGCGATTGCAGATACTGAGGTCCTGGGTTTGAGTTCCGGGTCGGACCAAGTTTGATAACTAAGATTTTCTGTTAAGATATTCTCAGTAGAAGCATTGAGTTGGGAAGTTGTTGTTGCACCCCCGTGTCTAGTAGACCGACGGCTTTATCTGAAGAATTAAGACTCTCACCGGTCGTATCGAAATATGTCCCATCGGACTTTGAGAGTTAAAGGACTTGTACACCATAATAATATTTTCTGCGTATCTGGCTAGTCTCAGTTAGATTGAGCCGCCGTGGCCAGAATCGGTCAGGAGGGCATTATTTGTAAGTCTGACGCTTCAAAAATAATCTAAGGTGGTACATAGAAATATAAACAAAATTTCATAAACTACAGCTTTATTCAGTGCGTCATCTCATCAACACGGTACTGGATAAATTTCAAAACAATGTTGAGTTAAATATAAGATATTTTATTTTATAAATAAACTAATTAGCATTAAATGATTTTAATTAATTCATTAAAAATGAATCGGGAAAATTCTACTTCATAATACCGCCAATTACTTTATTTGGACAATTTATTTTCTTTGTTTTTATAATGATTTTGGAAGTGGGTGAGTATGTTTTTATATATTTAAATTAGCGACACGAGCTCGCTCGAATTTGTCCCTAGTTACGATTTAACGTTTAATATAGATTTCTCCAGTTGACCAGGAAAACCAGCAATCATTATACATAAAAATCTGTCAAGTGGTTTTTTCGTGATACGTTCCCAGACAGACAGACAGACAGACAGACAAAAGTTTTCAAAACTGTAGATTCGGCCTCTGTATCGGTAAGAATGATTATTTCAATAAGATTTTCCAAAAAATATTTAATGTGCAGATTCGACTCAGAATATTATTATATGTATAGATAATTATTTCTGTAACAAGAAAAAACAAACCGACTTCAAATCACTGATATGTTTCTTGTTCCACCTTTATGTGGTATTAATTTAACATAAAAGGAATTAAGGGAAATCTCATGACCATTTGTCGTAAAAAAATTATACTAGAAAATAAAACGTACTTAAAGGCCTTCTCTTCTAATCGGTCAATAATAAATAAAATATTGATATATTACAAATTTCAGCCATATTTTCTTTATAGATTTAAGACGTAAAGTTATATAACAACTAAGCATTTCTACTCTTACATATTATCTGAATACAGTTTGGAACTATACATGGGACTACAAAAGAGAAGTGCGCCAAAAAGAGGTCAGCGTGAAGCACAACGTCAAGATTTGACAGCTATATCAAAGATCGACTTTCAAAGCGTTACGCTCCAAAACGGTTCTACACGCATTTTACATACATACATGTTAAAAATTTGCATTAAATTATGTGTGAGTATATAAATAATGTATACCTAAATGATATAAAAAATGGGTCAAGGGTCGAATTCACACACGAAGGTTTCCGTACCCGAAGGGTGCCAACGGAACCCTATTTTCCATGTTAAGCTACGAGGCTTGTGTTATGGATACCAGATAGTTGATACACTACACATATATAACTTTAAATACATACGTATTATAAATATAAACACCCATGACTGGAGTACAAACATTTGTGCTCATCATACAAATGAATGCCCCCAGCGGGACTTGAACCAGCGACCGCTGGCACAACAAGTAGGGTCACTATAAACTGAGCCAAAGGTGTTGTCAAAAGTATAAGAGAAATAGAATTGACTTACCAAGAATGTTAAAGCATATCGCATCAGCAAACGTAACCACGACGGCTTGACCGATCCAACTTATAATCATCGATATAAAAAACATCCAAAATATTAAATTGTACTGGGTTTCCTTCTCAGTGTCGTCAATGGCTGCTTTAAAGAGCTCGTTCACCTAAACAGAAATGGTTTGTTATATTATACGTCTTTTTGTATATTAATAAAGTACATAATATATTTGTAAGTACAAATATTTGTATTTACATAATGGCCTGCATATATGTATAGTAGAGTCACGTTTCTAAAAAAAATAAGCTTACAAAGAGTAATTTAGGCTACTGTAATAGTAGCCTAAGTTACTCTCTATAACATCAGCTATCTGCCAGTAAAAACCCTGTCAAAATCGGTCCAGCAGACAATAACAAACAGACAGACATACAAAAATGTTAAAAAATGTGTTTTTCTTATAATTAACTTAAAATTTCATATGCATTTTGTAAAAAGTCGTTATTTTAACATTACAAACAGACAATGAAATGAAATAAACTTTATTCAATTAGACTTATTACAAAGACTTATGAAACGTCAATTTAATGAAAGCGTCAGTGTAGTCAGTCCGTGAGGAAACTACCACCGACTCGGAAAGCAGTTCTGCTGAGAAGAACCGGCGCGAAACTCAACAGTTGACATTTCAATTTTATTTATCTGTATAGATAAATGTGTCTCTGCATTCATACGATTGTATCATATCATGTCATATTTACATTACATTACCATTAACTTACAATATGCTGAAAATAGAAAATATATTCAACATAACAAATTATCCAATTTGTGATGCATTCATTGATAGTCTATATAAAATAAGTACTAATGTACTTATAAGTAGAGCGACTCGCTGATAAATGTAATAGAGATTGAATTTATTTGTATGATAGATTACATATTGCTTGGAAAATTTTGTGCAAAAAAAGAGTTTTTTTTTTCTGATATTTGAAATTTTGTTTCAGTGCTGAACGGGTTTCAATGGACCGACTCAGTGAATTCCCGCCGGTTCAATTAAAAACATGGCAGGTTTGTTTCAATAGGCCGTAAAGTATAAAGACGCGGGCTGACCTTGCCGTTCTACGAGTACCTTCCCTTTTACACATCAAGATCAATCAATAAACAAGAGCTTAGGCAACAATTTTAAAATGGATAAAGTTAAAAAGTAACAAAATAATATAAAAAATATTCATATATTTTCAACCGACTTCAAAAAGGAGGAGGTTCTCAATTCGACTGTATTTTTTTTTATGTTTGTTACCTCAGAACTCCGTCATTTATTAACCGATTTAGACAATTTTTATGTTGTTTGAAAGTGTATACTTCCAAATTGGTCCCATTTAAATTTCAACAAAAAAATACCACCCCTAAGGGTGGAAAAATAGCTAATGATGAATTTAACCTACTTCTAATTATCACATTGACTTGAAACTTTGCAAGTGTTTCTATTTCCGTTGATAGTACAGTGGTTCGGTATTGTTAACCTGATCTGATGGTAAGGCCAGAAGGTGGATAGGTGGAACTCTTCAACGGCTAATAGTAGATACTTTGAGTTTGGGCTTATTTTGTTTGATTTGACAAGCCTAACACGTTAGAATTCTTATTTTGCTACTACTGTCTACACTAAAAAGGGAAAAATAAAAACTTTTTAACAAAAAAATAAAAACCGACTTCAAACAAAAGCACTAAAAAGTAAAAAATAACTGATTGGTAGTTTTCATTTACTGTACATACCTAATCAAATATTTTCATTAAATACATACCTAATCAAATATTTTCGAAATCGGTGCCAGCCCATACAAAGCAAAGCACACCGACTTCGAAAATATTTGATTAGGTATGTATAGTAAATGAAAACTACCAATCAGTTATTTTTTACTTTTTAGTGCTTTTGTTTGAAGTCGGTTTTTATTTTTTTGTTAAAAAGTTTTTTTATTAAAAAAATGTCTCTAATACATAAAACTCTCGTGTCACAGTGTTTGTAACAAAACTCCCCCGACGCCTTGACTGATTCTTATGAAATTTTGTGTGTATATTCAGTAGGTCTGAGAATAGGACGTAAACTATTTTTAATACCCCTAAGTGATAAGGGTGGTCCACCCCAAAACGTTTTATTTTTATTTTTGGACCAAAATTTTTATTAATTTTTTTTATGATTCGGCATTAGAAAATATATACAAACTTAAATTTTCACTAGTAATACTTCGCTAGTATTATTATAAAATCTATACATATAATAAAATTTTAACTATGTCGAATCTGTACAGTGTACATTAAATATTTTTTTGGAAAATCTTATTGAAATAGACATTATTATCGATACAGAGTTCGAATCTATAGTTTTTAGAATTTTTGTCTGTCTGTCTGTTCCCGCATCACGAGAAAACCACTGGACAGATTTTGATGAAATTTGGTATGATGATAGCTGGTTATCCCGGTCAACATATAGGATACTTTTTACTGCGGGAAAATATCTCATTTCTGAGAAAAAATACAAAAACTGCATTGTAAGAGTATACTAATATTTAAACCTAAGAATTTGGTTTTTGGTCATCTGAACGCGGGCGGAGCCGCGGGCAATGCTAGTATAAATACTCGTATATAAAAGAAGTCCCTTAGGACTCAAAAAGACATTCTAGATGATTATCGCTCAGTCTACGTTCGAGGTATTGTTGCTCAATTTTGATTCCCAATAACAATATCAGATTGTTTTCCAGTGAGAGCAAACACGTGACTTTATAACAGGACAAATCTATATCTATGTCTAGATATAATAAAATTCTTATCTATACATATGTATAATAAGATTATAACTAAGCCTAATCTCTACATTAAAATTTTTTGGAAAGTTTTATTGAAATAGACATTATTATGGATACAGGAGTCGAATCTATAGTTCTTAGAATTTTTGTCTGTCTATGACCGCATGACGTAAAAATCACTAAATGGATTTTTGTATGATGATAACTGGGTGTCCGGGCCAACTTATAGGATAATTTTTACTGCGGAAAAATATCTTATTTTTGAGAAAAAATACAAAAACTGGTTGGAATAAAACCACACTGAAACTATAGACATTTTAGCAAGGTAATTTACAAAATAATAGAAAAAATAATTATAAATTAGCTTCTCATGAAAAACACTATATCAATAGACGAAATTTTATTCTTTACATTTACTGCAAAATTTTGAAAGTTATACTTCTTTCGGCACGTTTGGAAAAAATTATCAGAGTATAATGTTTACAAATATTCATAAATATATATAACACGTGTTTTATATTTTTTATCAGTAGAGATACAAAAATTATATTTATTTTTATTTATTTATCATTCCTTTTACAAGCAGAGAGTTGTGACAGACGGGATAAAATCTTTAGCTATTTTTATTCTGTTACGCCAAAAAAGTATAACTTCATACGTGCGTACATACACACACACACACGTTTTTAATTATTTATGTGCTATTAAGATATTCGTCAACAAATATCACCATGTGATTTTAAAATGATTAATTTGGATAACTTGTATTGCCCGCGGCGAAAACAAATTATTCGGCCTTATATATTAGTAATATTTTGTTAACTGAAACAATTTTCAATTAACGAAAATGTTTGTATCGCTATCATTTAACCAATAATGCTAATTTTTGTGAATCTTTTAATATAAAATTTGAGCTAATATTGTTGTTTTTACTTACGTATTTCGTAAGTTTAACACTAAAATAAAATACAAATATTTACGTTTTTTCAATATCAACCAACTTATCGATCGGAAAAGTACGAGTATCTTCATATTTCATAGAACTTTTTAATATATTATGGAAAACAAAGTTAATTTTACTAAGACGTCTATTCTGCAAAGTAATTTTCGTTGAGAAAATTTTGACTACAAAAGGTAAAGGAGGCATCCTACTCGTTTACCTTTTGAAAAATTCGAAACACAATAAAATGTTTAGAAATTTATATGCATATAACTCGATCACATCCCTTTACAAGATGCAGGAGTGCTACATGTATGTATGTTACAGCCCTTCTTAACGTCCCGCTGTTGGGGGTGTGCCTCCCTTCAATACAAGGGGGATCAGGCCATAGTCCACTATGCTGGTCAAATGCCGGTTGGCGGACTTCACATGTCTTTTCAAAACTTGCTAGGTTCTCTCAGACATGCAGGTTTCCTCACGATACGGTTTTCCTTAACCGTAAGGCAAGTGGTAATCATGTTAGAAATGATTCGCACATAAAAATATCAGAGGTGCGAGACCCGGGATTTGAACCCGCTTCACTCGGTTTCCCAAGCGAGCGCGTTACCACTGGACTACCATGCCTAGTAGAGTGCTACATGCTTGATTGTAATTGTGGAATCTTACATATATCGGACAAACAAAGTGATCTTTTAGAACTCGGTTCAAGGAATACATAGCTGATGTGAAGCACCGTAGCAATACTATGTAAGTCTGCGGTCTGACATTGTCAGAATCGCCCAAGCAATTACATTCCATTCGAAAACCTCGCGAGAGAACATCGTTATAGTTCTAGCTCCAATACGTCTATTTTTAGGGTTCCGTATTTTAATAGGAAAAAATGAACCTTTATATGATCACTTCGTTGTCCGTCTATCTGTCTGTCTGTCCGTTTGCCTGTCTGTCTGTCCGTCTGTCCGTCCGTCCATGTGTCCCTTCTGTCCCCTTTTTTTTCAACGTGATCACTTTTGATTTAACACATACGAGTACAGTATATACAACAATGTAAATAATACGATTGTACGATTCGCATATGAGATAACATTTATTGCTTGTGAAAAAAAGTACTAGATACAATCAGCAACAAAAATGTCCTCACCGAATGAGCGCTCATTTGAAAATTTGAGCGCGCTTTTAATTATTTTTGTGAAAACAACTTTAAGCATTGCATTTAAGGTTCAATTTACATTGTTCTATATTTATTTTAACTAGAATAATTACTTAAACACAATCGGTGACAGTTTTAAGAGAACTCTTGCAAGGGATTGTGTATCTAGTACTATTTTGGTCGACGTTGTACATTCATATAAAATTCAACGCTCTAAAAACAAATTTCATTTTAATAATTTAAATTATAAATAATCTAAAAAAAAATGAAACAAATAAAAGATTAAGACGGAACGCGCAGATGATTATTATGTAAAAATAATATTTTAATTGGCTGTGTAATACTAAACATAGAAAAATAAACAGATTTATTATACTTAATGCTTGTAAGATCTCGTTAAAAAAGTATTAAAAATTGTAACAAGAAATAATAAATATTTATCTGGTTTATTTTCTTTCTGATGTTTTGTTTAGTTTATGTTCTTTATATAATTGAGGCAGTCAGCGCAAAAGTGGCTTAACCTACTGACAGCTACTTTGGGAGAAAACAGCTGTTAAATATTTCCATATATTTTAAAACTTATTTATATTTCTTCATTTAGCGTTTACTTGAGTTTCAAAAGTGTCTTCGCGTTTGTAGCTTATTTTCTTTTAAACTAAATTTGTTACAGACATTTATAATTATGTAGTTTAAAAAAATGTGGGTTAGGCCATTGTATTCAGCCCTTTTTGACGTCCCACTGCTGAGCACGGGCCTCCCTTCAATATGAGGGGGATCAGGCCATAGTCCACCACGCTAGCCAAGTGCGGGTTGGCGGACTTCACATGTCTTTAGAAAACTTGCTGGGTTCTCTCAGACATGCAGGTTTCCTCACGATGTTTTCCTTCACCGTAAGGCAAGTGGTAATCATGTTGAAAAATGATTTGCACATGAAAATATCAGAGGTGCGAGACCCGGGATTTGAACCCGCTTCACTCAGTTTCCCAAGCGTTAGGCCATTATTGTATTTTAAATATTTTCAAATTTTTTAAATACATTCGTGGGTTAGGCAAAATCGTATGTAACTTTTCTTCCGCTGTTATTAGGATTCTACATTTATTACGATAGATTTGGCCTAAACCATACATACAGCAGCAATGACAATGAATAAATAAGTATAATTTCTGTAAAAAAAATCTAAGCTTACAATAGAATCGTCGCAATTGATGATGCACTGCGGTTGGTACAGGTTTGGCCGGCGTTCGTGGTAGTCACTCGGGCCACATGTTGGGTGGACTATTGTACCTGTTGTCAAATTAGTTACATGAATCTCTCTTATCTTATATTAATACTATTTTTGAGCGGGACTCTAATTCTTTTTTTAAATAAAAGTAACCTAAGCTACTCCTTATAACATCAGTTTTATGCCAGCCCCGTCAAAATTAGTACAGCCGTTTCGGAGATTAGCCGGAACAAACAGACAGTGCAAAATTTAAAAAAATGTTTTTTTTATAAGTGCCGTATATAATTCTATATGAATTTACTAAAAAGCGATTATTTAGACATTACAAACATACACTCCAATTTTAATTATCTGTATAGATAAATAAAAATGAATATTCGTACGTTGTGATGAAAATTTGGTGAGTTTGTTTGGTTTCGGATCCAAAAATTTTTTGATTTCTATGTGTTCCAAAATCATTCAAACATGGGAACGCGAGCGAAGCAAGGTAAGTAGCTTATTATATTTTGATACCAATTCGCTTAGACAAATATTACATTATTTACATTGTAACTAAAATCGAACACTTTCGTCTGAAAATGAATATTAAAATCTATCGGTCAGTTTCTTAAAAAACTCATTAAAATCGATTCTAAATCAATCGAAAAAAAAAACAGCAGACAATTAACAATCTCCATTTTTAAAGTCAACCAGTCGAAGGCTATAATACATATTATATAGTAGCTACATATATTTTTTTTTAATTAGAAATGGCCTCACTCTTGACCTTCATCTTAGCTCCAAGGCACAGATAAGATTAGACCTTATCCGAAAGCTATAGATTCTAGCAAGTTTGCCCAGGAGAAGCCTGTTAACACGCACCTTAAATAGATTCAGGTTATAATATTCACTAGCGTCTCACCCTCGCTTCCCTCGGGTTCGTCCTTAGGTACGTTTTAAATTAAAATGGATATAGTATGTTATCCTTAAGAGATAGACATATGCCATCGCGGACTTTTCTGTACACCTATATAAGATACACAAATCCACCATACATTATTTTGATATATCTCAAAGGGTTTAGGCAGCGTTTTCGTTGAAAGCTCCCAGACGTCTTATTTTTTCCGACATCTCCAACAAATATCGTTATATTTTAGCCAATGTATACAAAAACTTAACAAATTATATACTAAAACCTTCCTCTTGAATCACTCTATCTATTAAAAAAAACCGCATCAAAATCCGTTGCGTAGTTTTAAAGATTTAAGCATACATAGGGATATAGGGACAGAGAAAGCGACTTTGTTTTATACTATGTAGTGATATATATATCTTACCATTGTCCAACTTGATGTATTTAACATCTATAAAAAGGCAGTTATTCCGATCGACAATCATTTGTGTGAATCCTAAAGCAGCCTGAAACTGTAACTCGTTTGGTAGAGGGTCTTCCTCTAAAAGCTCACAGTTATTGGTTATTCCTGCGTTCCACATATCACACAAATCCATTATAGACACGGACGTAGCACTGTTACAATGCACCTAAAAAAAACAATTTAAACTTAAAAATAATACTTTCTTAGATTTACGCGAATATTTGACAAATTAAATAAAATCGAATTTTTTTGCGCGTATTTATTTAGATTTTTGGTTCACGACGTTTCGAACATTTTACAGCAATCATGGTAACGGAGAGACTAAGGTTTTAGATATCTCAAAGGCGTTATAAGGTTTCATTTTGTTATTTTATGGGTAGGCTGTATGTGCCAACTATACAGTAATCTTCGAGACACAAAGATGGTTTTATTTCAACTTACAAACATTTAATCAAACTCATCTCTAATATATATTATTAAGTGTATAACACGCGCACATAATGAACTGGATTAGAAATGACGGCTTATTGAATCTTTACTTTTAGAAACGGCGACAATATTATAAATTACATGTGTTACATATAGATTAACTTTTAAGTTAATAAAACCTTTTACGTTGATATCTATACATATAATAAAATCGTAACTAAGCCGAATCTGTACATTAAATATTTTTTGGAAAATCTTATTGAAATAGACATTATTATCGATACAGAGGCCGAATCTATAGTTTTTAGAATTTTTGTCTGTCTGTCTGTTACCGCATCACAGAAAAACCACTGGAGAGATTTTGATGAAATTTATTATGGTGATAGCTGGTTATCCAGGTCAACATATAGGATACTTTTTACCGCGGGAAAATATCTCATTTATAAGAAAAAATACAAAAACTGTATTTTAAGAATATACTAATATGTAAAACCTAAGAATTTGGTATTTGATCATCTGAACGCGGGCGGAGCCGCGGGCAATGCTAGTAAATAATAAATTTTATTTTGTACTGTCTTTACCGGCGGAAACAACAAAGGACGGTGACAGATTGCGAGCGAGGAGTGAAAAGAGATGACTACGTTTTTAATTGCATACTTTATCTACATCGACGTCGTTAGTTCAAAGTTAGAGTAACTTAAGGCTTTACAAACTCAACTCTATATTTTTAACATCAAATCTTTTATCACACATACATATAAAAGCAATAGTAATAAATCTATTCTAATATTATTATTATAAAGAGGAAAAATATGTTTTTCTGTTTGTTTGTATGGAATATACTCCAATACTTGTCACTAATTTAGATGAAATTTGGTAAGAAGATAGTTTGAGACCCTGGGAAGGACATAGGATAGTTTTTATCCCGGAAATTATCCCTTAAGGGGGTGAAAATGGGGAGTTTGTATGGGGAAGCAACTTAGGGACGAACCCGAGCGAAGCGAGGTTTAGTCTCTAGTAGGTACTTCGTAGGTATGTACGAGTATATATTGAAATTTACATAAACACTCAATTAAAACTTAAAATTCATCGAACTATATATATATATATATATATATATATATATATATATATATATATATATATATATATATATATATATATATATATATATATATAAATGTATGCAAAAAAAACAAATTTATGTTTTCAGCATATTCCACAGATTTTCCTTTACCCGATTACGATGAAAGGTGAGATATGAGTTTGATAAGACCTAGACCGAACTTCTGGCGTTGAACCGAGTACTTTTACCCGACTGCACGACGCAAAGGAATCTAATGCGTTTATCAGCTTATGTATTCATGTATGTGTGTTTGTATGTATGTATGTGGGTTTGTACCTTTGTGGCACTATTTAGACAAAACTCGTTGGCCGATTTTGAAAAATGATACGTCGTTTGATTCGTCAAAACGGCGCGAGTGTGACAGAAAGCATAAAAATTTGGAAAAATCAAGATGGTCGATTTTTAATGTGAAAAAGAAAAAAAATGAAAATCGACGAACTATGTCAAGTGGCGTAGTTCGTCGATTTTCATAAATATGTTGGGACATTAACACACAACACCATCTAATTCCATGCTAAGCTACGAGGCTTGTGTTATGAATATCAGATAGTTGATACACTACACATATATAACTTTAAATACATATTATAAATATAAACACCCATGACTGGAGTATAGACATTCGTGCTCATCACACGAATGCCCCCAGCGGGACTCGAACCCGCGACCGCCGGCACAGCAAGTAGGCACACTACAAACTGAGCCAAACATGTCATCAAAGAAATATATATATATATATATATATATATATATATATATATATATATATATATATATATATATATATATATATATATATATATATATACTATAACTTATTATAACTTATCAATAATATATAATAACAAAAAGTGGTCCATGCTACCAACCTTGCACTTCCCTAACTCGTCCTTAGTTTCAAGGGAATCAAGTAGTGCTAAGGAATCATTGTTGCAGACTTCGTAGCTCAGTCTTTGTTCAACACAGGTCATGTTCACTTCAGTCTTATATGTCATAGCTGACAAAGTCGGATGGTTACATTCGAGATAGCAAGGTTCCTTGAGATCTTCATTGCGACAGCTAGACTCGTACAAGAGTCCTAAAATTAAGATAAATTATGTAGGTACTAGGTATATATACCTTAAAAAACCCTACAAATTATAACCCAACCGTGTATAACAGTGAAATAATTCAACTATTTTTTCATACAAACATTATTTTTTTATTTATTTGTTATATCTTATAAATAACTTTTAAATCTGTAGGTACGTATAAAAAATTCTAAGTCGAATTTGCACATTAAATATTATTTAGAAAATCTCATCGAAACAGTAATTATTATCTATAATTTTTAGAATTTTTCCCAGTAACCACTGGAAACTAAAAACCACTGGATAGATTTTGATGAAATTTAGTATGATGATAGCTGGTTATCCGGGACAACGTATAGGATACTTTTTACTGTGGGAAAATATTTCATCTCTGAGAAATACTATACTACGTTAAAATGTAACTAAGGCTAGGACAAATCCGCTAGTAATTTATAAATTAAGTGAGAAATACACTCTGAAATTATAATTATTTTTTACTCACCGTGACCCAAGTCGATAGTGTGAGTCGCAATGGTAATGCATTCGTTGGAAACAGAAACATTGCTGATCAAAGCATCATATCCATTAGCGTTAATTGTCTTAAAGCATAACGTGGGCATACTAGGTTGTTCGCAGACTGGTTTTCTCAAATCAAACGACGTCATGTTACATGTCATCTAAAAAACAAACATTTCATTTAAGTGTTTATTTTATTTTCATTGAACATTTTATGAACAAATATATAATATAAACTAATAATTAATTTACATACTAAAATGACACATACATACATACATACACAACGGACTAACTACACTGAAGCTTACATTAAATTGACGATTCCAAAGTACTTGTAATAAGTCTAATTGACTAAACTTTATTTCATTCATTCATTCATTCATTCAAATTAGAAAAGATGATAGGCCATTCATTTAAGACTTAACAACACATTGGCTTCGGAAACACTAGGTATAATATAAATGTAGCGGGTTAAAACCCCTTTCGGAAAACTTCGTGAAGAAACCTGTTTGAAGGAAATTGTTTGAAGAAAAATCAGTTTTCGTCCGTTTCGTCAAGTCCGTCAACCCACATTTGACTGTGACTATGGCTCAATCCTTGTTGCATTGAAAATAGTCTGACCTCAGCAGTGGGAGGACGAGACAAAGAGGATTAAAGTTGCAAAACACAATTGTTTCAAAGTGTAGTTCTACATCAATATCTACCATTGTTGTGAGAACCGTGCATTTTCATTTCAGAAATTTAAACTTAACTTTTATTAACTACTAGCTAGTCACATTTGCTTCGCTCGGGTTCGTCTCTAGGTAAGTTTCAACGGTTAGTATGGAATATATAGACTACTAGCGACTCACCCTCGCTCCGTTCGTGTTCGTCCTTACTTACGTTTTAACGTTTAGTATAGATTTCTCAGATATGAGATATTTTCCCGCAATAAAAAGTATCCTATATGTTGACACGGATAATAAGCTATCATGATACCAAATTTCATCAAAATCCCTCCAGTGCTTTTTCCGTGACGCGGTAACTGTCTCTCAGACAGACAGACACAAAAATTCTAAAAACTATAGATTCGGCCTCTGTATCGACAATAATATCTATTTCAATAAGATTTTCCAAAAAATATTTAATGTACAGATTCGACTTAGTTAGAATTTTATTATACATATGTATAGATATATTATATAATACATAGCCTATAGCCGCCTTCCTTAATAAACGGGCTATCTAATGGAAAAAGCAATTTTCAAATCGGATTAGTAATTCCTGAGATTGGCGCTTCCAAACAAACAAACGAACAAATAAACAAACAAACTCAATAAAAATGCTATATGCATTTAACGTAGATATTTAAAAATTGCAGAAAAAATCATATTCATAGGTCCTTTATGGGCTTCCGGGATAAAAAAATTTTTTTAGGTGTTTATTGCACTGCGAATTAAAGAATGTGTGTGATACACGTCTGTCCGTCATATACATTTATGTACATAATAATGTAGGTACCATACTTGTATAATGATTCGAATATTAATAGTAGGGGATATGTACACACGAAATGTATGTATAAAGTACTGAAAATAGATTCGTTTAAACGGTTAATATGGAATAGATAGACTATTTATGATTTTCTCATCGAAATGAGGTTATCTCTCGCGGTAAGTAGCCTATGTCACTCTCCACACAAAAAATAACGGCGAACCAGCATTCTGTTTAGACGTGAATGAAGGGCAAACAAAGTTTTACTGTATATCGTAGAAAGATAAAGTATCAAATCTACAGATACATATAACACTAACAATATAATATACAAAGACAAACATACATATATGATTATACAAATAATATTAGCTTTTAAACCTCAATTTAAATTAGGCTGTGTCGACATAAAATATATGGTAGCCTCTGTTGCCGTACTAGGAGACCTGTATTACGGCATGCAACGCCTCACCCCCAATTATCTACATTTATCAATTTATCTGAAGCCATATCTATACATATAATAAAATTGTAACTAAGTCGAATCTGTACAATAAATATTTTTTTGGAAAATCTAATTGAAATAGACATTATTATCGATACAGAGGCCGAATCTATAGTTTTTAGAATTTTTGTCTGTCTGTCTGTCTGTCTGTTACCGCATCACGAGAAAACCACTGGACAGATTTTGATGAAATTTGGTATGATGGTAGCTGGTTATCCGGGTCAACATATAGAATACTTTTTACATCGGGAAAATATCTCATTTCGGAGAAAAAATACAAAAACTGCATTTTAAGAGTATACTAATATGTAAAACCTAAGAATTTGGTTTTTGGTCATCTAAACGCGGGCGGAGCCGCGGGCAATGCTAGTTTATATATAAAGTAAGTTTTTTTTTAAACTTCCCAAAGGGCATATATAATAATATTACATGATATTACATATATTATATAATGTATATACATATAGTAAGGCCATATATAATATTACATAAACTAATTATTAGTAATAAGAATATAAACACATATAAAATGGTATTTATAAATTAAAAAAAATGATATGATATGAATGCATGTGTGTATGTGTGTGTATGTGTGTGTATGTGCGTGTGTGTGTGTGTGCCTGTGTTTGTGTGTGTTTGGAAGGGAATCTGAATGGAAAAAATCATAAATTAAAAACACGTAAAATGACAACACACAAAAACATATTCAAGTGTATTCAGCCCTTTTTAAAGTCCTACTGCAGGGCACGGGGCTCCCTTGAATACGAGGCAAAGTCCACCACGCTGGCCAAGTGCGGTTTGGCGGACTTCACAAGTCTTTCGAGAACTTACTAGGTTCTCCCAGACATGCATATTTCCTCACGATGTTTTCCTTCACCGTTAAGACAAGTAGTAATCATGTTGGAAATGATTCGCACATGAAAATATTAGAGGTGCGAGTCCCAGGATTTGAACTTGCTTCATTCGGTTTCCTAAGCGAGTAATTAGATTAGCTACTACTTTAACAATTGGTGATGAACAGATTCTCTCTCGTCGATTTGTAAAACTGAATTCTACCAATAAAATCATTATTTTATATTTATGATGATAATAAAATAATATAATAAAGTCACGTGCAATAATAAGTATCGTTCCTATATACAGATGTTGTGAATTTGAAACCAGCATGTAGTAAATTTTAATAAGGTACTAACCTTGCACATAGTGGAATTCATGTCGGCGATATGGTCTAATTTACATTGATCCACTGACATGTTAGGTGGATAGCAGGTTTGGAGGGTCGATAAGTTGTTATTGCAGTACATCTCTACGGGAATCTTAGCCGTTTCCTGGGGTACGAAGTAGATGGTGGAGAAGCTTAAAATCGTTACGACTATGAACATCAAGAAGATATTTTTCTGGGCTCTGAACCTGAAAATAATGATTATTTACAAATTTGCAAGATTATCCTTCTCCTATATCTATATAAAATAAACAAATTTTTAAACTAACACTACTCCAGTGTCATTGGAAAAACTGTCATTTATACTTTATCTACATCATAATGGTACTGTGATACATATGTAATAGTTTTAAACAATATCATACTGTCACTCTAAAGAGTTGACCTAGACACTCATCACCAACAAAGTATAGTAAGAAGTAATCAGTATTGCAATATAATTTTATGACTGGCAACAGACTTATCTACGTTATCTAAATCTTGTGGAAGACGGTTCAAGTTACTATCATTGTTGGATATGATGTCATAAGATTAAATATATCTAATATCTTTAAACGAGCAATTCTTGTATATATATATATATATATATATATATATATATATATATATATATATATATATATATATATAATCTGAATCTCGGAAACGGCTCCAACGTTTTTCATGAAATTTAGTATACATATATGGATTTCGGGGTGATAAATCGATCTAGATTAGTTTTATGTCTGGGAAAACGCGTGTTTTCGAGTTTTCATGCGGTTT